>OY288245.1:56891871-57491871 GCA_958450325.1 Agrostemma githago | reverse complement strand
ACAAAAATTTATATAGTTCCACATCAACACTAATTGAGTCTACAAGTGTTATCTTAAAATCTCAGGTTCCCTTTTGTGGCAGCGGAGGTGTTTACTTGTGAAATCGATGTCATTTTGAGAACATTAGTTGAAGAAGAGGAGGTATTTTAGCAACTCTGGTTTGGGTGAATGCTACTCCCTGACTTTCACTCAAGTAGCTCCATATCAAGCTTTTGTGTGGAGAATTTTGAATAAGGAGCTGTTGGAGTTAAATGAAGCGAATCCATCTCATATATCCACCATCGGTTGTTTATTTATATATAATTTTTATCCTGGTAATTGCAGCTTATGGACATACTTTTTGCCTTTCTGGAACCCAATCGTCCCCATAGCACTTTGCTTGCCGGATATTTTAGCAAAGTATGCCATTGTTTCTCATTGAAATATTCAATTGTTTGGTGTTCCTTGTATGATCCTTTGGCATTATTTGATGTTTTGTTTCTTCCCCTCACCAGGTGGTTGTGTGCCTCATGTTGAGAAAGACAGTCCCACTTATGAACTATGTGCAGGTAAGTATACTCAATGACTCCTTGTAGGTATCTTAGTTTACTGCTTTGAAAGTCAAAAATTGAAGGTTAATAATTATACAGTTAGTTTCTATGAAGTGAAGGGGGACCGAGGTGATAAGGTCCCGACTAGACTCGGGGCAAGGCATGAAACGAAGGAGAGTACTTCATAATGACAAACGGGATCAAATGATTTAGAGTTTTGAGGATAAATATTGTCCAAATATCATTTGTTGGATTTTATATGGCCTTACTTCTAAGATAGGGGCAATGAGGCAAATGCAATGGTTAAATAGAAGATTTAGAAGTAAATAATACTGATTTTGCATGGTAGTGTGGATTGGTTGACCTTTCTTTTCATAAGGTGCACCTAAGATGTCCTAAGGCGTTTTGGCTAGTGTATCAGATTAAGAGTGTTCCTGAGGAGCTTTTAAACCAAGATCATAGTAACATGAAAATAAGCTGTCGTATGGCATCTGGGTTTACTCGGATCTTTCCAGACTAGTTGGCATCAATCCTGACTCATGTTACAGTGTTCGCAAGACTTCTACCTGTTTTAATATCTCCACTATCTGGTCATATTGGCGATTTTATAAACAAAATACTGTTACAACTAGAAAGGAGGAGCTACTGACTGAAATTATGTTCCAAAAAATGAGGTTTTTTTTTGGAAAAGTGGTGGGATTATTATTGGAACTGTACGTATTTAATGGTTGTTTTTTGTTCGTTAATGGCTATTGATGGAAAATATACAAGAGGCTGATTAGT
Organism: Agrostemma githago; assembly: GCA_958450325.1. Lineage (NCBI taxonomy): Eukaryota > Viridiplantae > Streptophyta > Magnoliopsida > Caryophyllales > Caryophyllaceae > Agrostemma > Agrostemma githago. The sequence continues at coordinate 57,490,558 of OY288245.1, read as the reverse complement.
CTTCAAAATATTATGTTAATGCAAAGATAGATGGAGAATTTTAGATATTCAAATACCGTGTTCATTTCTTTAGAAGAAAAAGTATTTTCTTGGCATGCTGCATGCTCTCAGTGATTTGTATTACAGTGATTTTTGTGTTTGCTTTTGACAGGCTCATCAGGATGTTTTCCAACGGCTGGTTGATTTGATTGGAATTACATCCATAATGGAGGTGTTGCTTGATACTATATTTTATTTCTAATAATTAGTGTGACATACACTTGGTGGCGGGTGTTAACGGTAACTTGTTGCTGGCAGGTTTTAATTCGGCTTGTAGGTGCTGATGATCATGTGTATCCCAATTACATGGATGTCATGCAATGGTTAGCTGACAGTAACTTACTAGAAATGATCGTCGACAAATTGGACCCTTTAGTGAGTTCACTCGTGTCTCTTTTTTTGTGACGATTTATAGTTGTGCTATTTAGGTCATTTTGCGTAAAACTACCTCAATTTTTTTTTGTGACTACGTGAAATGTAGCTCTTTTTGTCAAACACTACCAAAAACATTATTCCGGCATGAAGAAGTAAACAATTTTTGACATGGACTTGCCAATATCATAACCTTTAGGATTATTTTTGTCGAAGTATACTAATGCTTAACCTCTTCTCCATGATCATGTAACAAGGAGGAAGATAAAGATAGACAACCAAGGTCGATGATAAGGTAATTTTAAGGAAATTAGGATAAAACCGATGGAGTAACTTGCAAAATAGGAGAAATTTAGGTAATTTTTTCCAAAATAAGTGTAAGTCAATGGTGGAAACTTGACTCTTTTCGACAGAACAATGATTTTGGTAGTTAATGGTAAAGGAAGCTAAATTTTAGGTAATGTTTGACAAAAAAAATGTTTTGTAATTCTTTGCAAAATGGTGTAAATTTTAGGTATTATCCGACAAAAAACTTTTAAAAGAAATAAGAAGCAAAACAAAAGGGAGTTCTTTGTAGCTAATGAGTGCAAAGATGCGTATCTCGTTTGGATAAAGTTGTTGGCATGTCTCTAGAATCAACCCTTTCCTTTGTGAACCGGAGAATGCCTTTACTCTGTTGTGGAGACTTCTAGTGAGATGCATCATTCTGTGTACCTTTCCACATTTAGAAAAGTATAGGAAATAAACTGTATTAGCATTCATTAAAATAATGTTTTACGAATTATATTTTTAACGTAGGCTTATATGGTCACATTAGTCTTCCTATAATTGACCTTGGTTTTGTATCATAGTATTCAGATTGAAAAATCGATAGTTATTTGATTAGCTGTAGCATGTTGCTCTCCCACCTGCCTATTTGCCTTGGTAATTTCTAATCTGCCTTGCAAAGATAGGAACTTTCAATTTGCCTTGCATAGATAGTAACTTCCAGTTTGCCCTGCATAGATCTATTATCAAGCCAATCATTCCTTTTGCCTTTCACATAGTTTCACCCTCTTTGTGTTGCACCATAATAATTTTGGAGGCAACATTTTTGGAAAGTTGTTATTCTTTTAGTATGTACCAGGATTTTGAGCCTTTCAATCTTCTGGATTTAGGAGTTTTGAGTAGCATAATGAATTATGTCTTATTGCATGATTCATGAATCCTTTAGGGCCGGGCCTATGTCATCTGAAGTGGTGACTTTAAATGATATAATGCCATAATTAGAAATTACATAACACATTTAGTCTGTAATCCTTTTCCCTATTTTTGGTAAGCATATTAGTGTATAAGATGCATAGGCATTTTGTGACTTTTTTGATAGCATCATGATTGCACATTTGATTATCTCTGTCGTTGTATGGTGTGCAAGTATTTACTGCTCTATTTAGACTTAGGTTCTTATTGAGGACACTTCTAAAGTCTCAAGAGTAGCTATTTATGTGCTGTAGAGGTAGGACATAAATGCGTTGATACGCATGCTATCAAGCTATACCACAAACTAGACAGTCTTGCTCTAGCATGTATAAACTCCGCTTTTCTGAATGATTGTATGTTCGATAGTTATTTGATTAGCTGTAGCATGTTGCTCTCCCACCTGCCTATTTGCCTTGGTAATTTCTAATCTGCCTTGCAAAGATAGGAACTTTCAATTTGCCTTGCATAGATAGTAACTTCCAGTTTGCCCTGCATAGATCTATTATCAAGCCAATCATTCCTTTTGCCTTTCACATAGTTTCACCCTCTTTGGGTTGCACCATAATAATTTTGGAGGCAACATTTTTGGAAAGTTGTTATTCTTTTAGTATGTACCAGAATTTTGAGCCTTTCAATCTTCTGGATTTAGGAGTTTTGAGTAGCATAATGAATTATGTCTTATTGCATGATTCATGAATCCTTTAGGGCCGGGCCTATGTCATCTGAAGTGGTGACTTTAAATGATATAATGCCATAATTAGAAATTACATAACACATTTAGTCTGTAATCCTTTTCCCTATTTTTGGTAAGCATATTAGTGTGTAAGATGCATAGGCATTTTGTGACTTTTTTGATAGCATCATGATTGCACATTTGATTATCTCTGTCGTTGTATGGTGTGCAAGTATTTACTGCTCTATTTAGACTTAGGTTCTTATTGAGGACACTTCTAAAGTCTCAAGAGTAGCTATTTATGTGCTGTAGAGGTAGGACATAAATGCGTTGATACGCATGCTATCAAGCTATACCACAAACTAGACAGTCTTGCTCTAGCATGTATAAACTCCGCTTTTCTGAATGATTGTATGTTCAGCATATGATTGGGTCGAGGTGCTGATCGTATAGAACTATCTTGACTCTAAATGTCTATCTGCTTATAGATTCTTTTGTGATTTACTCTGTGTCTTGTATATGATCATATGTAGGTACTGCCATAGTGCCTTGTTTGCTTGGGCTTATTCTTATTGTTATCACTTGCATATCTAATGTTATTGTTTATGTCGAACTGGAGAGAGAGAGAGAGAGAGAGAGAGAGAGAGAGAGAGAGAGAGAGAGAGAGAGAGAGAGAGGTGTATGTGCCCTCTGAATGTGTGGAACTTTTGGTATGTCAGTCTGAATGAGAAAAGAAAATACTAATTGTCTGTTGTTGCTCAGTGCTCTTCCGAAGTCCAGTCAAATGCAGCAGAAACTCTTTGTGCAATTACGCGAAACATGGGATCACCCCTTGCAGCTAAACTTTGCAGTCCCAGGTTTATAACACTTTTGTAGTTGCTTTTCTTTCAATATGATAAGATTGTTGTATGAGATAGTAACTGATGGCTGATTGTTTTCTGGATACAGTTTTGTGTCAAGGATTTTTTCCCATGCACTTGCGGATTCCTCTACCAAGTCTGGTTTAGTACATTCGTTGTCTGTCTGTATATCTTTGCTGGATCCGAGAAGGTCGTCTTCCTCTTTGTTAATGCATTCTCTACGAGGTCAGCATATGTACGAGGCTCCGTTTGCAGTGAACCCGGAGACGGTTAATGCAATGGTACCTAGACTTGGTTAGTGTCTGAAATAATCTCTGTAACATTACCTTATTGGTTTATTATCTGCTTAGGGTCACTCATGTAGCTTTGTATCATTTGGTTTTGGTCAAAACGTTACTGAAACTTAGTATAGACTTACGTCAAACTCTATCATTGTGCCTTCCCTTTGGTTGATAAGTGAAATATATGATCACAGTGGACAAACTAGGTTGCTATGCAGTGTCTTGTCCTAGCTTTAGTTCCATTGCTAAGGGTGACATCTGACATATCTATTCTTGCTGCTAGCCTGTCCGGTGTAGTACTTAGCAGCAGCTATTAATGATGTGGCGCACTGCAGGTGATCTGCTAAAACTTTTGATTGTGAATTCTGATGAAAACATACTGCCCACAACATATGGTGAACTGAAGCCTCCCCTTGGAAAACACCGGCTTAAGGTTTTGCTTGTATCTTTTTATTTTTATTTACGAGTATTATTTATTTTTAGTTCAGTAAGGTCCTTTTTCCTCATCTTTTTCTTTTTTCTTCCTTGCAATGCTACTGGTACGGCTCTTCATATGCCATACTTGCAACACTGATTGCATGTTTGTTGAAGGTATTCATACGTGTAACCGAATGAAGCTCATTTAGGAGAGATTTTCTGGGAGAGTAATTAAATACTCTGAACCATGTAGCCGTGTTCATATAGAGCAATTTGATATTATACAGTATCAAACAATGTAACCAATTCCACTTCTATAGTATTTACAGTCTTATTTCTGTATAACCCCTCTTATATTTCCTTTCCTGTTAGATAGGATTCCTTTACTTGTAAGTACATCCATGTACCCAGACAAATGTGGACGAAATGGTTTTCCAGTTGTAGTCTTGTTTAATTTGGATCATTTGTCCTGCGTATCTTTGTTTTCTGAATCTATCTTATGTAGAAGTTTATCTTCTGCCAGTTCTTTATTTTCTGAATCTATCCTTACAGTACAATATACAGTATATTCATGTGACAACCGGGACCAGGTTTAATGAGAACAGTTGTCTGGATATAAACTTAATATTTTCAATGTCAAGATCTGTGATGGAATTTAACTTGTTAATTTTCTAAAATTGTAAGTTGTTCCAGTTCAAGCCGTCTTTTTTTAATTTATTTTAGAGAAGGCATACTGTTAACTGGTGATAACTTGTCAAATGTTAAAGAGTATAGTGTCAGGTTTTATCTGTCTTTTTGAGGCTTGAACCTTTTATTTGTAATTCAAATAGTCTGGACAGTCAACATTACCCCTTGTCCATTAGGTGCATGTGAAGGGCATAACCTTAGCTGAATTGTTGAGGGCTATTTTGGACAAAAGTCGTTCATTCTCATTAGATCAAATTTAGTTGATCTTCTATTCTACCATCTACTCGACACTTCTTTCAAATGTCTAAAACTAATTTAGTAGGATCCGTTGTGCATGTGCTACTTATATGACCTTGATCTTTAGATTTCTCCACTGTGCATCTTACATTAATGATCAGTTCCTTTGAACAAAAGCCAAGATTTTACTTATGACTTGCCTTCTCGCCTTCCTGAAGATTCTAACATTTTTTTTTTCTTAAAATTTGATTCGCACTTGTGGGTAAGTTGAAAACATTAAGGCTGTGACACGTACGGGCTCATTTTAATTTTCTTTTTCCTGAGATAAAAGTGAGAGTACAAATGTTTCTAATTTATTATGCATATTGAAATTTTCTATCTTGTGCATATTTTATCTGAAGTTTTTGCTCTGGCTGGATATGCTCTTTTTTAATCTTTCTTTTCAATGTATAAGTCTCCTGAATGACCATTTTTCTGTTCATTGTTCTAATTGATCCATTTTTCTTTAGATTGTTGAGTTCATTGCTGTTCTGCTGAAAGCTGGAAACCAAGCTGCAGACAAGGAATTGATGAACTCTGGAACCATTAGAAGGGTTATAGACCTGTTCTTTGAGTGAGTTGCTGAAGCACATGGTTTTTCCATGTTACTGCAGTTAATGTATGCTCACTATGCTGTCTCTGTATTATAGTCAATACTCATGCTAGAATTGTGATGTTTTAGGTATTCATACAATAATGCTTTACATCACCATGTTGAAAGCATTATCTACTCATGTTTGGAAAGCGGGAATGATGCTGTTGTTGCTCATCTTTTTGGGGAGTGTGATCTGATTAGAAAAATTCTTGATGCTGATAAGCATCCCATACTCTGTGGTGATTTGAATTTGGTAAGCAGATGCACTGTCTTGTGATGTGACCCTTTAATTAGCGTTATCAGCTTTAAACTGGTGATCTTTACTTTTTATTTAATGAAATGAAATCAACTGTTGATTTCATTGTTGCAACAATTTATTTCATTAATGTTGTTAATGAAATTAACTATTGCAACGATGAAGTATGGCTATAATATGTTGCAACATTGAAGTATCGATTATACTTTTCGTAACATATACTACCTCCGTCCTTAAAAGATCACCCCATTTCCTCATTATATGCGAGGAGTATTTTAATGAAATGGGGCAATCTTAGTGGGATGGAGGGAGTATTAATTGAAGTCATGGTTAATGATTTTTGCGGTAAAGTATCGTTTCCATTCTTTCTACATGCTAATTACTTATCTCTTCTTGCTCTAGTCTTGTAAAAATTATTGTGTTGCTATGTATTGTTGAATAATTATGATAATTGAGTTATAGAAATTCCCCTCGCTTTCTTTCTTGACGTACTGAGTAGTTTTATAGATTTCAAGGTTGTGATGTAGTTTTGGTTAATCAAAGGCTTCCTTTGTGTGGACCAATAGTTATCTATTGCTTCTCGCACAAAGACCAAGTTGCACATGGTGATGCCTTACAAAAACCTACAAAAGGAGAGAAATAATTATTGAATACTACATCCTTAAAAAAATAGATAAACTATTGTCTCTGTGATCTGGGCTAATTATTTAGCCGCAATATTTAATTATGTATCATTCACAGTCATGGTAACAAGTGAGTTACTGGAGCATAGTTGGATATTACGGAGTATGACTTATCATGACTGAGGGTATTTCTCTTAATTACGGATTTTGATTGGGGTGTGCCAGCTATCTATTGGTCCTAGATTGCTATCTGATGTAAGTGTCAAATTCTCAAACTCATTACAACATTTTAAAATTTTAAACCACCAAATTACATCCCAGACAACTCCTGGCCTACTTGTGTGGCCTTTTTGACGATTCTGCTTCTTTGCTTTCCTCTTCTTCGAGATGTACTTCGTGTTCAAAGCGACAAAAGTCATATCTTGTAGACTTTGAAATTGCTGCTCTTGCTCTTTGTATCCAACTAATATTAAGAATTGAATACTCATTGATGTATCTTTTAATAGGAACTTTTGTAGTACATTATAGAAGAACGAACTAATAATTAATTATATTTTGTTTGTAAAAATAAAATTTAGGGATTCACGTCATAAATTAAAAACGTCATAAAATAAAAATAATTTAGATATACTTTCCCCCCCCATAAATCTAATGATTATCATATTATAAATTTTCTCATATAGTTTAGATGCTTTTTTCTGTATTTAAAATGTAATAAGTTGTACGGTGTATTTATTATGTTGTTTAATTATTTGCTTCCATATTTAGTAATATATGCATTTGGAGGGAAAAAATTGGCAAGTTGTTATTGTCTTAGTATATAGGAGGTGTGTTAGTATATAGAAGGATGATTGAGAAGTTAATCAAGATAATTAAACCGATAAATAAGTTTTTTTTTAAATGCCTATATATTAAGAATTGAATACTCATTGATAAATCAATTTATAAGAAGTTTTGTAATACATTAAGAAAGAATGAACTAATAATTAATGATATTTTGTTTGTAAAAATTCCAGTTAGGGATTCACATCATAAAATAAAAACATCATTTAGAAACACGGGGTAAGTATACATTATTCACTATGAAACTAATAATTATTATATTACGGAGTATAAATTTTCACATTGTTTTTTTTCATATTTGAAATCTAATAAGTTCAATATTTATTTTGATGTTTAACTATTTGCTTCCATATTTAGTAATAGATGCATTTTGGAGGGAAAAAATTGGCAAGTTATTATCCTTTTAGTATATAGGAATTAAGAATTGAATACTCATTGATAAATCAATTTATAAGAAGTTTTGTAATACATTAAGAAAGAATGAACTAATAATTAATGATATTTTGTTTGTAAAAATTCCAGTTAGGGATTCACATCATAAAATAAAAACATCATTTAGAAACACGGGGTAAGTATACATTATTCACTATGAAACTAATAATTATTATATTACGGAGTATAAATTTTCACATTGTTTTTTTTCATATTTGAAATCTAATAAGTTCAATATTTATTTTGATGTTTAACTATTTGCTTCCATATTTAGTAATAGATGCATTTTGGAGGGAAAAAATTGGCAAGTTATTATCCTTTTAGTATATAGGCAGATTTCGATCCTCGAGTAGGTCTTTTAGCACTTAAAATTTTGTTGGGTAGTCCACAAACATAATCAAGGCTCGAGCATGTAGAATGGTTTCTACTTTTGCTGTATACAAGTAAGAATCACAAAGCGTGTCACTATTAACCTGATTATCACAAAATTCATCCAACACACTTTAATATATATTTGTATAAATAATTGAACTGAAAATGTACTCGGCTTATATCAATGAATGAACTACACATATACAACTATACATGTACTACTTCCTTAATTCAAAACTTTCTCCATTCAAATCCAATATGCACATTTGCTTTTTAGATGTTATTCGGAACTAAAGAGAATCTCTTATATTCTCGATAATTCGTAAAAGAAATATAGTCATGTAGGATATTGTTTGATACTTTGATTCATGTTTATGAGTAGATTAAGAACATCAATTTTTTTTTATAATTTTTGTTAGTGTGAAATGAAAGATATTGGTGGTGCAAAATGCACGGCGGCAAATGTGTCAAAAGATGAGTGCCTATTGGATTTGAATGGATAGAGCATATGTGTTCTTCAATTTTACATAAAGAGGGACTACATAACAGATGAACACACTTGTAAGCATTTTAGAGTAACATTAACTACGTACTTCAAATACACACTGATGACAATATTCTAACTCCATAATGGAACATAGTGCATATCCTACAACCACTAGTACAAAACTACGACATGGCACTGAAATCTTAAGTAATCAAACAATTTCTGACATTGTTAAATAATTTTGATTATTCAATCAATGCATAAAATCAACATAAAAGCAACATTAAAACGAAGAAACACAAAAATTGATGCCATGAAACTGATGCAGAACTGTCAACCACATGAATTACACCACCAACAAAGAACATCTTTTCAATTAAATTTGATTTTGTTGGATGTGATCATCCTTTGTTTGGCTGAAGAAAGGAAGATGATGAGAGGCATAATGCGTGATATCATAAGAGGTGGGAAGGAGAGGGATTGGATTTTCGAATGACATATCTTAAGGTGTCTTTTGAAATGGGCCTTTTTAACAAGAGCTAGTACTTTGTTGGATTTGAAAAAAATCCAAATCCAAATTCCGCGTTTTTCCCAAACATTTCATTGTATGTAGAATATTAGTCCGACGCTTTTACGTGGGTGTCGTGTCGCATGTCCGACATGGCCGACAATACATAACACTTTGACAATTCACATTAGACCAAAAAATGGAAAAATATCCCTACAATAGATGTATCACTGACATGACACGACACCGTGTTGGAGTCGGAATAAAACACTTCCATACTAACACTCTAGGTCTCAATAGATAAAACTCGATTTCATATTTGTTTGAGCAAATACATAATGGTGATTCACTTGACAAAAGTAGATAAATTGACCAACTCGTGGAATATTAAGTATGTTTTTAATGATTTTGGTCTTGTCTCAAATTCTCACACAATTTGCTTGTTCTACGAAGCTCAAAAGTTGGTCATGAAGACTGATACCCAATTATAACCTGTACTCCAACACCCGCACCTGAATGGTCGAGTCTCGTGACATGACAACATGACGTTTGGCTAATATTTATTCTGTGAAATTTTGTTATTACAGCCAACAGTACCTGCTGCTGATAAGAAGGGTCCTAGGGCAGGTAATCTTGGACATATTTCTCGAATTGGCAACAAAATTGTTCAACTTGCACAAAGCAGTAAGAGTATTCAAGCAAATACTCAGGTGCGATGCTTGTTCATAAAGGGAAAGCTCTTTACATTTTGTTGATTACTTTCAATAGCTTGGTTTCCTAATTCTCCAAGGTCTATCTCATTTCAATTGATCAAGAGAGTTGATACTTTAAGCTGAAACTTTTTTTTTGTGTGTATTTGTCGTGCAGGGAAGTAAAGAGTGGAGTGACTGGCATTCATCTGTTTTACAGGAAAGAAACGTGCTAGAGAACGTTTATCGCTGGTCGTGTGGGTACGTGTACTTTCACTTTTTGTAAAATACATCGGGGGCACATTTGTACATGCAAATAGTGTAGTGCATCTAATAAGCATTTACAGAACACTGACAGAATGTCGGTCCGTAGTAAATGCTGTCTCTGCGACAGGCTTGCTTTTTTGCATTGATCTCTGCGACAGTGGCACATACTGTCATTTTGTATCTCGGTTGCAAATTATTTCGTTGTAATGTAAAGTAGATGTGGTATTGTTCTGATTCCCAGTTTGCAGCACATGATCTGCCTATTACTTGGTACATTTCTGGTTTTCATGTTCATTGATGTTAACCTTTATTTTTTTATTTGAGTTTCCTTTGAGGACGACGCTTTTAAGCTTTGTTTCAAAGTGTTTTCTTAGCTACTTTGAGGCGCTAGCTATAATGCCCACTTGAGGCGTGGCTTGTTCATCTGGCATACCGTAATACACACCGGGATGTAATTTTGTTCTTTCTACTAGTTCGTTTACTTTAGCATTCTATTTAGCCTATTAGTCCTAGTTTTGTTTTATTATTGGTTTTTTAACGTTAAGCTTCTTTATAATCTGGTAAATATTATTGCATAAAATATACTCTTAGTTCAATAAGTTCGCAAAGTCAAAATGTGCCTCGCGTACCTTAAGTGCAAACCTTTGCAGAGGGCTCCTTGTCTTATTTCCATGCTCTTGATGTGCCTCATAGAGTCACAGCTTTGTTGTGTTACTTAACTCTTCTACGAGGTGTCATGTCCAACACGGTGTCGGAGTGCCGGGCAGAGCTATTTTGGGCAAAATTTTCAATTCGTGGGTCTAAATTGAAGTATCGAAGTGTTGTCACGTTCTACTTCCGTTCATTATTTTTGCCCCATTTCATGAATATTTGTGAGTATTATAATGAAATGGGGCAAAAAATAGTGAACGGAGGGAATAGAATATTTGTATTCTAGGTCATAGTTGTTTTATCTTTAACATGTCTGCATGATATTTGGTGGTTTTTTGCTTTTTGGAGCGTGACAGTTGGGTGGCATCCTGTTTGTGTTCGTGTGTACATTGTTGTCCCTGTAAAAATACTCTTGCAACACTTCTAAGAGTTATTGTCCCTACTTTAAAGCCTCAAATTTGGTGATTGTTTTTGGGTGCGGTTTTAACTTGCATTTCTTGTCACTTTGGGATTCTTGCATGTAGGCGGCCGACCGCATTGCATGATAGAACAAGAGACAGTGATGACGACGACCTTCATGAAAGGGATTACGATGTTGCTACTTTAGCCAATGATATTAATCGGGCTTTTTCACCGGACATATTTGGCAACAATGGTGCTGAAGAGGTGGAGTGCTTTATTTTGCTTAATCTTTTGTGCATTGTATTCATGCTTTGCATGATTTGTCAGCGTGAGTTGTGAATAATACGGATCTTGTACTCTTGCAGGACAACGTTACTGTTGATCGAGATGATGAGGTACTGGCGGCACCAATTTTTTATGCCATTTGTTGGTTGTTAGTCTAGGGTTGCTTTTGTCATAACTCATTAGATGTCGCGAGGAAGGGGAACATGGCAGAAGTAGTTTAGAATGTTGAAGTGCTTTATTGTCCCCTTAGCTATGTTTTATTTTATAATCACGTGATTATGCTGTATCTGGCACATTGACTTTGTGATCATATTGAATGCAGGATGTCTACTTCGACGATGAATCGGCTGAAGTTGTGATATCATCGTTAAGGCTTGGGGATGACCAGGGAAGGTATGCTCCTATTGGAAGCAGTTTAATTTTACCACCTTCTAGCTCGACTATACTTTCAACAATCTTACTGTTTAATTGGAAGCTTTTTTCAGTAGCGACCTCGGATCAAACTGAAATTGTTCTGCTGTCATATTATTTGAGTTTGAGTTTTTCTGTAGGGTACCCCTCAACTATCGACTTTTCCACAGGAAATCATTACCCTTTTCGAATTGCAAATCGTACCCCTAAACTATGTAAAGTGCTTTGTATCATAACCAAAATAATTTGCCAATTAAATTTTCTTAATTGATGATGTGGGTAATGGTTATTCCTTAATTGACTTTCATCAGCCCTAATTCTTCAATTTGCATCCTTAACTCGGCAAACTCTATTTCCTACAATTGCTAAAGCGGAAACAAGTTCGTAACAATGAGATCAAGTGATAGTGTTATGCGGAGATTTGTAAGTGAGCCAAAAAAAGACCCTCAACCTCACGAAACACTTTGAGGATATTTGCCCAAGGTAGATCTATACCCTAGTAAATAGGTGTCTGAGATGATGAGTAAGTTGGACCTATTAAACTTGACTTGGGAAATTCAAAGTACGTTGTGAAGTTCAAAGAATTGTTTAACCTTAAACAATGAAGGATTTCTTATTGTTTGATATGTAAATAATGCATATAAGACCCCTATTTATAGGTGAACATAAATACCTCAGCTATGAGTTTTAGGAATCTAAAAAGCTTCCGTAAGACTTTCCTAAACCTTGCGAAAACCACGCTTAGACTACCTGAATTAAACACTAGTTTAATTGTACTTCCTAATTTATTTAATTGACTCTTAACTAATTAAATACATAATAATACTTCCTAATAATTTTAGGAAAGTGACTCTAGCAACTAGTAATATAAGAAAATAAACAATTTGGACTTGGTTTAGGAAATGGTTCCTTAACTGACTCTAAGCTTCTTACTTGCCAGCCTCCTTGTTAACTGATCAAGTGACGCCTCTTTCCCCTAGTACCCTTAGGATTATGACACTCTTGTTTGCCTTGGTGCCCCAGTATGCTTCACCTAGTACCTACCTAGCTTCCTTGTCCTCCCAAGATTTTACGTCAAATTTGATTTCGTCATCATTCGTATCACCACCGTACCTCAACACCTCCTTTACCATCCCTTTTCACCACTCTACCCTCAACTCTACCACCGCCACCATCATAATCCTGCCAATATATCTCTGCCACTATCCCTACATCGTCATTACTACCCCACATCCTAATCTATCACCGCCCTACATCACTATTTATGTGCCACCCTTGCTAACTACCACTTCCAAAAATCTCCATTATAACTATTCCACTTGACTTGCCACCGGCCCCACGTTACCATCACCACCATATTTCCAACACTCCAAATCACAGGGGTGACAAGAGATTGAGGTTGCGGAATTTAAAGGAGTGGAGGAGAGAGGTCGACATAGGTGATGCATTGGCCAATAACAGTGTCAATGGTGAAGAAAAGGAAGTGGTGAATGAGCCGGAGAATCAAATTCTGTTGATTAATATGCTAATTATTAATTTAATAAATTAATTGTAATACATTTGTAACTTTGGTTATGATATCGAGTGATTAGTGGAGTTAAGGGGCACACCTTGTCATTCGAAAAAGGTAAGGGTACCACATGGAAAGTCGGTAGTTGATAGTTTGATACCCAATAGAAAAACCCTAATTATTTTGTTATTGATTTGGCAGGTTTATTCGAGTCTGTGTATCATGCTTTCCTTTTTAAGTTCTTGCTTTCTATTTAGTACTCCCTCCGTTCACTATTTTTACCCATTTCATTAATTATTTCTCACAAATATTCATGAAATGAGGCGAAAAATAATGACTGGAGGTACTCCGTAGTATTTTACAATTTATCATCCTATCCCTGCAAAATGTGGCTTGCAAGTAGCAATCGGCTGAAAGTGCTGGCTGAAACGACAACCACGACTAATAACTTAAGCTAGTGCCTGTGCCTCTATCAATCTTGCGTATAACATGGTAAGAGAGGTTCAAATCTACGCAGCCCTAACCTAATTTGTTCACGTAGAGATGTTCTTTGGGGATACCGTGTAATGGAAATTGCATTGATTCTGGGGACTAAATTGTGTTGTAGGATATTGACTTACTTTTGAAGTGTTGAATATAAATTTTTTGAGAAGATGACTGAATGCAAATTCGTGAATATTACTGCGTCCTTATAATGCCACAAGGTTTCTTAAGAGGTCTAAAATTTAACGTTTTTTCTTTTTGCGAAATCCTGCAGTTTATTTACAAATTCGAATTGGTTCACATTCCGAGACGAGAGAATCGAGTCTGCCCCAGTGAGTACCTCTCTTTCCAACGGGATGGATGATATCAATCTCGATGGCTCTGTTAATGGTGGTAACAGTAGTGACGATGAGGTCGTGGTTGGCGAAGATGAAGATATGGCTGAAGATAAAGATTGTGGAAATGTAACATCAAGCTCGACAACACCAACCAATATAAATGGATTTGGGAACAACTCAGATGATCAAGAAGAAACCAAGTTTGACAAGGTGGATACTTCCTTGGATGCACCTTCCTTCCAATTTGACACTCCTGATAACAAGGATCTATGTGAGGACGGATCTGCACCTGAGTGGGCCAGTTGGGACGAAGCTCCAGGTTTGCAGGTTGACGGATCAGGTACCAATCCATTTGTCGATAATGACACGCCTGTCATCCCGTTTGCAGTTCCAAACGGTTCTGTTTCCCCAGCTGGCCGTGGGGAGACGTCAGATATTGAGGTTTCCCAAAGACCAGTTCCATCATTGTTTGAAGAGGATGTTGAATTTGTTGGCGTTGAACCTGAAGGTACTGAGCAAGCGATAGAACAGGCTTTGAAAGAAGGAATAGTTGGTGAAGCGGGGCCCCTGAAGAAGAATGTCGTGTCCCCAAAGAAAACCGAGGAATCGTCTGACGATGTGGCAGCCGGGACTGAGTTCAATGATGCTAATTACTGGAGAGTTGAACAAGAAGTTGCTGTTCTTGAGTGATCTTGTTCGAGACTGGCGAAAAGAGTTTCAAAGTTGTGTACATTATGTTCTGGCTTCTTGTATTAAGGATCATATATATCATAATTTGTAAACTGCTTATTGCTGCCTTGTGCTCTGTCCATTCAATTTTATGTTCATGCTTTATCATATCTTCATATATGTAGTAGCCCTTTATTTCGCCTTTTTGTTTCCTTTTCGATGAGTATCACTGTGACTTCATAATTAATTTAGACACAATTGATTGTTGTGGCTTTGGACGTCTAATCAGCTTGATGGAAGCATTTTCTACGCTTTGCTTTGCATTATTGTAGTAATTTACCGTCGCTTGGCCACTATTTCTGTACCGTGTCTTGAATGTAATCAAGGTATGGCTGTTGGCTGTTGCATGATCTTGAATCTAGTTTGTGTTGCACTATTGATGAGATATATCTGAAGAATCCATAATCTTCATAAACAAATTAAAGAGAACATTAGACGGATTGTAAATAAAATTGTGTAACAGTGAGTGGTTATTTCCAATGCAAATTTTATCGTGCATACATGCATTGAACTAAGTTGTACAGAGTAATTTCAATTGTCCAATCACAAAATGTTTAATAGTTTCTCATAATTCGTTCATTACTACCTCCATTTTTTTCTTCACCCCATTTTCCTTTTAGAGATTTTTTTTTATTTAGCTTCATTTCTTTTTATGGAAATGTATTCATTAGTATTTCTTTCTCATTATATGCACCATATCATTAATTTTCTCTTATTCACTTTTTCTGAAATTTGTGCCAAACTCTAATGGGGCTAATAAAAAAAATGAAGTATTCAATGGAAACGAAACAAAAACTTACTCCGTAGTAATGTCCATAGACGAATAATTATTCAAACTAATAAAAATTAATACGAGTACTAAAATCTGAAACATAAAATGGTTAATAATAATACTATAATATTGTCGGTCAGAGTATTTTTACCCCTGGTCGACTTATCACCGATAATATTATTGTGGCGTTTGAGTGTTTCCATTATGTGAAAAATTGTCGGTCAGGAAATGGCCATGTAGCGGTAAAACTTACATGTCGAAAGCTTATAACCGGGTGGAATGAATATTTCTGGAAAGTGTCCTGTTGACGATGGGGTTCGATCGGATATGGGTTGACAGATTGATGTGTTGGGTTACTACAATGTCCTTTTCGGTGTTGAGTAATGGGAAACTGTCGCCAAAGTTTCTACCGGAAAGAGGATTGAGACAAGGGGATCCGATTTCCCCATACATGTTTGAAGACTCGAGATTGGTTTTGTGCCTTTATAGTAATAACTTCTATCTATGGCAATCTCGCACTTATGTTTTGGTGATCACAAGTGACACGTAACGAGTTTGTATGTCTAGTCTCATATGCCAAGTTTTACAGGGTTGAACCGGATAAAGAAAAAGAGTCAAGTATCAAGGTTGGATAGAAGGCTCACTCGTGATGAACCACGCACAAGGAGAACAAGGTTAAAGACAAGCATTGAAAATCATAGAAGATCACATGGAAGCTTGTACTAGAGGAAGAGAAGAGACAAGTGAAGATTACCTAACATGGAGCTATAATCACTTCATAGATTAGAATACAAGGAAAAAGCAGAATGAAGAAGGAGCCTTTAAATCTAGTTCGTTGACCTGACGTCATGAATCAGGTTGGTGAACAAATGTTTGTTAGATGAGTCAAGTTCGAAGAGACTTAGGAACTTGTTACAGTCAGTTGGAGATGGTATAGTCTGAAAACATATGTTACAGTCTGACTTTGAATGTTACAGTCCTATCCTTAGATGTTAAAGTCTACGGTATTCCGTGATGAATTTCATGTCAAAAAGATTTTGAGCTGCGCACCAGATTTTGTTTTATACTCCCTCCCATCCATTCAATTCTTTACACTTACTATAAATGGACAATCCAATCAATTCTTTACATTCCTCTTTTGGCAAAAGACTTTACCATATAACCTTCATGTCTTTCCTCTATTTACACAAAATACTACTCCCTCCGAGTTCCTATTATTGTCTCACTTTCCTTTTTGGGCTGAGTTTGATTTTTGTCCCACTTTCCTTTTTAAGCCATCAATGTGTGGTTCACAATTACTCTCTCATTTCTCTCTCTTCCTCCTTCTTTTTTCAACCACTCATTTTCTCTTCCTTATTTTTCACCCCAAAACCTTATGGGACAATAATAGGAACTCGGAGGGAGTACAACTTTTTCCTTACTTTAAATTTGGTGGACCCATAAAACCATTTGATTTACCAATAATACCCTTACTTTTACCACTTTTCTTAAAAATTGTGAAACCCTCCATGTAAAGCATTGAATGGATGGGAGGGAGTATTTGTTAAAAGTATTTTTCTAAAATATTTTCTACATGATTTATGGAAATTATATTCCATTAAGTTTTAGAAATATTTTATTGTGTTTTATTTAAGGTAAGCTCTTTCTAAATAAAACTTCTTTATGAAAATAAAATCTATTTGAGTTGGAGGAGATTACTTGGTGAACAAGACTCACCTTGTGTTTAGGAAAGTAATTTCTATTACACATGAAATACACCATACTTAGGAGTCTTATATTATTTGCTTATCTTCTTACTATCTTTAATATATTTTCCTAATCTTTGAATATTCTACTTTCCTTATAACTCTTATCCTGGGCGCACGGTTGAAGTAGTATGTAAGCCAAGCTCGGTTTTCATATTACTTACGCATTCTTCCATTGAGTATTAAAGTCTAAAAGACAAAAATATTTTCTATCTAATAACGTTTTTGCTAATTTCTTTAACGTTAGAATTCATCATGGAAAAGTCACTTCTTTCTTGATTATGATGTTACATTGCTCTAAGTACTTGTCATTTGAAGAACAATGCTGCTACATCCGTCTTGCAAGGAAGACACGTCATAGGAGAACTCGGCTAAACCATTTAATATCATTTGGTTTAGAATACAATAATTAATGTTATTCTAGTTGAACGATTATAGTTAATCGTTGAGGATCTATTAATATTTTGTAATCCTAGGGATCGACGCTGAAATATTAATGAGAGAATAATGGATGTAGGTCTCTGAGTGTTAGACTGAACCATTTCAAAAATTTTGGTGTCGTCCTTATTTACCGCTTGCATAAACTCTCACAACAGATGTAGTAATAAATTAGGAAAGAAAATAGAAAAATCGGGATACTCAATTCATCCCCCCTCTTGATTATCACTTTCACGTATTGATTTCTTCAATTGGTATCAGAGCGGATACTCAAGTCTTGCTTAACAACATTGAATGATCCTAATACGTGTTTTTCTGTTTTCTCTCTTTAAGGCACAATGGAGCAAAAGTACGAGAAGTGTCATGTCTTCAACGACGAAGACTATGGTGTGTGGAAGAACAGGATGATGCACCACATCAAAGGAGTTGATTGGGAGTGTTGGAGCATAGTCAAGAAAGGACATGACATCATTCTAAAGACTGGAACTGAGGAAGAGAGCAGAACGAAAATGACTACACTACTCTTGAATGTGCAAAAGCTGAAAAGAACTCAAAGGCGATATCTCTTCTTCAGAGAGAAATTGTCCCACGTCTTCAGAGTCGCATCTCTGCCTGTGTCTCAGCAAAGGAAATATGGGATTTTCTATCTTTAGCATACGAAGAAACTGACCGAGTTAAAAAGAACAGAATCAATTTATTGGTTCACAAATATGAAACCTTTGTTATGCCAAAAGTTGAGTCTATAGATGAGATGTCCACAAGATTCCTAACTCTCATTAATGAGTCAAGGAATCTTGGAAAGAAACTAGAGGAAGAAGACAAGGTTCATAAAATTCTTAGAAGCCTTACAGTGGTGGCACCTAAGGTCACAACGATCGAAGAAGCCAAGGATCTAGCCACTCTTAATTTGGACCAACTCCTAGGATCCTTGATGGCTCATGAAATGACGATGAATGCACGTCGTCCCAATGATGTCTTCAAAAGAAAAGGAATAGCTTTGAAAGCTGCCGAGATAAGTGATAATGATGAGGTTGATGATGAGATGTTTCTTTTTGTCAGGAGGTTTACAAAGGCCTTTCGCGGTAATTTTGGATCCAAGAAATCTATGGCGAACAAAAGGCAGGCCTTCATCAAACCATTTGGTGGCAGTTGTTTCAAATGTGGAGAGAAATATCACATGCTCAAGGAATGTCCTCTACGGAAGGAAATCAAGTCAAAGGACAAAAGAAAGACAACAAAAGAGTACAAGAAGGCTATGGTAGCATCTATTTAGGGAGAACCTAACTTCTACGGAAGTTAGGTTCTACGGAAGTTGGGTAGCATCTACGGAAGACGATGACCGCGAAGAAGAAAAAGGAGATGACAATATCTGCATGACTGGCCTCACCCTCAACTCTTCCAGGGAACACGTGCACTTAATATCAAAATCCGCAGTCCTATTCAGAAGAAGATGAGGACATGGAGGTATGTTTCGATCTCCTCCGTTTCCAAATTCAAACATTCTCTAAAGAAAGATTGATTTCTATTTTTGAGGAAGTTCTATATGACTACTATGCTCAGTGTCTAGAATTTGAAAAATTTTAAAAACAAATGGATAAAATCACTGAAGAGAATGTTTGTCTCAAGGAAAACTTGAAATCTGATGGAACAGTCTCCTTATATGTAACATCTTATGTTACAGTACCTGAGACTGTAATATCTGATTTCATATTATCAGCTAGCCTGACTTGTGAAACAAAGACTGTAACATCTGATGTTACAATTCCTGATTCTGCTTCCTTTGATTTTTGGAGAACAAAATCAAGTGATGCGACCACTCCAACTCCAGATTCACCTTCTCTTTTGAAGGGTGATTAGAGTAAAGTAGTCATATTAGGAGATAAAATTGTTAACTCTCATGCTACCACTTCCTCATACCAACCTTCCATGTTTGCTGAATATATTCACACTGAGTTAATGAATGAACTTAACAAAACTCGTAATGAGCTTGAGGAAGTTAAGACTGAATTCGACATTGAACGTATGAATCTCTTGGGTCAGTATGACATGACTAGAGCAAAACATGATAAACTTGAGATGGATCCTTCCATTATGGAACTAGAGAATCTAGAGCTTAACGAGTTAAACTCCAAACTATCTGACAAAATTCAGAATGAGGTTAGAATCTCTAACAAATGAGATGGAGATCGCAAGCTCACTGAAATTTTGGGAAACCAATGCACCAATACCCTTAAGGAAGGTTCAGGGTACCCTGACTATCCCATGCACCCCAGGTTCCTTGTGAAACCAAACCCATAGGATACTGACTTCCATAAAAGGAAGTATGCTAACCAATCTGAATATGATTTTTGTACCTTCTGTGGAGGAAACAACCACAAGTGGATTGGGTGTCCTAGGTTGGTAGATCGTGTGAGAACTGAAGTTGAGAAGAGAGCTAATCTTGTTTATGGAGGGACTTTGGAAGGTGAGAAGCTTAGACAGGAACCTGTTGACCGCAAACTTTTTCCCAATGAGAAAGAAAGGGTAGAGAAGGTAGTCAGACCCACTTCCGCTGCTGACCTAGAACTACCCTCTAGAGTTAAGAAGAATGTCAAACCTGCTTCCACTGTTCTCACTGTAATAAGAAAGGTCATACCTACAATACCTGCTTCCAAAGACTTAGAAGTCTTAAAATTTCTAAGTGTGTGATAACTGCTTCCAAAGACTTAGAAGTCTTAAAATTTCTAAGTGTGTGTTAGATAACATTCCTATTGCTGCTGATAAACCTATTGTTAAACATGCTAAGAAGAAGTTTGTGCCTCTTGTTGCTAACAAGGGACCCAAGTCTGTTTGGGTTCCTAAAACCAAGAATTGATTTTATAGGTCAAGGTGAAAGAAAACAGCTGCTGGTACATGGACAGTGGTTGTTCGAGACATATGACTGGAGACAAATTACTATTTCTTTCACTGGAGACCTACAATGGTGGAACAATTGTTTTTGGGGATAAAAAACGAGGCAAGATCATTGCCATTAGTAAGGTAGGCCTATCTCCAACACATTCCATCGACAATGTATTCTTGATAGAAGGTTTGAGGCACAACCTATTGAGTATCTCTTAGTTGTGTGACCGAGGTAATAAGGTAGTGTTCCATTCTAGTGTGTGTCGCATTATGCAAGAAGGAACGAGTAACATGTTACTCAAAGGTAAGTGACACGAGAATGTGTACAAGGTCGACATTGGTAAGATTGATACTAACTTTATCTCCTGCATGAGTAGTACTTTGGAAGATTCGTTGTTGTGGCATAAGAGGTTTGGTCTTGTTCATATGGGTCTTATTCAACAGTTGTCAAACCGTGAACTTGTAGAAGGTCTTCCAAATATTAAGTTCAAAATTGATAAAATATGTGATACTTGTGCCTGGTGCAAACATGTTAGATCGTTCTTTAAACCTAAGAAACATGTTAGCACAATCCGTCCCTTGGAACTCATACATATGGATCTCCGTGGTCCAATGAAAGTAATGAGTAGAGGAGGATACAGATATGTCTTTGTTATAGTTGATGATTATTCTCGATATGTCTGGCCCATATTTTTGAGTACCAAGGATGAGACTTTTGCTGAGTTTGAAGTGCTTATCAAGAAAACCCAAAAAAAACTCGGTACACCTCAACATAATGGAGTTGTTGAGCGCATGAACAGAACACTTAAAGATATGTCCAGAACAATGCTGTTATGTAGTGGGCTACCAAGGAACTTTTGGGCTGAAACTGCTAACACTACCTGCTACATACATAATCGTGCCACTATTAGGAGTGTCCTAAAGAAAACACCATATGCATATGAGTTACTCCGTGGTATAAAATCAAATATTTCCCATCTTAGGTGCTTTGGAAGCAAGTGCTTCGTGCACAACAATGGTGAAAATAGGTTGGGAAAGTTTGATTCACGAAGTGATGAGGCTATATTATTGGGGTACTCCAGTCGTAGCAGAGCGTATAAAGTGTAGAATAAAAGGACGCTTTGCGTTGAGGAAAGCCCACATGTAATATTTGATGAATATGATATTTATGATCATGTGTCACAGGATGATGATGAGGACTTTAAGATCGGATTGGTCCGGCATGAAGAGCCACTAGAATTGAACGAAGAAGATGAGAAAATAGAGGGAAAAGACAATGAAGCACAAAGAAGACATCAAGAGAAGGAGACTGGCCGAGCAGATGGAACAGTCCATCGGACTATAACATCAAAAGTTACCACAGATGGAACAACCTATTGTAGACACCCAGATTTGGACCTGGTGGCTGCAGAGGTGCCCAACAAACACCCGATGACGATAGGACTGCAACGCGATGCGGGTTCGCTATGTTTTAGATAGTTTTTCTATAGAACGGGTCAAATAAATTACTCGGGAAAATTAAACTAACATGATGGCAGCCTTAGTCGTGTCGTTACGGTCGCATAGACACTAATTAGAGTCAATTCCGACACCGGGACCCCGAGTCGGTCCCGAAACTCGAACCGAATCAGCACCGCGCCAAGCGAGCCTCGGGATGCACGCCCGAGGCCCACTTAACCACGGCGCTAGGTCAAGCCACGGGAGCCTTAATCCCCAAGTAACGAATTATCCTCCTCCCTCTCGGTTTTGGAAAGTATCAAAACCGTATCCTCAAAATCCCGGTCGCACCACATGACGCGCCTAGGTCTCCCCGCGCCCAAGCCCAGGCGCCTGATCTTTGGTGCGCCCCAGCTCAGGCGCCTATATGGGCAACGAGGGCCGAAAACACCTATAAATACCCCCCTTCACGCCCTCATTTGGACACAACATTCAATCTTCTCTTCTCCCCCAAAACTCTCGCTAAGGGCTCGCACTCCGACACCCGAGGCAAACGATCCACTCGATCGTAGTTCCGATAATAAAGGGACATCGACGCTACTCCTCACCTTCGAGCACTCCACTTGATACCGAGGTGCCTGTGATCGACTAGCTCAAAAATAGTACCCGAGTTCTGCCGGATTAGCCGCAGAACTAGTCCTTAACAACGAAGCTTTGCTAGAATAGCCGCGAGAAGGTCAAACGGTAACGAAGTTCTGCCGGAGTCCTTGGTCAAGCTAGGAGGATCCATCTGTCGAAGTCGTATCGTCACTAGGTTGCCATCTAAACAATACTCGCACTTTCTATTATTATGCACTACGACAACACTTGATGTGGGCACTAGGCCCACAAACATCTACTAAAATAATAACGTCCTAACTTCAACCGCAAACATTAAAACACACTAAATAGACCCGAGTAATTCCGAGATTCGTTCTCAAAACTATCTATGCATCGAGTCCTGTTTAGTGTATACTCCGAGGGTGCAACTCCTCACTATGTGATTTACTTACATTCGCATTTACAGTTTTTCGTATGATTTATTGCTTTTATGACCTTATAATCACATGCTAAATCACCTAACAAAGAATTCAAAACGTAAAACAACTAAAACTGAACAAAGTGATGGTCGGGTTCCGTATTAGTCCAGGTGCTCGCCTTATTAGGTTCGACGCATCTCTATTAGTACTGAAACGACGCATCTTAAGCAGAATACCAGGTAAGGTATACCACGAGAATGACTAATATCCGTATTATCGCGTTAAAACCGATTTGCTAATACGTATAATACTAGTACTCTCTACTCTCCTACGCGCATCTTTTCATGACTTGCCTGTCACGTGAAATCGCATGAAAAGAATGTAAACACAACTACTTTGACGACAAAACATACTTGTCCTTAAACAACGACACAGCAAGAGGTTTAGGGTTAAAACAACGGATGTTACACTTTTTCACAGCAAAAGAACTAGGATATCAGCCCACCGATTGATTAGTAGAGGCCGCTATAGTGCGGGCGGGATTGGGTGTTGACATCTATCGGATGTGGGCTTCCTAATACGTACCCTCACCCCTTACTCAGAATCAACGGTTTCCGGATGTCCGAAACCATTGGCAATGAGAGTTATTCCAGGCATGGAGTGCTTAAGGGTACAAGTCTTTATCTTTAGGTCCCGTGCCACTCAACTTTGAGCCGGCAAGGGATCAAAGTTGACTTGAAAGGTTTCCGAGTCCTCATAATTGACTCGGTGGCGACTCCACAAATCAACGACAACTTTAGTTCACTAAAAAGGTCGCCTTACCAAACAAAACGGCCTTTAAACATTTACAACCACGACTCGATCGATTCCCAAACGGAAACACGGGTGCCCCCACCTGTCTAGTACAAGTTCGTATCGTCATCCAAATCGAGGTCCGACACTTCGCCCCGTACGCGAGATCGGACCGGCCCCCGGCAGGGAGGGGGCCGCGTGGGTGGCCGCCGCCACACGTTGAAAACCGGGCCGGTCTCGCGCGGGCGCGCGCGGGGCGCTGTGCGGTGCGGACGGACGTCCACAGTTTGGCGACTCCGCTGGGGATTTGGAAACAAGTTTCCAGTGGTGGTGTAATTTAACTTGAACGAGGTCGGTGAAGCTCATCTCTTAGTTCCTAGTTGTGGTCACTACAAGTTTTGGCCCTATAAAGCCCACCCTAACCGATATCAGGACCAATCGACCTCTTCGCGGTAAGATCTTTAGGGACACGCGGAGAGATCCTTGATTGACGCTCCGACCGCCTAACGCGTACCCGCGGGAATAATAAGCGGATAGTTCCGAACGGACGGTATGACACTCGTCTCCCCAGATCATTGTCAATGCCTAAGTAAGGACTATTCGTGGGCGGTTGCCTACCCTAAACCTACCCGAGTCTGCATCCTGCATGAGTGTATGCATTCCTAGTTATGTGTAGTGTGTTTGAACAATCCAACCCAAATAAAACACTAAAATCCGGATTCAACCACGCCAAGATATTCAACCACACCCAATTCTGTTTTCGAAAAATATCTCATCTTTCCAAAACGATTTCTTAAACACCGATACTCCGGTCAAGTCATGATTTCTAAAAGAAAGAAGAAAAAAACATTTCTAGACGCCGTTGTCATGGAAAATTTTACACTCGATGTTTTCAAAGGAAAAAAGAAATACATTTTCGAACGCCGTCACATGGCTAAAATAAAAACCGTCAAACAACGAATACCGTTAATGCCACCGAAACTCCCAATTAATGGGATCAAGGCATGCCAAACGGTTACATTTTATTTTCAAAAAAAAAGAAATTTTTTTACACACATACCGTTAACACAACCGAAGCTTCAATTAATGAAGTCAAGGAATCCAAAACGGTTACATTCTCGAAATACTTTTCACAACACACCACCATCCATTGTCGAATGCTGTTTATTGCAATCGACAAATGTGGATCACTCGTTTTAAAGACAACTTTTCTAAAAAACACTAGTCACTACCTAAACCCTTGACAAGGATTTAGTCACACCTTTAAAGCACCACACACACCCACTATCGAACTAGCTAATTAATAGTAGTCTCGACAAAAACGTCACTTCGTTATTTTCAAAACAGGTCCCTCTGAGGACCGTTTTCGTTTCAAGAAAAAAGAGAAAATATTTGCATTTTACTATCATCAGATTCTCGACACACACATAGCAACGCACATTTCA
The DNA here is from genome assembly GCA_958450325.1 of Agrostemma githago. Taxonomy (NCBI): domain Eukaryota; kingdom Viridiplantae; phylum Streptophyta; class Magnoliopsida; order Caryophyllales; family Caryophyllaceae; genus Agrostemma; species Agrostemma githago. Next base: position 57,465,305 of record OY288245.1, on the reverse strand, counting down.
CATCACCAACAATGTTACCACGCCATCGTCACCCTAATTTTACAAAATCATCTTTTGAAGGAAAAGACTTCCCTCTGCGAGTATCGGTCGTTTTCGAAAAATATCAAAATTCTTTGATCCTGAGCTGGGATCGCAATCAATTCCTTACGTCGTACAACCGTGTGTTTAACTGTCCGTGTTAGTTACTAGGATCGCCTCTACTCGAGGCCTTACATTTCGGGTCGTCTCATTTCGAGAAGTCCTCTTTAAACCTCACCTACGAGGTTTGTGTCAAATCGTCTCGTTACAGAGATTTAAAATTCATTAGGCATTTCGCCGAGTACACCAAGAGTCTAAAACACCCGAGTCCCTAAATCAGTGACCGCACGCATCCGCAAGTCAAGGGTCTCATTTCCGCGTCGCTCGGATAAGAGAATTCCTCGAGTCCTTAAGTCGTCTAGTAGGCCCGACCTCATTGTTACTACCTTTTTACAGTCATGACGGGGGATTCGAGCATAGACGCAAGCAACCATAGTGGGGACAATGCCGGGCAATCCGCAGACAACACCATAGGAGCATTAGCTGACCTAATCCGGGATTTACAAGCCACTGTTATCACGGTAAACGCATCCGTAAACAGCATAGACTCTCGCCTAGGCCATTTGGAAGACAAGGCCTCAGATGAACATCACACCCGGATCCTCAACGAGGCCCTTTTAAACTCTACCCCGTTAGGTGGGGCACCCATCAGCCTCATTCCAAGCGATCCCGTTATCCCACCTCAAGATGACACCCTCCAATCCGCCATGAACCGTATAGATTTCCTCGAAAACCAAGTGCGCCTGAACCAAGGAAACAACGTCCACCTCGAAAATCATAGGAAATTCGAAATGGTGAACGATCAATTACCCGAGAACTTCTCCCTGGCCGACATACCCAAGTTCAAATACCCGAGAACTGAGGACCCCCTCAACCATATCCGAGCCTTTAAGGATTACATGGCCATTAAATGAGTCAAACCTAGCCACTTCACTAGGATATTCCCCTCATCCATAGGAGACACCCCACGATCATGGTTCTATTCACTTGACCCTAAGAAGGTATATACCTGGGACGATATATCCATAGAATTCGCAAAACAGTACGCGGATAATGCCGAAACACAAGTCACCATTAGGAGCCTCGAGGTCCTCTCCCAAAATGAGAAGGAAGGCTTCTCAGAGTTTGTGACTAGATGGAGGAAGGTCAGCACCCAACTAATAAACCGCCCGGACGAAGCCACTTTAGTGGAAAATTTCGTCAATAACCTTAGGCCACCTACGCCTCCCATCTTAGGTACCAAAACATCCACACCTTTAAGGAGCTATCCACTTTAGGAATACGCCTAGAGGATGATATGAAAAAAGGGGTATTCTCTAAGATAATGGGGAAAGGCTATCAAGGGCCGACCACTTCCACGGGAACTCGATCTTATGGGAATAATAGAACCGAGGAAGTACACCTAGTTGAACCAACTACCCGGGGAAGGACAAGTTTCACCCCTAGAACATTTTCTAAGCTAGGTATCACATACACCGAAGCCTTAAAAAGATTGACTGAGCAAGGGAAACTCGAACTGATAGGTCCTACTCCGGACCCGCCCACAGACAAGAGGGCAAAATCGTGGGACACTAATAAATACTGCCAATACCACCATGGCAAGGGCCACGACACAGAGTCTTGTTTCCGGCTCAGGCATACCATACAAGACATGATAGAAAACGGGACAATCCCTCTTCCCCCACCTGAGAAACCCAATAATACTACGAACCCCTTTAGTGTCCACGCCATCTTCGATGACACTATTGACTGCTCCCATCTTGTCCCACTAGGAGAAGAGGTCCTGAATATCGAGGATGAACTAGACACTCAGCCAGAGCCCGTATCCCTCGACCTAACAACGACTATCGAGAGCCTAACCCTCCTAGTGTCACAAATACACCCCATACTCTCAAGGATTGAGACTAGGATAACCCATATCGAGGAGAGACTCGAGGAACCTCCCAAACACCCCATTTCCCCATGCAACGGGACGATCAAAGGGGACGACCTAGGTTCACCTGAAACCATAGAACCCAAGAAAAATTTCACCCAAATCGGGGTCAGCTACACAGCTGCACTTCGAAGATTAACCTCCCTTCGCCTTTTACAACCCATAGGGCCAATGGCCGATCCCCCACTTAAGCATAGATCCCGTCACTGGTCCAAAGGGAAATACTGCCACTACCACAGGGGCAACGGCCATGATACAGAATCCTGTACGTTGCTAAAAGATAAAATCGAGGGGTTGATAAAAACGGGGGTAGTAAAAACCGCATTACTAACAAAAAGGCCCACTCGCTTCTTAACGGATAACTCCGAGGAAAGGTCTCTCCGGTTACTAGAACACCTTGGGTTATCCCATGATCAGGCCCTAACCATGCTAATATCCGAAGTGTTACTCTATCCCTTGAGTCCGACACCTGAACCACCTACTGACAAAAGGTCGTCGCACTGGAATGGTAACAAGTGGTGCCGGTACCACCAAGGCCGAGGGCATGACATCAGCGAATGTCGTGAAATTAGACAACAAGTCCGCCACCTCATCCAGGAAGAAAAGTTCGGGGCGTACCCTGAATACGAGGACACTAAGACGCCTACCGAGGCCAGCAAGTCCGCACCCGAGTTAGAGTCTAGTTCATCTTAGGGCCTAGACTAAGTAATAATAATAAATGTTTTTTTTCCTTTATCGAGTCTAGGGAGATGCGAGGGGACATGTCCTCCACCTTCCCCAATACAAAATCACGGGCATCTAGCCCGTCTACTATTATCAATAAAACAATCTTTCTTTTTTTTACAAACATGCCTCGACAATCGCTCAACCTTCTTTCAACAATTTACTTTAAACGCTTAAGAACTCGATCTTGTGCCAATTATCGATAACGACTAACTAAAATGCAAGGGCTACAACGAACGACCCACTTAAATTCACCCTAAACAAGAAAAGTTGGAAACAATGACCCGAGACTTAACCCATCGTTGACCCCATCGCCAAACAACCATAAACCTACAACGACCGGACCTCCATCCAACCAAACTTCCCCAATATAACCAAATACGAAGCCTGCCAAATAGGTCTCAAAGCAACCATATCTCTGGGAGTTAAAAACCTTAGAGTATATGGAGATTCATCCTTAGTAGTCAACCAAGCCACGGGAAACTGGAAGGTCTATAGCGAAAGCCTAACCTCATACCAAACCAAAGTGGAGACAATATCCCGAGAATTCACCGAAATCGACTTCATACACATACCCCGCGAGGAAAACCAATTCGCTGACGCATTATCCAAACTAGCCTCACTAGTAAACATGCCCCATCACCTCTTCTCTATGCCCATTTGCGTAGGAAGAAGCGAACAACCGGCCTACATCAATAGCCTCGAAACCGATAACACCCCCGAAGAACCTTGGTATAAAGCAATCCTAAACTTTAAAACCCACGGGTCATATCCGCCCAACACTAACGCCAAAAACAAAAGAGCTCTATGAATACAAGCAACTCACTACATCCTAAATCAAGGATTACTATACAAACGAACCCCACAAGGAGTCCTCCTTAGGTGCATAAACAAAAATCAATCCGAGAAAGTCATGGAAGAGGTACATGACGGAGAGTGCGGACCCCACATGAGTGCACACCTACTAGCCCAAAAAATAATGAGGCTGGCCTATTACTGGATTACCTTAAAGGCAGACTGTCGACGTCTTGTCCGACACTGCCACAATTGCTAAATATTTGCTAACGTCCAACACTTACCTCCATATCCTCTCCACACCATAGCCACGCCTTGGCCTTTCTCTACTTGGGGAATAGACATCATAGGAAAAGTACACCCGTCCGGGACCGATGGACACTGTTTTAGACTAGTGGCCGTCGATTATTGCACCAAATGGGTAGAAGCCGCCTCTTACACCATACTAACCTCAAAACAAGTAGTCAAATTCTTGCAAAATAACATCATCTGCCGATACGACATACCTCACGAGATCATCCGTGACCAGGGGGCTCACTTTAGGGCCGACACCCAGAAACTCCTCGACAAATACAAAATCCAAAGACACAAGTCATCACCCTATAGGCCACAAAAAAACGGGGCCGTAAAAGCGGCCAACAAGACCATAACCACAATCCTTAAGAAGTTGATAGACAACTATCGAGATTGGCCAAACAAGATCCCCTTCGCCTTATGGGGATACCGAACATCCTATAGAACACCCACTGGAGCCACACCATATTACCTAACCTACGGTTCCGAAGCCGTACAACCCGTAGAGCTAGAAATACCATCACTAAGGATATTAGCCGAGAGCGGCATTCCCGAAGAGGAATGGAATCAAAAACGGTACGACGAGCTAGTGCTCTTAGACGAGCGTAGGATACATGCCTTATCCAACGTACAAGCCTACCAACAACGCATCCAACGAGCCTTTAATAAGCGAGTGAAATCCCGAAACATACACGAGGGAGATTTAGTAATCAAATCCATTAGAGCACCCCTTCTCATCGACCCTAGAGGGAAATTCAAACCAAACTGGGCGGCCCCCTACCTCGTTAGGAAAATACTCTCGGGGGGCGCCGTGATCCTCACCGACCTAGACGGTCAAGAGTTCTCAACCCCAACCAACATGGATCAACTCAAACGATACTGCCCATAGACACCCTGCCAACCACATCCCAACCTCCGACTTAGGGGGAAGCAAAAAAAGCAAACAAAAAAAAATTAATTAATCAAGTTCACATCGATAATTGGCATAAACGAGTCTAAAGCAAAAGCACTAACATTTTTCATAAAGAACTACGAACATGGTTTGATTCCGTCCAAAAACGGATACGTAGGCAACCCTTCCCCGGGTACAACCAAACAACTAAACAAAACAAAATCGATTAATCGATTCATGAATGAGCCGGGATTCCTCCCACGACTCGGGCAATGAGTGAGTTAAAATGACGAAGCACAAACGATGAGCCGAGGACGGGGTGAAAACCCGAAAGGGCGCCCCAGGCAAAATGAAGAAACGAGTTGCGAACCGTCGTCAAAAAAAAAATGAGCCGAGTACGGGGTGAAAACCCGAAAAGGTGCTCCGGGCAAAATGAAGAATCGAGTTGCGAGCTGTAAAAAAAAGAGACAAAAAAAAAAAAAAACAAAACAAAAAAGGTGAGCCGAGGACGGAGTGAAAACCCGAAAGGACGCTCCGGGTAAAATGAAGAATCGAGTTGCGAGACACCACAAAAAAAAGGAAAAGAAAAAACAAATAAATAAATGTGCTTCTCATTAAAAAATAAAACTGGTTAAATCGAGCCTTTGTCGAGGCATCTACATCAAGCATCCAAAATCCGGACATCCCGGAAAATTAACAGGAACGTGTCTAAACTCCACAAAAGCTAGTACTAATACGCCACATAATATCAACTAATACAACATAGTACTAAACGGCTGGGCTCTACCGGTCCAACTTTTCCTTACCCTTACCATTCGGGTGTGACTGCTTGCATTCTTCCTCCTCGATTTTCCGAAAGCAAGCTTCTAACACCTTATCCAAATGTGAGTCCAGCAAATCCCACTTTCTTTGCTCTTTCACAGCTTTAATATGGGTCTTGTCGATATTGGCCCGTTCAGATGAACTGACTAAACTAGGATCGGTCCCACTGTCTTTGGATAGACACTATAACGGTCTCTCGAGTCTCCTCTTCGCCTCTTAGCGGTGATGTCTTCCTAACTTTTGAGTCGGTCTGTCCTGACGGGTGTTCACAAACCCTCTTCCGAACGGAAGTATTGTCGGTCGATCGAGCAACGGGATGCAAAAACTTCTGCTCCCAAGACACCTTGAACCCCCTAAGCAAATCCTCGGTCCATGGATCAGAACTAGAAGCAACTTTAGCATCATCTGGAATAGGAGGTCGGCACCCATTTGATTTGACAACATGCTCGGGTAAATGTAAACTTGATCCCTCATGGATAGTAGTAATAAAGCCCGACACGCCCACTAATATTCCACCACGGGATAGACCACCTGATGACGACACCTCCCCTAACCAAATAGGAAAACCAATCCTCCTCTTCGGGACTTTTGCTCAACACCAACACCATCTTCCGGCCCGTGAACCCCCTGTAGTTGTAATCTTTGAAACACCGGGGAGGGTCGATTAAACCGAGCCGCTCTTGCAACCAAACCTGTACAAAAACACGATGAAGCATTGCACATCCAAAGCCAAAGCAACCACAAAACAAATAAAACCAAGCCACAGAAAAAAAAGAAACAAAGCAACACGCTTGTAGGATAATCCTAGAATCCCGAGAAGGTGTCCCCTGCACCCGAACACTAGCGTCAAGACCCAGAACAAGCTCACCCAAAATAAGCAAAGAGGGTGATCGTCCATGTTCCATAGCCGCTACCACGTCCGAAACGCAAGGATTCACCCAACCTTCACGTGACCGCGCGTCCTCAAAAAGATAATAGCAAGCTATAACAATATTAAAAGCACGCCTACATGCCAAGACCGAAACATAATGAGAGCCAACCCGAGAGAATGTCCTAGAAAGCAACTCTAAGTTAAGACCATCCACACCAAAATAGCCTTTAGCCTCCTCCAACGAAGAAAGGTCCATGAAGTGGTAAAACCGCTCCACATGGGCGTCGTCCTCACAAGGCACACAAGGTCGAACCGAGCTCCACCCGCCTATAGCATCTATCTCTTCGGGCAAAGGACAAACTTTACCCCCGGGGAAAGCAAAAACATGATATTTCGGGTCCCGAAACCTAGAACATGCCCGTAGAAAATCATCCTGTACCTTGACTCGACTCAGTGCAACAACCGTCGACAAACCATCGTTTGAACTAACCTCGGGGTAACATTTCTTAAACAAACCCGCCCACTCGGTTAGGACAATCCCGAAACCGACATGACCCTAGATATGGTTCTATACCTTCCGGATATCCTAGTATGTCTAGAACATGCACCCACAGCCCGTATATATAGCCCTAATCCCACAAGAATTAGGAAATGACGAAAATTTCCATAACCCGGGGTTCGAACCGCACCGGCCCACGCGCCCGAGTCTCTGTCCGCCCAAGCCCAAGCGGCCCAGGACCCAATTGCATCAGTCCGAGCGCCTGAAGCCAGGCATGACTCAACCCGAGCAACCCAGGGATAGAAATTTGAACCCCCGTGATCACCACTATCACCCTATACCTCGGACACCGAGAACGACCTTAGAAAGTCACTAGAGCCCACCCCGAAAACCGAGATGTCCATAGAAAAGCTACAGGAACGCGAGTTCACTCGTTGGACGCACGAGACTTAGACGTTTTTTTATTCTTTTTTTAGGGGGATAAGCTACCCTACCTAGGCATGTCGTAGCCTTTTAACGGTTATCGTCAAGTCGCATTTGTAGCTTGACAAGACAATTTTACGAATGTATAAAAAGTGGTCTAACTTTTTTTGCCCGAGTCGCCCGAATTATAAACTTCGGTCTCATTCTGAATACCTGCGCTCATCTCTTAAGACACTCGGTCAAAGCATGTTATTATTTTACATCTCGAGTCAAAACATTTTAATCGGCGTACTACCTGATCCGATTCCCGGCTCAAACTAACGCATTTCAAAAACATCCGAAACAAACGGTTTTCGTACTCTCATGCAACACTAACGCGCCCTAAACTAGGTAAAATCGCAAACAAACAAACACAAAAGTGGTTACTTGTTAATTTAGGTAAACAAATTCGCCAAGCACAAGACTAATACAACTAATTCAAAATACTAAAAATTTAAAAGTAAACGTACAAAATATACAAATCCTTATACAGACTGAGGCTAGGAAGGCCCCCTAGAAGCCACACCGACAGCTATCACAACCTCGCAAAGGTTGTCTTCCAAACCTAGATCCTCTAAGTCTATAAGAGGAGACTCACTACCATCCATCCCCGACAGCATATCTATGGTAGCCGTCTCGGGGACTCCTTCAACCTCCTCATTAGCACCCGTAGCCTCAGCCTCAGCCTCCCTCTCGATTCGATGCCTAGCCTCACCCTGTGTAGAGGTCTCACCTCGAGACCGAGCCAGCTGCTCCTTAAGGAAGGCGATCTCGTTAGCCCGAGATTGCAGGAGCCGCTGCGACTCAACATCTCTCGCCTCAAGCTCGGTCACCCGAGTCTCCAGCTGTCCCACCATATCCGAGACATCCTGCAGATACACTCGAACATTAGGAAAACACACAAGCAACCTAGAAAACCACATTAGTCACACAAACTCACCGATCGAGGCCCCGACTTGTCACGGGAAACCCTCGAGGCATAGGCCCGGAAGCAGTTGGCAGCCTGCCACAACCGCTGATGGCAAGCCGACGAAACCTGAGAGTAAAACCACTAAAGTTAGGCAAACTGACCCTAATTCTTAGAGCCCAAACGAGGAACAATACCTGAAACTCACCCGGTACACCCGGTCTCGCCACTCTATCCCGACATCCATTTCCTCCGCAGAACACAGGGGAAGAGGCTCAGTAAAGGGTATCCCAGCCACATCCACCCTAAGCAAAGTCAAGGGGAAATCTGGGGGCTGGATTTCGTCAGCCGGGTCGGCCAGCTGAATAGACAACAGATTGGTCAATAAAAGGGCAAGGAAATAACAAACCGCAACACAAACCTTAGAGCCAAAGATTAGAACATTACCACGAGGCGGTACCAAGCTAACCGCCGGGTGACATGAGATAGATAGGAGGCACCAGGCACCATGAGTGTATCGCCCCCTTCTCCGTCCCTATCCTCGAAGACCTCTATGGCGGTCGACGGTCTGAACATGGTCCGGGGAGGATCAACCGGTACCCTAAAATTGTCATATAAGCATTGACGCACCAACCGGGCGAAACAACGAAGGAAGGAGCATCCTCCTATAATTTCGAGGCCTCAGCTCCCCAGTCACATACCCGGGCACATTCTCGTAATCGGCCCAAGGGCGGGCCACAAACTACACAAATAAAACCGACATCCTAATGAATCCCAAAACTTGGGGGCTATTGAGCAAAATGAGCTATAAAAAAGGTAAACTTACATCTTCAACGCGTAGCTTGTTAACCAACGCATTCTCCACCGGGTAATGGCTGATTGTGCTCTTAGGCTGAGCCAACCTCCACTCGATCCCCGTCGGGAACCTCTTAGGGTGCGCCCTTACCGTCTTGGGAGCCAAGCACGGGAAGTAGAAGTAGATCCAAGCCTATAAATCCCCAAAACAACTTTAGCAAAATCAAGCCGAAACTAAGTAGAACTCAAAATACAAGAGCGAGAAAAGCAACAAACCTCCAGTATAAGGCCCGGACCCACAATGGGCACGGCTGAGGCCGACCCTATCACCAGCGGCCTCACCATGACTTGCAGGCAGTGAGTCATCTTCGCAAAAGCCGCGGTCACCCAATCGTAACGTCCTAGCTGAGTCAGCTAAGTTAGGAAGGGCAAAATCCTAGTGCGGAACCTCTCGCCCTTGTCTGAGAAGTGGGTCGACCCTAGGAAATACCACAACCACAACCGGGCGTCCTGCTCCGGCGTGTTGGGTTCTCGACCTTCTAATACCGCCACCCGCTCGAAGTGATCGGTGATTTAAGAACTCACCAAAGCGTGAGGCGTACTATATGCCTCACGCGACAAATAATCCCCGATGAGGCCCCGCACCTCATCACTATCTAGACTAGGGCCTTCGGCGGCCCACCTAATCCTATCCGGACCCCAAGGCAGACCTCTAATCATCCCAAAATCCTCTAGGGTCATCCCGACCTCTCCAAAAGCTATATGGAAGGTCGAGGTAGTATTGTGAAACCGATCTATCATCGCCCTAATCACCATAAGGTTGCATTTAGTCTTGCAACCCACCAGCCTAACCCATTGCCCGACCACGGGACATAGAGCAGTCCCCGCAATAATCCCCTTTACCGCGGGGGTCAACTTCTGGAAGTAGACATCGAGGCACGTAGTAAAGCCCGAGAAAGTCCTCATCGGTCCTGGGGACTGCAAACCGAAACAACACAAGTATAAACAAAAACAAGCCTAGCCTAACCCGAGCAAAAATATATAATAGAATCTGAGGCATAACTAATAAGCACAAATAATGCACTCACCAGACCCCGCACAATGCGGCTAGAAATGTGACGGTCAAGATGAAACATTAGCTGATGATCATCCCAGTCCCGAGCCTACTCGGGATCCTCGTAAACAATCTCCTCATTCTCCGGTACCGGAACCGAAGCATGAGCCCTCCTAGCCACTGTCTCCGAAAGCTTGTGCTTCTTCACTCTGTTAAACTCAGCCTCGTTGATAGTCTCGAGATCACGATGCTGAGACGAGATACTCCTTTGTCTCTTGCGAATCCCTCGGGGAGTCTGTGAACTAGCCTCGGCAACCTCCTCACTAGAGCCAACACTAGCACCAACCAAGGAAGTTCCCTCGGGACGCTCGATACTATCTCTAGCTGTAAAACCAAACAAAAAGAGAAAAAACAACAAAAGCATAACCCCAGTCAGCTTAAACAGGGTAATAGGGTCAAAATTTTGGATAAGGATATCAAAATTCTGAAAGAGCCGCTAGCACACATTTTCGATCTCGATCACAATGGAAGTGGTTTCGGAAAAATCCGGCATCGTTTCGACACCTTTTGGTTCGTCTTAAGACACACAAAATCTCACGGAGGGTCCTAAAGGTCATCCTAGCCCTAGCAATCGACAATGGAGCTACCCATATCCTCATAAACACTATTTGAACAAAAGTACGTAAACTAAATACGGGAATAATCGGGAAACGGTCCTTAACCCTAGCTTTCCAAACACATTTCCATAAAGAGACATTGTCGCACCTCGAACATCCTTATCAAGCTTATAACTACTTCAACAAGCTCTAATCAACCTTAATTTAACAATAAAATCAAGCACAAATATCGAAACTTAACAAGTAAAAAACACCCAAAATGATTTTCTAGGGTTTGCAACAAACCAACTCATAATCAATCTAATCAAGCAAAACCGACATTAAACAAGTAAGGAACACTTACCCGAAGTCGACATTGTCGTAAATAACGGAAATCGAGACAAAATTTGGCGAGAAAAGTCGATCTTGAGGCGAAAGGGGCGACGCGTTCGATTTTTGAGAAATAAAACGATAGCCCCAATCTTCGTTTACTTAAACAGACCCAGACCACGAAAACCCGACCGCCCCAGCTGACGCGCTCGAGTTCTAGCGCGCTGGGGGCTGGGCGCCTGAGTCTTGGGGCGCTGAAGGATGCGCGCCAAAGCGGCCCAGCCCAGACTAAAACGAAGCAAAACAAACGCGACTCAAAGACAATACACATAAAACATGCACCTACTGAGAGAAGCAAAACAACAATGATGAGACAACTGCTAATTAACATCGATAATGCACTCTCGACTAATAAAACAAGCACTTAACGCTGCACCCGGACGCGTAACAAAACAACCGAGACTAACATAAGAAAACTCTGAGCAGACTCAACAAATCGAAACAAAAGCAAGAACAAACCCGAACAAAATAAGACAAGCCTACAAAACAAAATTAACTAAGACAAACTCACAAAACAAGCATTTTACTAAAACAAATAAACAAACAGCAATTTTGCCCGAGTTATCTAAGATCCCGGAGGCACAGCAACAACAATTTCGCCCGAGGGATCTAAGATCCCGGAGGCACATCGAACAACAATTTTGCCCGAGGGATCTAAGATCCCGGAGGCACAGCAACAACAATTTTGCCCGAGGGATTAAGATCCCGGAGGCACAGCAACAGTAATTTTGCCCGAGGGATCTAAGATCCCGGAGGCACAGAAACAACAATTTTGCCCGAGGGATCTAAGACCCCGGAGGCACAACAACGTTGCCCGAGGGATCTAAGATCCCGGAGGCATAACAACAACAATCTTGCCCGAGGGATCTAAGATCCCAAAGGCACATCAATTTTGCCCGAGGGATCTAAGATCCCGGAGGCACAATAATTTTGCCCGAGGGATCTAAGATCCCAGAGGCACAGCAAACAGCAATTTTGCCCGAGGGATCTAAGATCCCGGAGGCACAACAATTTTGCCCGAGGGATCTAAGATCCCGGAGGCATAGCAACAACAATTTTTCCCGAGGGTCAGAGTTATCCCGGTGGCACAACAATTTCACCCGAGGGATCTAAGATCCCGGAGGCGCAACAAACATCAATTTTGCCTGAGGGTCAGAGTTATCCCGGAGGCACAACAATTTTTGTCTTAGGGGTCATAGGCATCCCGAAAGGCAGCTATTCGAGTGGAGACTAACGCCCTCGAATAGTTTTGCATCACTTTATTTTGTCCTAAGGGTCATAAGCATCCCGAAAGACAGCTACTCGAGTGGAGACTAACGCCCTCGAATAGTTTTGCATCACTTTATTTTGTCCTAAGGGTCATAAGCATCCCAAAGTTGACCGATCGAGTGGAGACTAACGCCCTCGAACGTTTTATGGCATCAAGGGTTCATAAGCATCCCGAGTAAAAGCCAAATACATTTGCACCTAACACATAAAAGCGCTTAAAATTAAACAAAAACTTAAATAAACCAAAGAAGATAAAGCGCGCGCGCACAAAAAATCAAGAACGAGATGACATGCAACGGCCCGGGCCCAAAGAAACAAACACAAGCGAAGACGTCAGCTATGACTTCTAAACTTGGCTGACGAACCTCAACGCACAGTCTAACGGACTTAAAACGATCCGACCGGACAACCTCAAGGTCGTAATCTTCGATTTACCTGGGCGGCTATACTTTGACTTTCGCCTTGTCCAAGCCTCTGTCAAAGTGGGGGCTTCTGTAGACACCCAGATTTGGACCTGGTGGCTGTAGAGGTGCCCAACAAAGACCCGATGACGATACGACTGCAACGCGACGCAGGTTCGCGATGTTTTAGATAGTTTTTCTATAGAACGAGTCAAATAAATTACTCGGGCAAATTAAACTAACATGATGGCTGCCTTAGTCGTGTCGTTACGGTCGCACATACACTAATTAGAGTCAATTCTGACAATGGGACCCCGAGTCGGTCCCGAAACTCGAACCGAATCAGCACCGCACCAAGCGAGCCTCGGGATGCACGCCCGAGGCCCACTAGTGTTCACGACGCTAGGTCAAGCCGCGGGAGCCTTAATCCCCATGTAACAAATTATCCTCCTCCCTCTCGGTTTGGAAAGTATCAAAACCGTATCCTCAAAATCCCGGCCGCACCATCTGATGCGCCTAGGTCTCCCCGCGCCCAAGCCCAGGCGCCTGATCTTTGGTGCGCCCCAGCTCAGGCGCCTATATGGGCGATGAGGGCCAAAAACACCTATAAACCCCCCCCCCTTCACGCCCTCATTTGGACACAACATTCAATCATCTCATCTCCCTCAAAACTCTCGCTAAGGGATCGCACTCCGACACCCAAGGCAAACGATCCACTCGATCGTAGTTTCGATAATAAAGCGACATCGACGCTACTCCTCACCTTCGAGCACTCCACTCGATACCGAGGTGCCTGTGATCGACTAGCTCAAAAATAGTACCCGAGTTCTGCCGGATTAACCGCAGAACTAGTCCTTAGCAACGAAGCTCTGCCGGAATAGCCGCGAGAAGGTCAACGGTAACGGAGTTCTACCGGAATCTCTGGTCAAGCTAGGAGGATCCGCCTGTCGAAGTCTTATCTTCACTAGGTTGCCATCTAAACAAAACTTTCCATACTCGCACTTTCTATTATTATGCACTACGACAACACTAGATGTGGGCACTAGGCCCACAAACATCTACTAAAATACATAACGTCCCAACTTCAACCGCAAACATTAAAACACACTAAATAGACCCGAGTAATTCCGAAATCCGTTCTCAAAAATATCTATGCATCGAGTCCCGTTTAGTGTATACTCCAAGGGTGCAACTTCTCACTATGTGATTTACTTACATTCGCATTTACAGTTTTTCGTATGATTTATTGCTTTTATGACCTTATAATTGCATGCTAAATCACCTAACACGGAATTCAAAACGTAAAACAACTAAAAATGAGTAAAGTGATGGTCGGGTTCCGTATTAGTCCCGGTGCTTGCCTTATTAGGTTCGACGCATCTCTATTAATACCGAACCGACGCATCTTAAGCAGAATACCAGGTAAGGTATACCACGAGAATGACTAATATCCGTATTATCGCGTTAAAACTAATTTGCTAATACGTATAATACTAGTACTCTCTACTCTCCTACGTGCATCTTTTCATGACCTGCCTGTCACGTGAAATAGCATGCAAAGAATGTAAACACAACTACTTTGACGACAAAACATACTTGTCCTTAAATAACCGACATAGCAAGAGGTTTAAGGTTAAAACAACAGATGTTACAATTTTTCACAACAAAAGAACTAGAATATCAGCCCACCTATTGATTAGTAGAGGCCGCTATAGTGCGGGCGGGATTGGGTGTTGACATCTATCGGATGTGGGCTTCCCAATACCTACCCTCACCCCTTACTCAGAATCGATGGTTTCCGGATGTCCGAAACCATTGGCAAAGAGAGTCATTCCAGGCATGGAGTGCTTAAGGGTACAAGTCTTTATCTTTAGGTCCCGTGCCACCCAACTTTGAGCCGGCAAGGGATCAAAGTTGACTTGAACGGTTTTCGAGTCCCTATAATTGACTCGGTGGCGACTCCACAAATCAACGACAACTTCAGTTCACTAAAAAGGTCACCTTACCAAACAAAAGGCCTTTAAACATTTACAACCACGACTCGATCGATTCCCAAACAAAAACACGGGTGCCCCCACCCGTCTAGTACAAGTCCGGATCGTCATCCAAATCGAGGTCCGACACTTCGCCCCGTACGCGAGATCGGACCGGCCCCCGGCAGGGAGGGGGGCGCGTGGGTGGCCGCCGCCACACGTTGAAAACCGGGCCGATCCTGCGCGGGCGCGCGCGGGGCGCCGGGCGGTGCGGACGGACTTCCACACCTATCAAACCGTAACATTGATGCGCGCCGTTTTTATTTGATTTGTCACCTGTTTCGGTACGCATTTCCGTGTCATTTTATTAATCTTAGGAGTCGGAATACGTTATTTTCTCCCATATGTGCTTCTCGGGTATTCTTTTGTTATTTTGAAGATAATCGAGACTGAGTATGTAGTCAAAAGAGCTTAAAAACACGTAAAAAATGGTTAAAGCTCCAAAATCGAGTCATTGTACGAAAATCCAGTGAAGATCGAAGCTAAGCCCAAATAAGAAGGTACGATCCTCAAGAGATTGATCTTTGGCCCATATGTGACCGAAACACAATGAATCTTAAAGCTCTAAAACCGAGTCATTATACGAAAACCAAGTGAAGATAAAAGCTGAGCCCAAATAAGAAGGTCCGATCATCAAGAGATTGATCTTTGGCCCATATGACCAAAACACAGCGAATAAGCCCAGTGCAGAAGCCAGTCAATCAGACTGATGGATTCCAGTCGACCAGACCGGACTTCAGTCGACCGACTGATGGATCCCCGTCGACCTTGACTAAGGATCCCAGTTGACCGACTGGGAAGCCAGTCGACTCAAGCCATTGATTCAGTCGGCCGACTGGGACTCAGTTCATATCAAGGCTAAAAGAAAGTCGAGCTTAAATTGTTTTTGTAATCACCCACAATCTCCCCCTTGCGCGTCAAGATTCCTGCACCCTACTACTTCAGTTTTTCCACACTGTTAGTCGTTAGTGGGGATTGAGGATGGTAGTTTAAGAGGGGGAGTTAAGGGGTAGTGTAGACACCCGCATTTTGCCTGCTAGTGTCTATAGCAGTTCCCGACAAAACACCCAATGATGATCGGACGTAGACGTGACTTAATGCGCTCGAATACGGACTCGGAATCCATAATATCCGACGTGGGCATTTAGCGGAGTACAAATCTCTCAAGACCGACCTCAAATCCAGGCCCAGTGGGTCGTTTCCAATAAAATGAGACTAATTTGGGCCAAAACCGACACCGAAAATAAAACCATCTTTTGGCGACCGGGTCAAAACCCGGTCAAAGACGAATCCGACACAAAAAACAACCAAGTTTGCTTCTAGAAGCTTGTCCAACAACCAAGATCAATTCAAAATAGTCAACAAATCATGCCCTATTTACACTCCCTCCTTCCCGACCCACTCGATCGAGTGGTTCACACCCACTCGGTCGAGTAAGGCCATGAACCGGCCAAACCGGGCTTGAACCGGGCACTCGATCGAGTGCACCCGCCCCACTCGATCGAGTGGCCCTAAACCGGGGAACTTTAAGCATAAAAACCCTACATCTTTTTCACCTATTCAACCCTACACTTCACACAACATTCATCATCCTACACATCTTCAACCTTCAAACCTTCATCACCCTTGAGTTCTAGGCACTCATACACATACACATACATTCACATCCGAGATCAAAACTCGTCAAAGACACTCCTGCATTCCCGTCGCTATTACGAGTCCGTTTCCGAGGCCATTTAAGCATGTAGGTTGAGGGTGTCATCAACCCCATTTCTTCTTCTCTAATCGATTTCTCTTTTCTCTTTTTCAATTATATATATTAGAGTAATTTAAAAATTACTCCCTTTAAAGATACCAATTTTAAAATTTACTCCCTTTTGAAATTTTTGTTAAAAATAACTCCCAAAATCTATCAAAAGTTCAAAAATTGCTTCAAAATATATTTTTTGGACGAAAATGCCCCTAACTTTTTTATGCCACATTACTTCACCTCACCCTCTAGCCAAGGGTATTTTCGTCCTAAAAATAAATTTGGGAGCAATTTTTGAACTTTTGATAGATTTTGGGAGTTATTTTTAACAAAAATTTTAAAAGGGAGTAAATTTTAAAATTGATATTTAAAAGGGAGTAATTTTTAAATTACTCTATATTTTATGTACTATTTTTTATTATTATTAATCTCTAACACTAACATTTTATTTTCTTTGTTACTAACTTTTTATTCTTTCGCATACTAACATTTAACATTTTAATACCGTGTATGTATATATGTATATAATAATAAAACTTCGGATCAGACATGTTTGACTATGAACACCGCTCCAAGTCCGTTTAATCCCTTTACGAGTCATGAAGGAGGTGGCGCCCTTTCGAGGAGCACCGCCCCAAGTACTCAAGGGCGTAACGTGATCGTGGTCGTTGGTAGTTAAACGCGTCCGTTGCCATTTCGGAGGTTAGTACGGAACCCATTGACGCAAAAACCGACATCACATAATCCGTAAGGATTAGTACCGATGTCGTGACGCGGAGGGAGACACTTTCGTCACTAATCAAATATTTAAATCCAATAATAATATTTTTTCATAAAATCCCGATGACGGTCTCATAATCGTATAGTACACGATTATGGCACCGAAAGCCGAGTTGAGTCTAAATAATGCAATATTTCTATTTAACTCGGCCAACCATCAATTTTAAAATAAATAAAAAAATGGAATAACCACCTTTTCCGAAACGAGCTATGACTCGTACAGGGAGCACTCGACCGAGTGCCATGGGCCACTCGACCGAGTAGCACCCCAAAAACCGGGCAGTAGCTACCTCGAAGGCACACTCGATCGAGTCTAGGCCATGACTCGATCGAGTGGGTCCTTTAGCCCAAAAAAACCGAGAGCTTCGAGCATCATCCGAGCCTCATCTTTTTTTACGACTTAGTCGTCGCGTGCAAAGTCAATCACGTGATCTTCTTTTTCAAAAACTCATGCATTTCATTTCACTTCAACGACTTTGATCGATGTCTTTCGCTATTAGTATTGTGTCGACGACTCTTTAGTCGTATCCGACACATGACTAATTTAGACGCCAATTTTTCGATGTGATAAGTCGGACCAAGGCATCGAGATTTGGGATCGGGCTAGCACCACGCCTAGGTCCCATATCTCCGTCCTCCATTTAATACACAATATAATGTGTATTTAATCGAAGTTCGTCCATTTACTTAACTTACGGTCTAGTTTATATTTATTATATACGGGTCCGTTTCTAGTTAGTATTTGCCGCTTTTAGTTCCGATTATTATTTTATCGCTTATTGTATTGTGAATTCCGGGTTGTATTCCGCCCGTGTAATTTGTAATTTATTTACGAGTTTTCTATTTTCGATGTTCGCCATTTATTTATTTAAATGAACATCACATGCTAAATCACTTTGACGTGAAGCAAGATGCATTAAAATGACGTAGTTCACATAACTCGCATGCTTAGCTGAAAACGTTGTTTGCATATCATTTAATCAGTTTACTAGCGCGCGTACAAGAACACGAACGATGTCTTAGTAGAGGCCGCTAAGTGCGGGCGGGGTTGGGTGTCCTTAGTGGGCTTCCCAACACGTACCCTCACCCCTTACTCAGAACCTCGGTTTCCGGATGTCCGAAACCGTTGGCACACGAGAGTCATTCTATACACGATAACCGGTAGGGACGGTATCGGTATCACAATGCAAAGGGACGAGCCCCATAAACTCTAAAATCGAAATGGGCCATACTTTGTGTACGGTCCATGACGACATAGAGTGGGCTCGAATGGGTCCGAATTCCCATAAATTCGGTGGCGACTCCAACTTTGACTTAAATTTCGAACCCGAGATCAATCTTCCCACGAGATTCATTCGTCTCCCCAAACCCGCGCGTGGCCGCGTTGGGGTGGACCTACGTCATGTCCACAGGTAGTTAATGGGGCCTTAAACACTATAAATAGAGTTTTAATTCTCTTCTCAGGATCATCATCCATCATTCACACAACTTCATAGTTTAGTTTAGTTTAGTTTACGTAAATATTTAGTTTTTATGTATTCTCAAATTCTTCCTTCAGTAATTAATTCAATCAAGTTATCAGAAGTTACGTATTCTTGGGTTATTATTATTCTTATTTATTCCGATCACTCTAGTAATTCCTAATCTCGGTAATCTCCTTCTTCTTCCCTAATCTCCCTCTCCTTAGTTACTGTAATTATGATTTTTCTCCTTTATGTTACTTTTTATCTTTTTCTTCATCCTTCCTGTTTCCTGTAACTTTTCACCATTCTGCTTCTTTTTCTTTCATTCTGTTAGTATCATTATCGTTATTATGCTTAGCTAATTTTCCGTCACTAGAGTTTAGGTAAACTACGAATTGAACCGAGTTTATATGTGATGACTAGATAATCGACTTTTATGAGTTAAATTGCTCTTGCAACATTAGAACGACGAATAATTAATTATAGGCTGTAATTGATTGTTTGTATCTCGTAATCCTGACCTACGTAGCAAAAGCCCGGGAAAGGAATAGACCCGTTGTAATTGATAGAACTCCCTAATACGTAGCGAGAGCCCGTTAGGTGATTTCTAGGATGACTAGTGATCCGAGAGGACCGTGTCGATATTCTTTAACTCACCTTAACTGATTATTGGAAATAGTTTATATGCTTGTTTTAGTAGTACTGATCCGACGACTATGGTGTTTTTCCTAATTCATATTTTTATCTTTTAAATTATTTTCTTTAATTTTTGTTCCGGTCACGGAAACAATAGACCCGACTTCGGATTCGGATCCCTTGGTTACGATGTTACTCGGATAATGATCGTCTGACTTCCTTTGGTCTCTCCTTCTTCCTACTTCGGTGATCGGACCTTCCCGGCGGAGACGGCCTTCTCCCTGCACACAGAATGCACAGGGCCCCGGAGGTGTCCGAGGGAACCCTCTACGATGCCTAAGTTAGTCTGTGAAATGTCTTGATCAACCTTACTCGTGAGGAGTAAGGTGGCGGTTTTAGAGTAAGAGTCTAGAGAGAGAAAGTCCAACCCTCTCTATGTGGGAAATGGCAAAAGTATTTATACCTTTCCTCAAGAGAGGGAAAAGAAAGAGAGAGAGAGAGAGAGGAGAAAATGAGTGGACGGGAGGATTACACGTGGGTGCACCTCATCCACTCATTTTCTTTTACCTTAGGCCTGGACGGAGGGGTTCTGACTTCCCCTCCCCCCACGACCCTGCCAAGGGCGAGAATGCCCTGGGGACTTGGCAGGCAGGGGGGCTCAAGTGGCTCAGCCAGTGCGCGACATGACCCTGACAAGCAGGGAGGAGTCCGCCTGGTGCCCGGGGCAGCTGAGGTCACCTTTTGGAAGCTTCTCTGGAAGGTCTCGCTTTGATGGCCTGCCAAGCAGGCCCTCCTTTATCTTCGGGTCGGGCTTTCCCGGGGCCCGGATGGCGAGCTACCAGTGGCAGGCTACCGACCCCCATCAATTGGCTCTCGCCGGCTGTGGAGGAGCAGGGCTCCTCTTCAGCAGACGACTTCTTGATTGGGATGGCGGGAGGTTGGCTTCTTAAATCCCATCTTGGCATTTAATGTATCGCATGTTCTCGAGGGGAAAGTCTTAACTGCTCTGAGCATGCAAAGAGTTGGGATGTCTTTCCTCATGATTACTTTTCTTGTAAAGTGGTTTCTCGGGCTTCGTGCTGGACTGTCGATTGGCTCTTTCTTGTAAGAATGGTTGAGGCGCCATTTAATGCCTTGCCTATGCCCTTGTATAAATTCCGACTTTACTTCATCATTTTCACAATCCATCTTCATCTTCCTCTATTCTTCTTTAAAGAAAAACATCTTGGGTTAGAAAAACGGTCTTTCGTTGTGGAATTTACGTGAACATTCTCTACTTGAGGGGGCGTTGGAGATTGAGGTACCCCAGGCAGGTACACCTGGCCCTTCGTCGCAGCTGACGAGCATGCACTCGTCCTTCGTAGATTGTCAGGGCGAAGCCTTCCTCCAGGGCCAGCAAGCGCCCTACGAGGTCTTTATCCCCCGCAGGGTCTGGACCCAAACGCTGCGCCCAGGCGGGGGGTTGTGGTTTCAGGGGATGCTAGAGATGCTTCCTCTGGCTACATCCTGAGCATTTCGACCCTGACTGCCCTGACTTGGGCTCTTATCCTGAGTTAGGCCCTTCCTCTCCCTTAGTGAGAAAGAAGGAGGATTATGGCTCCCCTGAAGGTACCAGGTTGGCCCTGTATGGTCAGGATTGGGACCTGAGTAGCCGAGACTCAGAGGACAGTGAGGGTCAAGGCTACTCGTCTGGCCGGGAGGCCCTGGGAGTGAAGATGAGGGCCTCAACGACCCTTTCAAGGTCTCTGGCAGCTGGGACTGGGGGTCCGACGACGGAGGCCGTGGCAGTCCTGGGGATTACTCTCCGGGTTTCGATGAAACTAGTCCTGCCCTGCATTTGCAGGCATTACGAGCCGGATTTGCAGGCTCCTTTTGTAATCTCTTTTTATCCCACTTAATTTGTAACTTGGGCCCTTTGGGCCTTTTGATGAATGAGAATCAGGTGGGCTTTTGACTCCCAGGATACGTAGGCAACCCCTCAAAAGGGTACAACCACTGCAATAACGAAAAGACGACAACGACATTCAATAATATGTCTTTTATTAAAATTTCGATAAACTCGGGAATTACAAAAAAAAAAAACGGTACACACAAAAAAATCACACTGCAAAAATAGTAATATTATTTAAATAATAAAACAAAGGAGACTAATATTCGTGCATCTTGCCCTTCCCTTTGTCCTTTGGGTCGCGTGGAGCCCGAGGTCGCCGGGGCGGGGGCGAGCGTTCCCGAATCACGAGGGGAACCTCTTTAGCTCGAACCCGTTTCTTTGACAGCGGGTCTTCTGCTATTGTCTTTGATCCAAGTCGAGCCCGCACGTGCTCAGGTACTCTATCTTGTGGGCCAAGTCGGTCCTGAACTGCCAATCTTGGGCCAAGTCTCCTTTCTAAGTCGGTCTGGGGGCTCACTTTCCCCCGAGCACCTCTAGCATTAGACCCTTCACCTTGAGTCTTGGGCTTCTTCTTTTGACCTGACATAAGACGAACTAGAGTAGCCGGTATGTCGCCTTCGTCAAAAAAGCCCTTATTGTCTTTAGCTTGCTCCCTTCGCAGCAGGTCGAAAGCTTCGTCAACCTTCAAGGCAGCTTGGGCCTTCCCAGAATCAGCTTTGGTCCACTTCACATAAGAATCTGAAACCCAGATTGAATGAAGAGATTTGGGAATGGGCCAGGTATGCCGGGTGAACCATCTTTGCATCCAAATGTCGCACATTACATCCGTCAGTTGGGTAGATTCACTCACAACTGCTTCAACTTCTGGGATTCTTTGGGTCCAACCATACTGCCTTAGTATGCGGTCCGGGTAGAGATGAATTGTCTGCCTGAAAGACAATATTACCTGATAGCGAGCTCTGTCCCTCGGGTCCAAACCTGTCCAAACATAAATGGGCCACCATGGCACTACCCATCGAATTAACGGGCCGCTGTGAAAAGACAACACCTCGTCCCAATACTTCTGAGTAATCTGGCGAGAAAAATCGATAGCCCGCCATCTTGTCATCACCTGATTATGACGATAGTTGCTCGCGTCAAGAGGAGGATCTATCACTGATAACCTCTCGTATAGCCAAATCTGAAAAAAGGAAGCAAAATATAAGTTCCCGAAACGAAGCGGACGTTCGCCTAAGGGCACTCGATCGAGTGCCTGGGGGTCACTTGATCGAGTGGTACCTCTAAACACAAACATGGGGCTTTCTACGAGGGCACTCGATCGAGTGCCCACTGCAGTAAAGAAAATTTTGCGCGAAAAAATCAGAAAATCGAGAAATCAAGACAAATCAGGAAAATTCGAGGTAATATACCTGCAATAAACGCGTGCTTCCGGTTAGACGGACCGACGAATCCCTCTTACAGTTGTCTAGGCCTTGGATATATTCACCCGTAATAAGCCAAGTCGGACTGTGCTCCGTCTCCATCAGATAAACCACGGTCAAGAGGCGGGAGTTACCCATGCATGACAATAAGTCCATATGACCTTCAAAAGCATAAACGTGAAGCATACAAAAAGAAAAGGCCCTACGGCTGTGAATTGGTCTCACCCGGACATCATGTGGGTTCATAAATTTCTCGGCCAAGTCGATCAAGGAAATATCGCCATCCTCCATCATGCGGGACACTTCGTTGTGAGAAAGCCCTGAAAATTCTCGAAGCTTCCTCCTCGGGTCATAAACCGAATACGGGACGACAGGACGAAGTATCGAGTTGCATCCTCCTACAGCAGCAATCTCCTCGGGTATGGGACAAACTTCTCCTCGGGGAAAGGCGAAGACATGATATGTAGTTTTAATAAGAAAAACAAGCATCAAGGAATAACGAAGTAGCGATCAACTTGCATCTGACGGAATGGATACAGCTGAGTAATACCCGTCTGATTGAGAGCCACATTATCCGTGTCCCTAAAGCGTCAGGACCATTCTTGCAGCATCACGGTCAATCGATCGATTCCCATGGTTAAAATTCTTAAAAGAAATAAAGAGACTTTCTTTTTGAGAAGGGATGAATTGTGAAGAAGTTGTGAATAAAATATAACAAGGGAGGGGTATATATAGCATCAAGGCCTACAACTCTCTTTCCATATCTTCTTCCCACAAAAGTTTCCTAAATCGAACAAGGCTTAAACATACAAGCCTAGTCTCAATACTAGCACGGATTTTAATCGTCCCGAACTTTCCTAAATTTCTTAGGGGTAAAAAATTTCAAAAAAATTCAAAATTTCAAAAAGTTTCAAAAATTCAAAAATTCAAAAGGATCATCTTCCCCAGCGCGAGTTATATTTGTTTCACCTACGTGTTGCATGCAAAATTTTATGTAACTTATACAGGTACAATTCAAGACCGCGCAATTCACATATCTCCCCAGCAGAAAGCCCAAGGCAGCATTTTTCACGGGATGGGCCCACATACAGGCGCACCCAGGACTTACACGACAAGTCCAAATTCCCCACGGAGTTATCGTCATCAGCTCAGGTATGACTTCTATCTTATGGCTGGCGAGCCCTTCACGCAAGTCCAATGGAATATAAGCGACCCGACCGGAAGTCTGTCAGGTCTTAATCTTCGATTGGTCTGGTAGCTACTCTGACTCTCGCCCTGTCCAAGCCTCAGTCAGAGTGGGGGCTCTGTAGACACCCACATTTTGACTGCCAGGTGTTTATAGCAGTTTCCAAAAAACATCCGATGATGATCGGACGCAAACGTGTTTCTACGCGCTCGGATATGGGCTCGAAACCTTTAGTTGCTGGCTTATGCGTTCACGGAGTAAAAATCTCACAAAACGAACCTCAAATTCAGGCCCAACGGGTCGTTTCCAATCAAACAAGACTAATTTGGGTCAAATCCGACACTGGAAATAAAACCAACTTTTAGCAATTGGGTCAAACCCCGGTCAAAGCCGTTTCCGAAACACATAAAAACTACCACATAAACATCAAGAATCTGACCCAATTACAAAACCCATCAAGTACCCAACTCGAGGTCCAAGAAGCCCGGACCTCTCGCTCCAGCTGACCCACTCGATCGAGTGCCAGCTCCACTCGATCGAGTGGGCATTATAACGAGCCCGACTGCGGTTGATTAGGCCACTCGACCGAGTTAGGGGGCTACTCGGTCGAGTAACCCTAGACGGGGTGCATAGCCAATGCCTATATAAGCACCCCCATGCATACACATCTTACATCTTTTTTTTAGCAACCCTAATTCAACCTTAGTCTACACTAATCCTATCTCAAACCCTAACCCTAGCATCTAGGATCCAAACCCTAATCACCATAACTCCACTTACATCTCGATACTCACGTGCAAGCCGCAATTAACGAGTCCCGTCCGAGACAAGAACATGTAGGTTGAGGGTGCAAAAAACCCCTTTCTTTCCCTTCTCTTCTTCTTCGCGCGTCGTCCGTGTCGTTGTCCCGTTTTTTTTTTTTTTTTTTTTACTTTTTTATCGTCATTATCGCATTCTAATATCGTTAATATTTACTAGTATAAAATACTAAAATACTCGTCAATTCGTGTTGAGCGTGAGTGATGACGGGATAAGAAAAACCGAATATACTAGGGTATTGCACCCAGCGTTGCCGGTCGCTTATCCCGACACCCCGATCGCTTGATTGTTGAGACGAGTTAACATCAACCGTAATTTTCCTATTTTTCGCATCATCATTAATCGCGTATTTCGTCAATTCTGAAACTTTTTTTTAAACAATTATTTTTTTTAATTAAGGGTCGAAACCTGTTGTCGCGGATCTGACATCACATACTCCTTAGGGATTTATTACGATGTCGGGAAACCGAGGGAATCAAGTTGAGTCCGTCATAATTAAGAAGTGTCAATCTACTAGATTCGATACCAACTCAATAGCTGGATGTCGAATCTAAACAATTTAGTCAAATAATTCAACTAACACTTTTTTTTCGTTGATGCTAAAATAGTTGTCACATAATTCGTTAGAATTATGACACTATAAACGCGGAGAAAATCTATGTCGTCTTAGTTGATTTAAAACGACTTATGTTATTTTCTTCAAGTTTTCGCTCTAATATTCCACATCGATTCAATAATAGAATATGGGGTATGACGAGTATCATGCATACGAATCGAGTATAAATCCCATAATATTTACACCCGATTCGATAAATTAGCGATTTATCAAAATCCGAATCGAGCATAAATTATATACTCCCTCCGGACACTATTTTTCGCCCCACTAACCCAATATATATGAGGAGTATTTTAATGAAGTGGGGCAAAAAATAGTGTCCGGAGGGAGTAATATTTATGCCCGATTCGGCAGAATCATCAAATTAGCAAAATCAAAAGCAATTTCGAAATCGACAACAAAATCGCAAGCAAACCCTAGTTCGTACAGGGGGCACTCGACCGAGTGCCTAGCTCACTCGGTCGAGTGGCACCCCAAAAACCGAGACAGAATAATTTTTTTGACCACCACTTGGTCGAGTCCCGTAATGACTCGGTCGTGTGGCAGCGTACTCGGTCGAGTTCGTCAGTAACTCGATCGAGTAGGGTGTAAGAAAACGGGACATAAGCTCTTTTAGAGGTCCACTCGGTCGAGTCCTCCAATGACTCGGTCGAGTGGCCCTTTATCACGTCAAAATCGTGAGTCCTACACCGTCTTCTAGTTTTGGTAATACTTCTTTTATGACTTAGGTCAACATCTGTCGAATCAATCACGTGTACTACGACTTTTTCAAAAACCATGCATCACGTTTACATTATTCGATATCATTCTACATTATTCTATAATTTGCAAACCGTTATTATCGTTATGCCGTTACTAACAAGTTTGTTATTTTTCTTGTCGATTTATTTTATTGTTTATTTTATCGTACTAAAATGAACCCGCATACTAAATTTAACTTCGATGTTAGTTTTAGTTGCATTAAATCGAATTAGAAACCCGTTCAATTTCTCGCATGCTTAGGGAAAACGATGTTTGCATATCATTTAACCGAACTACTAACGTGCGTATTAGAAAATCACTCGATATCTTAGTAGAGGCCGCTAATGTGCGGGCGGGGTTGGGTGTCCTTTGTGGGCTTCCCAACACGTACCCTCACCCCTTACTCAGAACCTTGGTTTCCGAATGCCCGAAACCGTTGGCGCACGAGAGTCATTCTATACACGATAACCGATAGTGACGGTATCGGTATCGTAGTGCAAAGAGACGAGCCCAATAAACTCTGACATCGGAAATGGGCGATACTTTGTGCATGGGCCACTACGACATAGAGTGGGTTCGAACGGGCCCGAACTCCCACAAAGTTCGGTGGCGACTCCACTTCGATTTAAATTTCAATTCGATCCATTCTCATATGGAGATTCATTCGCCTCCCCAAACCCGTGCGTGGCTGCGTCGGGGTGGACCAATGTCATGTCCACACCTGCCAAGGGCGAGAATGCCCTGAGGACTTGGCAGGCAGGGGGCTCAAGTGGCTTAGCCAGTGCGCGACATGACCCTGACAGGCAGGAAGGAGTCCGCCTGGAGCCCGGGGCAGCTGAGGTCACCTTCTTGAGGCTTCTCTTGAAGGTATCGCTTTGATGGCCTGCCAAGCAGGCCCTCCATTATCTTTGGGTCGGGCTTTCCTAGGGCCCGAATGACGGGCTACCCGTGGCAGGCTACCGACCCCCATCAATTTTATTAGACAGTCAATTCACCCAATCGTTAGAAATCGTGACCCGTTAGATTAATTGACTAGCATATAGATGTGGACATGACAAAGTCCACCTCGACGCGGCCACGCGCGGGTTTGGATAAGCGAATGAATTTTGTCATGAGATTGTTCTCGGATTGAAATTTAAATTGAAGTTGGAGTTACCACCGAACTTTGTGGGAGTTCGAACCCATTCGAACCCAATCTTACTTAGGCGTATTGTGCACAAAGCAAGGCCCGCTTTAGTACTAGAGCTTATGGGGGTTCGTTCCTTCGCATAATGATATCGATGTCGAATTACCAAATATCGTATATCGAATGACTCTCGTTCGCCAATGATTTCAGGCATCCGGAAAACGAAGGTTCTGAGTAAGTAGTGAAGGTACGTGTTGGGAGGCCCACGAAGGACACCCAACCCCGCCCGCACTTAGCGGCCTCTACTAAGATATCGATCGGTGTTCGTGCACGCGCGTTAGTAAGACGATGAAATGATATGAAAACATTGTTTTAAGCTACACATGTGAAATACGTGTTACGCTACGTCATTTAATGCATCTTAAATGTCGAAGTTGTTTTAGCATGTGGGTTCATTTTGGAAATGGTAAATGCCACGCAACGAAAATAAACAACTTAAAAGTAAATTACAAATTACACGGGCGGAATACAACCCGAAATTCACAATTCTTTGACAAAACATAATAATAGTAAACGGATTTACAACGGTGAACGTAAACTATAAATAGACTCGTAAATAAAAAATGCTAAATGAAACCGCAAATTGAATGATTGGACGAACTCCGATCATCTACACATTATGTTGTGTATTGATCGGAGGACAAAGGCGTTAGTGCGCGTTAGCGCACGGGATCAAAGCGTAATGCTAGCTTGATCCCGGGCCTCAGAGTCTTGTCCTGACTTATCCTACTGAAATAGAATTGTCTCGACTAATCACGTATCGGATACGACTAAAGAGTCTTCGATGTAGGATCCATCGTAAGAGACGTTCACTCAAAGTCGTAAAAGAAACGAGATGATAATCGATTAGGAATGATATAATGTATGGGTTTTAGAAGATGAATACGTGATTGATTTAGCACGTATCGACTTAGAGTCTTAATTATGACTCGACGGAACTTTATATCGTCTTTTGCTCTCGTTGGAGGCTTGTAGGGGGCCACTCGATCGAGTCATTTTGGGGACTCGCTCAACTGCCCTTTAACGAGAGATCCCTTCCCATTTTTGAGGGAATCACTCGAGCGAGTGACTCAGGCACTCAATCGAGTGCCCACTGTAACAGGTGGCATGTCGTTTATAAAACGTTCCCATTTTATGAATTTGTGATTTCAATTAAGAAATGGTCGATTTAATACAAATATCGAGCCCTTCCGTGTCACGACGTCATTGTCGGGTCTGATGGACCCTACGACGATCGGTTCACGTCATTAGGTTTTGCATTAAACCGATTCTCGATGGCTCTTCATATCCGATACTCGATTATGAGATCAATATCGAATTTTTAGAGTGTTGTTTATGGAATCGAGAATAATCGAACTAGAATGAATATCAAATCCCTCCGCGTCGCGATGTTGTTTCTGGGTCTCATGGACCATACGATGATCGGTTCGACGTCATCAGGTTTCATGCTAATTCAATTGCCCATAGCTCTTTTACGCGCGATATTCCATTACGGAATCGACATCGGGCCTTTAGAGCAATATTTTGAAAATGACATCGAATACGCTCGATAATGAATTACCGCGATCACGTTATAATCCGATAGGTTAGGCGTACGCCATAGAGCGCCCTAACCTTTAAGTGCCTAGGGCGGCGCGTCTGGAGGGGCGCCACCTCCAGTACGACTTGTTTGGGGGATTATACGGACTTTAGGCGGCATTTATTATCAAACATACTCGATCGGGAATTTCAATTTGTCATCACAAATATTAGGTCCTTTGCATTTCGACGTCGTAGTTTGACTTTTAAAGCCTACGACGATCGATTTAGTGTCATCTGACATTTGCTCGAATCGATTTTGAAAATAGTTTTTTGTATATTATACACGGTATAATATAAACAAAATATAAAAAACGATAAGTAAATGTTAGATTGTTAGGAACAATAATAAAATGTTAGATGCGATAATAAATGTTAGGAATGATAATGTAAATGTTAGATGAAGCGATTATGTAAATGTTAGATGTTCGTATACAAAATAGAAAAGAGTTAAAGGTTAGAAACGGGATTGGTACACCCTCAACCTACATGCCAATTGTCTCGGAAAACGGACTAGTGGAGTATCGTCGTAGACACGGGTAGCGGTTCGAGTATCTAGAATGAGTTAGGTTGTGTTTTTGTGTTTGGGACTACCGAGCCCTTGTCGAATGAGGGGAGTATTTTTCAAGATTAACGAGGTTTGACTCGGTTTTTATGTGTGAAGGAGAGAACGAAAGACCTCTCGGATTTCTTAAATGGAGTTTCAGAAATGAAGTTTTCGACACTTGGAACGTTGGACGTGAGGGTGTATTAATATAGTTTTACGAAATGTTCTGACCTAGGATTCGAGCGCCCGGAGGCTTGCAACTCATTACTGGGGCGCTCCAGTTGAGGCGGCTCAGTTCGGGGGCGGCCGGATACGGACAGTTGAAGTCGCGCGTATCGGAAGTTGCTCAAAATACGGATTGATATCCGTGTTATTTGAGGTATGATTTCTTTCTGTTTGATTTTGATTGATTGTGTACTTGGATGCCTTTATGGCTTGCTTTGTTTTGGGTTTCGACCTTGAACGGGTTTGACTCGGTTGACAAAAGACGGTTTTGCCCCCGGTGGCGGTTTTGGCTTAAAGTAGCTTTATTCGATTGGAAAAGACCTACTGAGTCTGGATATGAGGTTGATTTTGAGATATTTGTACTCCATTATGTGCCCACATCGGATACTATGGATTCCGAGTCTGTATTCGAGCGTATTGATGCATGTTAACATTTGATCATCATCGAGCGTTTTGTTGGAGACTGTTATAGACACAAGCAAGCAAAATGCGGGTGTTTCCAATAATTTTCAACCTGTCTCCCTGTGGAATCGACCCTACTTACCACTAGCTATCCATTAGTAGTAATTTAGGATTATTTTGATTACGGTGACGCGACTTAGCCGTATCAAACATCTGGAGCCGAAGCAAATGATATAGTTGGTTCAACTGTAACATCCAGCAACAGCTCAAGGGGAATAAGTGGTATAGCTCAGCAGTCTCAACAACAAATGGAAGAAGCACAGAAGGACCCCCATTGATTATAAAGAAGTGAAAACATCAAAGTTCACACCTCTTGGACAAACTGTTATCGGATATAAGAGCGGGGATCCAAACTCGTTCTTTTTTAAAAAAGTTTTATGCTTATCATTCATTTTTATCCACTATTGAACCCGTTAATATTAATGAAGCTGTAGCCGACTTTGACTGGATTGTTGCTATGCAGGATGAACTAAACCAGTTCGAGAGGAATAAGGTGTGGCATTTGGAGCAAAGACCAAAACATCGGTCCGTGATTGGCACAAGATGGGTTTTCAGGAATAAACTCGATGAGCAAGGAGTAATTATGAAGAATAAGGCGAGATTGGTTGTATAAGGATACAATCAACAAGAGGAGATTGATTACGATGAAACCTTTGCCCCGATCGATCGTCTAGAAGTCATTCGCTTACTCGTTGCTTTTGTTGCCCATAAGGCGCTTACTTTCTTCCAAATGGATGCTAAGACTGCGTTTCTTAATGGCTATTTGGAAGAAAAGGTGTTTGTTGAGCAACCACCCGGTTTTGAAAAAAAGTTTTAAGCGGACCACGTTTATAAATTAGACAAAGCTTTGTATGGATTGAAACAAGCTCCTCGAGCTTGGTATGAACGCTTGTCAAAAATTTTGTTGTCAAACAATTTTTTCACGTGGTTCGATCGATAAAACACTGTTCCTAAAACATGATGGAGTTGATATTTTAGTAGTTCAGATTTACGTCAATGAAATCATCTTTGGAGCTACTAATGATACATTGTGCGCATACTTTACAGATCTAATGAAGTCGAAGTTCGAAATAAGCATGATGAGAGAACTAAGATTCTTCCTTGGTTTACAAATCAAACAAACTCCTGAAGGAATTATGATCCATCAACAAAAGTATATTAGGGAGTTGGTGAACCAATTCGGGTTGGAACAAGGAAATCCGTACCCTACTCCTACGTCAACACTAACCAAATTGGATAAAATCGAGGGCAGTTAGTCGGTAGACCAAACAATATATCGAGGTTTGAATGGTGTGGACATGACATAGGTCCACCCCGATGCGGCAACGCGCTAGTTTGGGCGGTGAAATGTTTCCCATGTGAGATGGTTCTCGGGTGGAAATTTAAATCTAAGTTAGGAGTCGCCACCGAACTTTGTGGGAGTTCAGGCCCGTTCGAACCCACTCTATATTTCGGTGGACCGTGCACAAAGTACGGCCCACTTCGATACTAGAGCTTGTGGGGTTCGTCCCTTTGCATTACGATACCAATGCCGAGTTGACTCTTGTGTGCCAACGGTTTCAGGCATCCGGAAACCGAGGTTCTGAGTAAGGGGTGAGGGAATGTGCTGGGAAGCCCACATAGGACACCCAACCCCGCCCGCTCGTTGCGGCCTCTACTAAGATATCGTTCGGTTTTTGAATACGCGCGCTAGTGATTCGGGGAAATGTTATGCAAAACATTTTACAATGTATGAAAATTGAATTGGTTGCTACGTCATTTTAATGCATCTTGGTTCACGTCGAAGTGATTTAGCATGTGATGTTCATTTAAATAAATGGCTAACATCAAAAATGGAAAGCTCGTAAATAATTACAAATTACATGGGCGGAAATACAACCCGTAAATACAATACAACGAGCGCAAAAATCGAAGCAATCGAAATAGTAACGGTAGGTTAGATGATTAGAATAATGATGCAATGCATGGTTTTTTGAAAGAGTAGGCATGTGATTGTCTTTACACGTGACGACCAAACTCGTAGAAAAAGGTTTGACGAGGCTCGAATTATGTAGGAGGCTCACGCTCTAGCGTAAGAGAAACCACTCGATCGAGTCATAGAAGGGACTGGATCGAGTGACCTTCTTAAGAGCCCCCTGCCTCTGTTTTAAGGTGTCACTCGATCGAGTGCCCCTGTACGAGTGCTTTACTCGCTTCGAAGAGAAGGTTGCTTCGGACTTTTTGTTTTAGAGTCGATATGTAATCACACTGAATATAAATATTGTCCGATTTATATTAGTGTAAACTTCGAAAGCTTGTCCTACTCGACATTCGGTTATAGAATCGCTATCTAGTACTTAAAGCGTAATTTTGTAAAATCGAACTTGATCGGACTAGAACAAATATCGATTCCCTCCGCTTCATAATGTCGTAATCAGTCCT
This sequence comes from Agrostemma githago, assembly GCA_958450325.1. Lineage (NCBI taxonomy): Eukaryota > Viridiplantae > Streptophyta > Magnoliopsida > Caryophyllales > Caryophyllaceae > Agrostemma > Agrostemma githago. The sequence goes on along the minus strand of OY288245.1, from coordinate 57,432,769 downwards.
TACGGATTCTGTGACAATTAATTCGGCGTCAACGGGTTTCGTTCTAATCCGATTTGTCGATAAATCCTTTAAAAGACCTAGTATTTTGATAAGTGTCATTTGTTTCACCCAGGTAACTAATATAGTCACTAGAACTGTCGAGTGGGTCGGGTCAAATACTGGTCCCGTATCGAGTATGGTCAGAATACAAGACATAAATAGTTTCGAGCGCCTAATTTTTTACCGCTTTTTAAGCAAAAAAAATATTTTTGATATTAAATTTTTATTTAGGGAAAATTGATACTTTATACCTACTATAACTCACTTTTTCAAATTTTATACCTCAGATAATAATTTTTCAAAACTCATACCTAAATTTCTCATCTTTTCTATATTCTATACCTTATTTTATCAATTGACCATTTCACTCATATTATTTACTAATTAACCCCCATTAATTTATTTTTTCCTCCCTAATTACCCATTAACACCCATCAATCTCCACCACTTACACTTTCCACAAAATCACACCACCATTGTTCTTCCAATTGTTGCTATTTTTTTAGCTCTCCCACTCAAACTTACGTCATACATCTTGATGGAAACACTGCTTCTTCATTGGTTGGCCTGCTAATTTCAAACTCCTCATCTTTGGTCAATGACGTCTTTTCTCTCTTCCTTCCATTTTTTTCCGTCTTCTTCTTTGACTGATTTGCTTTCCTATCCAAATCCAACAACACCACCCACCTCCTCAAACCTCACCCAAATCACACACCGGCACCAACCCAGATCATAAAATCTCGAATCAATTCATACCCATCTTCCAAAAGCCCCCAAAATCCGAAAAATGAAATTGACCCAGATCAGAAAACCTAGAAGAAATCCCCTTGGAATTACGTGATCAAGGCAGTTTTATTGGCTCTAATTAATAATCAAGATTTATGATTACAGTGAACTAATCTAAACTAATTAAAGACTACGAATTTACCTATATACCAAATTAAATGTTACTTAAAGAGCGTTTTGATGTCAATTTGCAGTTACAATATTATCGTCTGAACTTGGAGTTACAATATTATCTGTACTAATGTTGCACTTAGCCATGGTGACGGTCGGAAAGAAGCAATACCTTGTTTGTGGATTGGTGCGGTGGTGGGTCGTTGGGTTGAGGAGCAGTTATGGTTGAAATTGTGTACAACAATTACAACAATGGCGTAATTGTATGGAGGATGGAAAAATGGTGGAGATTGATGACTTGATGAGTGTTTATAGGTAATTAGTGAGGTAATTAATGAGTAACTAGTGTAATACCCGTGACACGTCACGGGTTTGTCAACATTTTTTAAAAATAATAGGAAGTTAGAAATAAAGCTTAATACCCGTGAAAATTCACGGGGTTGAAGCGTTTTTTTGCATCAAAAAGACAAATCACAATCCATATGAGGGAGAACGGAAAGACGATATTTGCTTAAAATAACATAAATGAACTGAATATTGACGCATATGATTATTATAGTGTGTTTAATATCGAAGTCAAAGAACCCACGTGAGTATGTAGGTAAATACTCCCTCCGGTTTTTAATTATTGCCCTGTATTCCTTATATAGCAGGTTTTTAGTTTTTGTCCCACTTCTCCACTTTCCATATTTGTGTTGTATATTTTACCAAAATGTTTTTATGTATTCACCTTTTTACACCATTTGCCATCAAAAAATAATTAAATATACCATTTATATCCTAACTTTATGACACACACATGTCTAGTCACCTCATTTGCATCATCATTGCTCCTTTTATCATTATTTTTATACTTTCATTGATTTGTGTGAAAAAGGCAATGAGGCAAAAATTAAAAACCGGAGGTAGTAATAATTTAGGAGAGTGTATGATAAATGCAGATTTCTTAAGTATAACAACATATGATGTCGAAATGAGTATTCTGGGGTGGAACCCTCCCGAGCCATGATCCGGAGCCGAAATTAGGTAAATTAAAAAATATTAATACTCCGTAATATTTTAGACTAAAACTTCACAAAAATAGTAAAAAATATTTATTCATTTTCAAAATGTCTTTGTTAATAATATTATTATAAAAAAAATACTAAGTACTCCGTACTATGTTTAAAATCCTATTTTTATCACATGATTATTATATTGATAAAATTCAATGAGTCGAGTCAAATTTTGATATGGGTAAAAAAATTTATATATCGGTATTCTAACATAAATACAATATTAAATAAATTTGTTTATTCTTACTAATATAATTTTTTAAAATAAATGATTAAGAAAACAAAGAATAAAATTGTATTTACATTTGAAGAAAAGTAAAGACAACTAACATTTTTCAAATGCGTTACTAACACGTATTTGACCCGATATCCGACATTTTTTGAACGCGTTATTAACGATTATTAACGGTTTTAACGGTTTTTAACCGAAAGCACGATATTTTTTAACGGTCTATTAACATTTTTCAAACGCGGTACATATGCTTAGGTTTGCTGATATGTTTGATGATACGCTTGTTGATACGAAGTACTCCTATATTTTAAACAATTGATGTTATGTTTATGGATATGTTTAATTGAACATAATATTATTATTCACTAAGTACAAGCTATTTTTCTCATATCATGTGGAAAGAAGTTGATAATAAACTGATTATAAATTTAAGTACTACTTCATTTTTTATCTTCTAATCCTCTCAATGTATGAGTCATATATTATATTTAAAATGGGAAGATTAAAAAAAATGGAGAAAGTAACAAACTCTTTTAAAACAGACAAATTAAAACAAATCCAAATTGACCCGTTGTACAATCATAAATAGGCAAATAGCTGACCCGATAACGGTTTGACTCAATCTTATTATACAATATTTGCTGACCCATAGTGATCCATTTGAAACCCAGTCTAAACATTAGTTTCCAGTTTTTAATTAGAACAAAGAAAACAAACACAAATGGGCACATTAGTTGATCGTAATTAGGTGACATGATAACAGTTAAACTCAATCTTATATGGAGTACTGGATCCGTTCCAATAGGTTCTTTATGTTTGCTAAGGAACAATCATTAATAATTTGGATTAGAAATGTGATTTACATGACGAATAAGTCTTATGAGAATCAGACGCTTTTGAGTTCTTCATCAAAAGCGCATCTTCAGTTCTTCATCCAAAGCGACACTCACTACCCTTGAAATTTTAAAATTGGACAGATCTTGTTAGATTTATTTGTATGGTTGATAAAAAGTGTTGATAATATAATTAATATCCACGAACAATAATTATAGAAAAAAAGTATATTATACATTATCAAGCGCATACTATTGATGATAATAAGTTGCAAAGGATAACGCAGGTGAACACGACTCACGCGGTCGATAATGCAACTAATCTAAGAAATTTTTTCATATTGATATCTGTATCAAAACCGTATTTTTGTATTTTTCATAAATTTATAATATGTGTAGATTTTATAGATCTTGGCCACTGTAATTTTTAAATTGTACTACAATCTTAAAATTGAGATAAAACATTACTCCGTATTTTGGTAGATACTGAAACATAGTACAGAGTTCAAGTTATATTGAAAGGGGCAGACATTAAAACCGGAGGGGTATTTTTTTCATTGCCCTAGACTCATCATATTAGCGCCATACGGCCCACTGGCCACACCCATTATCATTCATCCTCAACCTTTTTTTTCTTAATATAAATATCTCTACATTTTTATAATTTGATTGAAAATAAAGTAAAAGAAATGAATATTGAGACATATGACCATTACAGTGTGTTGAAAATCGAAGTCAAAGAACCCACATGAATATGTAGATAAAGGATAATATCGGAGAGTGTATGATAAAATGTAAAGACATCGTAAATATAATGACATATGACGTCGAAATGAGTACAATTTGCGTTTGACACAATTCATGCATTCAAAAAGATAAAATGATTACATCAACGTGCAGTAGATGAAATAGTTGGGTGACACGTTTTATACTTGATGATGATTTTATAATTATACTATATGTGGAATTGTATGATCATTTGTAGGAACATTATCATCGTTAATATTTGGTTTAAGAGAAAACATGTATGAATGACTTGACTGACCCATATAATTTCATCCTTATTAATGACTACGATTCAATATTGGTAACTGCTTTTTTTGAGATACAAACCCGTTTCTATAAATTTGTAAGAAAAATTAGATGGGCAGTTTACGGTAGGATGAGATTAATGTGTGTTCTTAGTTTCCGCGGTTAACGAAGAGTCTAATTTCACCTATACCCTATTAATTCCCCCTACATTTACTTCGTTTTTTGTTGCTGTGATTTGTGCTCTCCATGAATATTTAAATAATCATCAATGAATGAATACAACTTCCATTTCCAATATCGACCTATCATCTTTACAGATTCCATAAATCCGAATTTGAACTAATATAGGGTTGAATTGTTGAGAATTAAAGAGATCATTTAGCGTTAAATTGCTTTTAAAACCCACTACACTTGATTTTTCGCAGGGCCGTCAAATGATTTTTAGAGTCCCGGTGTCAAATATTTTTCGGAGGCCTCATACCAAGCATCAGCTCGTATATTTTTACGTTATTTTGAAATTTGATACTCCATTTTACCACTTCTGTCTCAATCATTTATTTATTTATTACCCTTGATATAATGTTTCTCACAAATAACGTAATAGGTAAATAAATCAATCAGACGGAAGAAGTAATAGACGGATTGAAAATTATTTTCGAATTTTTAAATATAACTAAGTGCCATCATCCACTGATATTACAAAATAGTACTTCGTAATACTTCGTACCTATCTACAATAGGTGAATAGTTATCAAAATATTTGAGATTTACACGTTACAATCTATTTATACTGCATTTTTAGCTATCAATATTTTTTTTATAAATTTTATTTTACACTATAGGTAGTAAATCTCATTGTTGTATAAATATGATACAGAGCATTTATTACACAATTTTTATTTATTTTTTAAAAAGTGACCATAAAAAAATTGGAAGAGAAGTAATATCACAGAGTATTAGTAAATAAGCTTATGAAATAATGCAATAGTGAGGATTCGAACCCTCATTATCTCCTCAATCTATGTCTCTAATTGTCCATAGCAACCACTACGCTGCAATCACCGCTACTACTCTTTTAATGGCCATAACATATACTCGTATATAATCAGTTAGCAAATATTGAGGCAATTTCAAAACAGTAATGTGCCACAAATTTAATTCCTAAAACTACTCAACAAAGACAAATCTCAACAAAGCAAAATCAAAAATTAATATTTATATATTTTAGAAAATGAATAATAATTACTACATTAGGAAATTAATTAAAAATATATTTTTAATACATAAATCAATTATAATAATACCAATAAGAATGATAACTTCACATATATAAGAATATTACCAACTGGACATAATAATTACATCAATTGTAATACTCCGTATGTAAACATTTCAAATATACAAAACTTAGATTTATCAAACATATATTTAAAGAAGATATCTCAATTTACTACAAAATAAATATATACCTACTCCCAATCATGAATCAGGACCCCAAATTGGAAACTAATCTCATCCACGAAAAATGAAATAAACCTATTTATCATTCATCATGCTTTGATTTTATTGGCGATTCGCTGATTTTAGTGATTCCGTTGCTGGTGGTGGCGCGGCTATTTGTCATGTGTGGGCGCGTGGCTACTGTTATCGAGCACCGTTTCTCGTTCCTTTACTTATTTCAATTAATCTCGATCTATTTCTCCCCTGTTAGTAATACAAAAAAAATCAATATTTAGTATAATAATCATTAAAATTAAGCAAAAAGAATAACAGGAAGTAAAAAATATGACGATTGATGTAAAAAAAATTGGATGATGATAATATGAGGAAGACAAAAAATTGTAGAAGACTAGATGTGAAGTGCGAAGTGAAATTTAAAGAATGAAGGGAGTGAATGAACTGGAAACATGGGGAAGGGAGATGAAAATATCAAAAAGGTAGAATTTAAGCATATGTGTTTCCAATTGTAGCACTTATTTCAACTCATACATTCTCCAATGCACCGATGCTATTCTCAAAGTGTAGCATTATATTAAATGAGGAAGAACATTACTTCTCCCCTAAACAATCTCATTTCTAATTACTAACTGATGGGTGGGATTTGTCGTGAATCCTAACCGTCAAATAAAACCGGCTAAACCTAACTAGGGTAGCTAGGGTAAGTCGGGTCGAATCCACAGGGACGGGAGGTCGGACTAAGGTATGCTACGGTCAAGGACTAGGTTCGAGACAAGCTAGTCTAGGGGGGTGGCTATGGACTAAACTAGGTCTAAAACTAGAGAACTATCAAAGGAAACGGGCTAGGGTTAGGTCGGGGTCAAAGGGGTAACGGAATGGTCGGAGGAGAACTAGAGGTGAAGGAGGTAGTAGGGTGATCTAGGTAATGCCCGGGCTCTCGCAACTTAGACTCACCTAGAGGTTCCACCTAAAACCCAACTCGGCGACACAACACAAACGGAGTACTAGCATGCTATAGACCTAGGTCGAATCCGGGCTCTCGCGTCTTAGACCGGCCTAGGGGTCATCCTCACCGGGCTCTCGCAACTTAATGAGGGGACCGAACCCACAAACAACTAATACCCACAAGAGAAAGGCAAGAAAACAAGCATTCGTACATACTTAGTCATTCAAGCATTTCGACAAACATGTGATGTGCAACAAACCAAAGAGAAACCCAAATCTTCCACCAACAACTCCAACAATCCCTCAATCATCCAATTAACACTCTAATCACCTTACTAACCCTAGCAAGAACACTACTCTAACATATCTAAACTAAAACTATCACTAACAAGAGGAATCAAACCAAACAACAAAACTAACATAGTGAAACTAGTCTAACAAAGAACTATGAACAATAACAAGAACTAAAGATTCAAACTTTAATGAATGGAACAAGAAAAAGAGTAAAAGAGAAGAGGATTATACCAAACTAGTGAAGAGGAAAGAACAAAACTTGCATTAATGAAGAAAACCCAAAACAAACATCCAAGGTTGTCAAGCTTGGAGAAGATCTTGAATAATTCCCTTAATACAAGTACTAATCTAAGATTAACGATAATCTAAGGACTAATCTACTCTAATCTATGCTAAAATAATCTAGGGTTTAGTCTAATATCAAGTGCCTCCGCTTAACATAACAAGGGAAGAGTATATATAGGGTTACAAATGAAAAGGAGAAGAAAAGAATTGAAGGCGGGCGAGCTGGAGCTTTTCTCGGTCGGGAAAGAAATTCCCGATCGGGATTATGGGAATTCCCGATCGGGATTTTATGTTCCCGATCCGGAACAGCCCCCAGTAGCTGCACTTCGTTCCTCCTTCATCCCGGACGGGATGAGGCCATCCCGAACGGGATGGGTCTTTGTAGGCCTCCCTTAAGAGCTCTTTGGTCCCTCCTTGCCTCTCATGGGCTTCTCGTTGATTCTCGGGACTCGGGATCGGGTCCCAAGGTCTCGGGGTCGATTCCAAGGTCTCGAGTCATCCTTCCTTTATCTCGTTGGCTCCAAAATGTGTATGTATTGAGTCGGAATTTCCCCAACTCTTCCAAATCGGTCTCGGGAACCTGAAACGAACTAAAGGAAGCATAAGAAGCCCCTAAACCACTCCCAAGGAGCGATTATACAAGGAAAATGGGACCAAAACACTAAGAAATAGGCACTACAAATGACACTTATCACTAACCTAATTACTTAAATTAATCTAAAACACTAAAAAATGAGACTTATTTCAAAATTGAGCATTGTGGTTGAAACACCTCATTGAGCTTGGTGTCTTCTTTTATATAACGGAAATTTTCCATGGTACCCTCGAACTGTGTCACATTACACATGGTACATCCGCTTTTAAGTTTATTCAAATGGTAACCTTGAGTTTTATAGTTTAGTTCCCGATTTGCCCTTACCCAAATTTCTGTCATGACGCCGTTAAATTATGATCAAAATTAATTACATTACTCAACAACTACTTTCTTCAAAAGGAGAGGGTTTCCCATGGTACCCATAAATTTTCATAGTTGTTCTCATGGTACCCTTAAGTTTTCATAGTTGTTCTCATGGTACCCCTGAAAGAAAAGCAACGACTCATTGAAGCAAAACAACGACTAGTTTACTGAACTAGCCATTACACAAGTGCTTATAAATTCACTCCCTGATAAGTGTGGTTTGTAGTGATTATTCCTTGTGTTTGGTCTTGGTTTCTCTTGTGGAATCGCTCTTTGGAGCGGTTTTCGAGGCAACTTACGCTTCTTCTAGCTTGTTTTAGGTTCCTAGGATCAATATTGGAGAAAGGGAACGATTTCGACTCTTTTCCGACACATTTGAAGCCAACAAAGAGAAGCGACGATCACTCGGTGGCTTAGACTCGATACCGAGACCTTGGGACCCATTTCCGAGCCCTTTAGACTCGATCCCGAGCACCGAGAATTGATGAGAAGCCTATGAAGAGCAAATAGGGACCTTTATGATCATATTGGAGGCCTACAAGACCCTTCCCGGGCGGGATGAGTGCCCATCCCGGTCGGGATGAAGAGCAAACAAAGCAGCTCTTCTGATGAGCCATCCCAGTCGGGACCAACCATCCCGGTCGGGACCATGGAGCCATCCCGGTCGGGACCATGAAGCCATCCCGGTCGGGACCATCCATCCCGGTCGGGATGAGCCCAGTACAGCACCGTGACTCTTCTTTTCAATTCCTTTGCTCTTGTAACCCTATAAATACCCCCCCTCTTGTAATCTTATGTTATGTGAGACATTACCCACTAAACCTGATAAGTGTAGTTTGTAGTGTCTATTTTACTGTGTTTTAGTCTCATTTTCCTTGTGGAATCGCTCCTTGGGAGCGGTTTATGGGTTTCTTATGCTTCCTTTAGTTCGTTTCAGGTTCCCGAGACCGATTTGGAAAATTTGAACAATTCCGACTCAATACATACACATTTTGGAGCCAACGAAACTAAGGAACGATGACTTGATGCCTTGGAGTCGAAGCCGAGACCTTGGGACCCAATCCCGAGCCTCCGAGACTCGATCCCGAGTCCGAGAATCGGTGAGAAGCCCATGAGAACCAAGGAGGGACCAAAAAGTTCATATTGGAGGCCTACAAGACTCATCCCCGACGGGTATGGCCTCAACCTGTCCCGGTTGAGGTGCACAAAAGAGGTGGCTCCTGTCCAGGGCCCATCCCGACCAGGAGCATGGCTTCCCGACCGGGACCACCCCTTCCCGGCCGGGATGGGCTGCAGCTCACCCGCGCCTACTTCCTTTCACCTCCTTCCATTCTTAAACCCTATATATACCCTTCCCTTGTTATGTTAAGGATATGCACTTCATTAGACACTAAACCCTAGACTTCTTTAGGTTAGATTAGATTAGATTAGATTAGAGTAGATTAGTCGGTAATTAGTTGTTAATCTTAGTTTAGCTCTTGTATTATTGGATCTCTTGAAGAATCCATCCAAGATTGACAACCTTGGTGGATGAATTTGGGTTTTCTTCTATGCAAGTGTTCTCCTTTTTCATTCTTCACTAGTTTGGTATAATCCTTTCTTCCTTTTTATTCTTAATCTTGTTTGTTCATCCAAGTTTGAATCTTTAGTTGACTGTATTGTTCTTGTTCATTGTTATTACTAGTTTGTAGATGTTTGTTTTGTTTCTTTTGTTAATCCATCTTGTTCTTGTTAGTATTAGTTTGATTATGTTAGAGTAGTGCTCTTGCTAGGGTTAGTAAGGTGATTAGGGTGTTAATTGAATGATTAAGGGATTGTTGGAGATGTTGGTGGAAGATTTGGGTTTCCTCTTGGTTTGATGCACATCACATGTTTGTTGAAATGCTTTAATGACTAAGTAGTTGCGAATGCTTGTTTTTCTTGCCTTTCTCTTGTGGGTGATAGTTTGTTTGTGGGTCCGGTTCCCTCACTAAGTTGCGAGAGCCCGGTGGACGACCCCTAGGTCGGTCTAAGTAGCGAGAGCCCGAATTCGACCTAGGCCACCATAGCGCGCTAGAACCCCGTTTGTCATGTGTGTCGCCGAGATGGGTTCTAGGTGGAACCTCTAGGTAGGCCTAAGTTGCGAGAGCCCGGACCAACCTAGATCACCCTACTACCTCCTTCGCTCTAGTTCTCCCTCGACCATTCCGTTACCCCTTTGACCCCGACCTATTCCTAGCCCGTTTCTTTGTTTGTTTCTCCTTAGCCTTAGCCATAGCCTTAGCCTTTCTCCCCTTGTACCATTCTCTAGTTTAGCTTAGCTCGTTGACTTAGTCTCGTATTTGGGCCGACCTAGTCTAGGCTATACATTACCGTCCCCGTGGATTCGACCCGACTTGCCCTATCTACCGTAGGAATAGCCGGTTATTTTATTGACGGTTGGGATTCCACGACAAATCCCTCCCATCAATTTGGCGCCGTTGCCGGGGATTCGACCCGACTTGCCCTATCTACCGTAGTTAGGTTTAGCCGGTTATATTATTGACGGTTGGGATTCCGCGACAAATCCCTCCCATCAATTTGGCGCCGTTGCCGAGGACGGTGCTAGTTTAGACTTTGTTTTCCTATTTGCTTGACTTTGTCTTTGTGTTTGTGTTTTTCTTTTTTCTTTTTGTTACCTTGCTTCTTGTGTGTGTGAGGTTTATTTCTCTCTTGTCTAGTGCCCAAAAAGCACTAGACTTCTCACGTTTGTTCTTAGTCTACAGTTTGTGCTTAGAGGTGGTGACTATCTTCTTCTTGTAACTCAGAGCCGCTTTAACGGACGGTTGCTAGGGTGAGAGGTTGCCAACCGGGTATGGACTACGATTTTCGAGCAAGCATGGGGTTTGATCTAAACTCCCCACACATGGAAGCCGATATGAGCTACCCCTCTTCTTCCATGAACCAAAGCTATGACATGATGACTCCTAATCACTATCAAGCTTCTTGGGGGGATCAAGACGGGTATGAACTTCAAGGTTATGCAAACGGCTACCAACAAGTGAACGATTACCAATCCTACGATCATGGTGACTATTACTCGAGTTATCAATGTGAACCCACCATGTTCAATCAAGATTCACCTTATGCAAGCCAATACCCCCAAAACCCACCATATTACCCTCCACCCCAACCACAATATGAACCCCATGACCCACAATACTACCAATCATCCCAACCTTGGTACCAACAATATGATGCCCCACCCCATGGGCATCATCAAGATTTTCAAGGAGCTTTAAAAGACCCCAATGATCACCAATTACCCGACACGGAGGTGTTTCATTCTATGCTTCAAATGCAAAGGAGCATCCAAGAAACGGCCATTCAATTGCAAAAAGAACAAGAGGAATTAATGACCCAAATTCGAAGGGGAAACGAGGCGAGGAATGCTCAATTAAATGCATTATCGGTTCAAACCGTAATGTTTTTATCCCGAGCATCACATTTAGATGAAGGGTGCCCACTTGAGAGAGAGAAGCAACCTAATCACGAAGCCGCCGATGTAGTTCCCTTTGAAAGAGAAATTTGCTTTGAAGAACCTCAATCGTCTACCCAAAAAGAGACGAATGAGGATGTGACCCTTGGTGAAGGCATCGTTGGTGAAGAATTGGAGGAGGATAGTGAGTTGGATGGGTTGGTAGAATTCGTGAGGTTGTTAGGTGAAATTGATAGCCTTGAGTTGCCCTTGTGCGATAATGTGGATAAGCATCAAGAGCCCCTTGTAAGTGAACCAAGCAATGGTTTGGAAGAGTTTGAAACCGCCGGTGGAAGTTTCGATTCTCTCCTCCATGATGATGTGGGGCCAAGTGATGAAGATGGGCAACCACAACTTGAGGAAAGTGTGGGGGTGTGCAACGAGGAAGTGAGGCCAAAACCGCTTTTTGTGCCTTGTTTCTTGGAGATGAAGCTTGCTTGTGATTGGAGGCGATGCCTAGGGAGGAAGAGGTCGGTTAAGCTCGTAGGATGGATAGACCCTGGAGACGATTTGAAAGATGATTTTGGGTCTTGGGATTCCTACTTCTTGCCTCCACCTTGGAGGCCGTGGAGGTTAGCTAGGCTCGAGCGCTTCTTAGGCCTTCACTATGATGTTGGTAGCGCGTTCGACTTGCTCCTCCATGCCCTTGAGGGCTACGGTTGAAGAAGAGTCCACCATCCTAGGTTTGACGGAGTTCCTAAAGAACCGTCATGTTGTATATTCCTCCTTCCTCTTCTTTAGAGTACTTGTGCTTGTATTTGTGTGATTTGTTTCTTGGATTTGTTTGTTTTTGTGGGATTCTTGTAATTGATTTGGTATTTTGATGAGCGATGTGAGGGAGTGAATTTGATGTTGTATTTTGAGTTTATTGTGATAGGTGAAGTGAAGATGACTCCTTGAGAGGATTGGTTATCGATAGAACTTGGCTTGTGAGCAAGGAAATCAGTTTTTGAAGCTTAGGATAAGCTTTTGGGTTTCTTGGAAGGCAAGATGGTCGATCCCGACCGGGAAGAAGGCTTCCCGACCGGGAAGGATGAGCCATCCCGACCGGGAAGGAGCCGTCCCGATCGGGATGAGGGTGCTTATTTTCGAGCATGCTGGAGTGTCATCCCGACCGCGACGGGGGCTTCCCAACCGGGACGGGTGCGTCATCCCGATCGGGACCATCTATCCCGACCGGGATGGTTCCCTCCTCCCCTTTGAGCCTCTTCATCGGCACTTGACTCCACCCATCCATTGTATACCCCCTCCCAACCTCCCTACTCCTCCTTGTTCCTATCGTATGACCCGTACACCTCACTTTACACAGAGATCCACATCAATTTCTACCCCCCCATACCATTACTACCTCTACCATGCGGTTTTATCAAGTTTGAAGCGAGATGACAATGACGAAGACAAGCTTTGTGCCTATAATGATCATTGAGACGATGGAGCGAGTGAGTTACTAGCCGATTGGTTTGGGTAACTATCCTTACTTTTCCATCTTTTATTGCTTGTTTTCCTTTGTTTATCCCCTTTCCCCTTGAGTCATGGTATCTTGGTGGCCTTCGAGGCCTCGGTAGTTGTTGCTCCCGACTCTCGATGATGTGACTACATCGAGAGTCATTTTCAAAATCCAAATATTACAAGATTTTCACTTTCTTTTTGAGGATTTAGTCGGATTTAGGCGGAATCCGGGCTAGGTGACTTGATTACACCTAGCCCTCCCCTCCCATTTCCTTTTGTTTCCTTCTTTTTATTTTCTTCCCCCTTCCATATCTTTTCTTGTCTCGGCCCATGGTGACTTGATTACACCCCGGCCGAACGCTTTCTACCCTTTTCTCCATCTTTTCTTTTTGATTTTTAGTCTTATTTTCGTAGTTTCTTTTCCTTTTCTTTTGTCTCTCCGCACACTACGATTGAGCATATGAGGACATTGCTCGGTTTAAGTGTGGGGGAGCGATATTCTATCGTAGTTAGTTTTATTTTTTCCCTTTTTCGAAAAACCTTTAAAAACCTTAAAAATTTGAAAAATTTTCACAAAAAAAAAAGATTTTCTTTGGTGTGTTTTCATTTCGTGTCATTGTGTCGTATATTTCTGTTGTTGTGTGTGTTTGCCTCCCTTTTCCTTATAGGTTGCTTAATCACCGTTGTTTGGAAAGCTTTGAAGACATCCGGTAACATCTTCTGACCCTCTTTCCCTCTTTATTCCTTGTGATGTTTGGAGAAGGTTGTGTTGAGGTGTGCTCGGGTGGAGCTTGTACATACTTGTGGTGGATTTGATGACTTGTTTGGAAATTCGGGGTGGTGTTTGCTTTGTTTATGTGTTTGTCTTGTTTTGTTTTATTTTGTTGCCTTTTTGTTTCTTTTTCTCTCGTTTTCATCATGTCTTTAATTATGTGTTGTGTTGTGTGTAAACCGTTTTCAAAAACCCGGTTTAGAGGCCAGTGTGCAAGTGTTTACTTTCCCTTCCTAGTGGTGTAAATTGAGTCTTGGACTTTAGTCTAGTAGAATGACCCTAAATCAATGAATTCGTTGGTCCTTTACCTTGAGTCCACCTAGCTTACTAGGGATTTACTACGGGATTTGCATTTTGACCATTATGACCACCCACGGTGTAAAAAGGCCTTGGTTACCGAGTCCCGTCCCTTAGGTGACCGTATTTAGGATCGTTCGATTAGTCCAAGTTTCCCCCTTTTTGTGGGTTTGAAGAGGGATCGCGACCCCCGACTTACCCATTACCCTACCTCCTACACACATCCACACAATAAATTGCAATTTGTTGAATTCCATCTTTCTTGTTGTCAAGAAGTGCCAAAAAGCCAAATCAAGCCAAAAGGGCAAGGAAAAGAAAAAGAAAGAAAATGAAAGAAAGAAAAGAATGAAGAAAAAGAAAAGGCACAAAAGCCAAAAAGAAAATAGAAAAGAAGAAAAAGAATGGCATAGCAAAACAAAGCAAAAATGCAAAAAGAAAAGAGAAAATGCCAAAAGAAAACCCAACTCACAAAAATAATCCCAACATCTCAAAATAAGCCTTTTTCCGACTTTTGCCGTGAAGAGCCTACCAAATGACCGAGTCCCTAGGAAGGATGATAGCGGCATTAGTCGGTCTTCCCTCATTTTGCACTATTTCCACCTTTTTACTTGGACTAGTTAGGCGGTTTTGGACACGGGACGACCCTCTTGGCTCACGCTAAAGGGGGCGGGGTCTCACTTACCTACAGTGTCGACTAACACCGTGGTTCTTCACTTTTCCACTCCGCCGATCGTCCCGTAGTATGTTTTTAGAAAGTTAGGAGGACCTAGGTAAGTTACCAACGTTTTTGTTGCTTTATCGTCATACTATTAGGGTTTAGTCCACCTTGGTTTGTATTGCTAGCTTGGGAACGTTGTCACTTACCTCGAGTCCTAAACCGGTGCTTCTTTCACCGCTTTTAGAGGGAAGCGGTATTTCTTTTGTTTTGGGTGCAACCGTCTATGTGTTTGTTTGTGTGTTTTGTGTCCGGTTGCATCCGCGGTTTTGTCGCAAGACCCGACTTGCCTTGCGGAGTGCACTTTTCCTCTAAGTGCACTCGCGTGAGTTGAAAGGGCGTAGGGTGCGCTAATACCCATTCGGCTAGTATAGTACTCCCTCCCATTTTCTGGAATCCTACCATTTGATTAAAATATACCTCACATATATTCAATCTTTGGTAGGTTTCCAGTGAATGGGAGGTAGTATTTAGTATGTGCTTACTCGAGGGCGAGTAAGGGTTAAGTGTGGGGGAGTTGATAAGTGTAGTTTGTAGTGTCTATTTTACTGTGTTTTAGTCCCATTTTCCTTGTGGAATCGCTCCTTAGGAGCGGTTTATGGGTTTCTTATGCTTCCTTTAGTTCGTTTCAGGTTCCCGAGACCGATTTGGAAGAGTTGGAGCAATTCCGACTCAATACATACACATTTTGGAGCCAACGAAACTAAGGAACGATGACTTGATGCCTTGGAGTCGACCCCAAGACCTTGGGACCCAATCCCGAGCCTCCGAGACTCGATCCCGAGTCCCGAGAATCGGTGAGAAGCCCATGAGAACCAAGGAGGGACCAAAAAGTTCATATTGGAGGCCTACAAGACTCATCCCCGACGGGTATGGCCTCAACCGGTCCCGGTTGAGGTGCACAAAAGAGGTGGCTCCTGTCCAGGGCCCATCCCGACCGGGAGCATGGCTTCCCGACCGGGACCAACCCCGTCCCGACCGGGACCACTCCTTCATGGCCGGGATGGGCTGAAGCTCACCCGCGCCTACTTCCTTTCACCTCCTTCCATTCTTAAACCCTATATATTCCCTTCCCTTGTTATGTTAAGGATATGCACTTTATTAGACACTAAACCCTAGACTAATTTAGGTTAGATTAGATTAGATTAGAGTAGATTAGTCGGTAATTAGTTGTTAATCTTAGTTTAGCTCTTGTATTATTGGATCTCTTGAAGAATCCATCCAAGATTGACAACCTTGGTGGATGAATTTGGGTTTTCTTCTATGCAAGTGTTCTCCTTTTTCATTCTTCACTAGTTTGGTATAATCCTTTCTTCCTTTTTATTCTTAATCTTGTTTGTTCATCCAAGTTTGAATCTTTAGTTGATTGTATTGTTCTTGTTCATTGTTATTACTAGTTTGTAGATCTTTGTTTTGTTTCTTTTGTTAATCCATCTTGTTCTTGTTAGTATTAGTTTGATTATGTTAGAGTAGTGCTCTTGCTAGGGTTAGTAAGGTGATTAGGGTGTTAATTGAATGATTAAGGGATTGTTGGAGATGTTGGTGGAAGATTTGGGTTTCCTCTTGGTTTGATGCACATCACATGTTTGTTGAAATGCTTGAATGACTATGTAGTTGCGAATGCTTGTTTTTCTTGCCTTTCTCTTGTGGGTGATAGTTTGTTTGTGGGTCCGGTTCCCTCACTACGTTGCGAGAGCCCGGTGAGGACGACCCCTAGGTCGGTCTAAGTAGCGAGAGCCCGGATTCGACATAGGCCACCATAGCGCGCTAGAACCCCGTTTGTCATGTGTGTCGCCGAGATGGGTTCTAGGTGGAACCTCTAGGTAGGCCTAAGTTGCGAGAGCCCGGACCAACCTAGATCACCCTACTACCTCCTTCGCTCTAGTTCTCCCTCGACCATTCCGTTACCCCTTTGACCCCGACATAATCCTAGCCCGTTTCTTTGTTTGTTTCTCCTTAGCCTTAGCCATAGCCTTAGCCTTTCTCCCCTTCTATCATTCTCTAGTTTAGCTTAGCTCGTTGACTTAGTCTCGTATTTGGGTCGACCTAGTCTAGGCTATACATTACCGTCCCCGTGGATTCGACCCGACTTGCCCTATCTACCGTAGGAATAGCCGGTTATTTTATTGACGGTTGGGATTCCACGACAAATCCCTCCCATCAAAACCCTAGACTACTTTATGTTAGATTAGCTTAGATTAGTGTAGATTAGTCCTTAATTACTCCTTAATCTTGTGATTACTCTTGTAATATTGGATCTCTTGAAGAATCTACCAAGATTGACAACCTTGGTGGAATTGTTTGGGTTTTCTTCTATGCAAGTGTTCATCTTTTCCATTCCTTTCTAGTTGGTATAATCTTTCTTCTCTCTTTTCTCTTAATCCTTCTTTCTTATTCAAGTTTTCATCTTTGTTTATATTTGTTGTTCATCCTTGTTCTTCATTATGAATGTTTCTTTTGTTCTTGTGATTGTTTCTCTTGTTTGTGTTTGTTTTAGTTTAGATATGTGTGAGTAGTTGTCCCCTAGGGTTAGTAGGGGGATTGGGTGTGATTAGGGATGATTAGGGTGAGATGGATGGTACTAGATGTTGTTTTTGTTGTTTACTATTTATCTTGCACTCCACATGTTTGATGAAATGCTTGTGAGACTAGAGATGATCAATCCTTGTTTTTCTTGCCTCTTCTCTTGTATGTGTTTGTTTGTTTGGTTGGTTTGGTTCCCTCACTAGTAGCGAGAGCGTTGTGAGGATGACCCCTAGGTCGTTTAAGTAGCGAGAGCCCGATCGGAACCTAGGCTACGAAAGCATGCTAGTGACCCCGTTTCCTTCTTTTTATCTCCTTGACATCCATGAACCCGACCTAGCCCTAGTTTCTTCTTATTGATTTATTTGTTTCCTTTTGTCTTTAGTTGCTTGTTTAGCCTTGTTAGTTCGTGTTTTAGACCTTAGCTTAGTCATTAGTCTATCCCCTAGATAAGCTTGTCTCGGACCTAGTCTTGGACCGTAGCACACCTTAGTCCGACACCCCGTCCCTGTGGATTCGACCCGACTTGCCCTATCTACCCAGTTAGGAATAGTTGGTTTTACTTGTTTGGTAGGATTGACGGCAAAATATTCCCATCAATTTGACGCTGTTGCCGGGGACGGCGTAGTTTAGACTCTTGTGTGCTTAGTTTTAGACTTTGTTCTTGATTTTTTTGTGTTTGCTTCTCCTTGTGTATCTCCGTTTTACTTCTTGTGTGCTATTCTCTCTTCCTAGTGCCTCAAAAGCACTAGGCTACTAACATTTGCTCAAGTGCTTCTAGTTCATCTAATGTATCAAGGCAACGTTATGCATCCAAGCTACCATCAACCGTCATGGGACAACTATGGGGCAAATTACCAAGACCCACAATTTCACCAACCATATCAACCTCATCAACAATCTTATGAACCCCCTCCATATGGTTACAATGAAAGTTGTCAAGGATCATTCCAAAATCCTAACAACCACCAAATACCCTCACATAACCCACAACCAAAAATCCCCAACTTTGAGCTTTGTCAAATGATGATTCAAATGCAAAAGAGTCAACAAGAGATGATGATTCAATTGCACAAGAGTCAACAAGAGATGATGATCAAAATGCAAAGGGATAAAGAGGAGCTCAAGGCCCAAATAGAGGTGCAAGATGCTCGAATCAATGCACTCATGGCTCGTTTTACGATGTTGGCCACTCGAGGTCCACAACTTGTTGAGGAAGGTTCATTTGGGCAAGAAGGTCGGGTGTCTCCACAAGAAAGTCAACCCGATCATGAAGCCACAAATGAAGAAGAGAGGGTCAATCAAGAGATCATTGTTGAGTGTTGCTTGGATGGTGAAGATATGGGAAGAATAGAGGAAGTTGAAGCTTCAAGGGTCAACAATGAGGAGAGAATTGAACATGATTATCAAGGTAACTCTTGGGGAGCCAATGTATTGGCTATTAAATTGGATTTGTATGATTTTCTTCGTGATGAACCGGATCTTGACAATCCAAAGCCAAGTGAAAACATACCTCCTCTAGGTCATATTGACAAGGTGAGTGAAAAGGAACGTAATACTTGGGAGAAAGAGGTAGATGCCTTAGAACTTGCCTTGAATGGGAAATTGGAGGAGCCTAAAGCCTCCAATGAAGAAAACTTGATGCCTTCACCTCCTTTATCGCACATAATTTCGAGTCCCTTGTCTTGTGAGATGGTTGATGAAGAGGATCCTTGTTGGGCGGCGGAAAAGAGTTCCACTCTCGACCCCGTAGAAGAAGCAACCCCCTTAGGGTGTGATCTCCCAACTCATAATGCCAAGCTTGACTCTAGACCACTATACCTACCGGATGGTCATAAGAGTCATTGCTATGTTGGTTTGGAAGACCCGGAAGATCACGAGAACCCCGAGCATAATGAAGATGATCGCTTCTTGCCTCCGACTTGGAAGCTCTTGAAAGTAGTTAGGCTCGGCCATGTGAGCCTCAACGAAGATGTTGCTAGAGCATTTGACTTACTCCTCCGAGCTCTTGATGGCTATGGAGGCGTAGATGGTGAGAGTACCATGTAAATATCTTTTTCCTTTTATTTTGAGTTTTTCTTTGTATTTGTGTGATAGGATAGTTGGTTTATTTCCTTTTCGTTGAATTTAATCGGATTTAGGCGGAATCCGGGCTAGGTGACTTGATTACACCTAGCCCTCCCCTCCCATTTCCTTTTATTTTCTTCTTTTTATTTCTTCCCCCATCCATATCTTTTCTCGTCCCGGCCCATGGTGACTTGACTACACCCCGGCCGGACACTTTCACTTTTCTTCATCTTTATTTTTGTTTTTTTTAGCTTTATTTTCCCTTTTTCTTTTCTTTTTAGTGTCTCCGCATACACTACTGATCGAGCATGAGGACATTGCTCGGTTTAAGTGTGGGGGAGCGATATCTTAGGCTAGTTTAGTCTTATTTTCATTCTTTTTTCGAAAAATCTTAAAAATCCCTAAAAATTTGAAAAATTTCATAAAAAAAAATCAAAAAAGATTTTCTTTTTGTGTCTTTTTCTTTTGTGTCCTTGTGCCGTATATTTGTTGTGTTGTGTGTTTTGCCTCCCCATTTCCTTGTAGGTTCCGCGATCGTCGTCAAGTTTCGAAAAGCAAGACATCCGGTAATATCCCTTCATTTCTTTCTCCTTTTTCCTTTTGTAGAGTTTGGAGGATGTGTTATGATGGTGTATGCTCGGTGGAGCTTTTTGAAGTTTGTGGTTGATGTGGTTGCTTGTTTGGAAGTTTCGGGGTGGTGTTTGTTTATTTTGTGCATTTGCTTGTTTGTTTGTCTTGTTTTGTTCTGTTGTGTTTGTCGCTTTTCATTTCGTTTTGTTTTGTCCTTGTTTTGTCTTGTTTATTTGTGTCTAGTGTGTAATAAAAGGTTTTCGAAAACCCGGTTTTGAGGCTAGTGCGCAAGTGTTTACTTTCCCTTACTGGTGATATGAATCGAGTCTTGGACTTTAGTCTAGTAGAATGACATTAAATCAATAATTTTGTTGGTCCTTTACCTTGAGTCCACCTAGTCTACTAGGGATTTACTGCGGGATTTGCATTTTGACCATTTTGACCACCCACGGAGTGAAAATGCCTTGGTTCCCGAGTCCCGTCTCTTAGGTGACCTTGTTCGAAATTGTTTGATTAGTCCAAGTTTCCCCCTTTTTCCCTACCTTCTACCCATATCTCACAAATAAGTTGCAACTTGTTGAAACTTCTTACTTGGTTGCAAGAAATGCCTACAATACAAGAATTATCCAAAAAGGCGAACCAAGTCAAAAAGAAAAAGAAAAAGAAAAGAAAGAAAAGAAAGAAGAAAAAGAAAAAAAGGCACAACAAATGAAAAAAACAAAATACAAAAGAAGAAAAAGAAACGACATAGAAACTCAAAAGCCAAATGCAAAAGAAAGATGCCAAAGAAAATCATCTCACAAAAATAATTCTCACCCCTCAAAATAAGCCTTTTGCCGACTATTACCGTGAAGAGCCTACCAAAGGACTGAGTCCCTAGGAAGGATGATAGTTGTAAATAGTCGGTCTTCCCTCACTTTGCAACCTTATCCACCTTTTTACTTGGACTAGTTGGGCGATTTTGGACATAGAACGACCCTCTTGGCTTATCGCTAAAGGGGGCGGGGTTTCACTTACCTACAGTGTCGACTAACTCCGTGGTTCATCCTTTTTCCATCCCGCTTATCGTCCCGTAGTACGTTCTTAGAAGGTTAGGAGGACCTAGGTAAGTTACCAACATTTTTATTGTTTTGTTGTCATACTATTAGGTTTTTGCCCATCTCGATTTGTATTATTAGCTTGGGAACGTTGTCACTTGCCTTGAGTCCTTAACCGGTGTTTCTTTCATCGCTTTGTTGAGGGAAGCGGTATTTGTTTCTTTTTGGGTGCAACCAATTGTTTGTTTGTTTGTACGTTTGTTTGTTTATGTGTTTTCGTGTCCGGTTGCATCCACAGTTTTGTCGCAAGACCCCACTTGCCTTGCGGAGAGCACTTGTCCTCTAAGTGTTCTCGCGTGAGTTGAAAGGGCGTAGGGTGCGCTAAAACCCGCTCGGCTAGTATTTTAGTTCTTATTAGTTTAATAGTTAGCTCGTGCTTACTCGAGGGCGAGTAAGGGTTAAGTGTGGGGGAGTTGATAAGTGTGGTTTGTAGTGCTTATTCCTTGTGTTTGGTCCCGGTTTCTCTTGTGGAATCGCTCTTTGGAGCGATTTTCGAGGCTACTTACGCTTCTTCTAGCTTGTTTTAGGTTCCTAGGATCAATATTGGGGAAAGGGAACGATTCCGACTCGTTTCCGACACATTTGGAGCCAACAAAGAGAAGCGACGATCACTCGGTGGCTTAGACTCGATCCTGAGACCTTGGGACCCATTCCCGAGCCCCTTAGACTCGATCCCGAGCACCGAGAATCGATGAGAAGCCTATGAAGAGCAAATAGGGACCTTTATGATCATATTGGAGGCCTACAATACCCTTCCCGGGCGGGATGAGTGCCCATCCCGGTCGGGATGAAGAGCAAACAAAGCAGCTCTTCTGATGAGCCATCCCGGTCGGGACCAACCATCCCGGTCGGGACCATGGAGCCATCCCGGTCGGGACCATGAAGCCATCCCGGTCGGGACCATCCATCCTGGTCGGGATGAGCCCAGTACAGCACCGTGACTTTTCTTTTCAATTCCTTTGCTCTTGTAACCCTATAAATACCCCCCTCTTGTAATCTTATGTTATGTGAGACATTACCCACTAAAACCTAGACTACTTTAGGTTAGATTAGCTTAGATTAGTGTAGATTAGTCCTTAATTACTCCTTAATCTAGTGATTACTCTTGTAATATTGGATCTCTTGAAGAATCTACCAAGATTGGCAACCTTGGTGGAATTGTTTGGGTTTTCTTCTATGCAAGTGTTCATCTTTTCCATTCCTTTCTAGTTGGTATAATCTTTCTTCTCTCTGTTCTCTTAATCCTTCTTTGTTATTCAAGTTTTCATCTTTGTTTATGTTTGTTGTTCATCCTTGTTCTTCATTATGAATGTTTCTTTTGCTCTTGTGATTGTTTCTCTTGTTTGTGTTTGTTTTAGTTTAGATATGTGTGAGTAGTTGTTCTCTAGGGTTAGTAGGGGGATTGGGTGTGATTAGGGATGATTAGGGTGAGATGGATGGTACTAGATGTTGTTTTTGTTGTTTCTCATTTACCTTGCACTCCACATGTTTGATGAAATGCTTGTGAGACTAGAGATGATCAATCCTTGTTTTTCTTGCCTCTTCTCTTGTATGTGTTTGTTTGGTTGGTTGGTTTGGTTCCCTCACTAGTAGCGAGAGCATTGTGAGGATGACCCCTAGGCCGCTTAATTAGCGAGAGCCCGATCGGAACCTAGGCTACGTAAGCATGCTAGTGACCCCATTTCCTTCTTTTTATCTCCTTGACATCCATGAACCCGACCTAGCCCTAGTTTCTTCTTATTGATTTATTTGTTTCCTTTTGTCTTTAGTTGCTTGTTTAGCCTTGTTAGTTCGTGTTTTAGACCTTAGCTTAGTCATTAGTCTATCCCCTAGATTAGCTTGTCTCGGACCTAGTTTTGGACCGTAGCACACCTTAGTTCGACACCCCGTCCCTGTGGATTCGACCCGACTTGCCCTATCTAACAAGTTAGGAATAGTTGGTATTACTTGTTTGGTAGGGATTGACGGCAAAATCCTCCCATCACTCCCCTTTCTATTTTGGCAGAATAAGATCAAACAATCCACAGTTACTCACTCAACCTTTTCACCTCCTTCTTCACTTGTACAAAAAAATGGAAAAACTTCATCACCATAACCTTGAAGCTCGATCATCCATAAACATCAATTTTTTCCATTTTTTTGTACAAGTGAAGAACGAGGTGAAAAGGTTGAGTGAGTAAGTGTGGATTGTTTGTTCTTTTTCTGCCAAAATAGAAAGGGAAGTGAATTTATAAGCACTTGTAAAACAGCTAGTTCAGTAAACTAGTCGCTGCTTTGCTTCAATGAGTCGTTGCTTTCCTTTCAGGGGTACCATGGGAACAACTATGAAAAACTTAAGGGTACCATGACAACAACTGTGAAAACTTAAGGGTATCATGGGAACAACTATGAAAACTTAGGGGTACCATGGGAACCCCTCTCTCCTTTTGAAGAAAGTAGTGTTGAGTAATGTAATTAATTTTGGTCATAAGTTAACGGCGTCATGACAGAAATTTGGGTAAGGTCAAATCGGGAACTAAACTATAAAACTCAAGGTTACCATTGGAACAAACTTAAAAGAAGGGGTACCATGTGTAATGTAACATAGTTCGAGGGTACCATGGGACTTTTCCCTTTATATAAAGAAGATCAGTGAGGTAAAATGAATTAATGGGGTTAATGAGTAAAATAGAGATAAAATGATCAATTGATAAGATATGGTATAGAATATAGAATAAATAAGAAACTTAGGTATAAGTTTTGAAAAAATATTATCTGAGGTATAAAATTTGAAAAAGTGAGTTATAGTAGGTAAAGTATCAATTTTCCCTTTATTTTAATACTATTAGTATTATTTTCTTTAAATTATAATTTTTATATTTAAAAAAAATCAAAATTTTCTTAGTCTGTCTCACTTCTTGATTTCTCTCTATGTTGTCCCCTTAAGATAAACAATGATAAGCAGTGTCAAATCTTCGAAATGACAATGGTTTAAAATAATAATAATCACTTCGTCGCATAACTAATATTTCATCTGTCTCACTAAAAGGGTCACCTCACCTTCTTAGTGAGAATTAAGGTGTATAGAAATGTGTAGTGGAAAATGAAAGATGGAAAATAAGTGAGGTTAGAACCAATGGTAACCACAAAAATCAGACAAAATAAGAATAAAGCTAAAAGTGACTTTTAGAGAGGCAACCCAAAAAGGAAAGAGTGACTCATTATAGACGAGGGAGTACTAGTCTGTATGTTAAAATTTGAGTTTTAGCAAAATCCAGACATAGAAATAGATGGCTAGAAATTGGATTTTAGACTAAAGTTTTGTGGTCTCTTCTTTCCAACGAGTTGAACAGGTCGGGCTAGATCACGACCCAAAATCGGGTCATTTAGGATTCGGGTTAAACGGGCTGCGAGTAAAAAAATGGGCTCATGCCTCTAAAAAGGTGTCTGGTGGATCATGTCAAATTTAGAGCGAGATGATGACATACATACAAATTAAATATATTAAATGCGAAAGTCAAATGCTTAGAGAACAAAAGACATAGATAGACCCAATGTTCCAAATGAGTTGTCACAGACATTAAGGGTAGGGTTAGTTTAGTTGATATGAGAAGTACAAATTCATGGGAAGTAGAATATCATGGGAAATAAATTCTTTTTTCTAATTCACGGGAAGTTCTAAAATGTGTTTGGTTACCTAACGGGAACTTAATTGATGCGGGAATTACAAGTTACCAAGAGGGGGGTTGGTAAGCAACTTCCTACGTTTATGTAGGAAGTCACTTCCATGGGAAGTTCTACTTCCTCCATTCTTGCAAATTTGTGGCAACCAAACAACCTCATTTTTTTCAATTCATGGGAATTGTTACTTCCTATGATTTTCCAAGGGCAACCAAACAAACCCTTAAAATTGCTGATAGTGACCATGTATTATGATGTGCAACATTTTTTTAGCCATGTAGTTAATGTAAACACTAGACCTGTCACCGGTCGGGGTATACGGGTCATGCTCAGAAATAGTTTCGAACGCCTAATTTTGTTACGACTTTTGAAGTAAAAAAATAGTATGTATTAAATTAGGGTCGGGTTTATGGGTCAAGTCGAATTTAACAAGTCTAACCGTCTAAGTGTAGCATCGTCACCCGCGTCTGCTACTTTTCGTGTAAAATACATGCAAATGTGGAGTGCTAGTCCTCTAAAATGACAATTATTTCTAATAATCGCAATCACTCAATCGCAGTCAATAATTATAAAAGAAAGTATTAAGGTTGATTTCGTAACGTTATTGTTACACCCGTGCATCGCACGAGCATCAAAACTAGTTAAGAAATAAAGGAAGAACAATGAGAGAATTAGATTACCGAGTTTAAGGAAGAGTAGTAAAAGATTTTAGAAATTTTAGATCTAAAAGTTGAGGGTAGAGAGAAATGTAAAGAGTAGTCTACCAAGAAGTAAAAGCATAAGGAAGAAATATAAAATTCTAGTCTAATAGTTTCTTAAATACTAAGCTAAAACAAAAGCCCAAAAGTCTTATTAACACTAAAAATCTAATTAGGAAAGCGTCTGTCTTCGTCTAGTCTCAAGAATAGTCGGTCGACTATTTTGAATAGTTGGTCGACTGATTACTGCATCTCAACACTGCGCGCTCAACTTCAAATGCTTGCCATTTCTTCGTTACTTCTTCAAATCAGGCTTGTGATATACCATGAAAGATAAGAGAAAGTTCTTTTAACACAACTTGAATCAGATGAACTAGAGTTTTATGACTCAAGATATTTTTGTTTTGATTTGACCCATTTGAAAACGATCATTCTCTTTTCTTATTTCGTACTCCCTCCGTTCCATTGAATAGTATACATTTACTTTTTTTGACACTATTTATAAGTATGATGACTTTTCGATATAACTTCTAATATATAAGATAAAATATATTCATATGGGATCTTGTTTAAATCGTCTAATCGAATGCATTTCGAATATCAAATTTTTATAACTTTTAGTAATACGTAACTAAAGATATAGACAAAAGAAAACGAGTATCGACATACGTGCATAAAGCAAATGGATACAAATGGTTGGAACGGAGGGAGTATATGATTTCATCTTTAAACACGAGTTTTGCCTTGTTTATCCGTCCAAGAGACCATGCTCAACATAAAATGCAATACGATCACAAAGTATCAAATTCGGGGGAAAATAGTAGACAATGTTACTCGATATGCATGGGAATGCGTGCGTAAAAGATGAAATAATCATTTATATATCATACGCATCAATGAAATCTTCCCACTCCGCGCAGTGTGTGGTTGAGAATTGCTCAAAAACCTAGATACGAGGATGATGGCTCAGTAGAGAAGGTTGGAGAATAAGGTGCAAAAACAGAGGAAGAAGAAACAGGAGATGATAAAGTTGAGGAACCTGAAGTAGAAACGGAGGGGTCCTACGAAGCTTCACTCAGGGATTCCTTGTTGAATACTCCGGTAAAGAATGAGAAACCCAAGAATGTATACCAGTTGGCTCTAAAATTTCCTATTCTGAAAGGTTGATTTACCCTAAATCTTGGTATGAATCTTCTTCTGCTTTAAAATTCTTTTATGATATTATTGAGACATAGAAGTGGGAACGATTGCTATAGTTTTATGGTCCGGTTTATTCAAGTGAGTTAATTCAACTATATTGCTCTGTAACTATTCAAGAAGATTGGTTTGTGGCTAATGTGAATGGTGAAGCTATTCTTGTTACAAAGAAGGATTTTAATGATGAGTTTGGTTTAGATGGTGAAGGGGATAACGTATATCGTGTCAACTCTTGGCCATCTGTGTCTGATGAATATAAACTAAAAATGAAGAAAACCATTGGCCCAGATTCTACTATTTACGTCACCCACCACAGCCCCTGTTGATCTAAGTCCATAAATCAAGTTCTTGTTTGTGGACATGATGTAGGTCCACCCCGATGCGGCCACGCACGGGTTTGGGTAGGCTAATGAATCTCGTGGTAAGATTGTTCTCGGGTTCGAAATTTAAGTCAAAATGGAGTCGCCACCGAATTTTGTGGTTATTCGGAACCATACGAGCCCACTCTATGTCGTCATGGGCTACACACAAAGTAAGACCACTTCGATTTCAGAGTTTATGGGGCTCGTCCCTTTGCATTGTTATATCGATACCGTTTACACCGACTTTCGTATATAAAATGACTCTCGTGCGCCAAGGGTTTCGGACATCCGGAAACCAAAGGTTCTGAGTAAGGGGTGAGGGTACGTGTTGGGAAGCCCACTAAGGACACCCAACCCCGCCCGCACATAGCGGCCTCTACTAAGACATCGTTCGTGTTCGTGTACGCGTGCTAGTAAAATAATTAAATGATATGCAAACAGCATTTTCGGGCTAAAGCATGCGAATAGTGTGTGAACTACGTCATTTAATGCATCTTGATTATGGTCGAAATGATTTAGCATGCGAGGTTCATTTATAAAGTGATAAGCAAGTAAATAAACAATGAAATAAATAACGTACAAGTTACACGGGCGGAAATACAACCCGGAATTCACAATACAACGATACATAAAAAAAATAAACGAAATAATAAAAGGCAATGTAATGATAGAAACGGACCCGTATGTAAACTAGACCGCGAAAATATGTAGATGGACTAACCCCGATTAAATACACATTAAGTTGTGTACTAAACGAAGGACGGAAACATGGGACTGTGGCGTATTGATAGCCCGATCCCACGTCCCGTAGTCATGTCCCGACTAATCATGTCGAAAAAGGTCAGTCAAAGTCGTTCTACATGTCGTGAAATGCGTGGTTTTGAAAATAGGAAGATCACGTGATGGTCTTTACACGTGACGACTAAAGTCGATAAAAGGACGGGGCTTGAAGTGTGTGTCAAAGCCCTCGATTTTCTGGGTTACAGGACCCACTCGACCGAGTCGTGATCTGACTCGGTCGAGTGCGTCCTTAGACGCAGCTACTGCCCATTTTGTTGGGTGCTACTCGATCGAGTAGCATATGTACTCGGTCGAGGAGACCCTGTACGAGTGATAACTCGTGTCGTTTTATGATTGGAAATCGATGGTCGGCCAAACCAAGTACAAATATCGCATGATTTGTATTTAACTTGGCCTCCGGTACTATAATCGTGTATGATCAATTATAATACCGTTATCGGAGTTTTATGAAAACGTTTTCGTTAGATTAGAAAATTTGAATTAGTGACGAAATGCTTCCCTCTACGTCACGACATTGGAACTAACCCTTTCGAGTTATATGATGTCGGTTTTCGTGTCAACGGGTTCCGCACTAATTATCAAAATGGGATCAAATGCATTCAACTATGACCGATTGCGATCACGTCACGCCCTTGAGTACATTGGGGCGGGGCTCCTCGAAAGGGCTCCACCTCCGTCGTTGCTCGTAAAGGGATTAGACGGACCTTAGGCAAACATCGTAGTCAAACGGATTTAAAACCGGATTTTGATACTAGTTTATATATATATATATATATATATATATATATATACGCGGTATTATGACGATAATAATGATGAAAAAGACGATACAAAAATGAAGATGTAAAAGTATGACAACGTTAGTGTTAGTGTTACTACTACGATTATGATTACAATACAAAATACGATAAAGTGAATAAAAATGAGATGAGATAGAAGGGATCGAGATGGGGTTTAGGACACCCTCAACATACATGCTAGGTAAGAACCTCAGAAACGGACTCGTAAATAGTGACGGGACGCCGGAGTATCGAGGATGTACGCGAGTTATGGTGTGTGTGTGTGTGTCTGTCACGTCGGTTTTTCGAGGGACGAAGGCTCGGGATTTGCCTGTATTTGCCTAGGGTTGCTAAGGGCTTGTGTAGGTGATTTAGGGCTGAAAATGTAGAGTGAAATGTAGGTAAAAACCTTGTGAAATGAGAGGGGGTCGTGGGGTATTTATAGGCATTACCCCACGACATAAGGGCACTCGATCGAGTGTCTTTGAAAATGGGCCAAACCCGATTTTTGGCGCTCCACTCGACCGAGTGGGTCAATCCACTCGATCGAGTGGATCAGTTTAGGCGAGATAAAATAGGAAAGAATTGATCTTGTTTGTTTTGATTGATTTTTTGAATTTGATTTTGTGCGCCAGCTTTCGAGAATGAATTTGGCTGATTTCTGAGACGGTTTCGTCTTTGACCGGGTTTTGACCCGCTCGCCAAAAGACGGGATTTATTTTTGGTGTCGGTTTTGACCCAAATTAGTCTCATTTGACTCGAAACGACCCACTGGGCCTGAATTTGAGGTCTGTTTTGTGAGAGTTTTACTCCGCTAAAAGTCCATGTCGGATATTATCGATTCCGAGCCCGAATCCGAGTATACCAAGTCACGTTTGCGTCCGATCATCATCGGGTGTTTTTCGGAGACTACCATAGACACGTGGCAGTCAAAATGTGGGTGTCTACATTGTTCAACATGCGGTTAAACGCTCATTGATCCCTAAAGTTGGCACTATAGGCCATATTTCTATCTTTGATGAACTGATGATGGGAAAACTGATTCTGGAGGAAAGGGTGGACATTGTCTCTATAGTATTCAAACATTTGGCTGCTATCTCAACGACTGTGAAGAACCCTTATACAAAATCTAAAGTCATTCCTTATGGAATGTGGCTTTCTTAGTTAATGGTGAAAAGGGGGTTATCAAGAATGATAGCATAGTGTTTGATGGTTGTGATGAGATGGTGGACAGTGTGCTAGGGCAAATGCAGTTGTTTTTATTTGATGATCAACTAATTCCATTGTGTGAGTTAGCTACCATGAAAGCTGCAAAAGAGAAGGGGAATTAGGTTGAAGGGGAAAAAATTGAGGAGCCTAAGCCAAAAGGCAAATCGAAACTCCAGACTAGGTGAATGCTCTGACCCTATTGCCCCTATTGCTCTATGAGACTCAAGAAGGCTGGCTTAACTCTCTCTGTCTCTCTCTCTCAGCTGCTATAAAACGTTAGGATAAGAGCCTCAGAGCTAATCAGGAACTGTTGGAGAACATGTCTAAGGTTCAGGTGCCAGAAATTCGCCAAATTTCGTTTCCACTGGAAGGGTGTTGATAAGTGTAGTTTGTAGTGCCTAATTGTTGTGTTTTGTTCCCATTTTCCTTGTGGAATCGCTCCTTGGGAGCGGTTTATGGGCTTCTTATGCTTCCTCTAGCTCGTTTCAGGTTCCCGAGACCATTCATGAAGAGTTGGAGCAATTCCGACTCAACACATACACTTTTTGGAGCCAACGAAGCGAAGGAACGATTACTCGAGGCCTAGGAATCGACCCCGAGACCTTGGGACCCGATCCCGAGCCTCCGAGACCCGAGCCTCCGAGACCCAATCCCGAGTCCCGAGTCCCGAGCCTCCGAGACCCGATCCCGAGTCCCGAGAATCGATGAGAAACCCATGAGAGGCAAGGAGGGACCAATAGGAGCTTAAAAGAGGCCTACAAGGCTCAACCAGATCCGGTTGGCCTCAACCGGTCCCGGTTGAGGTGCACAAAAGAGAGGTGTTCTGTGAAGGGTCCATCCCGACCGGGATGAGCTCATCCCGACCGGGATGAGCCCAGTTCAGCCCGCAATTCATTGTTTCATCTCCTTTCATTCTTGTACCCCTATATATACTTCCCTCTTGTATTCCTATCCTTTATGCACTTCATATTACACTAAACCCTAGATAGTTTTAGCATAGATTAGCATAGATTAGTGTAGATTAGTCTTTAGATTATCGTTAATCTTAGATTAATGATAGTAATTTGGAAATTCTTCAAGATCTTCACCAAGATTGACAACCTTGGATGTTTGTTTTGGGTTATTCCATTTATGCAAGTTTCCTTCTTCTTTTCATCTTGTTAGTAGGTATAATCTTCTTTTCCTTTCTCTTAATCTTGTTCTTTCATTAAAGTTAGAATCTTTGTTGTTTGTATTGTTCATAGTTCATAGTTCTTGTTAGTTTCATTATGTTTGTTTTGATTGTTGTTTTGGTTCATCTTATTAGTGTTAGTTTTAGTATAGATATGTTAGAGTAGATCTTTGCTAGGGTTAGTAAGGCGATTAGGGTGTTAATTGGATGATTAAGGGATTGTTGGAGATGTTGGTGGAAGATTTGGGTTTCCTCTTGGTTTGATGCATATCACATGTTTGTTGAAATGCTTGAATGACTAGTATGTGCATATGCTTGTTTTTCTTGCTTTTCTCTTGTGGGTGATAGTTGTTTGTGGGTTTGGTTCCCTCACTACGTAGCGAGAGCCCGGTGAGGACGACCCCTAGGTCGGTCTACGTAGCGAGAGCCCGGATGCGACCTAGGCCACTATAGCGCGCTAGTAACCCCGTTTGTCATGTGTGTCGCCGAGATGGGTTTTAGGTGAAACCTCTAGGTCGGTCTACGTAGCGAGAGCCCGGACCTCACCTAGATTACCCTACTACTCCCTTCACTCTAGCTCCTCCTCGATCATTCCATTGCCCCTTTGACCCCGACCTAATCCTAGCCCGTTTTCCTTGTTTGTTCTCCTTAGTCATAGTCTAGCCTCCTCCCCTTCCTATCATTCTAGTTTAGTTTAGCTCGTTGACTTAGTCTAGTAATCGGGTGACCTTAGTCTAGACTTTACATTACCGTCCCCGTGGATTCGACCCGACTTACCCTATCTACCCTAGTTAGGATTAGCCGGTTATATTACTTGATCGGTGGGGATCCACGACAAATCCCTCCCATCAGGTATCATTCTGGCTTGGTCACTAAAATGAAATACTTTGAAGAGCAGTTTCCTGCATTGGGGGAGAGTGTCCAATATTCTCAGGGAGATGGTAAAAGGGCTTGACAAGAAGGTTGACACTTTGATGGTGAAGGTTGAGGAGCTGCAGAATTCCACTAATCATGCATTGGCAAGCTCACGTGAGACACACATCCTTTGCCACCAGATCCTAAATAATCTTCGAGGACCTGCACCACCACCTGCTCTACTTTAGATCCTTGCCCTTTCATAAACAGTGCTTTATATTTAATTTGACAACCATGTTTTGAATTCTTATTCGATTTGGTTGTAACTAACACTTGCCTTTCTCACTCTTCCGCTCAAACTATGTTTAATCGTATTTAATTGTTTACGTTTCTGTTATATATTATGTGTGTGTGATATTTTCTTCGTCGGCATGAACTCCTTTGTTTCTTATACTAACTTTTGCTAGGTGATGGGATCTTTGCTGACGGTCCCTTACACACTTACTCCTTTTCGATGATGCCAAGAGGGGGAAAAAGTCTAGGTGTAGATGAATATCTCTTAAGAGAATCATAGAAGATCACGTGGAAGCTTCTACTAGAGGAAGAGAAGAGAAAAGTGAAGATTACCTAACATAGAGCTATAATAACTCCATTGATTAGAATGACAAGGAAAAGGCATAATGAACAAGGAGTTGTGGACGTCCGTCCGCACCGCCCGGCGCCCCGCGCCCGCCTGCGCAGGACCGACCCGGTTTTTCAATGTATGGCGGCGGCCACCCACGTGCCCCCCCGGTCGGGGGCCGGTCCGATCTCGCGTACGGGGAGATGTTTCGGACCTCGATTCGGATGACGATCTGGAGTTGTACTAGACGGGTGCGGGCACCCGTGTTCCCGTTTGGAACCGATCAAGTCATGGTTGCAAATGTTTAATGGCCGATTTGTTTGGTAAGACGACCTTTTTAGTGAACTGAATTCGTTGCCGATTTGTGGAGTCGCCACCGAGTCAATTATGGGGACTCTGAAACCGTTCAAGTCAACTTTGATCCTTCGCCGGCTCAAAGTTGAGGGGCACGGGACCTAAAGATAAAGACTTGTACCCTTAAGCACTCCACGCCTGGAATGACTCCCATTGCCAATGGTTTCGGACATCCGGAAACCGTCGATTCTGAGTAAGGAGTGAGGGTACGTATTGGGAAGCCAACATCCGATAGACGTCAACACCCAATCCCGTCCGCACTATAGCGGCCTCTAATAATCAATCGGTGGGTTGATAACTTTGTTCTTTTGTTGTGGCGGAAGTATTGTAACATCCATTGTTTTCACCCTATACCTTTTGCTACGTCGCTTGTTTAAGGACAAGTAGGTTTTGTCGTCAAAGTAGTTGCGTTTACATTCTTTGCATGCGATTTCACGTGACAAGCAGGCCATGAAAAGATGCACATAGGAGAGTAGAGAGTACTAGTATTATATGTATTAGCAAGTCAGTTTTAACGCGATAATAGGAATATTAGTCATTCTCGTGGTATACCTTACCTGGTATTCTACTTAAGATGCGTTGGTTCGGTATTAATAGAGATGCGTCAAACCTGGTAAGGCGAGCACCCGGACTAATACGGAACCCGACCATCGCTTTGTTCAATTTTAGTTGTTTTACGTTTTGAATTCCGTGTTAGGTAATTTAGCATGCGATTATAAGGTCATAAAAGCAATAAATCATACGAAAACTGTAAATGCGAATGTAAGTAATTCACATTGTGAGGAGTTGCACCCTCGGAGTATACACTAAACGAGACACGATCCATAGATATTTGAGAATGGATATCGGAATTACTCGGGTCTATTTAGTGCATTTTGGTGTTTGCGGTTGAAATTGGGACGTTACATGTTTTAGTATGTATTTGTGGACCTAACGTCCATGTCTAGTATTATCGTAGTACATATTAAAAGAAAGTGCGGGAATGTAAATTATGTTTAGATGACAACCTAGTGACAGTTGAACTTCAAAAGGCAGATCCTCCTAGTTGCCTTGTGATTTTGGCAGAGTTCCTTTACTGTTGACCCCTCCTGTGGCTACTCCGGCAGAGCTCCGTTACTATTGACTGATTCTGCGGCAAATCAGGCAGAACTTCGTTACTAGACTGTAGCTAGTCGAACACAGGCACCTCGGGATCGAGTGGAGTGCTCGAAGGTGAGGATTAGCATCGATGTCGCTTTTATCGGAACTATGAATCGAGTGGATCGTTTGCCTCGGGTGTCGGAGTGCGAGCTCTTAACGAGAAACTCTTTACGAGTGAAGGGGGAGGATAATTGACGAAGTTGTGTGTCGAAATGAGGGGATGGAGGGGGGTATTTGTAGGTGTTTTCGGCCCTCGTCACCCAGATGGACGCCTGAGTCCAGGCGCACCAAAACTTAGGTGCCTGGGTTCAGGCGTGTGAAGACACAGGCGCGCAGGGTGAGGCGCTCGGTGTTTTGAAGATACGATTTTGATACTTTCCAAAACTGAGAGTGGTACGTATTATTCGTTGTTTGGGGGTTAAGGCTTCCCCTCCCTTGACCTAGCGCTGTGGTTCTTAGCGGGCCTCGGGTGTGCATCCTGGGGTTCGCTTGGCGCAGTGATGACTCAGTTCGAGTTTCGGGACCGACTCGGGGTCCCAGTGTCATAATTGACTTTAATTACTGTCTATGCGACTGTATGACACGGCTAAGGCTGCCTTGATGTTAATTTAATATTTCTGTGTAACAATTTGATCCTTTCTATAGAAAAACTATCTAAAATATCGCAAACTCGCATCGCGTTGCAGTTCGATCGTCATCGGGTGTTTGTCAGGCACTCCTGCAGCCACCAGGTCCAAATCTGGGCGTCTACAGAAGCCCCCACTTTGACTGAGGCTTGGACAAGGCGAAAATCAAAGTATAGCCGCCCAGGTCAATCGAGGATCACGACATGGTGGCTGTTCGGTCGGGTCGTTTTAAGTCCGTTGGACTACGTATTGAGGGTCGCCAGCCAAGGCTTAGAAATCATACCTGACATCCTTGCCTGCGGTTGCTTATCGAAGCTCGGGTCCGGGTTTGCTAACTAATCTTGGGTTTGTTGCTTTGGTAGTTTCGGTTTTTCGACACGGACCTTTTGCTTAATTCTTTGTTGGTGTCTTAGTTCTGGTTTGATATCCTTGGCGGATGGTTGTGTTGATTTCGGTTTTGCTTTAGGTATTCCTCAGGGGGCGTGAATTGAATGCTTAGGGACTCGTTTCGGGTTGACTTGATTGTTCTGAGTGCTACCAGGGACTCATTTAAATTTGAATTGAGTTGAGCACTACTAGGGACTAACTGAATTGAATTTAATTGACTTGAATTGAAATTGGATTGAGTGCTACCAGGGACTCATCCAAAATTGGAATTTTGAGCGCTACCAGGGACTCGTTTAAAATTAAATTGAGTGCTACCAGGGACTCGTTGGTTTAAACTAAGTGCTACTAGGGACTCGTTTAAAATTAAATTGAGTGCTACAAGGGACTCGTTTAAAACTGGTTTGGATTAAATTGAGTGCTACCAGGGACTCGTTTAAAATGGTTTTGAGCGCTACAAGGGGCTCATTTAATTTTTTTTTGAGCGCTACAAGGGCTCGTTTGAAATTGTTTTGAGCGCTACAAGGGCTCGTTGAATCAAACTGAGTGCTACTAGGGACTCATTAAAAATTGAATTGAATCAAGTGCTACTAGGGACTCGTTTAAAATTGGTTTTCGTTCTAAGTGGTACCAGAGACTCGTTGAATTAAACTGAGTGATACTAGGGACTCGTTTAAAATTGATTTTGAGCGCTACAAGGGGCTCATTGATTTTGTATTGACTTGAATTACCTTTAGAATGCTTTGGGATTCAATTGAGTTTGCAGGTTTAAAATTAACTTGGGATTCGTTAGGTTCGTGGGTTTTGAATTCGTTTTTCGAATGCTTCAGGATTCGTTCGAATTTGCTTTGTTCAGATTTGTTTTTTTTTAACTGTTCAGGATTTAATCGAATTTGCTTTGGTCAGATTCATTGCTTGGGTTGTTACGTGCTTCGGTTTGAGTGGTCTCATTAGCTAGGGGTTTTCATGTTTTTTTTCCGCTAGGGGTTGATTTTGATTACAGGAGGTTTTGAGGTTTCACCTATTTCGGTTTGGTTTTGCTAATGATGTTTTTGGGTTTTTACAGGCTCAGATTTATTCTTATTTCCCTCGACTGGCACCTAGGACGCTGCGTGCTCGTCCGGTTAGGTTTACGGTGGGGATTGAATCGAGGTTGGCTCAGGCTAAGAGTACGACGAGTCACTACTCGTCGGAGAATGTGCTAGTGAACCAGCTGCGCATCGAGGATGTAAGTTTCCTTCTTACAGTTTGTTTTTACTTAGTAGCCCTGAAGATTAGGGTTGTTGAAATGTCGGTTTTGGTTTTATCGTTTGCTTTGTCCTATGGTTTAGTGTTTGCTTTTGTTTTGAACGGTTCGCTTTTCCTTCAGCTGACCGATTCGACTGATGTCGTTAAGCCCCCAGACTACCCCTTGACGCTGCTTAGAGTCGATGCGGCTGGGGTAGCCTTTATAGAGCCTCTTCCCCCGTGCTTTACTGAGGTCATGGAGGCTGGGATGGAGCGGCATGACCGGGTATACCGGGTAAGTTTCGGAGTTTGCCTTGAGCTCGGCTCTTGAGGGTTAGGTTTTGTGTGACTAGTTTGTTCGATTTTGTTTTTCAGGTTTCGTCGGTTTCCAATTAGCGGTTGTGGCAGGCTGCCAACTGCTTTCGGGCCTATGCGACGAGGGTGGCTGCTGCCTCTTCCCGTGCTACTTCGGGGCCTCAATCGGTAAGTATGTTTTCTAGGGTCGGTTTTTTAGGATGATCGTGCTTTTTCCCTAAAGCATAGGTGTATTTGCAGGACATTCCGGATATGGTGAGGCAGCTGGAGACTCGGGTGACCGAGCTCGAGGCAGAAGATGTCAAGTTGCTGCAGTTCCTGTAATCTCGGGATAATGAGATTGCCAAGCTTAAGGAGCCGTTAGCTCGGACTCATGGAGAGACCTTGGCGCAGAGCGAGGCTAGGCTAGGGACTGAGGCGGAAAGAGAGGTTCATGCTACGGGCGCTATCGGGATGTGGGAGGGATTCTCGAGACAGCTACCCTAGATATGTTGTCGGGCAAGGATGGCATCAAGTTTCCTGTTTTTGAGCTGGAGAATCTAGGCTTGGATGACGACATTGGTGAGTTTGTGATATCTATAGGCTCAGCTTCTAGGGATCCTCACTAGTTTCTAAACACGGTTCGTGTTCGGATTTTTATAGTTTGTATATTTTAGAATTTTAGTATTTCGATTGATTTGTTAGCCTTGCGTTTTGTTTTGCGTTTGAAATGTATTTTTTTGGGTGAAATGTAAGTGATTGCATTCATCAAAAAATATACAAGGAGTCCATGTATTCTGTACAACACATTATTACGACTTGCTCAAACAAATTCGAGAACTGATGCAGTTCAGTTCATATATCCTATCCTACGAAGGTAATTATACTCCTCATCGGATAAATCTTCTTCCTCGTTTATCTTTATACGGCTCTTTATCTCTGATATGACTTGCTTCGCTACAATTTCTGGTCTTATTATCACCTCATCGATTCTGGCTTTGTTACGCTGCATCCAAATGCTGTAATAAGTTGCAGCTAGAACGCAGGCAGACAGCCTCCATTTAACAGTCCCATCAGCATTGTGTATGATCTGGGTCGTGTTCAACTACAAACCTGTGTCATGTTCAATTCGCATCAGCACCCTAGAGCTGTACATACAGTAAAAAAACAGGTGCGAAATAGATTCACAATCAGCGGTACAGAGGCTGCAGCGATCGTCATTGCTGCAACCGATTTTGAGCAGTTTGTCTTCAGTATTGATCCCGTTTTGCATGATTATCCAAGTAATCAGGCCATGTTTTGGCACATTCCAAGGATTCCAAACAAAATTTATCCAAGGAGGGATAGTAGGCGGAGGAATAGGCCAATTATAAGCGCTTCGAACTGAGTATCCCTTGTCATCCAGGCTCCATTTGTCGTTAATGAACCCGCTTCGTAACTTTTCTTTAACCTTGCAAACTGCCCTCCAGGTCCAGGGGGCATCCTTAGGTGGAGAATAATCATGCTAATCAGATGATTTTCGGTAGAGGGTAGAAACCCATTTAATCCAAAGGCTATCTCTCTTTTCATATATCCAATTGACAAGCTTCCCAATAGTCGCTATATTACACTCACCCGGCCTTTTGATGCCTAGTCCACCTTCTTGTCTTGGTCGAGTAACAGTATCCCAAGCCACAAGAGGGACCCTCCTATATTCCGCACTTCCATCCCAAAGATAATTCCGACATATCGCTTCAATCCTCTTAATAATATGCTACGGTAAGAGGAAAATACTAGCCCAATAACAATGAAGAGTATTAAGAACCGAATTAATCAACGTGACACGGCCTGCATAGGATAATTTCCGGGCTCCTATACTTCTGATTCGAGCAACAATTCTTTCAGTGAGTATACTGCATTCTTGTCGATTCAATTTTCCAGATTGTACCGGGACACCCAGGTATCGAAAAGGAAGTGACCCCTCTTTTATACGACTAACATGAAAAATGTCAGCCTTATCGATCTCCTTCATTCAATAGAAAACCTATGATTTGTCTTTGTTCATACAAAGACCAGAGGCTTGGGAGAATGTTGATACTGCACGCATAAGGAGGATAATAGAGGGGACATCCCCCTTACAGAACATAAGAAGATCATCCGCAAAAACAAGATGAGTGAGTCAAAGCGTCTTACATTGAGGATGATAGCTAAAAGGCCATTTTCTAGTAGCATACTTAAGAGTTCTAGTAAGGTACTCCATGCATAAGGTGAAGAGTAAAGGCGAGATGGGATCTCCTTGTCGTAGACCCCTCTTGCCCTTAAAGAAACCAACCGAGCTTCCATTCAACACAATAGAGTACGTTGTAGTAGTCAGACATTGCATAATCCAGGATATAAATCTGGGGGAAAAATTCAGTTTTGTCAGAAGATCCTCGACAAAATCCCACTCGATCGTATCATAGGCTTTTTGTAGGTCCAGTTTAATCATACATCTAGGAGAGGCATTTTTCCTAGAGTACATTCTAATAAGGTCCTGGCAAATTAAGACGTTTTCAATAATCGATCAGTTCTTAATAAAAGCTCCCTGGTTGCCTTGGACAATATGCGAAAAAACAACTGCCAATCTGTTACACAATAGTTTAGATATCACCTTGTAAATCATGTTGCAACACGCAATCGGTCTGAATTGAGTAACCAATTCAGGACTATCACATTTAGGAATAAGAGTAATATTTGTTGCGTTGATCTGTTTGAGCAACTTCCCATGTTCGTAGAAGTCCATAATAGCCTTGCTCACATCATTGCCTATAATCTCCCAAGCGTCCTTATAAAATGAACTTGAAAATCCATTAGGACCCGGAGCTTTTTCCCCTGGAACCTCCCTAACCGCTTTCTGAATTTCCTCTTTCGTGATAGGCGTGAGGAAGATACAATGATGGGAAGTAGAACAAATCGGACCCCTGGTAATTATGGAGGCTCGTACAGGTTGTACAACCATTTTTTCACCCAGAAGACCTTGGTAATAATCAAGGAAGGCTGCCTGAATGCTACTACTGTCCGTGCACAGCATCCCATGAATATTCGTAATCTGGGTAACCTTATTTCGAACCAATCTCTGTCTGATCGTCTGATGAAAGAGTCGTGTATTAGAGTCACCTTACTCTAACCATTTCACCTTAGCTTTTTGTGATAACTAGTTGTCCCAAGACACAAACCTGCAACTCATGAGATATTCTCCTCTCCTCGCCAATTAACTCTGCATTAGGATATGAGTCAGCAATACGTTGCTGAACATTTTGCAAGTCCTTTATCAGCCCCTCAGTTTTAATCTCGATGTCAGCAAAGTGAGCCTTATTAAGCTTCCGAAATTCCAATTTTAGAGCCTTCAGTTTCTTCACAATGCAGAAAATAGGCCTCCCCTGAACACCAATACCCCAACCAGTTTGCACTGTCTCTTTAAAATTAGGAGCCATACTTCCCATATGAAAGTATTTGAAGCTATGCGTTTGAAATGTTGACTTAGACGACAAGTAATCACTTCAAGCTTGGTTTGTTTGCGATTTCGTCGTAGTTTAGGACGTTTTATAATGCGTCGAGATTGCATGAGAGTACGAAAATGTTTTTTCGGGATTCTTAAAATGCGTTAGTTTGAGCCGGGATTTAGATCAAGTAGTACGTCAATTAAAATGTTTGACTCGAGACGTGTAAAGATGTAAGAAATGTTTTGTAGCTTGAGTGTATCGACCGAGTGCGTGTTCGGTGTTGGGAGACAAGTGTGACTGTCTCGACATTCATGTTTAAAATGAGGCAAAGAAAAAAATGTTAGACCACTTTTTATATCTTAGTGACGATGCCGTACTGGGCTATGGACGCAAATTGACGATAGCCGTCAAAGGCTACAACACGCCTAGGTAGCTTATTCCCCTAAAAGAAAATAAAAAAAACGTCTAAGTCTGGTGGGTCCGACGGGTGAAATTTGTTGTCCGTACGACCTTGTTGCTCTTGCGTGGGTATTTTGGCTTTCGGGAAGGGTTTTAGCAACTTCAGGAGGTCGTTCCTGACGTCCGGGGTTGTCGGATGCAAGAGAAAGGTTAAGGAATGTGGAGAAGACTGTACCACAGAATAAGGAAGCTATGTGGGCAAAGGTCGCTAAGTGCCCGACCGAAGACGGCGTTACTGATTCTAGTATTCGTCAATTCATCTAAACGGGCCGAGACCGACAAGACCCATATTGAAAATGTGAGTGAGGAGGGAAGTGGGATTGGCTGGGGTCGCTTTTGGCTAGGGCGGTGGAAGCTTGCGTTAGGAGGGGTCGATGGTGAAAGACCCGAACAAGCACACCCGAAAGGCAAGAGGGAAAAGAACTTGGACCGGTAGAGCCCAGCCGTTTTGTACTATGTTCTATTAATTGATATTACATAGCGTATTAGTACTAGCTTTTTTGTGGGGTTTGCCTTAGAAGTTGTCATTTCCGGTTAACCGGATTTTGGATTCTCGATGTAAAGGGCCTCGACAAAGGCTTGATTTAATTGTTTTTTGCATTAATGAGAAGCACGTTTTTTGCTATTTTTTTTGTGGTGGCTCGCAACTCGATTCTTCATTTTGCCCTGAGTGCCCTTTCGGGTTTTCACTCCGTCCTCGGCTCACCTTTTGTTTTTTTTCTTATATATATATATATATATATATATATATATATATATATATATAGGTAGGTTCAAATAAGGGCAACAACTATTTTAAGGGCATAAGGTCAAGTGTTAAAGTTACACAAAAAGTGCTTAAAGTTACACGAGATTAGTGATAAAGTTGCACTTTATCACTTGAAGAAATAAAAGAGATGAATGTTATACTTACATATCAATTTTAAACAAATGCAACTTTATCTTATGTTATCTGTAACTTTAATATAGACTTACTGAAACATGGTGCCCTTATTTGAACCTACCTATCTCTCTCTCTCTCTCTCTCTCTCTCTCTCTATATATATATATATATATATATATATATATATATATATATATATATATATATATATATATATATATATATATATATATATATATTATTACGATGGCTCGCAACTCGTTTCTTCATTTTGCCCGGGGCGCCCTTTCAGGTTTTCACCCCGTCCTCGACTCGTCATTTGTGCTTCGTTATTTGAATCACTCATTAATCAGAACGTAGCAAAGAGTTCCGGTTTGCCTGAGTGATCGATTTTTTTGTTTTATTTGTTTTTGTTTGGTTGGTTGTACCCGAAGAAGGGTTGCCTACGTATCCCTGTTTAGACGGAATCAAACCATGTTCGTAGTTCTTTTATAGATGTGAGTGATTTTGCTTTAGACTCGTTATGCCAATTATCGATGTGAGATGTTTAGAGTGTATCCTCCCTAGTTAAAGAACTAGTGTGGAGTGATTGGGTTTGACCTTTTGAAAGTGGCAAACTGAGATACCGTGTTTGGGTCAGGGTGACTGGCTTGGATGGTTTTGGAATGTGGAGCTAGGTAGTAAGTGGTTTCGATAGATTAAAATCTGGAGCTTGATTTTTGTGGAGTTAGGGCTATGGGCTAAGGTTTCGTAATATGGTAGGAAAGGGGAAGCTGAGTAAAAATGACTCAGACTTCAACCGGGTGGGATTTAAATTATGTGGGATCTGGTTTCCATGTCTGGTCCTAACGGTTGGAATTATCCTATTGAGCTTGAATCCTCAAAATCCCGGACTGTCTCCTAACAAGTGTCTCGGGAAGGTCTTAACAGTTGTAATGTAGGGAGGCTAATATTTGGTGCTAGTTGACTGGTCTGTTCATTTTTTTTTGCTTTTTGTTCTGACCTTGCACTTAAAGTCGAATTGAATGATTGGGGGTTTCATTTTGACCTTTGAGTTTGGTCTTGATCATTGAATTGGGCCGGTTTAGTTTGGCCTTGATTTCATTTTTTTCTTTTGCTCCTTTTGGCCATTCCAGGCCTTCTTTTTCTTTTTGTTAGACTAGCACCTATGGTAGGAATTGGTCGGTCTTTATTTGAGGGATATTTATTGTGGGAAATGAGTTAGCCTTTCCGTCTTTGATCATGATATGGCTAAAGTCGTATTACCAAATGAAGATTATCCTAGTACTACTAACAAGATAGTCAGTGGTAAGTAGGGTATCGTATCCGCAGGGAGAAGGTCAAACTGTTAGAAGCTATGGGGATTCTTAATTGCTCAAACGGTTGATTTTGATTGGAATTAACTAAGACTAGAAATACGTAATCAAAATATGAATTATTCAATTAAAAGAAAGTCTAGGGCTATGGGTTCACAATGAGTAGACAAATGATCATGCAAGAATAATCGATAAACACACAAACATGCTAGCTGGCTATAATACGTCCTCTCGGATCGAAATCAACCTAGGAAGACACTAACGGGCTCTCGCTACTTATTAGGCTTCCTACCGAATCACATGTGGGTCTAATCTCAACTCGGCTCTCACACATGAACTGAAATTTTCCTAATTCGATTAACAAGTTGTGGCCTTTAACAAATTAATCGTCTTTTAGAGCATGTTAACAAGGCACTAGCATATATATGAATTCATCAAACGTTCAACAAGAACTTAAATTCTACTCATCGATCCCCCTTGACCCTAGTAACGAAATTAGCTACTCATAATTAAATTGACACGAAATAAACAATTGATAATGAAATGCATAATGATTGATATGGAAAAAGGAAAACTAATAAAATCAATAGTAGAAATGAAAATAGACAATCAAGAACATAAAAGATGAATAAGAATTGAAACTAATTGAAATGATTACCGATTGGAAATTGTAGCAAGAACAAGAGTAAATCTTCCAACTAGAGAATGAAAAGAGTAATATTATTCTAATACTAGGCTTAGGGTTCTTAGGAAATGAAAAAGGTACGTTCCAATCTAATACAAGGCATTCCCCTATAGCAAAAGAAAGAAGAAGCTGAAAAGACACTACAGCTATGTCGTCCCGAATCGGGATGGGGTCCGTCCCGAATCGGGATTAAAGTCGTCCCATGGGATGAGGGCCGTCCCGATTCGGGACAGCTGAAAAATCCACTTTTGCTCTATTTCTTCATTTTGCCGTGAGTAAGGGGATAGGGACGACATTCATCCCTAGGGACGGACCTCGGGACCAACAAAAAGAACTCCTCTAGTCTTCTAAACTTCATGATATGGTTCCAACTCGACTCGGGACCAATCCATGACATCCACGCAACCTAACCTCGGTAGCAACACCTAGCTTGTGTATAAATAGTCACCGACCTCCATGTGAGCCATGATGAAAGGGACAAGGCGTCAATATGGTCTATTTTCCTACGAAATCAACAAAACACTACAAAACACACTAGAGGAGAAGATTAGTTCCCAAAACCGCTCCTTAGAGCGCATTTAACACGATAAATACATGGGAAAAAGAGGATAAAAGCATATAAACTATTAACACATCAAAATCCCCCAAACCGAACTCTTGCTTGTCCTCAAGCAAGCATCATCAAACATGACAAAACAAGAGCGGTGAACAAAACCAAGTATCCCCGAAATGACAAATCTCATTGACAAGCTCTAGCAAGTTCACAATTCAATCTCAATTCAAACACGGGATGCAAGATAAGCACACATGGTTTAGAATTACATGGCAAAAATATGAGGAAGACAAGTACTAAGATATTTCAACTTTTGCATGATCCTTATTGACATCGGACTCCTCACGGGTTCACTCATCACTCATTTTGTGAATGGGTAGTATATTGTGAAAACACTCACCTACTACGACTCATAAGAATGCGCCCGCGACGTAAGATGGTAACCATTCCAAATTCCATTGACAATTTATCACAATTTGCACAAAAGAAGCTAACAAAAGGACAAGAGAAGGCTCGGGTGAAGAGTAGAGAGTGGACAAACGTTATGGACATGTGGAGCTAAAGGTTAAACTAGCAACAATCCAAACGCGCTAAGAATGGCCAAACCACGACCAACACCACTTAGTTATTATTACATCAATGTAAAACAACAAAGTATCGAATTATAACTTCAACCAATATCACTTCCCAATTCTATAACAATAATAAACAACTTGGAAGTAACATTATCTTTTCTTTCACTTCTTTCTTCTTGTTTTTTTTCTTTCTTTTTTTTTCAACTCTTTTTTTTTCAACATTTTTTCCTTCAACTTCACTTTTCATTTTTCCACAAAAGAAACCTCAGGAATCAATAATCCCGGAAAAACAATTCTCACATTATTATCAACATTCACCATAATAACCTTAATGAGCACCCATAACGCATCCGACAATTACTAGCTT
Source organism: Agrostemma githago (assembly GCA_958450325.1). Classification (NCBI taxonomy): domain Eukaryota; kingdom Viridiplantae; phylum Streptophyta; class Magnoliopsida; order Caryophyllales; family Caryophyllaceae; genus Agrostemma; species Agrostemma githago. The sequence continues at coordinate 57,388,077 of OY288245.1, read as the reverse complement.
AACAAGGTAGACATGATATTTGCAGCTAAATATTGTGGGATATAAAAATAAGCAAGTGGGCTCAAAAAGCTAAGATATATTATGTGAGAAAACAACGATATAGCTTCAAGTGCAAACTGATCAAAAACATCACGGATAATAGAACAAAAACCATACATGTGCGTAATTATGCAACGCATACTACGAGGAGGCCTACTCTCACCTAAAAACGATCGATTAAACATCAATCAATCCAAAAGGCTCTAAAACTCGCATTTTGTAGCTTTACCAACGTCAAAGATCAAGTATACTTTGTCTTAGTCTCATCATCACATACAAAAATGCCAAAACATCACCAAAATGTACAAATCTTGAAAACCAAGCTTAAAAGGAGAAATGAACGGAAAACCGCAAAGCAATGCAAGGGGATAAGCACAACGGGATAGCAACAAACCCAACAACTAATTTTTTGATATTTTTTTTGAATAAATATAATACAAGACCCGACACAATTCCCCCCCCCCCCAAACCAGACTATACAATGTCCTCATTGTAGCTCACAAACAGGGACTAGATAACCAAAGTAAACGAGGGAGCTAAAGGGAAAAAGAAATAAAAAAGAAATACCTATGTACAAAAATGGGTCTTCCCCCCAAACCAGCAACAACGGAGGGAAGACGGTGGCAAAGCGATTCTGCAATATTACGTCCAACCACGAACCCAAAAATCAAGGATCGAAAATCGCTAAATTGGTTCACTAAATAAGTCAAAAAACATCAATCAAGTGCTAATTAACCTATTTAACTTTTGATAAAAAAAAAACAAAAACCTATTTAACTGACCAAATCCATGAAAAATCAATCTTGAAAATCGATGCCCACAAACCCTAATTATGCAAATATGTGAAATTGAAGCAATTAGGGAATAGAAAACACCTGAAACTTGTGAAAATCGAATCAATCAAGTAATTCTCGAGCAATCGGACCAGTAACACGCCTGAATCGACCCACAAACGCCCCAAATTTCGACCCAAAACACCGAACCTGCGCGACGAAAATCCTGAAATCTAGCGACGGCGCCAGACGACGATGAGCGTAAGGTGTGGGCGAGAGTATGGACAGAAAATGGAAGAGGATGATAATGGAAGAGGATGATTGAATTTGGGGAAGGAGGAGGATGAAAAGAGGGAGCAGTAGTACGTGATACTACGATTGACCTTTGTTTTGATTTTTCCTTTTCCCTTTTTTTTGTTAGACGGGTGAAGTTACATTCTACAGGTCCCCCGTCCCGAATAGGGATGAGTTTAATCCCGAGTCGGGATCACCACAGTGCAAACCGGGACGAGATCTTCTTGCTGGGACGAATCTCGTCCCTTTCCTTCATATGCTCGCACTTCTTCTTTTTTTAAGTGAATTATGGTCCTTATTAGGGACCACCATCGTCCCTAATAGGGACCACAATCAAATCATCTAGGTAGGCAAATCTCCTTATAAGCATTACGTGACTCGGAAACCTGAAACAACCTCAATAAAACTACATCAAATCCCTCCCTCACATCACTCAAAGTTCTAAAAATAAAATAAAATAAAATAAAAATATATACAAAATCGGGCTGCCTCCCGGTAGCGCTGGTTTATAGTCCCGCACGACTTGAGTACCTCAAATCGGAGAGATGGGTGAGCGGGATGAAGTTGAATAACTTCAATCGCCCCAATGTGAGCTCCTTCCTTGTAGATTTTCAAACGTTGGCCGTTCACTTTAAAACGTTCACCCAAATCATTCTCAATTTCGATCGAGCCAAATTTGCCAACTTGGGTGATGGAAAAAGGACCAGACCAACGGGATTTGAGTTTTCCGGGGAACAACCGGAGTCTAGAGTTGAATAATAACACCTTATCCCCGACGTTGAATTCACGATCAAGGATATGCTTGTCATGCCATCGCTTGGTGCGCTCCTTATAAACCTGAGCACTATCATAGGCACCAAGACGGAATTCCTCTAACTCATTCAATTGCATGAGTCTCCTCTCCCCACTCAAATGTGGATCCAAGTTAAGCTCCTTGATCGCCCACCAAGCCTTGTACTCAAGCTCGACGGGCAAATGGCATGACTTGCCATAAACAGTTTGGTAAGGGGAAGTACCAGTAGGCGTTTTAAAGGCGGTACGATAAGCCCATAATGTATCATCTAGCTTAGAGCTCCAATCCTTTCGAGCTTTTGACACGACCTTCTGGAGAATAGACTTGATTTCCCTATTAGACACCTCCACTTGCCCACTCGTTTGAGGGTGGTAGGCAAGACCGGTACGATGAGAGACACCGTACTTAGCAAGTAAAGCATCAAGTCGCTTCTCATGAAAATGGCTTCCACCATCACTAATAATCGCCCTTGGAACACCAAAGCGGGGGAAAATGATCTTTTTGAACAAAGAAATTACCGTTCTAGCATCATTAGCAGGAGATGCTACCGCCTCCATCCACTTGGAGACATAATTAACCGCAACCAAAATATATCGGTTGCCCTTAGATGACGGGAACGGGCCTTGATAGTCTACACTCGAGAATCCCATTTTGAGGCATCTCATGCCTCCTAGAAATATTACCGGTCCTTTGACATGTGTCGCAAGACATAATAAAATCTTGGGCATCCCGGAATAAGGTTGGCCAATAAAAACCCGACAGGAGGACCTTAGCCGTGGTTCGGCTCGGTCCATGATGGCCACCATATGACGATGAATGACAACTCTTTAGAACTCCTCGAACTTCCCATTGAGGGACACATCGACGGAAAATACCATCGGCACACTCCTTAAATAAATAAGGGTCATCCCAGAAAAATTGTCGAACATCATGTAGAAATTTTTTCTTTTGTTGATAAGAAAGATCAGAAGGTAATACCTTGCCAACTAAATAATTAGCATAATCCGCATACCAAGGTCCTTCGCTTTCACCGGTAGTTAAGGCCATGAGAGAATCATCGGGAAAAGAGTCATCTATGGGGATGACAACTCCTTCCTCCTCAACTCTAAGCCTCGATAAATGGTCCGCCACGGCATTTTCCGCTCCCTTCTTATCCCGGATCGATAAATCAAACTCTTGGAGGAGTAAGATCCATCGAAGTAGTCGGGGCTTCGCTTCTTTCCTAGCAAGGAGGTACTTAAGAGCCGCATGATCAGTGAAAACAATGACTTCCGATCCAACCAAGTAGGTTCTGAATTTTTCCAAAGCATATACTATAGCTAGCAATTCCTTCTCGGTGGTTGCATTCTTCACCTGAGCATTATCAAGTGTTTTGCTAGCGTAGTATATAGCATGCAAGACTTTGTCCTTCCTTTGGCCCAAAACCGCTCCCACAGCATAATCACTCGCGTCACACATTATCTCGAATGGTAAATTCCAATCCGGTGACTGAATAATCGGAGCAGAAATGAGGGCCTTCTTAATCCTGTTAAAAGCTTCAACACACTCATCAGTAAAGTCGAAAGGGGCATCCTTTAGGAGTAATTGTTTAAGTGGCTTAGCAATTTTTGAAAAGTCCTTGATAAAGCGGCGATAAAATCCCGCATGACCAAGGAAACTTCTCACTCCCTTCACATTAACCGGCAAGGGCAATTGCTCAATCACTTGCACCTTTGCTTTATCCACTTGAATGCCCTTTTCGGAGACCACATGACCCAAAACAACACCCTCAGTGACCATAAAATGACACTTCTCCCAATTCAAGACCAAACTGACCTCGACACATCGGTTTAAAATGGTATCCAAGTTAGCTAAACAAACTGAAAAACTCATACCATAGACACTAAAGTCGTCCATAAACACTTCCATAATGGACTCGATGTAGTCGGAAAAGATGCTCATCATGCATCTTTGAAAGGTGGCGGGTGCGTTACATAACCCGAATGACATCCTGCGATATGCGAAAGTGCCATAGGGACAAGTAAACGTGGTCTTTTCTTGGTCAGCCGGGTGTATCGGGATTTGGAAAAATCCCGAATATCCATCTAAATAGCAAAAATACTTGTGAGAAGCTAGTCTCTCAAGCATTTGGTCGATAAAGGGCAATGGGAAATGGTCTTTAAGTGTACCGGTGTTCAACTTTCTATAGTCTATGCACATTCTCCATCCCGTCACAATTCGTGTAGGGATTAATTCATTCTTCTCATTCGGGACCACAGTAGTCCCTCCCTTCTTGGGTACAACTTGTACTGGACTCACCCATTTTGAATCGGGAACCGCATAAATGATTCCCGCATCAAACAGTTTCATAACTTCCTTTTTAACAACCTCTTGCATATTCGGGTTCAACTTACGCTGACCCTGGACACAAGGACGATGACCTTCCTCAAGATTAATTCTATGCATACAGAAATCGGGACTGATTCCCTTCAAGTCATCAAGACTATACCCCAAAGCTTTCCTATTTTTCTTTAAAACAACTAACAAATCAGAAAGTTGTTGCTCAGTTAAATCAGCACTTACAATCACGGGGAAGCTCTCGGTATCGTCTAAAAAGGCATATTTTAGGTGAGATGGAAGTGGCTTACGCTCCGGAACGGTTATGTCAATAGCAAATGAGGTGTGTACGATGTTGGTTACATCGGCACCTTGCTCCTCCGTGAGCATCCTTCCTTCCAAAGCAGCTTCTAAAGCATCAACGACAGCAGAGTCAACGGAAGCATCACCTGCACACGCTTCCAAGCATATCAGAGCTTCTAAGGGGTCCCGTATAAGGGACGCCTCCATAGAATCATGAACTAAAATATCGACAATATCAATCATGCAACAAGAATCCGTTACCATCGGGTTCTTAAGCGTACTATCTAAGCAGAAAACAATGGTGTCTCCACCCACTTCCAAAGTCAATTTACCGTTCTTGACATTGATCACCGCGCCGGCGGTGTGCAAAAATGGCCTTCCCAAAATTATGGGAATTTGGGTGTCCTCGGCCATGTCAAGGACGATAAAACCAACCGGGATAAAAAATTTTCCAACTCTAACGGGCACGTCTTCTAAAACTCCCAAAGGGCGTTTTATGGAACGATCCGCCATCTGCAAAGTGACACTAGTACACTTAAGAGGACCCATATTAAGTTTTTCACAAACGGAGTAAGGCATGACACTTACACTAGCACCTAAATCACATAAAGCTTTATCAATCGATAAGGTGCCTATAGTGCAAGGAATCGAAAAACTACCGGGATCCTTTAGCTTTGTTGGGGCTTTGTTCTGTAAAAATGCACTACACTCTGCAGTAAGAGCGACGGTTTCTACCTCACCAATGCTTATCTTCCGAGTCAAAATGTCCTTCATAAACTTGGTATAAGATGGGACCTGCATAATGAGCTCGGTAAATGGGACCGTAACCTGCAAGTTCTTCACAACCTCCATGAACTTGCCAAATTGGGTAGTCTCCTTACGATTCTTCAATCGACCCGAAAATGGTACTTGGATTGTTGGACTAGTCGGAGTGGTAACGGGAGTAGTGGGTGGTGGAACTTGATCTTCACTTGGAGTTTCCACAATAACATCCTCACTGACATCTTCCACTAGAACCTCCTCCTTCTCGGCCGGTGTATTGTCACAACAAATCCCTCACTTTTATGACGCTTTTTAAGCTTATTTATGACGCTAAGAAGCGTCAAAAAATAATTTTTTGATGCTTAACAAAAGCGTCAAAATTTGGGGTGCCTTAATTTTTTGACGCTTTCTAGTGTCAATAATCTTGACACTTTTATGCGTCCTAAGATAGTGATGCTGATTAGCGTCAATATCTTTTGATGCGAAATTACGTCATCAAATAATTATTGACGCCTTTTTCTTATATGCAAAAAAAAATTCATAAAAATAATTATTGACGCTTTTTCCTGTCTCAAGTAGCGATGTGGTGCTAACATCAAAAAGAAAAATAGCAAAACATTTCATCTTCATAGAAAAAATATACATACATAATCCACTTAATGCATCGTAGGTTACATTATTATTCCAAAAATTAACTTTGGCATATAGTTCCAACAAAAAACTAAAAAATGCTATAACAAATGTCGTTGCTCGAGAACATAAAAAAGAAATAGGACGGTGTTAATGTTAATATGAAGGCTAAGCACTCTTCAATTAGGCGCACGTCTTCACCGACATTATGTCTTCGAAACCTACAAAGGAAAAATGAGTTTTGATTGGTAAGCATGTTTAGAATATAAAAACCGACTCCATGAATCACAAAAAGGCTTGTTTTTATTGGAAGAGTAACATTTAATTGTTTCTTTTAAGAAGAAAAAAAAGTCGGTAAAACTACTCAAATGACATAACAACTATAGTTTGTGAGCAAACAAAACCACAAAACAGTACTCTGTGTAATTAAACCAAAGTGTTCCTGCATATGTTTAAGGAGCAATTCAAAATGTACAATCCGCAATGATTTCTGATCACATATATATTCTACAAACAAAATAGCAACAACTCATTTTCATTTAGGAGAGTACTACTTGATTGATTAAAATTTCAACTTACAGACTTTTAGTTTAGCAAAAAATGCACAATGAATAATGATTACAGAGCATATCAGACCAATTCAGTTTCAGCATAGAAAATGAGATGGTCTGATGAGTTGGTCAGAAACAATTTAGCTGATTTAATAGTTTCAATTCAGTTTCTAATTTAGACGATTGCAGCCGGATTAATATTCATGAGTCTAAGTTATAAGCGCTTGTGTTCTTACCCGATTTAAATCTATATTGAATAGGAATATATACAACTGTACGTATATACACACCAAAAGGAAATATTATTAAACTAAACCAAAGCAATGTAATTTATTATGAGATGCAGACTTACCAATAATAAGGACCTTCTCATTTTCATTAAACATCTGGGCAATCAGATATTAAACTTCGACGTCTCGGGTTGAATGGTTTTGACATTTTTTCATAGCAAGGCCCTTGTTCTTTTGCTTCGATAGCTTATCATTTAGAAATGCACTCCTTGCCATATCTTGAAATACTAAGAACATGTTTAATAGAATTATTAACCAAGAAAAAAGGACTCATATGCAAAAGCAATGGATATATATGTTTTTAATAAAAATGAACATGATAACAATCATATAAATATAGCCAAGTCACAAGTTGTGACCAAAGTTGATAAAAAAATCACACAATAGCATAACATAGAAGAACAAAACAAACGCAAACACACTAAAAAAAGAGCCATTCTGGAAGTAACAATCTAGAAGCAATGTAAATCACGCTCCACTTACTAGAAAACGTCTTGCTACCATATGATCCATGATCTCTCTAGCTTCATGTAACCTACCTTTGTTGGAGAGACCAATGAGTAAAGCAGTACAGTTGGAAATTGTAGAAGTAAGACCAAATGAGATCATAATTTTATAAGCTGTAAAATCCTTTTCCTCTAGCACCACTTCACTGTAGGCTGTAATTACAGATTTAAAAGCAACAACATTAATTAGAACTCCTCTCTCGAGTAATCCTCTATTAACTGCATAGCCTCGTCTAACCGACCATCCCAACACAACCTAGCAAGAAGGAACAAGCTAAGGTTAGGAGAGAAGCACGAGGCTTCTCAGATAACTCGACTCGCATGAGGCTTCTCAGATAACTCGACTCCTTTCTGACTTTCATAGCTGGTGTACCACACAATGCCATTTTTATCAATTTTATTCAAATCTGCAAGAAGGAACAAGCTAAGGTTATGATCAGCACAGCCTTACTTACGGTTTCCCTTCTTTTGAAGAAGTTGTCAAGACCATGAGAATGGGATTCTTCGAGCCAGCAGCAACTGCACCCAACCATTTTTGAAACTGCCCAATATTGATAAATAAAATTGTCTGAGTTATAAACCTACCCTTAATTATACAAATAATTCTTAAGCAAGTCAAACTTTGAGGCGGTTCTTCGTATACTCCGTACTTGATACAACCCGTATAACATATTCTTCAAAATCACAAAGAAGAACATTTGACCCTCGATCTGTATATAAAATTGTTCACAAATCACAAATGAATAATATAGTCACCGTTTAAAAAAAACAGCGTACCTCATCAAAAGTTGAAGATGCATATGGAAAAAGAGGTTTTATGATAAATGGAGATGAAAGTAAACTAGTACAGACTGAAACTGAATAGTAAATGGCTAGGAAAACAATTTACACCAAAGAAAAACAATCAGAACTGAATCAACTTTGGTCCTTCCTCGGCAAGAATCTCGATTTTTATACATTGCCCAAATTATATCAGTTAATTATAAGTTCCCAAGTATCATTGAACCTTAGATCCCTAGGTATTCGATTAACCCAAAATTCGTATGTTTCTTTCAACCTTAAATTGGCAAATTTACAATCACAGGTAAATTGTGTAATTAAGCTCGAAAAAAATTAAATAGAAACAAACCTGTGAATGATTTCTATGGATGAATCAATTTTCAAGATTAGGGGTAAAATTTGGCAAGAAGATGAAGGTGCGAGATAATTGTTAGAGGAAATTTTATTGGGGTGAGTGGGTGCGTTTGGTAAGAAGAATGTATCTCAAACGAAACACGGAGTGGGTGCGTAAATGTGCCTTTTAGGTTTCTTTTCCTTAATTATCAAGGGCGAACTCCCCAAAAATTTTAAAAAGCGGTAAACTGAATTATGACATATAATGGTGTCAAGATGGTAATGGGGGAGAATTATGAACTCGACGCTCTACAAGAGCATCAATACTAAAGCGTCAAAAGTACATCGACGGACCCTCATAGTGTGTGCCACTATGAAGAGTGATCGCATTAGACGTATCATGTTGTTGATCACCTTGAGAAGGAAGTTTATCTTGTTGACACGTTGCTTGTGACGCGGCAAGGTGTCCCCCTTGGTTCTCCAAATTCTTGATGGCATTATCCTTAGCCTGATCATTCTTTTGCATTTGTGCCATCATAGAGTCTTGGGCCTTGGCCATCATCTGCATCATATTACGAAGCTCAGCCATTTCATTAGAACTCGAAGAAGAAGAAGAATTACCTTGAGCTTGTGCGGAGGATTGGCCAAAATTCTGCTGACTAGTACCGAAATTCTGATGAGAATTCCCGAAATTCTGGTTAGTATTGCCAAAATTTTGTTGATATTGACCCGAGTGAGATCGCTGCTGAAAATTTCCCTGATTTTGGAAATTCCTTTGATTACCAAAATTCTGCTGGTTCTGAAAATTTCCTTGATTCTGGAAATTCTGCTGATTCTGGAGATGCTGCTTTGGTGGGGGTACATAAACCGGTGTAATAGGCGGGTTCAAGACATTAGTACTCCTGTAAGACAAAAGAGATGCATCATAGCCCGGTTGGTTCATATATGGAAAACGTGGGCGCATATATAGAATGGAATGCATTCACCTGTTCTATGGAGCCTAGACAATCCTGAGCTTGGTGGTCCGCGGCACCACATCGCATACATGCATACTCTTGCATGGCATGTACTTGATGCATGCCTTCTCCCCCTTGAGAATTTGACACTTCAAATGCATCAAATATCTTAGCCAAAGCGGCTAATTGAACGGCCACGGAATTAGAGGACCCACTTTCACCAGAATTTGATCGAGTATTACCACGTGGATTACCCCATCGGGAGTGATGAGATGCCATCTCTTCTATTCTTTGCCAAGCCTTATCATCATCCACGTTACATTGGAATCGCCCATTACATGCCGAATCAAGTGTACTCCTGCAATCATCATACAACCCGTTATAAAATTGGTTACAAAGGAACCAAACCTGAAAACCATGGTCCGGGCATTCCTTCACAAGCTTCTTGAATCGCTCCCACGCTTCATGAATATTTTCGTTCGGAGTTTGACAAAAATTGGTGATTTGACTCCGGAGCATGTTCGTCTTTTGTGGAGGGTAATAGTGCTTGTAGAAGGCAAGGGCAAGAGAATTCCAATAGGTGATCCCCTCGGTGACTTTATCAAGGTTCGTTATCCACTCCCTAGTGGAATCCCGTAGTGAGAACATGAAGAGTATCTCCATGACTTCTTCTTGAGTTACCCCAGCCGGAAGTGGAATCGTGGAGCAATAGTCGGTAAAAATCCTCATATGCTTGTGAGGATCCTCCTTAGGGTCACCACCAAATTGATTCTTCTCCACCAAAGTGATAAAGGGCGGGTCGAATCTCAAATGTACCTTGAGTGGCAGTTGGTCGCTTAACCAACTTAGAAAGAGCAGTTTGCTCGGGCTCCGAATGACTAGAAAGCTTCGGCATTTTTATGATCGGAGGTGGTAAAATGATTACGGACTGAGATTGATTTTCCTCTTCAAAGGACTGATTCTCAGCTACGAATTCGGTATGAATAGCTTCCAACGTCTCGAGATCAGGAGCTGCAGAAATCTCTCTCCAAAATTGTCGTCGTCTGCGAAAGGTTTTCTCGGGTTCAGGGTCGAACGGAATAAGCTCTGATGACCGGAAAGACCTGGGCATAAGCAAAACTACAATAGGAAAGTGAGATCAATCTCAAGGAGTTTTAATTCCTTGAGACGAAAGACAGCAAAAAACAAACAAGCTAAAAAACATGAAAAACCGTCTCCCCGGCAACGGCGCCAAATTTGATATTGCTAAAGTCGTATTACCAAATCAAGATTATCCTAGTACTACTAACAAGATAGTCAGTGGTAAGTAGGGTATCCTATCCGTAGGGAGAAGGTCAAACTGTTAGAAGCTATGGCGATTCTTAATTGCTCAAACGGTTGGTTTTGATTGGAATTAACTAAGACTAGAAATATGTAATCAAAATATGAATTATTCAATTAAAAGAAAATCTAGGGCTATGGGTTCACAATGAGTAGACAAATGATCATGCAAGAATAATTGATAGACACACAAACATGCTAGCTGGCTATAATACGTCCTCTCTGATCGAAATCAACCTAGGAAGACACTAACGGGCTCTCGCTACTTATTAGGCTTCCTACCGAATCACATGCGGGTCTAATCTCAACTCGGCTCTCGCACATGAACTGAAGTTTTCCTAATTCGATTAACAAGTTGTGGCCTTTAACAAATTAATCGTCTTTTAGAGCATGTTAACAAGGCACTAGCATATATATGAATTCATCAAATGTTCAACAAGAACTTAAATTCTACTCATCGATCCCCCTTGACCCTAGTAACGAAATTAGCTACTCATAATTAAATTGACACGAAATAAACAATTGATAATGAAATGCGTAATGATTGATATGGAAAAAGGAAAACTAATAAAATCAATAGTAGAAATGAAAATAGACAATCAAGAACATAAAAGATGAATAAGAATTGAAACTAATTGAAATGATTACCGATTGGAAATTGTAGCAAGAACAAGAGTAAATCTTCCAACTAGAGAATGAAAAGAGTAATATTATTCTAATACTAGGCTTAGGGTTTTTAGGAAATGAAATGGGTACATTCCAATCTAATACAAGGCATTCCCCTATAGCAAAAGAAAGAAGAAGCTGAAAAGACACTACAGCTATGTCGTCCCGAATCGGGATGGGGTCCGTCCCGAATCGGGATTAAAATCGTCCCATGGGATGAGGGCCGTTCCGATTCGGGACAGCTGAAAAATCCACTTTTGCTCTATTTCTTCATTTTGCCGTGAGTAAAGGGATAGGGACGACATCCATCCCTAGGGACGGACCTCGGGACCAACAAAAAGAACTCCTCTAGTCTTCTAAACTTCATGATATGGTTCCAACTCGACTCGGGATCAATCCATGACATCCACGCAACCTCGGTAGCAACACCTAGCTTGTGTATAAATAGTCACCGACCTCCATGTGAGCCATGATGAAAGGGAAAAGGCGTCAATATCGCCTATTTTCCTACGAAACCAACAAAACACTACAAAACACACTAGAGGAGAAGATTAGTTCCCAAAACCGCTCCTAAGAGCGCATTTAACACGATAAATACATGGGAAAAAGAGGATAAAAGCATATAAAATATTAACACATCAGATCACAAGCTAAAAGACTATCTAGATTTGTCATAGGATTCAGTAATGCGCGTTCTAAGGGATGTCTATGTGGCTTCCTATACCAGACATGGAATAGGTAAAAAACACGGGATCTCAGTTCTGGTAATTCCTCGTTGTTTCGTGGTATGTTTGATTGTTATCAATAAATGGCATAGTACTGAGTTGTAAGCAAGAAAGTGCATTATTAAATCAAGCGATTGTCGAGGCGCATTATAAAGGAAGAAAAGTTTTTTTTTTTATTGATAGTAATAAGCGGGCTATGCGCCCGAGATATTGTTTTCGGGGAGGTGGAGGACAGATCCCCTCGCACCTCCTGACTCGATGTAAAACCAAAAGATATTTGTTATACTATTAGGTCTAGGTCCTAAGACGAACTAGACTCTGACTCGGACACAGATTTACTTGTCCCGGTGGATGCCCGTGGGTTGTCAGGATCTTCCTCAATATTCATGACATTCTCCTCTATAGGGTCGAGGTGGGAACAATCGACGGTGTCGTCAAAGACAGCATGAACGCTGAAGGGGTTTGTAGTATTGTTTGGTTTCTCGGGTGGAGGGAGAGGAATCGTTCCGTTTTCGATCATGTCTTGTATGACATGTTTGAGCCGAAAGCAAGATTCGGTATCATGGCAATTGCCGCGATGGTAATGGCAATATTGATTGGCATCCCATGACTTCCCTTTTCTGGCCGCAGACGGTTCTAGGGTAGGCATTATGGGTTCGAGCTTCCCTTGCTCGGTTAACATTTTTAGAGCTTCGGCGTATGTGATGCCTAGTTTGGAGAATGTTCTAGGGGTAAAGTTTGTTCTTCCCCGGGTGGTTTGTTCGACTAGGTGTACTTCTTCGGTTTTGTTATTCTCGGATGACCCGTAAGAGCGGGTTCCCGTGGATGTAGTTGGACCTTGATAACCTTTCCCCATTATTTTGGAGAATACTCCCTTCCTCATATCGTCCTCCAGACGTATTCCTAAGGTAGACAAATTCTTTGAAGGTATGGATATTTTGGTACCTAAGGTGAGAGGCATAAGGGGGCCTGAGGTTATTGATAAATTTTTCAACTAAGGTGGCTTCGTCGGGGCGGTTTACCAATTGGGTGCTGACCTTTCTCCACCTAGTCAGAAATTCAGAGAAGTCTTCCTTCTCATTTTGGGAAAGGACCTCGAGGCTTCGGATGGTAACTTGTGTTTCAGAATTATCTGCGTATTGTTTTGCGAATTCTATGGAGATGTCATCCTGGGTGGATATCTTTTTAGGGTCGAGGGAATAAAACCAGCATCGTTGGGTGTCGTCTAAAAAGGATAGGAATATCTTAGCGAAAAGGCTGGGTTTGACCCTCTTAATGTCCATGTAATCCTTAAAGGCCCGGATATGGTTAAGGGGGTCCTCAATTCCTTTGAACTTCGGTATGCCGGCTAAGGAAAAGTTTTCTGGTAGCTGGTCGTTCACCATTTCAAACTTTCGGTGATTTTCGAGATGAACATTGTTGCCTTGGTTTAGGCGCATTTGGTTTTCAAGGAATTCTATGCGACTCATGGTAGACTGTAGGATGTGGTCTTGAGGTGGCGTAACGGGGTCGAAAGGACCTGGTTGAGAATCCGGTTATGGTTTTCATCAGAGGCCTAGGCGGGAATCGATGCTGTTTACAGATGCGTTCGTGGTAATGATGGTGGCCTGTAGGTCTCGGGTCATGTTGGCTGGGGTTCCTACGGTGTTATCCCCGGATTGTTCGGCGTTGTTCCCACTATGGTTACTTGTGTCTACGCTTGAATCTCCTGACATGACTGAGGAATGGGTGGTATAAATGAGAATGGATCTACCAGACAGCTTAAAGACTCAAGGGAGGCTCGTAGTTGAGCGACACGAAAACAAGACCCTTGATTTGCGCGTGTTTGCGGTAATCGAATTAGGGACTCGGGTGCTTTAGACTCTCGGTGTATTCGGTGAAGCGCCTAATAGACTTCTATCTCCAGAACGAAACGATTTGACATAAATCTCGAGGATGAGATTTAAAGAAGAGGATTTCTTGAGATGAGACGACCCAAAATTTAAGACTTCGAGTAGAGGTGACCCTAGTAACTAACACAGACAGTTAATCACATGGTTGCACGACATAAGAAGTATCGCGATCTCGGCTCAGGATCAAAGAGTTTTGATTTTTTATTTGAAAATGATCGAGCTTTTGCAAAGGAAGTCTTTTTGAAAGGAGGATTTGTAAAATTGGGGTGACAATGGCGTGATGACATCGTTTGCGACGTGAAAGTGTGTTGCCACATGTGCGTCGAGGATTCGACGATAGCAAAAGTGTAAATGTTTTTTTTCAAAGGAAGCACGGTTCTTAGGGGAACCGATTTTGAAAATGATGACGTGGTGCCTTTATCGAAACTACTATTAATTAGCTAACTCGACATTTACGGTGTAGGCGGTGTTTGTGACATAACGTGATGTCTGGTGACGGTGTTTTGAAAATGATGTTTTGTGACCGTTTCGGATTCCTTGACTTCCTTAATTGAAGCTTCGGTCGTGTTAACAATATGTGCATAAAAATGTTTTTTTTGTGAAAAGATAAAAAAAATGTAACCGTTTGACGTACCTTGATTCCATTGATCGGAATTTTCGGTGGTATTAACGGTACTCGTTGTTGACGAGTTTTACATTGGCCAAGGTTATGGCATTTTTTTTTTAAAAAAAAGTCTTTTGAAAAATCCGTCATGATGACGGTACTTTTAAAAGGTTTTCGAAAATCATTTTGAATTGGACGGAGTATCGACGCTAAAACAACAATCCTGGAAATGACCTTTTCGTAAACGGAGTTGGGTGCGGTTGAATATGTTAGCGTGGTTGAATCCAGATTTTTAGTGTTTTATTTGAGTTGTTCAAACACGCTACACATAACTAGGAATGCATACACTCATGCAGGATGCAGACACGGGTAGGTTAGGGTAGGCTACCGCCCACAAATAGTCTTTACTTAGGTATTGACAAATCATCTCGGGAAACGAGTATCATACCGTCCGTTCAGAACTATCCGTTTAGTATTCCCGCGAGGTACTCGTCAGGCAGCCGGAGCGTCAATCGAGGATCTTTCCGCGTGTCCCTAAGGATCTTACCGCGAAGAGGTCGATTAGTCCTGATATTGGTTACGGTGGGCTTTTTAGGGCCAAAACTTGTAGAAACCACAACTAGGAACTAGGAAATGAGATTCACCGACCTCGTTTAAGTTACACCACCGCTGGAAACTTGTTTCCAAGTCCCCAGCGGAGTCGCCAAACTGTTGATATCCGTCCGCACCGCCCGGCGTCCCGCGCGCGCCCGCGCGGGTTTGATCCAGTTTTTCAATGTATGGCGGCGACCGCCCATGCGACCTCCTCCCTGTCGGGGGCCGGTCCGATCTCGCGTACGGGGCGATGTTTCGGACCTCGATTCGGATGACGATCCGGACTTATACTAGACGGGTGCGGGCACCCGTGTTTCCGTTTGGAATCGATCGAGTCGTGGTTGCAAATGTTTAAAGACCGATTTGTTTGGTAAGGCGATCTTTTTAGTGAACCGAATTCGTTGCCAATTTGTGGAGTCGCCACCGAGTCAATTATGGGGACTCAGAAACCGTTCAAGTCAACTTTGATCCTTAGCCGGCTCAAGGTTGGGGGACACGAGACCTAAAGATAAAGATATGTACCCTTAAGCACTCCTTGCCTAGAATGACTCTCAATGCCAATGGTTTCGGACATCCGGAAACCGTCGATTCTGAGTAGGGGGTGAGGGTACGTATTGGGAAGCCAACATCCGATAGATGTCAACACCCAATCCCGCCCGCACTATAGCGGCCTCTACTAACTAATCGGTGGGCTGATAACTTTGTTCTTTTGTTGTGGCGGAAGTACTGTAACATCCATTGTTTTCACCCTATACCTTTTACTACGTCACTTGTTTAAGGACAAGTAAGTTTTGTCGTCAAAGTAGTTGCGTTTACATTCTTTGCATGCGATTTCACGTGACAAGCAGGCCATGAAAAGATGCATATAGAAGAGTAGAGAGTACTAGTATTATAGGTATTAGCAAGTCAATTAACACGATAATAGGGATATTAGTCATTCTTGTGGTATACCTTACCTGGTATTATGCTTAAGATGCGTCAGTTCGGTATTAATAGAGATGCGTCGAACCTGGTAAGGCGAGCACCCAGACTAATACGGAACCTGACTATCGCTTTGTTCAATTTTAGTTGTTTTATGTTTTGAATTCCGTGTTAGGTGATTTAGCATGCGATTATAAGGTCATAAAAGCAATAAATCATACGAAAACTGTAAATGTGAATGTAAGTAAATCAAATTGTGAGGAGTTGCACCCTTGGAGTATAAACTAAACGGGACACGATGCATAGATAGTTGAGAACGGATCTCGGAATTACTCGGGTCTATTTAGTGCATTTTGGTGTTTGTGGTTGAAGTTGGGACGTTACATGTTTTAGTATGTATTTGTGGACCTAACGTCCATGTCTAGTATTATCGTAGTGCATAATAAAAGAAAGTGTGGGAATGTAAAGTTTTGTTTAGATGACAATCTAGTGACGGTTCGACATCGAAAGACGGATCCTCCTAGTTGCCTAGTGATTTCGGCAGAGTTCCGTTACTGTTGACCCCTCCTGTGGCTACTCCGGCAGAGCTCCGTTACTATTGACTGATTCTGCGGCTAATCCGGCACAACTTCGTTACTAGACTATAGCTAGTCGAACACAGGCACATCGGGATCGAGTGGAGTGCTCAAAGGTGAGGAGTAGCGTTGATGTCGCTTTTATCGGAACTACGATCGAGTGGATCGTTTGCCTCGGGTGTCGGAGTGCGAGCCCTTAGCGAGAAACTCTTTACGAGTGAAGGGGGAAGAGAATTGAAGAAGTTGTGTGTCGAAATGAGGGGTAGAGGGGGGTATTTATAGGTATTTTCGGCCCTCGTCATCCGGATGGACGCTTGAGTCCAGGCGCACCAAAACTCAGGCGCCTGGGTTGAGGCGTGTGAAGACACATGCGCGCAAGGTGAGGGGCTCGGTGTTTTGAAGATACGATTTTGATACTTTCCAAAACCGAGAGTGGTACGTATTATTCGTTTCTTGGGGGTTAAGGCTTCCCTTCCCTTGACCTAGCGCCGTGGTGCTTAGCAGGCCTCGGGTGTGCATCCCGGGGTTCGCTTGGCGCGGTGCTGACTCGGTTCGAGTTTCGGGACCGACTCGGGATCTCGGTGTCAGAATTGACTCTAATTAGTGCCTATGCGACCGTAATGACACGACTAAGGCTGCCTTGATGTTAATTTAATATTTCCGAGTAACTATTTGATCTGTTCTATAGAAAAACTATCTAAAACATCGCAAACTCGCGTCGCGTTCCAGTCTGATCGTCATCGGGTGTTTGTCGGGCACTCCTGCAGCCACCAGGTCCAAATCTGGGTGTCTACAGGAGTTTTTTTAATCTAGTTCGTTAACCTGACGTCATGAATCAGGTTGGTGGACAAAGGTTTGGTAGGTGAGTCAAGTTCGAAGAGACTCATGAACTTGTTATATACACTAGTAGAAAAACATGGATTTGAGGCTCAATAAAACCCTCCATTAGAGGCATTTTTTATGATGCCTCATACGGGGGGCCGCAAATTGGAAACTATATTGCGGCGTTTTTTAGAAGCCTCTATTGCAGGACTATTTGCGGCGTTTTAAAAAAATGACGCTTCTAATAGTATGACTTTTTGCGGCGTCTTCTGGAAAACGCCTCTAATATTACCACTTTTGGCGGCTTGTTTTGGCGTTTGACGCAGCTAGTAGTCCTATATTTTGATGCTTCATTCAGAATTCGACCCCACAAATATTTTATTATTTAAATACAAAACAATATAATTTCGAAATAAATGTCACAAGCAATATTTATTCAAATTTAAAAATATTTATTTTTTAATAATTTCGACAACGACCAATTGCATTTCATCAAAACCAAATAATATTCTTACATTATTTATCCAAATATAAATCTCTACATTTACACATGTCCAAAAAGTGACATGGATACATTTCCAACCTTAACAAAACCAAATAAAAGCATGCTCCAATTAACTAGTCTACATTACGTGCAACAACAATTCGTAAAGTACGAAGCCCACTTGTCACGTAATTCATTCATCTCATCTTCACCGTTGTTGTAGGGTTGCTCATTTTGTAAGATCCACACCTAAAACATACACAAGAATGACAAATTATCATCGATTGCACACATAAATATGATTATAAGTAATATATATATATATATATATATATATATATATATATATATATATATATATATATATATATATATATATATATATATATATATATATATATATATATATATATATATATATATAGAGGTAGGTTTAAATAAGGATTTTTTTAAGTCTATACTGAAGTTACAGATAACATACGCTAAAGTTGCATTTGTTCAAAATTGATATATATACAAATGCAACTTTAGCGTATGTCATCTGTAACTTCAATATAGACTTAAAAAAATTGTGGACCTTATTTGAACCTACCTCTATATATATATAGAGTCAAGATCCGGTGAGAACCTATACTATGATGAGAACTGTGAGAACCCCTTGGAGTGGTCAGATCTTAACAAAAAAATAGAAGCATACAAAATGTGGATCAACCAACTTCATCCCAGGGGTTGAAAAGATACAATTCCTCTACTTAACAACTCGCAAGCCCAACCCACCACAACTAACAACCACTCAATACAAGGAGCCCAACCCACATGTATCTCTAGTTATTGACTTAATTATTGCATGCCTTCATTCCTTCAAGTGTAATTAAAATAATTTATTACCCTAAATATCTTTGTGATGGTTATTTTTGTCACCGATCTATAATGGGTCATATATCGTCTATATAGGTTAATTGACTTTATCTTCCAATGTGAGCGCAATATTTGACGCGTGAATTATGGTATATCTCCTTTGTGACTTCTAACGTGTCAAATATCACTCATACGCAGACGTGACAAAACTTACCCGACCTGACACCCAAACTGAAGACCCGAGTTTGACTCGTAGGAAACGAGTCAATATGACCTGAAAAACTGACTCGACTCGGCACCCAATTTAAACGCGGAAATTACCCGACCTGACCCGTAGTTTACCAGCAGTGTATGTTTATGTCATTTTTATGTATGTTTATGTCATTTCATTGTATCTATGTGAGTTGGTCCTTCATTTATGTCATCCTTCATGTGGTGACAGACTTGTGCGTCAGTACATTTGAATGTATCTTTTTTATTATTTTTTTCCCAAAATAATGCGGGTGAGGGTTTACCCTCATCACCCCCTATAAAATTGTTTTCTGGGTATGCAAGAATTGAGAAAAGGTACACCAAAATTCAAAAAGGGTACACCAAAATTCAAAAAGAGTACACTAAAATTCAAAACCGGTGCACTAAAAGTTCAAAAAGGGTACGCTAGAATTGAGGAAGGGTACACAAAAATTCAAAAAGGGTACGCTAAAGTTTGAGAAGGGTACGCTAAAATTGAAAAAGGGTACACTAAAATTGAAAAAGGGTACGCTAAAATTGAAAAAGGATACGCTAAAGTTTGAGAAGGGTACGCTAAAATTGAAAAAATGTACACTAAAATTGGATAAAGGTACGCTAAAATTGAAAAAGGGTACGCTAAAATTGAAAAATGGTACGCTAAAATAGAGAAAGGGTATACTAAAATTGAAAGAGAGTACACTAAAATAGAGAAAGGGTACACTAAAATTGAAAGAGGGTACACTAAAATAGAGAAATGGTACACTAAAATTGAAAGCGGTACACCATAATTAAAAATAGGGGACGCAAAAATTGGAAAGAATACGCTAAAATTGAAAATTAGTACGATAAAATTAAGAAAAAAATATGCTAAAATTTAAAAAGGATACACCAATATTGTTAAGGGTACTAAAATTGGACCGAAACTGAAGCCAAAAATAATTAAACAAAGAGTTTCCAATTAGGCTTCCTGATTCACAACAACGCCAAAATCTAATTCTAATATTGCTGGTTCCGGTTCTTCTCAAAGAAAAAAATCAACCCGGAACAATTTTCTTATATAGTTGCAATCTTGTTCTTATCCCACCATAAGAGTTCTAACAATTTTTTCCTTCCCATACGAATCCAAACACTCACTCTGAAAAGAAAACAAAAAATATTAACTACCCGATTACCGTAAATAAAACTACAAATGATTACTTGTATTAGTACCTTAAGATATTGCTTGCTCGTCCACTGAGAACTATTGTAAACTGACTCCAACCACTTCAGAACATAAGCTCCACAATCAAACCTATAAATTTTGTGTAAGTGTTTGTATTCATTGAAAAAAAATCACATAAAAATGTAAAATTTACCCGTTCTGTTGTTGAGGTACACAAAGGGTTGAAAACTCGAACTTCTTAATCTAAACCAACTTTGAAAAGAGTAACTACATCTCTACGCAGAAAATCTCAACTTCTAAAGAGTAACTACGTCTCTAAAGTATCAAATTCCGATTAATGATGAATAATATAGAAACCCAAAACAACAACAAACAATTGATTGATGATGAACGATGAACGTGGTACACAGTGAAGAATAATAATGATTAGAGTAAATAATTATAAAATAATGGAGTACAAATTGTACTTTCACTTGAATGATGACGATGATGATAAAAACACAAAAATGTGCAGATTATAAAGGGTTTCAAGAGAGAAGACAAAAGTGATCGATTTCTCATTCTCACCTGCATAATACGTATACCTTAGTGAAATCATCAATGGAACACTACTCCAATTTCTACAAACCCTAACATTATAATCTACACTACAATTGTAATCACGACACTGAGTAAGTATCAAATTCAAACATCTTAAACATAATCGTATAAATCGTAATAATCCGACCTATTTGATTCCGATTACTGAGAATCGACTAATTCAGTAATTGACCTAATTAATCTAGTTTAGCGAGCAGTAATCGACTAGTACTCAAGCAATTGAATGATGATGATGATGATGATAACGATTGAACTAAATGAACGATTGAATTGAACTAAATGAACGATTGAATTTGAGCAGTATAATAAACGATTGAATTGATATCATCGATTGCAGAAAAGAAGAGTAATTAAGAAGATCGAATGAGGAATACCTGAAAATTGCGAAGAAGATCGAGGATTGAAGAGAAAAGAAGATCGAGGATCGATCGAGGTTCGTAGAAATTGAGGGAAACTGGGGGAAATTTCGGAGGAGGAGGGGAAGGGGGGGGGGGGGGGTCGGGGATCGGGGGAAAGAGTGAAATTGGTAGGGAAATTGGGGGAAAAATTAATCGACTAATTAAGATGGCATTAGAAAATCAAAGTGCAATCTCATCTATCCATTCACATAATAGGATCTGATGGCTGATAATAGTTCTCACAGTTCTCATTGAGTGAGTGGTTCTCACATGAACCTAAATCTGTATATATATATATATATATATATATATATATATATATATATATATATATATATGTGTGTGTGTGTGTGTGTGTGTGTGTGTGTGTGTGTGTATGTGTGTGTGTGTGTGTGTGTGTGTGTATATATATATATATATATATATATATATATATATATATATATATATATATATATATAGACACACACAGAGGTGGGTTCCGGTGAGGCAGGGTAACTCCTTACATCCATTGAGGCACAATCTAGACCATTAGATTAAGATGAGACATACATCCAAATAAGTGTTATATATACACTAAAAAAATTCATTATATACGTTATTAAACTCACTATATAACACACTTAAGAACTCAATATATACAGTAAAAAAAATGTTATATACACTCAAATAGTTATTATGTACACCAATTAATCAACAATGGAACATACATCAAAATAACTGTTATATACACTAAAAAACTCATTATATACGCAATTAAACTCATTGCATATATATATATACACTTAAGAACTCAATATATACAGTAAAATAATTGTTATATACACCCAAATAATTAATATGTACATCAGTTAATCAACAATGGAACATACATCAAAATAACTGTTATATACACTAAAAAACTCATTATATACGCTATTAAACTCACTACATATATATACACTTAAGAACTAAATACATATACAGTAAAATAGTTATTGTTATATACACTCAAATGGTTACTATGTACACCAATTAATCAACATATATACACTGAAATAATTGGCATATGTACTTAATTATTTGATATAATAGAATTGTTATATACCTTAAAACAGTTATTATGTACACTGAAATTGTTTTTATATACACCAATTTTATTTTAAATTTCGAATTTTTTTTTTCAATTTTTTTTTTTTGGAAAAAAAATTTCTGATTTTTTTTTCGAAAAAAAAAAAAAAATTTTTTGGAAAAAAATATTCCGAAATTTTATTTTTTTTCCGGAAAAAAAAAAAATTCCGAAAAATATCGATTTATTTCCCCGGGAAAAAAAATTGAGGAAATTTTTTTTATGTATGAGTTTTTGTTTTAATCTTAGCCTTTAATTTGATTTTAATCTAATGGTTGAGATTGTGCCTCAATGGGTGCGGCGAGTTGAGCTGCCTCAAAGGATCCTAGATCTATATACACATGTGTGTATATATATATATATATAATAAGAATGTACTGTAGCTTATTATAAGTTACCTTATAATATCAACGTGGTTGCAAGAATTAATTAAACAAACACTCACCTAACAAATTTCATTTACTACTACAAAAAATTCCCACAAATTAAATCTAATTTTACCACAAAGAACAACCTTTCATACTATATATCCCCACATATACTCAATGAAATCTCCTCCGATTCAACCTACCATATAACAATGGTCTATTAGTGGACATTGGAGGGTTACTTCTGAAGTGCTTTCAATGTTACTATAAAATTACCTTGTACTAATGCTTCAACTTAGATAAACAAATAACTAGGCAATAATGAGATGATTGGGGGAAGTATCATGGAGTTAAGCAAGAACGATGAATTGTGATAAAACGAACTGAAAGTCTTGAATTTACAAACCCTTCAATCCAATTATTTCATTACTTTGTTCAATCAAAACAATCAAGACTATCATCTGATCATCCATCATAACCAATCATCTGCTCTTTTTGCCTGGTATTTTCAACTTATCCCTCTTTAATTCATGAATTCAGTATTTATAGAATTGATTTCATTAAATCTGCTACTCCTAATTGTTTCTTTAATGACATTTTTCTAGGTTTCACTGCTTTTCTCTTATTTTAGATATAAAAAAAAAGCTTAGAATGATTAACTGATCAAATGCTTACCTTTTCAAAGTCACTTGTAGTTGAGCAATGATTAACTATATCGTACATGAACCACATCACAAACAAGTCATCATCCACGCTTTCGCTTTGTTGAGGACACTACCACGGAATAGACAATATTCATAATTTCAAAATTTTGCAGATTGTAAGAATTAAAGCGTAAACAAAATGTGAAAAAAATGTAGTCTTTTAGTTACCTTCATAGATTTCCATAAAGGTTCTTTTCTTTTAATCTTCATATGACCACCACTCAACTTGAACCTCTTTAAAATCCTAAAGAAGATATCCTGTTGATTATTTTAAGTACTTTTAAAAATTAGTTCAAACGAAATAAAAGTTTTAAATTTACTTACCAATCAACGGAATAGTAATCTCACGCCCTTGAAAAAATCTTAGTATAATAATTGTCATTTAAAAAAAATTATCGACAAGGATATTAAATATAAGTACTTGCATCGACAAAAAGACAACAAAGAACACTACAAGAGATAGGTTATTAGATGTGGTACAAGATTAATTAGAGAGCCGAAACTGAATTCTTCGAAAATAATAAATAAAAGCTACGACTTTGTTAGGATTTAAGGGTCTCTTTAAATATCATTTTAAATAATTAAGCACACAAACATCTTGTAGCCACAAACTACAACTTTACCCGTAGACAAGTAAGGAGTAACTTAGTATGTCATTGAATTGTTGAAACCAGTTAATTATAAACACGAATTTCCCTAAGAAGTGAGAGTTGGTTTCATATGCATCGCTCAATCTAAGACGTGAAGTATGGCCTACAGCTATATATCTCGTTGTTTGGAGTTACATACCGGTGAGACGCTGACTAGACGTGGCAAACAGCTGAAGTGGTCACATCGGATCAACTTTGGGTTTTCATGTTTTTAATGTTTCATCGGATCAACTGACAAACAGGTATTTCGTCGGACCAAACCATTTTTATGTTTTTAATTTTCAACTTTCCTGCATATTTTTGGGTTAGGTCAGGTCAACGCTAAATTGACCCCGCCCGACCCCCAAATTGAAGACTCGAATATGCGAATTGACTCGACCCAACCCTAAATTCCAACCCGGTTGACCGTTTCCCGTCAGTGATAGTATGTATACTCAGGTTAGTAAAAATTATACTCCATAGTAATTAGAAGACGGGATTAGTTGACAATTCACGTTGATTTGGTTGGTGCTCCATGATCTTCTTATGTCGTGCTTAATAGAGTGAAAGTATTGTTTTTGTATTCCTCCTACCACTTTTGTCTTTCCTTACTCATTATCTGATTCATATCCACTGTCTTCTTGCTTTGAAGAAGAATATATATATATATATATATGTGTGTGTGTGTGTGTGTGTGTGTGTGTGTGTGTGTGTGTGTGTGTGTGTGTGTGTGTGTGTGTGTGTGTGTGTGTGTGTGTGTGTGTGTGTGTGATGGAACCGTTCATTATCGTAACTTGTTTTAGGCACTACTGAATAACTGTGGGGCTGATGCCTAACTCTAACTATGGTAATACAGAATACACAATACAGGACCCAACGAAGAAACTGCAACTTATTCCTAGGTACCTACCTGCTCATTTCACTTTGCCCACCCAACATTTCATTTTCCATTCCTTTTTATATTAGCCTCATTATATTTTCATCATGTATATCATCTAAGTCGGTTACTATATCATCCTGTATATTATTAATCTCTCCGTCTCGTTCAATTGTTTGCCTTTGATTAAAATACTCCTCACAATTAATATAAAAGACAAACAAATGAATGAGACGGACGGAGTATTATTATTGAGTGTATCCGTTAATTGGACCTTTAGAATTCGTAATAATCGGACATTACAAACATTACATAGAACACTTAACTCGTGCCTACACACATTACACAGCACAAATGCACTGTACTCCTCCATAAACGCTAACTTTCTCAATCATACAAAACCCTATATTAACAAATCTAGAAACAAAACCCCTTAATTAATCACAAAATATGGTAAAAACTCGACCCTAACAAATAATTAGTAACAAAAAGCTTCGACTAACGGCAAAAGAAGATAGAAATACACAAAAAAATTGAGAGCAACAGACCTTTGGCGAAAATTGAGAGGCGACAATGGAGAATGGGTGGAAATCGAAGTGCAAGCAGCGACAATAGGGAGGAGAACGATGGATGAAGAGCGAGCAGCAAAAATTGGTTCTGGGGTTGGGTTTCGTCGATTGAAAATTAGGATCTGGGGCTGGGTTTTTGTCGGGAAGGATAAGGGAAAGGTAGAGAGGGAAGAGGGCGGTATAGGTATAGATGAGTCTTTCCTTTTTTTTTATTAAATTAAATTAAAATAGGAAATGTAGGGAGGCGTCAATTGACGCAATACCAATTTTATTTTCTAAATATGGAGAGGCATGAATAGGGCAAGACGCCTCTTATTATTTTTTTCCACTACTTATTGAATTTATCTCTAAAAGTGACTCACCTAGTATTTTTTTCTTTAAAAAAAAGATAAATTATTAGCAGCTATTTACCTAAAACGCCTCAAATGAGGAGACGCAATTTGACCTTTTTCTACTAGTGATAGTCAGGGTTGGAGATGTTACAGTCTAAAACCAGATGTTACAGTCTGACTTTAAATGTTACAGTCCAATCCTCAAATGTAACGGTCCGTGGTGTTCTGTGATGAATTTCATGTCAAAAAGATTTTGAGTTGCGCGTTTGTTTTAAAATTATTTCCTAAAAGTATTTTTCTAAAATATCTTCTACATGATTTTATGAAAATTATATTCCACTAAGTTTTGGAAATATTTTATTGTGTTTTATTTAAGGTAAACTCTTTCTAAATAAAACTTTTTTATGGAAATAAAATCTATTTGAGTTATATTAGATTACTTGGTGAACAAGACTCACCTTGTGTTTAGGAAAGTAATTTTTATTACACGTGAGATCTTGGTAATACACCATACTTAGGAGTCTTATATTATTTGCTTATACTCCCTCCGATTATTTTATATCTTCCTATTTCATTATAATACCTCTCATACAATAAGGGGTAAGATATAAAAGAATTGGACGAAGTATTTCTGAATATCTTTGATTTATTTTCCTAATCTTTGAAGTATTCTACTTTCCTTATAACTATTACTCTATGCGCACGGTTGAAGTAGTATTTAAGCCAAACTCGATTTTCATATTACCTACGCATTCTTCCATTGAGTTTTAAAGTCTAAAAGGAAAAAATATTTTCAGCAAAAAACATTTTGCTAATTTCTCTAAGGTTAGAATTCATCACGAAAAAGTCACTTCTTTCTTGATTATTATGTTACATTGCTATAAGTACTTGTCGGTTGAAGAACAACGCTCTTACATCTGTCTTGCAAGGAATACACGTCATAGCAGAACTCGGCTAAATCATTTAGTATCATTTGGTTTAAGATAGAATAATTAGTGTTATTCTAGTTGAACGATTATAGTTAATCATTGAGCGTCTATTAATATTTTGTAATCTTAGGGATCGTGTAATCCCCTACAAATTCTAATGCAAAACAGTGGCTGAATCACTGTCGATGGGATTTTAACACATTGATGTCTAATAGATTATTGTATGATAAAAAGGTAAGTCTAAAACAAATGCCACTTTTTCTAAAAAGGGAGAAAATGAAACTTCCAAAATCCAGTAAAACAGTACAATCCATAAAACGAAACAACATTAATAATAATATAAACGAGTAGGATCATGACTCCTCGCTAGCTTAAACCCGATCCCACAAAACAGATAACCTACAATGTTAAACATAACAGCCACAGTTCAGTGGGTAGCAACTCAGGCAATTCTCCCAGTCATATTACATAATATATAAGCAATATATAGAAGAATAATATATGAAAATATATTAAAACTGAAAACATTATATAATAAAATAGATTCAAACCAAAAAACAGTTCAGCAGCCTAACGGCGTAAAAACGAATAATGGAATATAAAACTGATTATCAGTACGGCTTTTACTACTAGAGATATGTCAAAACAACACTGAAGTGTCACTAGTTTAGGAACTCAGTGCCCACGAAGCGACTCCTAAGCCCACTCACTAGGCAACTCAAACTATAATAGGACTGCATTCAGCGAAGTCCTAGCCTAAGTACATGCGCATGACTCCTGAGCATAAATGATATCCAGTTCGAAAATCAATGTATCCCTATAATTCGGATACACTGACCATATAGTTGATGGCAACACCACATATCCTAGACTTATATACTGTACATTCTCATTTCCAACATTATTGCATATTCAAACCAATAAGTATTTTATCCGAAGATATCTTAATATATTCTCAAAATAGTAACCTTCAAAAGATAAAAAAACTTTCTTCAAATATTAACTTTCCTAAATAAGTGTTATTATAATAAAAACCGTTTAAAATATGAGTTATATAAAATAGTTAATATTAGGACTTATGATATAAAGATTATATTTATTAGATAAATATATAATTAATGATTAAAAGTCAAGGAAAGTAAAAATCATAATTATTTTTCAAAAGGTTGGAGTTTAAGTAATTAAAAGTAATAAATTAAAAATTTATAGATTTTTCAGAATTGCACTGTCTTACTATAAAATTCATAATTAAATAAATCAAAACGACATAAGACCAGTGAGGTTGAAAAAATTTAGAAGCTTAATTACAACTTTTGTTTCTGGAGAAAATCGAAATTCTTTAGTTAACAAGGGTTTTTATTCGTAGGTTTCTAAACTGACAGAAATCGATATCACGATCGTATTTCTTTAATAAAACACGTTTAAATTTATTTTGAAGCAAACAAATTGGAAACATTAAATATATATTTCAAATTTTAGGTACGTAAATTAACCAAATTAATTCAAAGTTTATCATAGGTTTTTAATTAGGTTTTACAACAACTGACAAATTCGCGAACTAATTCGTCACAGTTTTATAAACGATTTATTGTGACGAAAATACTTGGAATTAATTTACGAATTAATCAGATGTATACTAGACTTAAAATAAACATTTGTCTCTTTTCAATCTTTTCGAAAATAAAGTCTTTAAAATATATTATTAATTCGCACAAAAACAGTAATCGATTCTGAAACATGATGTAACTTTGTTAAAAATAATAATAACTTTCAATTTGGTAATTCATATTAAAAATCAAGAAATTTAAGTGACAAATTATTATCTGTATGTTTTAGTCTTGACCTTATAATACTTTAGTAGCTTCGATGCACAATAAATTTAAGCATGTGATTTGTAACAATCAAAACAATAGAAACAATATGCTAGAAATCAATTACAACTATCATAATAATAATAGGGTTATTTCATAACAATAATACCAACTATGGGGGTGCTTCTTATATTAATACCAACTATACGTAATCCCAATTTAATATGAACTATCCCCACATTAATCTCTCTTTAGAACAAGTTACCGGCTACCTGATGAGCCGGTTCCCTTTTCCTTTTAATTTCTTTTTGAATTAAAGTCCCCCTCCCACCATACTCTGTACACTTCCTCTCTCGTTACTACGTACTCTTCTCTCGCCATTGTTGAACTTGACATCTCCTCTCGCCATTGCTTTTCTTAAACTTTTTGAAATTGTGGTAAATAAATTAGAGCATATGACGTTTGCAAAAAAAAATCTGACATTTGAAGGATACGAATTAGAGGAGGATCCAGATGAATAACCACATCTCATTGTATCAATGAGGGTTTTGAAGATTGATAATGGAGGATGACTTTTAATTTGATGAATATAAAGGGGAAGAAGAAGAAGAAGAAGAAGAAGAAGAAGAGGCGCACCAAAACCTAGCAGGTCACAATTACCGGTTTTACAGGTAAAAAAGGCATTGGTTATAAAGAGAGATTAATGAGAGAATAGTTCATATTAAAACGAGATTACGTGTCTATTAGTAATCCATAATAATATAGTAAAACATGTCTATTAGTAAAAATCTGATTTTTAACATTACTACAAGCAACTACGACATATATATCACGCAATGCCGAGTCATGCCATCATTGTTACCTTGTTTAGTCTTCGAGATCTGTATTGACAATATATTCATCCGCCTCGAGATCCTCTAAAAAGCCTACAAAACGGTGCACACATATATAAAACCTATTCTACAATTTAAGAACTACACGGATTAAGAGTAATGGAATTACCCTGAGTTTAGAACGAATTAGGAACTAATCGAGGACCAAAAGATTGGAACTCGAAATGGAGATAGTCCGCCTATACGGACCGCACGAACAAGGCTTTGGAAAAGCAAAGATTCCTACAAGTCACGTAGGAATAGAAGATGATGCAACTGCTAATTTGTATTATTTTTTTGTGAAGAAGAAGGAGGTTAAGGTTACGTAAAACAAGAATAATGAGTGTTAAACTTAGAGTTTGATACTAAATAGAAGAATAAAAGAGAGGCGGAGTAGGATTAGGAGTAGTTGCTAACAAAGATTAAAAAAATGGGATAGTGTAAGCACGTGTTTAAAAGAATTAGTATCAATAGTGAAGCAAAGTCCAAATAACCGACTAACTCTAGAACTTTAATATTGGACTCAATTTGGGTCCAAAATAATTTACGGGTTAAAATAAAAGTGTTCGTAAAAAAATTGTAAAATAAAATGTGGGTCTACTAAGAAATCGGATTAAACTCGTATTAAAAGAATAAGACTCGGACGACCGAGGAATGAGTCGTAAACTAATATTTTTGATCTTAAAAGAATAAATATTTTTGGGTCAAGTTCGAAGTTAAATAAAAATGGTTAGTCGACTCGAGGAATCAAATGGGTCAATCTCGAGGTTAAAACAATTGTTTGCAACAAAATAGTACTACGCGACGAACAAATAAATGGTTTTTTAACAAAAATTAATAAATGGACTACAAGCTAAAACAGTACAAATTGGGAATTCGGGTTGACGAAAGAGATAGGAATTGATATCGAAATTGACGGAATAGAGTATAGGGTTACGATATAATTGTAATAGAAGTCGGTAATACATTAATAAAATAGCAGGTGTTACAACCTTCCCCACGGAAAAAAAGTTTCGTCCCGGAAACTTGTAGGAACGAAAAGAGAGTAGAAAAGAAATGAGTATACCTTATTCAAACGGATGGGGATGTTTGGATAACATTGAAGATTCAGTCTCCAAAGTCTCCTCCTCAAAGCGATTACACCTCCATAGAACTTTCACCAAGGGAACAACCTTATTTCTTAGTCGTTTCTCCTTTCTATCGGTGATACGAATAGGTCTCTCCTCGTAAGTCAAATATGGTTCTAACTCGAGGACCTCAGGTTTCAGCACATGTTCGGGATCACTAACGTATCAACGCAACTGAGAGACATGGAACACATCATGCACCTTACCTATAGAAGCAGGCAATTCCAGCTTATATGGCACCACACCGATTTCTCTACTACGGGATATGGTCCAACAAACTTAGGGCAAAGCTTACTCTTTATCCTAAATCTCTTCACACATTTCATCGGCGAGACTTTCAAAAATACTAAGTCACCTACCCCAAACTCAAGGGGTCTTCG
Organism: Agrostemma githago; assembly: GCA_958450325.1. NCBI lineage: Eukaryota > Viridiplantae > Streptophyta > Magnoliopsida > Caryophyllales > Caryophyllaceae > Agrostemma > Agrostemma githago. The sequence goes on along the minus strand of OY288245.1, from coordinate 57,357,193 downwards.
ACTCACATCAGCATAAGACTTCTGACGATCTTGAGTAGCCTTCATCATGGAACGAATTAACTGCGCCGCACAGTCTCGGCTAAGAAATCAGGTCCTACAGTCTTCACTTCTCGAGGTTCATCCCAACACAGAGGACTACGACACTTTCGACCATAAAGTGCTTCGAACGGATCCATCTTGATAGAAGCATGATAACTGTTGTTGTAGGAGAACTCAACCAACGGTAAATGTCGGTCCCAACTACCTTGAAAATATAAGGCACAAGCACGGAGCATATCCTCCAAAGTCTGAATAGTCCTCTCAAATTGGCCGTCAGTCCCAGCGTGAAAAGCAGTACTCATCAACAACTGACTTCCCAAAGCACTCTGTAAAGCCTTCCAGAACTTAGAACATAATCTCGGGTCTCGATCAGACATGATTTCTAATGGCACACCATGATGTCGAACCACCTCAACGACATATACTTCAGCAAGTCTTTCCAAACTCTAGGTATCACGGATAGGAAGAAAGCGTGCACACTTGGTCAAACAATCAACTATTACCCAAATACTATTTCTTCCATTTACAGTTCTAGGTATTGCGATAACAAAGTCCATTGCGATACATTGCCATTTCCATTCCGGCACAGGTAAGGGTTGTAGCAAACCACCAGGTCTCTTATGCTCGAACTTCACTTGTTGACAAGTTAAGCACTTACTTACAAAAGCAGCAATGTAGTCTCTCATATATGGCCACCAAAACTGCAGCTTCAGGTCCTTGTACATCTTATCACCTCCAGAATGCATAGAATAAGGAGTCTTATGAGGTTCATCTAGAATCTGCTTCCCTAATTCCTCATCAGTAGGAACGACCCAACGATCCTTGAACTTCAAAGCACCATTTGAATCTTCAGCGAAGTTAACGGCCTTACCGAGACCCATCTTTATTCGAATACCAACAATAAATAAATCCGACAACTGCTTCTCACGGATCTCTCAGAACAAAGCAGGTTTAGCAATCAAGGCACTAACACACTCATCATCACAGTCCATCTCCACACCTATTGTGAGCTTGTCAAACTTACGAGCCAACTCTTCAGGTAGACAAGGATGAGAAACAAGGGCATGGATATTCTTTCTGCTTAAGGCATCTGCCACAACGTTAGCCTTTCCCTCGTAGTACACCAATTCCAAATCACAGTGTAGACACCCATATTTGGATATGGTGGCTGCAGGAGTGCCCAACAAACGCCCGATGACGATCGGACTGCAACGCGACGCGAGATTACAATGTTTTAGATCGTTTTTCTATAGAACGGATCAAATTATTACTTGGAAAGATTAAATTAACATCAAGACAGCCTTAGTCGTGTCATTACGGTCGCGTCGACACTAATTAGAGTCAATTTCGACACCGGGACTCCGAATCGGTCCCGAAATACACAAAGTCAAACCCGAGTCAGCACGTTGGGCCGAGCGAACCTCGTGATGGCAAGGATTTGTCGTGAATCCCAACCGTCAAATACTAACCGGCAAACCTAGTGGGTAGCTAGGGTAAGTCGGGTCGAATCCACAGGGACGGGAGGTCGGACTAAGGTATGCCACGGTCAAGGACTAAGTTCGAGACAAACTAGTCTAAGGGGGATGGCTATGGACTAAGCTAAGGTCTAAACAAAGGAAACAAACAAAGGAGAACGGGCTAGGATTAGGTCGGGGTCAAAGGGGTAACGGAATGGTCGAGGTAGATCTAGAGGTGAAGGAGGGAGTAGGCTAACCTGGGTAAGCCCGGGCTCTCGCAACTTAGACTCACCTAGAGGTTCCACCTAAAACCCACCTTGGCGACACAAACGACAAACGGAGTACTAGCATGCTATAGACCTAAGTCGAATCCGGGCTCTCGCTACTTAGACCGGCCTAGGGGTCGTCCTCACCGGGCTCTCGCAACTTAGTGAGGGGACCGAACCCACAACAAACTAACACCCACAAAGAAAAGCAAGAAAACAAGCATTCGTACATACTTAGTCAATCAAGCATTTCAACAAACATGTGATGTGCAACAAACCAAGGAGAAACCCAAATCTTCCACCAACAACTCCAACAATCCCTTAATCATCCAATTAACACCCTAATCACCTTACTAACCCTATCAAGATACTACTCTAACATATCTAAACTAAAACTAACACTAACAAGAGAAATCAAATCAAACAACCAAAACAAACAAAGTAAAACTAGTGGAACAATGAACAACAATCAATAACATCAACAAAGATACAAACTTGAATGATAAAATAAGGATTAAGAGAAAGGAAAAGAAGATTATACCTACTAACAAGATGAAAGGAAGAAAGAAACTTGCATAAATGGAAGAACCCAAAACAAACATCCAAGTTTGTCAAGCTTGGTGAAGATCTTGAAGAATTCCCAAATTACAAGCACTAATCTAAGATTAACGATAATCTAAGGACTAATCTACACTAATCTATGCTAATCTATGCTAAAATTATCTAGGGTTTAGTCTAATATGAAGGGCATCTACTTAACATAACAAGGGAAGAGTATATATAGGGTTACAAATGAAAGGGAGAAGAAAAGAAAACAAAGCGGAGTAGCAGTGGCCCGTCCCAGCCGAGACGGGTTGGTCCCGGTCGGGACGAGGTCGGTCCCGGTCGGGACGCCACCATCCCGATCGGGATGGGCCCAGGTCAGCAGCTTCTCTTTTTGCTCCATCATCCCGAACGGGATGAGCTTATCCCGAACGGGATGAGCCTTGTAGGCCTCCATTATGATCTTTTTGGTCCCTCCTTGCTTCTCATGGGCTTCTCACCGATTCTAGGGACTCGGGATCGTGTCTCGGAGGCTCGGAATTGGGTCCCAAGGTCTCGGGCTCGATTCCAAGGCATCGAGTCATCGTTCCCTAGCTTCGTTGGCTCCAAAATGTGTATGTATAGAGTCAGAATCGCTCCAACTCTTCCAAATCGGTCTTGGGAACCTGAAACGAACTAAAGGAAGCATAGGAAGCCCCTAAAACCCTCCCAAGGAGCGATTCTACAAGGAAAATGGGACCAAAACACTACAAAATAGGCACTACAAATGACACTTATCAACTCTCCCACACTTAACCCTTACTCGCCCTCGAGTAAGCACAAACTAACTACTGTACTAGCCGAATAGGTATTAGCGCACCCTACGCCCCTTCAACTCACGCGAGCGCACTTAGAGGACAAGTGCACTCCGCAAGGAAATTTGGGTCTTGCGACAAAACCGCGGATGCAACCGGACACAAAACACATAAACACACAAACATACGAACAAACACATAATCGGTTGCACCCAAAACAAAAGAAATACCGCTTCCCTCAAACAAGCGATGAAAGAAGCACCGGTTTAGGACTCGAGGTAACTGACAACGTTCCCAAGCTAGCAATACAAACTAACGTGGACTAAACCCTAATTGTATGACGATAAAGCAACAAAAACGTTGGTAACTTACCTAGGTCCTCCTAACTTTCTAAAAACGTACCACGGGACGATCGACGGAGTGGAAAAGTGGAGAACCACGGTGTTAGTCAATACTGTAGGTAAGTGAGACCCCGCCCCCTTTAGCGTGAGCCAAGAGGGTCGTCCCGTGTCCAAGACCGCCTAACTAGTCCAAGTAAAAAGGTGGAAAACATGCAAAATGAGGGAAGACCGACTAATGCCGCTATCATCCTTCCTCGGGACTCAGTCCTTTGGTAGGCTCTTCACGGCAAAAGTCGGAAAAAGGCTTATTTTGAGAGGTAGGGGTTATTTTTGTGAATCGGGTTTTCTTTTGGCATTTTCTCTTTTCTTTTGCATTTTTGCTTTGTTTTGCCATGCCATTCTTTTTCTTCTTTTCTATTTTCTTTTTGGCTTTTGTGCCTTTTCTTTTTCTTCATTTCTTTTCTTTCATTCATTTTTCTCTTTCTTTTTCTTTTCTTTGCCCTTTTTTTTGGCAAGATTTGGCTTTTTGGCATTCCTTAGTAATAAGAAAGAGAGATCGACAAATTGCATTTTATTTGTGTGGGTATGTGTAGGAGGCAGGTGAATGGGTATGTCGGGACGACGTCTTCCCTTCATACTCACAAAAAAGGGAGAACTTGGACTAGTCAAACAATCCCAAACACGGTCACCTAAGGGACAAGACTCGGTAACCAAGGCCTTTTCACACCGTGGGTGGTCATAATGGTCAAAAGTGCAAATCCCGTAGTAAATCCCTAGTAAGCTAGGTGGACACAAGGTAAAAGACCAACGAACTCATTGATTTAGGGTCATTCTACTAGGCTAAGGTCCAAGACTCGATTTACACTACTAAAAAGGGAAAGTAAACACTCGCACACTAGCCTCTAAACCGGGTTTTCGAAAACCTTTTACACACATGACACGCAACACAACACAAAACAAAAACATGACGAGAACGAAAGGAAAAAGAGACAAAAGGCAACAAAACAACACAAGATAAAACAAACACATAAACAAAACAAACACCACCCCGAGTTTCCAAATGAGCAACCAATCATCCACAAATCTTCACAAAGCTCCACCCGAGCACACAACATCACAATTTCCTCCAAACTCCACAACAAATAAAGAGGGAAAAGGGATAGAAGATGTTACCGGATGTCTTGAAAGCCTTCCAAAACTAATCGGTGATTAAGCAACCTATAAGGAAAAGGGGGGCAAACACACACAACAAAACAAAAATACGACAAAAAGACACAAAGGGAAAACACATAAAAGAAAAATCTTTTTGATTTTTGTGAAATTTTTTCAAATTTTTAGGTATTTTTAAAGGTTTTTTCGGAAAAACTAAGAAAATAAACTAAACTATACTAGAATATCGCTCCCCCTCACTTAAATCGAGCCATGTCCTCATGCTCGATCGTAGGGTGCGGAGAGACAAAAGAAAGAAAAAGAAACTACGAAAATAAAGCTAAAAATCAAAAATAAAGATGAAGAAAAGGTAGAAGGTGTCCGGCCGGGGTGTAGTCAAGTCACCATGGGCCGAGACAAGAAAAGATATGGATGGGGGAAGAAATAAAAAGAAGGAAATAAAAGGAAATGGGAGGGGAGGGCTAGGTGTAATCAAGTCACCTAGCCCGGATTCCGCCTAAATCCGACTAAATCCTCAAAAGGAAAGTGAAAATCTTGTAAAATTTGGATTTTGAAAATGACTCTCGATGTAGTCACATCATCGAGAGTCGAGAGCAACATATACCAAGGCCCCGAGGGCCACCATGACACCATGACACAAAAGTGTACAAGGGGAAGGGGAGTAAACAAAGGAAAACAAGCAATAAAAGACGGAAAAGAAAGGATAGTTTCCGTACCATAGGTTAGCAACTCACTCTCACCATCGTCTCATAGATCAATAAAGGCGCTTGCTTGTCTTCATCATTGCTTTTCCGCTTCATTCTCGATAAAACGCATGGTAGAGGTAGTAATGGGACGAGGGGGGGTGGGATTCGATGTGAAACTCGGTGTAAAGGGAAGAGAAACGAGGTGAGGGTATGTAAATGAAGTGTAAGGGTTATATGACATGAGCAAGGATGGGTAGGGAGGTTGGGTGGGGGTATACAATGGTTGGGTGGGCTCAAATGTCAAAGAAGAGGCCAAAAGAGGAGAAAAGAGGCCATCCCGGTCGGGATGGATGGTCCCGATCGGGATGACACACCCGTCCCGATCAGGAAGCCCTCGTCCCGGTCGGGACGACACTCCAGAATGCTCCACTTTTTGCACCTCCATCCCGATCGGGACGTCTTCTTCCCGGTCGGGATGGCACACCCTTCCCAGTCGGGATGGGTCTTCTTGACCTCCAAAACCCCAAAAACTTCACCGAAACTTCAAAAACCGACTTCCAAACTCACGATCCATGCTCTATCATTATCCACTCTCCTCTAGGAATCACCTTTCCTTCACACCTATCACAATGAACTCAAATACAACATCAAATTCCCTCCCTCACATCGCTCATCAAAAATCCAAATAAACAAGAATTTCACAAAAACTAACAACCCTAGAAACCAAACTATACAAACATAAACACAAATACAAGCACAAAAGAAAGGGAAAAGATATTTACACTAATTACTCTCGCCAACAACGCCTCCATAGCCATCAAGAGCTCGGAGGAGTAAGTCAAATGCTCTAGCAACATCTTCAACTAAGCTCACATGGCCGAGCCTAGCCACTCCCAAAAGTTTCCAAGTCAGAGGGAAGAAGCGATCATCTTCATTATGCTCGGGGATCTCGTGATCTTCCGGGTCTTCGGAACCAACATAGCTACGACTCTTATGACCATCCGGTAGGTATAGTGGTCTAGAGTCGTGCTCGGTGTCATGATGTGGGAGATCACACCCTAGGGGTGTCGCTTCTTCTACGGGGTCGAGAGTGGAACTCTTTTCCACCGCCCGACAAGGATCCTCTTCACCAACCGTCTCACAAGACAAAGGACTAGGCATCGAGTGCGGTAGAGGAGGAGAAAGCATCAAGTTTTCTTCATTGGAGGGTTTAGGATCCTCCAAATTCCCATAAAAAGCAAGTTCCAAGGCGTCTACTTCTTTTTCCCAAGTATTGCGCTCCTTTTCACTCACCTTGTCAAAATAGTCATGAGGGGTGATCTCTTCACTTGGGTTTGGATTGTCACCATTCGGTTCATCACGAAGAAAATCAAACAAATCCAACTTTATAGCCAATACATTGGCTCCCCAAGAGCTATCTTGATAATTATGTTCAACTCCCTCCTCATTGTCGACCCTTGAAGCCTCAACTTCCTCTATTCTTCCCTCATCTTCACCGCCTAAGCAACACTCAACAATGACCTCTTGATCGACCCTCTCTTCTTCATTTGTAGCTTCAAGGTTGGGTTGAGATACCCGACCTTCATGCCCAAATGAACCTTCCTCAACATGTAATGGAGCTCGAGTGGCCGACATCGTGATATGGGCCATGAATGCATTGATGCGAGCATCTTGCACCTCTATTTGGGCCTTGAGTTCCCTTTCAATCCCTTGCATGTGAGTCATCATCACTTGTTGAGTCTTTTGTAATAGAGCTATCTCCTCATGTTGACTCTTAAGCAATTGAGACATCATTTGACAAGTCTCAAGGATATTTGGTTGTGGGTTATGTGAGGGTGTTTGGTAGTTGTTAGGATGTTGGAATGATACACAAGGAGAAGAGAACACCAAAAATCAAGAACAAAGTCCAAAAATAAGCAAACAAAAGTCTAAACTACGCCGTCCCCGGCAACGCCGCCAATTTGATGGCAAGGATTTTTCGTGAATCCCAACCGTCAAATACTAACCGGAAAACCTAGTGGGTAGCTAGGGTAAGTCGGGTCGAATTCACAGGGAAGGGAGGTCGGACTAAGGTATGCCACGGTCAAGGACTATGTTCGAGACAAACTAGTCTAAGGGGGATGGCTATGGACTAAGCTAAGGTCTAAACAAAGGAAACAAACAAAGGAGAACGGGCTAGGATTAGGTCGGGGTCAAAGGGGTAACGGAATGGTCGAGGGAGAACTAGAGGTGAAGGAGGGAGTAGGGTAACCTGGGTAAGTCCGGGCTCTCGCAACTTAGACTCACCTAGAGGTTCCACCTAAAACCCACCTTGGCGACACAAACGACAAACGGAGTACTAGCATGCTATAGACCTAGGTCGAATCCGGGCTCTCGCAACTTAGACCGGCCTAGGGGTCGTCCTCACCGGGCTCTCGCAACTTAGTGAGGGGACCAAACGCACAACAAACTAACACCCACAAAGAAAAGCAAGAAAACAAGCATTCGTACAAACTTAGTCAATCAAGCATTTCAACAAACATGTGATGTGCAACAAACCAAGGAGAAACCCAAATCTTCCACCAACAACTCCAACAATCCCTTAATCATCCAATTAACACCCTAATCACCTTACTAACCCTAGCAAGATACTACTCTAACATATCTAAACTAAAACTAACACTAACAAGAGAAATCAAACCAAACAACCAAAACAAACAAAGTAAAACTAGTGGAACAATGAACAACAATCAATAACATCAACAAAGATACAAACTTGAATGATAAAATAAGGATTAAGAGAAAGGAAAAGAAGATTATACCTACTAACAAGATGAAAGGAAGAAAGAAACTTGCATAAATGGAAGAACCCAAAACAAACATCCAAGTTTGTCAAGCTTGGTGAAGATCTTGAAGAATTCCCAAATTACAAGCACTAATCTAAGATTAACGATAATCTAAGGACTAATCTACACTAATCTATGCTAATCTATGCTAAAATTATCTAGGGTTTAGTCTAATATGAAGGGCATCCACTTAACATAACAAGGGAAGAGTATATATAGGGTTACAAATGAAAGGGAGAAGAAAAGAAAACAAAGCGGAGTAGCAGTGGCCCGTCCCGGCCGAGACGGGTTGGTCCCGGTCGGGACGAGGTCGGTCCCGGTCGGGACGCCACCATCCCGATCGGGATGGGCCCAGGTCAGCAGCTTCTCTTTTTGCTCCATCATCCCGAATGGGATGAGCTTATCGACGCATCCCATCATCCCAAGGAGCGATTCGACGCATCCCTATTAATACCGAGCCGACGCATCTTAAGTAGAATACCAGGTAAGGTAGACCACGAGAACGACTAATATCCGTATTATCACGTTAAAACTGATCTGCTAATACGTATAATACTTAGTACTATCTACTCTCCTATATGCATCTTTTCATGGCCTGCTTGGCACGTGAAATTGCATGCAAAGAATGTAAACATAACTATTTCGACGACAAAGCTTACCTGTCCTTAAACAACCGACATAGCAAAGACATAGGGTTAAAACAACGGGTGTTACAGTACTTCCGCCACAACAAAGGAACAAAGTTATCAACCCATCGATTGATTAGTAGAGGCCGGGATTGGGAGTTGATGTCCAGCGGACGTTGGCTTCCCAATACGTACCCTCACCCCTTACTCAGAATCGACGGTTTCCGAATGTCCGAGACCATTGGCAATGAGAGTCATTCCAGGCATGAAGTGCTTAAGGGTACAAGTCTTTATCTTTAGGTCTCGTGCCACTCAACTTTGAGCCGGCTAAGGATTAAAGTTGACTTGAACGGTTTTTTGAGTCCCCATAATTGACTTGGTGGCGACTCCACAAATCGGCAACGAATTCGGTTCACCAGAAAGGTCGCCTTACCAAACATATCGGCCTTTTAACATTTACAACCATGACTCAATCGATTCCAATGGAAACACGGGTGCCTGCATATGTCTAGTACAAGTCCGAATCGTCATCCGAATCGAGGTCCGAAACATCACCCCGAACATAAGATCGGACCGGCCCCCAACCCGGAGGAGGCCGCGTGGGTGGCCTCCGTGATGAAACCGGTTTGATCCCGCGCGGGGCGCAGGGCGGTGCGGACAGACATCCACAGTTTGGCGACTCCGCTGGGGATTTGGAAACAATTTTCCAACGGTGGTGTAACTCGAACGAGGTCGGTGAAGCTCATTTCCTAGTTCCTAGTTGTGGTCACTATTGGTTTTGGCCCTAAAAATCTCACCCTAACCGATATTAGGACTAGTCGACCTCTTCGCGGTAAGATCCTTATGGATACGCGGAGGGATCCTCTGTTGACGCTCCAGCTGCCTAACGTGCATCCCGCGGATATACCAAACGAGTGGTTCTAAGAAAACGGTACGACACTCATCTCCCTAGGTGACCTGTCGTCACCTAAGCAGAGGCTATTCGTGGGCGGTAGCCTACCCTAACCTACCCGTGTCTGCATCGTGCATGAGTGTACGCATTCCTAGTTATGTGTAGCGTGTTTGAACAACCCAAATGAAATACTAAAATCTGGATTCAACCACAACAACATATTCAAACGCACCCAACTCCGTTTTTGAAAAAAAAAAACACCTTCTTTTCAAAACTACCTTTTGAAGCGCCGATGCTCCGGCCAAATTAAAATTATTTTCAAAAGCATTTTAGCACAGTCATCATGACAAATTTTACACTCACTACTTTCAAAAGACCTTTTTAGGCGACATCACCTTGGCCAAAGTAAAACTCGTCAACAACGAGGACCGTTAATACCACCAATCTCACAACAAAGGGGATCGAGCTACCCTAAACGGTTACATCTTATTTTAAAAAAAACGTTTTCTCGCACATACCATTAACACAACCAAAATTTCAACTAATGAAGTCAAGGAACCCAAAACGGTTATACCCTCAAAACACTTTTCACAATACATCACCCCCACCGTCAAAATGTCAGTTAATGGAGCCGACAAGCGTGGGACACCCATTTTAAAAGTTCTCTAAAAAAAAGAGACACTTTCACTACCTAAATTCTGTAATAAGGATTTAGTCATACCTTTAAAGCACTGTCACGAAAACCACGTTCTCTCACGAACATCGTCTCCACTACACATATCGAGCTAATTAATTAATAATAGTCTCGATAAAAGCACGACCTTATCAATTTCAAAACCGGTTCCTTTAAGAGCCGTGCTTCTTTTGTAAAATCACCATTTACACTTTTGCTATCGTCGAGTTCTCGATGCACACGTAGAAACACATTTTTCACAAACGATGTCACTGCACCGTCATAACGCCAATTTTACGAGCTCTCACGTTCAAAAGAAAAGGTTTTATTTTCAAAACCCATCCATTTTAAAAAGCATCAAAAATCTTTGATTTCGAGCCGGGATCGAGATCAATTCCTTACGTCGTACAACCGTGTGATTAATTGTCAGTGTTAGTTACTAGGGTCGCCTCTATTCGAGGTCTTACATTTTGGGTCGTCTTGTCTTGAGAAAGTCCTCTTCTTTAAATCTCACTCCCGGGATTTGTGTCAAATCATCTCGTTCCAGAGGCATAAGTTCATTAGGCGCTCCGCCAAATACACCGAGAGTCTAAGGCACCCGAGTCCCTAATCCGATGACCGCAAAAACGCACAAATCAAGGGTCTCATTTCCGTGTCGCTCGATTATGAGCATTTCTCGAGTCTGATGCGAATGCGAAAGCGGTTTAGATTAAGATATGAAGATTGGGTCGAAGGTTAATGTAAACTTGAGTGATGACGTGGATTTTGGAGTGAAATTGAACTAAGGTTAAGGTAACCCTGGTTCGTGGTTAGGGTTTGTGAGGATTTTGACTTTTGTGGCTTGGTTATTTTTGGGAAGCAAACGCTTCGGTTTTCTGTATTTTGTGATCCGATGTTAATCGGTGAGTAACCAAAGGATATTTAACCCGTAGTTCGACCTTGAACCCGGAATTAATAGCTCAGAGTTTGGAACACCAACCCTCTAAACACTTCGAAGCACCTTCTCGAAGTTTAAACACATGATTAATAAATTAATCCAGAGTTTGACAAGTTGTTTATAAATTCATAAATATTCGATGTTTTATTGAATGAATGATCATGGCTTATATAGCCTACAATGCGTGATATCCTCGTGATATTCTGAGTGATATCTTACTCTAGTAATACTTAAAATAAAAGAAAACTAATCTTATGAGAATAACTACTAATATCACACGCCACATATGGGTGTGATTTTTATCCTACTTGCATTAAATATAAAGATGGTGTGAGCTTATAAGATATCATGACATCTCCCTTTATTTGGCAACAATCCTCTTTTGCCACCTATTAAAGATTGCCACATCTCCTAAAGTTATCATCCATATCTCTTAATGATTCATTTATTTTATTTCTTAAAATAAGAAGATGGTGTTAATCATGTGTGATCACACCAAATCCTTAAACTAGGAAACTAGATTACTCACATATCTTTGTCACGTGTCAGTGCTTATTTCTTGCTTGAAATACGGTGATTACGCCACTCATCCAAGATCACGGTATCCCTTCAAGTATGGCAATGATTCTAGTGGATTCTTGATGCACCTGGACATTATTGCAAAACTAGACGGATATTGTACTTGGGTTTGTACCATCCATTCACATATCCATATGAGTTTAGAGTTAAACGGTCCACATGTGGGCTTAGTCGTCTCATCTGGTCCAATGATTACGTTGTCGTGCTCCACACTCGGGTCAGAGTCTCTAAGTCATTCAGCGGATCCGTCCGGACCCCCGACGTTATCTTGCAGAAACCATTCCCCAACATGTCCTCAGTTTCGGGAGTAATCGAAAACCTCTGCATCAACGTCAATACCCTAACTAAAGTGGTTCATGATGTCCGCACCTCAATAGACCGCCTGACTAGCTTCGTTCGTCACATCGATAACCGCCTCAATTTCCTCGAAAGTGGAGGCATAGAGGGCGAAGCAAATGCCAGCTCAATCAATTACCATACCCACACCCCGAGCGGGTCGCCCCATTACTCCGTACGGACAAAGTCACCTAAGACCAACAAAGAAATAACCTCGATGACTCACAAAATACTACCCAGCAAAATCAACTCATCGTACACTGAAACTCTCAAACACCTAGTAGATCATGGGTTGCTCACACCCCTGGGTCCCACTCCGGACCCACCAGTTGGTAGAAGAAGCAAAACTTGGAGTCCTAATGCCTACGATCTCTTCCATCAACGTAATGGGCATAACGCCAAGGCATGTTTCACACTGAAACACGTCATCGAAAACCTGATCGAGGCAGGAACATTTTCCCCCGCAAAGCGGCAAAAGGAAGACTTCACCTTCTCGGTGGCCGAGGGAGAAATAGTGATGTCGGTAGTCGTCACGAGCCACTTTAAACCCCTCAATGATCCGCCCTTGAGAACCACCTTCAAGCGCCCATCAAGGGGTACATCCTCGAAAGGCTATGAGAGACTCTGAGACTCGGACATCGTGTGTGGTCAGTGTCGCGACATGGTTGAGTCATAGTGTGGACGTCTGTCCGCACCGCCCGGCACCCCGCGCACGATCGCGCGCGACCTACCTGGTTTTCAATCGCGGCAGCCTCCCACGCGGCCCTCTCCCGATCGAGGGCCGGTCCAATCTCGCGTTCGGGGCGATGTGTCGGACCTCGATTCGGATGACGATTCGGACTTGTACTAGACGGGCACAGGCGCTCGTGTTTCCGTTGGAATCGATCGAGTCGTGGTTGTAAATGTTTAAAGGCCGATATATTTGATATGGCGACCTTTTTAGTGAACTGAATTCGTTGCCGATTTGTGGAGTCACCACCAAGTCAACTATGGGGACTCGAAAACCGTTCAAGTCAACTTTGATCCATAGTTGGCTCAAAGCTGAGTGGCACAGGACCTAAAGATAAAGACTTGTACCCTTAAGCACTCCATGCCTGGAATGACTCTCATTGCCAATGGTTTCGGACATCCGGAAATCGTCGATTCTGAGTAAGGGGTTAGGGTACGTATTGGGAAGCCAACTTCCGATAGACAACAACACCCAATCCCGGCCGCACTATAGCGGCCTCTACTAATCAATCGGTGGGCTGATAACTTCGTTTCCTAGTTGTGACGGAAGTACTGTAACATCCATTGTTTTAACCCTATACCTTTTGCTACGTCGGTTGTTTAAGGACAAGTAGGTTTTATCGTCGAAGTAGTTGTGTTTACGTTCTTTGCATGCGATTTCACGTGACAAGAAGGCCATGAAAAGTTGCACATAGGAGAGTAGAGAATACTAATATTATAGGTATTAGCAAGTCAATTTTACGGGATGAGGTCCTTCCCGACGGGGATGGGTCTTGTAGGCATCCAATATGATCTTTAAGGTCCCTCCTTGCCTCTCATGGGTTTCTCATCGATTCTCGGGACTCGGGATCGAGCCTAAGGGGCTCGGGAATGGGTCTCAAGGTCTCGGGATCGAATCCAAGGCATCGAGTGATCGTTCCTTTTCTTCGTTGGCTTCAAAAGTGTATGAAACGAGTCGAAATCGTTCCAATTCTTCATGAATGGTCTCGGGAACCTAAAATGAACTAAAGGAAGCATAAGTTACCCATAAACCGCTCCCAAGGAGCGATTCCACAAGGAAAACGGGACCAAAACACAACAATTTAGGCACTACAAACTACACTTATCACCCGGCCATCGTGGATTTGAAGACTACTTATCGCTTCCGACTTGGAAGCTTCTCATGATAGCTTGGCTCGGCTACATGAGCCCTTATAAAGACTCTTCTAGAGCCTTTGACCTTCTCCTCCGAGCCCTTGATGGGTATGGTGGAGATTACACTTTGAAGACAAACAAACTCTAAGGTTTGGCGGTCATAGCCAAAACCGCGCTTCTTGGGAGGCAACCCAAGCTTTTTTGTGCATATTTACGCTTTTTGTGTTTTGTTTTTGTTTGTAGGAATCTCCAACAAGAAGCTAACATGGATAGATGATGAAGAATTTGGAAGCGATCAAACTGTGGAAGAGATTCTACTTGATTGTTCCATTTGGGATTGTGGATTGTGTTGTCTGCTTGTATCTTGTTGGAGGATTGGTGGTGTATTTTTAATTGTGGTGTAATTGTGTTATTTTTTAGTAGTTGTTGTGGGATTGTAGTTAGTGTCATTCTTGTATTGCCTTGTTTTCTCCCTTCTTGCAGAAATACCACCCACTTCATAGCATAAGGACTTGAGGTATTAAAATGTGAAGACCTTTTGGTAATCCCTTTTTACCCTTATTTTTCTCCCCTTTCCTTATTCACATGGGAGTATGGGCTTGTATGCTTCGGAGGTTCACTTGGTGAACATTTTGGAATTGGTGGTTGTGGTTTTGTTGACTATTTGAAGAAGATTGGAGTACTTGGCTTTACTTGTAGTTGTTTTTGTTTTTATTATTTTGTTGTGTTCTTTTGTGTTTTGTTTAATGTGTTTAGGTAAATGTTTTCGAAAACCCGATTGTGAGACTTGCTTACGAGTGCTCACCTTCCCTTGTTAGTGACACATTTTGATTTTGGCCTCTATTCTACTAGAATGACACAAAAACAAAAATTTCATTGATCCTTTAGCTTGAGTCCACTTTTTTTACTAGGATGTTTACATCGGGGTTTGCATTTGACCACCTTGACCCCCCATGGAGTGATAAGGCCTTGGTTACCGGATCCCGTGCCTATAGGTGACCTTACTTGAAGATATCTTTATGTTTGGGACGATCCTCTTTGCTTTTGCGAAAAGGTCGATATTACACTTACCTCCAGTATCGACTAACCCCATGGTTCACTCATTTCCATTCCGTTTAACGCCCCGGTTGTATGCTTTTTAGTTGATTAAGAGGACCTAGATAAATTATCAATGTTTTTAGTGATTTAATGTCATCCTATTAGACTTTAGTCCACTTCATTTTGAGCAACTAATTTTGGAATGTTTATACTTGTCTTGAGTAAATGATTGGTGTCTTTCCCGCCGTCTCGATGAGGGATTCGGTGTTTTCATGTTTGGATGCAACTATTCTTGTTTGTTTATTTGTTTGTTTGTCTGTTTGTTCGTTTGTTTGTGTGTTTGTTCATTTTTGTTTTGTGTGTGTTTAGTTGCGTCCGCAATTTTGAGCAAGACCCAACTTGCCTTGCATGAGAGTACCTTACCTCAAAGGTATTTTGATGTTAGTTGAAGGGAAGGAGCGGGCCCGTTAATTGCCCCGTATCGGCTTGATTTAGTTTAGTGGTAGCTTTTATTCTAATAGCTTTTGTTGTGTTCTTTTTATGTGTGTGCGTGTTTGTGTGTTTTTCCTTGTAGGCACCTCCAACAAACAACGATGATGGATGAGAAAAAGATAAGAAGCACGGAATCGTTCAAGTGTGGGGGATAGCTTATGCTTTAAACGGTAATTTCTTACCCACCCTACCTTTCTCTCCCTAACTTTGAACATTGAGGACAATGTTCGGTTTAAGTGTGGGGGGAGTGTGTTTGTATTGACGATTCATCGTTGCTTTAGGATTGTGGTTGATGTTGTTGTTGGAGGATACTTTGGTGGAGTTTATATGTTTATTTGTGGTTGTTATGGATTGTAACCTTGTGTTTTATTTGTTGTGTTTTTGTGTCTTGTTTTGTTTTGTGTTTTCATTTGATAAAACTTGAAAAATCCTAAAAAAATTCCAAAAAAAATTTGTTTTCGTGTTTCACTTGTTTTCCTTGATAAAATCATTTTTTCTAACTCTCAACTTCTCTAAAGAGTATGGATTTTTCTATTACTTGTTGGTTGATTTTAAATATTATATATTGACTGTCCTCCTACTGTAAGTCGCTCGGGTGTGTACCTCACTTATGTCCAGCTTCCACCTCCCGTGTTGTGATTTCGACACTGTATGCTTGTCTAGGTGACTATAACCCAAGTGACTTCTATCCTTTACGATCCATCATTCCACAAAAATACTCCATAAATAAGAATTCGGTTATGATTGATATTGAGTTTTGAATTCCTTTTCCTATCAAAAAGAACTCAAATATCAAATATGTGCGTACAAAGAAAAAAAAAGTTCTCAAAAACTAAAAAACAAAAGAATAAGGGAAAGAAGAAAAGAAAAGAAAAGAAAGAATGAAAAGAAAATGAAAATGAAAAAGAAAAAGAAAAAGAAAAAGATAGACGATTCCTTCCCCGAGTATTTTTGATATCCTTATCTTCCATTTGGATCGGTTCTTATGTCACTTAGGCCATTAGGACGACCCTAGCCCTTGTTTTTACAAGTGGTCGAGACTTGTATACTTTTGTCGATAACTTCATGGGAGTACTCATTCCATCTCCGCCACACATCCCGACATAGCTTGGACCGAGGCCAAGAAATATGTAATAATTATTTTTGCAACCGATTTAGTAATTTTAGTATCCATATTCTATATTTTAGTTGGATTTTAGAATTGTGACTTTTGATTTGAAAACTTGTGATTTATTTGTGACGTTTGTTTTTCGTTCTTGTGTTTTGTGTTTATGTTTTTGCGTGTTATTTATTTATGGGTCGTAGATTAGTCTAATGAGTTACTCGAGGACGAGTAAAGTTTAAGTGTGGGGGAATTGATAACACGCAAATTTGGACCGTTTTACCCCATATTTTCACTCGTATTTGACTCGATTTTGTGTGCTTTAACGTCAATATAACTCATTTTTGACTATATTTCGTATTTTCTATTTTGAATTTGGTTTTTTCGTATTTATCGTCTTTTTCGTAGAATTTCGTACTGCTTTTGTGTGTTTTTGTCTTTTAGGTACGTGTTCGTGGATAAAGAGGCGAATTGAAGCTAGTGGAGCAAGTCAAGAGATCGAGTCAAACCCCAAGTTCAAACCCTAGAGGTGAAACCTTGAGCGAAAAGGAAAAACAATATTCCATTGGGCATCTTCACCGGAGAGGTCGAACTTCAAATGAATATATATATATATATATATATTTCTAGACCTCGGATCAAAGCGATTTCAGCTAGAGGTGAAAGCTTATCTTCTTAGCTTTCCAACGACATATCACACGCCCCAATCAAAGTTCAAACGAGAGAGTTATAACCCTCTGAAGTCACAGGGCGAAATTTCACCCGATGAAATTTGACCGGACGAAATTTCACCCGATGAAGTTGATCGGGCGAAATTTCCCCCGATGAAGTTCACCGGGCGAAAATGACCGTGCAAAATTTCGCCCACCGGGTGAAATTTCGCCCGATGGAGAAAAGCGCCAAAAACCGCAAAATGATAAGAAAATCACCGGGTGAAATTTCACCCGGTGGGATTAATTCGTCAAGCCGCAGGGCGAAATTTCACCGGATGGGAATGATCGGGTGAAGTTTAGTTGATGGGCATTTGGGCTTCCCTTATTGGGCTTAGAAGACTAGGGTTTTGATCTCTCTTTTCTCTCCTCTATATATATGTAACTCCTCATTCTTGAGGAGGAGAGACACAATTCCACCACACCAACACAACACTACCTAAGCTAGTAGATTAGTAGTTGATTATTAGTAATAGATTATTATTAGTAAATTATTATTAGCTTATTAGTAGATTAATTATTAGGGAGATTTTTGGAGGGTGACAATCCAAAAATCTCCACCTATTTAGATATAATTAGTTTTCTCTTTAATTAGTGTAAAGACTTCATCCTTATTATATTCAAGTTTTTATTGAAGTTCTTTTGGAGATTTTCAAGGGGTTAGTGACAAATCCATTGTCCATCTTCATCAAGCTTCATCTTTTATTTATGCAATTCTCTTCCTTATCGTTTATCTTCAATATTTGGTATATTTCTCTTCCTCTCCCTAATCTCTAGACTAGATTTAATTTCGTTCTAGATTTAGTTATTATGCACGTTTTAGTTGTTTGCTCTTTAGTTATTATTTTAGTAGTTTCCATTATGAATTTTGAGTAGATTTCTTGTTAGGGGTTAACGGAGGAAGAACTTGGATTATTTGAATTCAGGGATGTTTGTGGGTTGGTTACTTGTTGATTTATCAATTTTGAGGTTTTTGTGTCTTTGTTGACTTAGATACGCGGCTAGGTCGACCTTGACTCCCTCCTATCAATATGGGGAAACTCGGGGTAGGAGTTACCTTGACTTGAGACTTACCCTTTCGCCGCGAAAGCGGGTATAGGTGGGTTGGGTGAAGAAACCGAAAAGTGGCATTTTCCCTTATCGATGTTGTGACTAAAACTCGATTCCGAGACTCATAGAACCCAATTTCCGATTCCCGACTCCCCCTAACACCTTTTCCTTATTAGATTATCTTCTCGTAGTTCATAGCTTTTTAGTATAGACTAGTGTAGACTTAACCCTAAAACCCCAAAAATAGACCCCGAACGTCCAAACATGCTTAGACTTTGACTCGACCGACTTTACCTAGACCGTCCCTGAGGATCGATCTCGACTTACCGCTACTACGTAGTTAGTTTGCCGTGTTTATAAATTTTGTTTGATCGTGTTAGATAGGTGACAATCTGACGCGCATCAAAATGGCGCCGTTGCCGGGGACGGCGATTAGTTAGTTGAGTTTTAGTCTTTTCGTGTTTGGTTATTGTTCTCCCTCTACCCTAGTGCGTCTTGGTGCTAGGAGACTCACTTTCTATTTGAGTATGTTTGCCAGGAACAGGTTATCGCCTCTTCGGTTCGATTTCGAGCCAAAAATGACATTTAAAGATATGAAATTTCGAGGAAATTACTCAATAAAAGTGACTCGACATTTGTACCTCGCACCACCATCCATACATACTATCCTTCCACCCCCTCAAAATCCATCCATATCGCCAACATCCACACCACTTACACCTTTCATTCCACAAAATTCACCTTCTACAACTCCTCATCACTCCAAATTCACAAGAAACACCATCTCCACAAGAAAATTCTCCAACCCTTTCACCTCTTAAATCACCTTCATCACCAAAAAGCCTTCAAAAAGCAAACATGACAACTCTTGGTTCACATCCACAACTCACTCACGAGGAATTTTCTATCCCCGTTTCCTATGGAACCATTACGGATGAGTTTGAGCTTAAAAATTACTTGATCAATGAAGAAAAACTATATACCTTCCATGAGCCCCCTCAAGAAGATGCTTTTGAACATGTATGCTCTTCCGAAGAAAAGATAGTTGGAGCTGATGGGTAGGGATTTGTCGTGAATCCCAACCATCAAATACTAACCGGCAAACCTAACTAGGTAGCTAGGGTAAGTCGGGTCGAATCCACAGGGACGGGAGGTCGGACAAAGGTATGCTACGGTCAAGGACTAGGTTCGAGACGAGCTAGTCTAAGGGAGATGGCTATGGACTAAGCTAAGGTCTAAACAACGGAAACAGACAAAGGAGAACGGGCTAGGGTTAGGTCGGGGTCAAAGGGGTAACAGAATGGTCGAAGGAGAACTAGAGGTGAAGGAGGTAGTAGGGTAATCTAGGTTGGTCCGGGCTCTCGCAACTTAGACTCACCTAGAGGTTCCACCTAAAACCCATCTTGGCGATACACAACACAAACGGGGTTCTAGCACGCTATAGGCCTAGGTCGAATCCGGGCTCTCGCAACTTAGACCGACCTAGGGGTCGTCCTCACCGGGCTCTCGCAACTTAATGAGGGAACCGAACCCACAAACAAGCTAATACCCACAAGAGAAAGGCAGGAAAACAAGCATTCGTACATACTTAGTCATTCAAGCAATTCAACAAACATGTGATGTGCACCAAACCAAGGAGAAACCCAAATCTTCCACCAACAACTCCAACAATCCCTTAATCATCCAATTAACACCCTAATCACCTTACTAACCCTAGCAAGAACACTACTCTAACATATCTAAACTAAAACTAACACTAACAAGAGAAATCAAACCAAACAACAAAACTAACATAATGAAACTAGTCTACAAAGAACTATGAACAATAACAAGAACTAAAGATTCAAACTTTAATGATAAAAACAAGATTAAAAGAAAGAATGAGGAGATTATACCAAACTATAGATGAAAGGAAGAAAGAAACTTGCATAAATGGAAGAACCCAAATACCTCAACCAAGGTTGTCAAGCTTGGTTGGAATCTTCAAGAATTCCCAAATTACAAGTACTAATCTAAGATTAACGATAATCTAAGGACTAATCTACACTAATCTATGCTAATCTATCTAGGGTTTTATCTCTCATGTCTAACATAAGCTTAACAAAACAAGGGAAGAGTATATATAGGGTTACAAATGAAAGGGAGAAGAAAATGAAACAAGGCGGAGTAGCAGTGGCCCGTCCCGGCCGAGACGGGTTGGTCCCTGTCGGGACGAGGTCGGTCCCGGTCGGGACGCCTCCATCCCGATCGGAATGGGCCCAGGTCAGCAGCTCCTCTTTTTGCTCCTTCATCCCGAACGGGATGAGCTTATCCCGAACGGGATGAGCCTTGTAGGCCTCCATTATGATCTTTTTGGTCCCTCCTTGCTTCTCATGGGCTTCTCACCGATTCTCGGGATCGGGTCTCGGAGGCTCGGGATTGGGTCCCAAGGTCTCGGGGTCGACTCCAAGGCATCGAGTCATCGTTCCTTAGTTTCGTTGGCTCCAAAATGTGTATGTATTGAGTCGGAATTGCTCCAACTCTTCCAAGTCGGTCTCGGGAACCTGAAACGAACTAAAGGAAGCATAAGAAGCCCCTAAACCGCTCCCAAGGAGCGATTCTACAAGGAAAACGGGACCAAAACACTACAAAATAGGCACTACAAATGACACTTATCAGGAGCCAAGTTTATTAAGAAGATGGGAGATGAAAATTCTCCTATGACCAATGAAATGAAACTTCAATTGGAAAAGGAAGAGTTAACCAAGAAACTTGAGGCTATGAATGCAAAACATAAAGGGAATAATTACCATAATCAAGGAGGTAATTATCATAATCAAGGGTTCAATCAAGGGTATCAATGCAATTATCAAGGTAACCAAGGGCTAAATCAAGGGTACCAAGAGTTCAATTTTCAAAGACATAACCAACCTTCTCCTTTTTATGGAAATCAAGGTAATTATCAACATGGTTAAGGTAGTGGTCGAGGGTATGGTTCGACCATTGATATGAGAAAGACATTAGTCAATGAAGTGTATCAAGGAAACCCGAATTACCAAGGTAATCAAGGTCACAAAGGATTACACTCTCAAAGCTACAATGGACCCTCTCAATTCTTTGCCAACCAAGGTCATTCTCAACAAAGTCAAGGGAGCAGTCATTGGGACAATTCATTAAATGAATTGCGAAGAATAATAGAGTATTTGATGAATGAAAATACGAAAGACAAGGCAAGGCTAGAACTCTTGAAATCTCAACGAGCATCCAAAGTCTTAGCTACTCCCATGCACCCACCTCATGACTTTCTCGATCAACCTCAACACCCAAGGGATCCACCATGCCAAACCCATGTCGTTATTCAAAGAGAAGGAGAAGAATTTGAAAACTCTCACAATCACTTGAGTACCAAGGCAACCCCAAATTTGCAACAACAAAAAGCACTACATGCCACTACTCCCGATTCTCCCAAACAAAACCGGGGAATTCGAGAAGAATTTGAGTTAGTTGCAAAAACCGAGGAAAAACAACAAAAATTGAAGAAAGCTAGAAGGCAAGAGACCGAGCAAGCAATTGAGGAGAAGGAATCCAATGTTCCACCTCCATTGATCTATGTGCCACCGTTACCATTCCCAAAACGAGCTAACATTCAAAAAGGTAATATCAAGTGTAGCCGACTTGTGGACACAATCGAAAATGTAGAAGTCTCATTGCCATTCACCAAGGTCATTCAAGAGAAATCAACCATCACTAATGGGATGAAAAATGGTGAAAAGCTTACAATGTTTTGTATGTTTGATGATAATATTCATGTTGTTGGTTCTTGTCATGACCTATCTCCCTCAACATATGAACTTGATAATACTTGTGCCCCTCCATTGGAAAACTCTTTGCTAGATGACAAGAGTGATGATATTGATGAATTTATGCTTGATCATAACTCCAATGTGTCTTTACCATCTTCTTCATCTTGCATACCATCTACTTTGCCATCTACTAACTTTGACATTGTTGGTGGAGGAGATTTAATGTCTACCTACTTATCTAAAGAGCCTTTGGAGGTTGTGCTTGGTTGTGATTTGTGTGTGGGTAGTGATGTTACAATAAGCAAGGAAGAGGATGCTATTGAAGCGGGATTAAATGGTACAGAAAGTCAATATGCCGAAAGTCTTAAGGTTAGTTGCTTGGAGGTCACTCTTGAAACAAAGGTGAAAGAACTTAATCATACTCCTCTCTCAACTACTTTGAGTCATGATTCTTTAGATACCTACCTTATGGATTCTTTGGTGAGTGAGATTGAGAACACTTATTGAGATTCTTTAGTGAGTGAGAGTGAGATTGGTGCGATTAATTCGTCAAGCCGCAGGGCGAAATTTCACCGGATGGGAATGATAGGGTGAAATTTAGTTGATGGGCATTTGGGCTTCCCTTATTGGGCTTAGAAGACTAGGGTTTTGATCTCTCTTTTCTCTCCTCTATATATATGTAACTCCTCATTCTTGAGGACGAGAGACACAATTCCACCACACCAACACAACACTACCTAAGCTAGTAGATTAGTAGTAGATTATTAGTAATAGATTATTATTAGTAAATTATTATTAGCTTATTAGTAGATTAATTATTAGGGAGATTTTTGGAGGGTGACAATCCAAAAATCTCCACCTATTTAGATCTAATTAGTTTTCTCTTTAATTAGTGTAAAGACTCCATCCTTATTATATTCAAGTTTTTATTGAAATTCTTTTGGAGATTTTCAAGGAGTTAGTGACAAATCCATTGTCCATCTTCATCAAGCTTCATCTTTAATTTATGCAATTCTCTTCCTTATCGTTTATCTTCAATAGTTGGTATATTTCTCTTCCTCTCCCTAATCTCTAGACTAGATTTAATTTCGTTCTAGATTTAGTTATTATGCACGTTTTAGTTGTTTGCTCTTTAGTTATTATTTTAGTAGTTTCCATTATGAATTTTGAGTAGATTTCTTGTTAGGGGTTAACGGAGGAAGAACTTGGATTATTTGAATTGAGGGATGTTGGCGGGTTGGTTACTTGTTGATTTATCAATTTTGATGTTTTTGTGTCTTTGTTGACTTAGATACGCGGCTAGGTCGACCTTGACTCGCTCCTATCAATATGGGGAAACTCGGGGTAGGAGTTACCTTGACTTGAGACTTACCCTTTCGCCGCGAAAGCGGGTATAGGTGGGTTGGGTGAAGAAAACCGAAAGGTGGCATTCTCCCTTATCGATGTTGTGACTAAAACTCGATTCCGAGACTCATAGAACCCAATTTCCGATTCCCGACTCCCCCTAACACCTTTTCTTATTAGATTATCTTTTCGTAGTTCATAGCTTTTTAGTATGGACTAGTGTAGACTTAACCCTAAAACCCAAAAAATAGACCCCGAACGTCCAAACATGCTTAGACTTTGACTCGACCGACTTTACCTAGACCGTCCCTGAGGATCGATCTCGACTTACCGCTAGTACGTAGTTAGTTTGTCGTGTTTATAAATTTTGTTTGATCGTGTTAGATGGGCGACAATCTGACGCGCATCAAAATGCCAGGTCGCTAAAATTGAAAAAGGATACGCTAAAGTTTGAGAAGGGTACGCTAAAATTGAAAAAATGTACACTAAAATTGGATAAAGGTACGCTAAAATTGAAAAAGAGTACGCTAAAATTGAAAAAGAGTACGCTAAAATTGAAAAATGGTACGCTAAAATAGAGAAAGGGTATACTAAAATTGAAAGAGAGTACACTAAAATAGAGAAAGGGTACACTAAAATTGAAAGAGGGTACACTAAAATAGAGAAATGGTACACTAAAATTGAAAGCGGTACACCATAATTAAAAATAGGGGACGCAAAAATTGGAAAGAATACGCTAAAATTGAAAATTAGTACGATAAAATTAAGAAAAAAATATGCTAAAATTTAAAAAGGATACACCAATATTGTTAAGGGTACTAAAATTGGACCGAAACTGAAGCCAAAAATAATTAAACAAAGAGTTTCCAATTAGGCTTCCTGATTCACAACAACGCCAAAATCTAATTCTAATATTGCTGGTTCCGGTTCTTCTCAAAGAAAAAAATCAACCCGGAACAATTTTCTTATATAGTTGCAATCTTGTTCTTATCCCACCATAAGAGTTCTAACAATTTTTTCCTTCCCATACGAATCCAAACACTCACTTTGAAAAGAAAACAAAAAATATTAACTACCCGATTACCGTAAATAAAACTACAAATGATTACTTGTATTAGTACCTTAAGATATTGCTCGCTCGTCCACTGAGAACTATTGTAAACTGACTCCAACCACTTCAGAACATAAGCTCCACAATCAAACCTATAAATTTTGTGTAAGTGTTTGTATTCATTGAAAAAAAATCACATAAAAATGTAAAATTTACCCGTTCTGTTGTTGAGGTACACAAAGGGTTGAAAACTCGAACTTCTTAATCTAAACCAACTTTGAAAAGAGTAACTACATCTCTACGCACAAAATCTCAACTTCTAAAGAGTAACTACGTCTCTAAAGTATCAAATTCCGATTAATGATGAATAATATAGAAACCCAAAACAACAACAAACAATTGATTGATGATGAACGATGAACGTGGTACACAGTGAAGAATAATAATGATTAGAGTAAATAATTATAAAATAATGGAGTACAAATTGTACTTTCACTTGAATGATGACGATGATGATAAAAACACAAAAATGTGCAGATTATAAAGGGTTCCAAGAGAGAAGACAAAAGTGATCGATTTCTCATTCTCACCTGCATAATACGTATACCTTAGTGAAATCATCAATGGAACACTACTCCAATTTCTACAAACCCTAACATTATAATCTACACTACAATAGTAATCACGACACTGAGTAAGTATCAAATTCAAACATCTTAAACATAATCGTATAAATCGTAATAATCCGACCTATTTGATTCCGATTACTGAGAATCGACTAATTCAGTAATTGACCTAATTAATCTAGTTTAGCGAGCAGTAATCGACTAGTACTCAAGCAATTGAATGATGATGATGATGATGATAACGATTGAACTAAATGAACGATTGAATTGAACTAAATGAACGATTGAATTTGAGCAGTATAATAAACGATTGAATTGATATCATCGATTGCAGAAAAGAAGAGTAATTAAGAAGATCGAATGAGGAATACCTGAAAATTGCGAAGAAGATCGAGGATTGAAGAGAAAAGAAGATCGAGGATCGATCGAGGTTCGTAGAAATTGAGGGAAATTGGGGGAAATTTGGGAGGAGGAGGGGGGGGGGGGGGTCGGGGATCGGGGGAAAGAGTGAAATTGGTAGGGAAATTGGGGGAAAAATTAATCGACTAATTAAGATGACATTAGAAAATCAAAGTGCAATCTCATCTATCCATTCACATAATAGGATCTGATGGCTGATAATAGTTCTCACAGTTCTCATTGAGTGAGTGGTTCTCACATGAACCTAAATCTGTATATATATATATGTGTGTGTGTGTGTGTATATATATATATATATATATATATACACACACACACACACACACAGAGGTGGGTTCCGGTGAGGCAGGGTAACTCCTTACATCCATTGAGGCACAATCTAGACCATTAGATTAAGATGAGACATACATCCAAATAAGTGTTATATACACTAAAAAAATTCATTATATACGTTATTAAACTCACTATATACACACACACTTAAGAACTCAATATATACAGTAAAAAAAAATGTTATATACACTCAAATAGTTATTATGTACACCAATTAATCAACAATGGAACATACATCAAAATAACTGTTATATACACTAAAAAAACTCATTATATACGCAATTAAACTCATTGCATATATATACACTTAAGAACTCAATATATACAGTAAAATAATTGTTATATACACCCAAATAATTAATATGTACATCAGTTAATCAACAATGGAACATACATCAAAATAACTGTTATATACACTAAAAAACTCATTATATACGCTATTAAACTCACTACATATATATATACATTTAAGAACTAAATACATATACAGTAAAATAGTTATTGTTATATACACTCAAATGGTTACTATGTACATCAATTAATCAACATATATACACTGAAATAATTGGCATATGTACTTAATTATTTGATATAATAGAATTGTTATATATCTTTAAACAGTTATTATGTACACTGAAATTGTTTTTATATACACCAATTTTATTTTAAATTTCGAATTTTTTTTTTCAGAATTTTTTTTTTTTGGAAAAAAAATTTCGGATTTTTTTTTTCGAAAAAAAATAAAAAAATTTGGAAAAAAATATTCCGAAATTTTATATTTTTCCGGAAAAAAAAAAAATCCGAAAAATATCAATTTATTTCCCCGGGAAAAAAAATTGAGGAAATTTTTTTTATGTATGAGTTTTTGTTTTAATCTTAGCCTTTAATTTGATTTTAATCTAATGGTTGAGATTGTGCCTTAATGGATGCGGCGAGTTGAGCTGCCTCAAAGGATCCTAGATCTATATACACATGTGTATATATATATATATATATATATATATATATATATATATATATATATATATATATATATATATATATATATATATATATAATAAGAATGTACTGTAGCTTATTATAAGTTACCTTATAATATCAACGTGGTTGCAAGAATTAATTAAACAAACACTCACCTAACAAATTTCATTTACTACTACAAAAAATTCCCACAAATTAAATCTAATTTTACCACAACAAAGAACAACCTTTCATACTATATATCCCCACATATACTCAATGAAATCTCCTCCGATTCAACCTACCATATAACAATGGTCTATTAGTGGACATTGGAGGGTTACTTCTGAAGTGCTTTCAATGTTACTATAAAATTACCTTGTACTAATGCTTCAACTTAGATAAACAAATAACTAGGCAATAATGAGATGATTGGGGGAAGTATCATGGAGTTAAGCAAGAACGATTAATTGTGATAAAACGAACTGAAAGTCTTGAATTTACAAACCCTTCAATCCAATTATTTCATTACTTTGTTCAATCAAAACAATCAAGACTATCATCTGATCATCCATCATAACCAATCATCTGCTCTTTTTGCCTGGTATTTTCAACTTATCCCTCTTTAATTTCATGAATTCAGTATTTATAGAATTGATTTCATTAAATCTGCTACTCCTAATTGTTTCTTTAATAACATTTTTCTAGGTTTCACTGCTTTTCTCTTATTTTAGATATAAAAAAAAAAGCTTAGAATGATTAACTGATCAAATGCTTACCTTTTCAAAGTCACTTGTAGTTGAGCAATGATTAACTATATCGTACATGAACCACATCACAAACAAGTCATCATCCACGCTTTCGCTTTGTTGAGGACACTACCACGGAATAGACAATATTCATAATTTTAAAATTTTGCAGATTATAAGAATTAAAGCATAAACAAAATGTGAAAAAAATGTAGTCTTTTAGTTACCTTCATAGATTTCCATAAAGGTTCTTTTCTTTTAATCTTCATATGACCACCACTCAACTTGAACCTCTTTAAAATCCTAAAGAAGATATCCTGTTGATTATTTTAAGTACTTTTAGAAATTAGTTCAAACGAAATAAAAGTTTTAAATTTACTTACCAATCAACGGAATAGTAATCTCACGCCCTTGAAAAAATCTTAGTATAATAATTGTCATTTAAAAAAAATTATCGACAAGGATATTAAATATAAGTACTTGCATCAACAAAAAGACAACAAAGAACACTACAAGAGATAGGTTATTAGATGTGGTACAAGATTAATTAGAGAGCCGAAACTGAATTCTTCGAAAATAATAAATAAAAGCTACGACTTTGTTAGAATTTAAGGGTCTCTTTAAATATCATTTTAAATAATTAAGCACACAAACATCTTGTAGCCACAAACTATAACTTTACCCGTAGACAAGTAAGGAGTAACTTAGTATGTCATTGAATTGTTGAAACCAGTTAATTATAAACACGAATTTCCCTAAGAAGTGAGAGTTGGTTTCATATGCATCGCTCAATCTAAGACGTGAAGTATGGCCTACAGCTATATATCTCGTTGTTTGGAGTTACATACCGGTGAGACGCTGACTAGACGTGGCAAACAGCTGAAGTGGTCACATCGGATCAACTTTGGGTTTTCATGTTTTTAATGTTTCATCGGATCAACTGACAAACAGGTATTTCGTCGGACCAAACCATTTTTATGTTTTTAATTTTCAACTTTCCTGCATATTTTTGGGTTAGGTCAGGTCAACGCTAAATTGACCCCGCCCGACCCCCAAATTGAAGACTCGAATATGCGAATTGACTCGACCCAACCCTAAATTCCAACCCGGTTGACCGTTTCCCGTCAGTGATAGTATGTATACTCAGGTTAGTAAAAATTATACTCCATAGTAATTAGAAGACGGGATTAGTTGACAATTCACGTTGATTTGGTTGGTGCTCCATGATCTTCTTATGTCGTGCTTAATAGAGTGAAAGTATTGTTTTTGTATTCCTCCTACCACTTTTGTCTTTCCTTACTCATTACCTGATTCATATCCACTGTCTTCTTGCTTTGAAGAAGAATATATATATATATATATGTGTGTGTGTGTGTGTGTGTGTGTGTGTGTGTGTGTGTGTGTGTGTGTGTGTGTGTGTGTGTGTGTGTGTGTGTGTGTGTGATGGAACCGTTCATTATCGTAACTTGTTTTAGGCAGTACTGAATAACTGTGGGGCTGATGCCTAACTCTAACTATGGTAATACAGAATACACAATACAGGACCCAACGAAGAAACTGCAACTTATTCCTAGGTACCTACCTGCTCATTTCACTTTGCCCACCCAACATTTCATTTTCCATTCCTTTTTATATTAGCCTCATTATATTTTCATCATGTATATCATCTAAGTCGGTTACTATATCATCCTGTATATTATTAATCTCTCCGTCTCGTTCAATTGTTTGCCTTTGATTAAAATACTCCTCACAATTAATATAAAAGACAAACAAATGAATGAGACGGACGGAGTATTATTATTGAGTGTATCCGTTAATTGGACCTTCAGAATTCGTAATAATCGGACATTACAAACATTACACAGAACACTTAACTCGTGCCTACACACATTACACAGCACAAATGCACTGTACTCCTCCATAAACGCTAACTTTCTCAATCATACAAAACCCTATATTAACAAATCTAGAAACAAAACCCCTTAATTAATCACAAAATATGGTAAAAACTCGACCCTAACAAATAATTAGTAACAAAAAGCTTCAACTAACGGCAAAAGAAGATAGAAATACACAAAAAAATTGAGAGCAACAGACCTTTGGCGAAAATTGAGAGGCGACAATGGAGAATGGGTGGAAATCGAAGTGCAAGCAGCGACAATAGGGAGGAGAGCGATGGATGAAGAGCGAGCAGCAAAAATTGGTTCTGGGGTTGGGTTTCGTCGATTGAAAATTAGGATCTGGGGCTGGGTTTTTGTCGGGAAGGATAAGGGAAAGGTAGAGAGGGAAGAGGGCGGTATAGGTATAGATGAGTCTTTCCTTTTTTTTTATTAAATTAAATTAAAATAGGAAATGTAGGGAGGCGTCAATTGACGCAATACCAATTTTATTTTCTAAATATGGAGAGGCGTGAATAGGGCAAGACGCCTCTTATTATTTTTTTCCACTACTTATTGAATTTATCTCTAAAAGTGACTCACCTAGTATTTTTTTCTTTAAAAAAAAGATAAATTATTAGCAGTTATTTACCTAAAACGCCTCAAATGAGGAGACGCAATTTGACCTTTTTCTACTAGTGATAGTCAGGGTTGGAGATGTTACAGTCTAAAACCAGATGTTACAGTCTGACTTTAAATGTTACAGTCCAATCCTCAAATGTAACGGTCCGTGGTGTTCTGTGATGAATTTCATGTCAAAAAGATTTTGAGTTGCGCGTTTGTTTTAAAATTATTTCCTAAAAGTATTTTTCTAAAATATCTTCTACATGATTTTATGAAAATTATATTCCACTAAGTTTTGGAAATATTTTATTGTGTTTTATTTAAGGTAAACTCTTTCTAAATAAAACTTTTTTATGGAAATAAAATCTATTTGAGTTATATTAGATTACTTGGTGAACAAGACTCACCTTGTGTTTAGGAAAGTAATTCTTATTACACGTGAGATCTTGGTAATACACCATACTTAGGAGTCTTATATTATTTGCTTATACTCCCTCCGATTATTTTATATCTTCCTATTTCATTATAATACCTCTCATACAATAAGGGGTAAGATATAAAAGAATTGGACGAAGTATTTCTGAATATCTTTGATTTATTTTCCTAATCTTTGAAGTATTCTACTTTCCTTATAAGTATTACTCTATGCGCACGGTTGAAGTAGTATTTAAGCCAAACTCGATTTTCATATTACCTACGCATTCTTCCATTGAGTTTTAAAGTCTAAAAGGAAAAAATATTTTCAGCAAAAAACATTTTGCTAATTTCTCTAAGGTTAGAATTCATCACGAAAAAGTCACTTCTTTCTTGATTATTATGTTACATTGCTATAAGTACTTGTCGGTTGAAGAACAACGCTCTTACATCTGTCTTGCAAGGAATACACGTCATAGCAGAACTCGGCTAAACCATTTAGTATCATTTGGTTTAAGATAGAATAATTAGTGTTATTCTAGTTGAACGATTATAGTTAATCATTGAGGGTCTATTAATATTTTGTAATCTTAGGGATCATGTAATCCCCTACAAATTCTAATGCAAAACAGTGACGGAATCACTGTCGATGGGATTTTAACACATTGATGTCTAATAGATTATTGTATGATAAAAAGGTAAGTCTAAAACAAATGCCACTTTTTCTAAAAAGGGAGAAAATGAAACTTCCAAAATCCAGTAAAACAGTACAATCCATAAAACGAAACAACATTAATAATAATATAAACGAGTAGGATCATGACTCCTCGCTAGCTTAAACCCGATCCCACAAAATAGATAACCTACAATGTTAAACATAACAGCCACAGTTCAGTGGGTAGCAACTCAGGCAATTCTCCCAGTCATATTACATAATATATAAGCAATATATAGAAAAATAATATATGAAAATATATTAAAACTGAAAACATTATATAATAAAATAGATTCAAAACAAAAAACAGTTCAGCAGCCTAACGGCGTAAAAACGAATAATAATATAAAACTGATTATCAGTACGGCTTTTACTACTAGAGATATGTCAAAACAACACTGAAGTGTCACTAGTTTAGGAACTCAGTGCCCACGAAGCGACTCCTAAGCCCACTCACTAGGCAACTCAAACTATAATAGGACTGCATTCAGCGAAGTCCTAGCCTAAGTACATGCGCATGAATCCTGAGCATAAATGATATCCAGTTCGAAAATCAATGTATCCCTATAATTCGGATACACTGACCATATAGTTGATGGCAACACCACATATCCTAGACTTATATACTGTACATTCTCATTTCCAACATTATTGCATATTCAAACCAATAAGTATTTTATCCGAAGATATCTTAATATATTCTCAAAATAGTAACCTTCAAAAGATAAAAAAACTTTCTTCAAATATTAACTTTCCTAAATAAGTGTTATTATAATAAAAACCGTTTAAAATATGAGTTATATAAAATAGTTAATATTAGGACTTATGATATAAAGATTATATTTATTAGATAAATATATAATTAATGATTAAAAGTCAAGGAAAGTAAAAATCATAATTATTTTTCAAAAGGTTGGAGTTTAAGTAATTAAAAGTAATAAATTAAAAATTTATAGATTTTTCAGAATTGCACTGTCTTACTATAAAATTCATAATTAAATAAATCAAAACGACATAAGACCAGTGAGGTTGAAAAAATTTAGAAGCTTAATTACAACTTTTGTTTCTGGAGAAAATCGAAATTCTTTAGTTAACAAGGGTTTTTATTCGTAGGTTTCTAAACTGACAGAAACCGACATCCCGATCGTATTTCTTTAATAAAACACGTTTAAATTTATTTTGAAGCAAAACAAATTGGAAACATTAAATATATATTTCAAATTTTAGGTACGTAAATTAACCAAATTAATTCAAAGTTTATCATAGGTTTTAAATTAGGTTTTACAACAACTGACAAATTCGCGAACTAATTCGTCACAGTTTCATAAACGATTTATTGTGACGAAAATACTTGGAATTAATTTACGAATTAATCAGATGTATACTAGACTTAAAATAAACATTTGTCTCTTTTCAATCTTTTCGAAAATAAAGTCTTTAAAATATATTATTAATTCGCACAAAAACAGTAATCGATTCTGAAACATGATGTAACTTTGTTAAAAATAATAATAACTTTCAATTTGGTAATTCATATTAAAAATCAAGAAATTTAAGTGACAAATTATTATCTGTATGTTTTAGTCTTGACCTTATAATACTTTAGTAGCTTCGATGCACAATAAATTTAAGCATGTGATTTGTAACAATCAAAACAATAGAAACAATATGCTAGAAATCAATTACAACTATCATAATAATAATAGGGTTATTTCATAACAATAATACCAACTATGGGGGTGCTTCTTATATTAATACCAACTATACGTAATCCCAATTTAATATGAACTATCCCCACATTAATCTCTCTTTAGAACAAGTTACCGGCTACCTGATGAGCCGGTTCCCTTTTCCTTTTAATTTCTTTTTGAATTAAAGTCCCCCTCCCACCATACTCTGTACACTTCCTCTCTCGTTACTACGTACTCTTCTCTCGCCATTGTTGAACTCGACATCTCTTCTCGCCATTGCTTTTCTTAAACTTTTTGAAATTGTGGTAAATAAATTAGAGCATATGACGTTTGCAAAAAAAAATCTGACATTTGAAGGATACGAATTAGAGGAGGATCCAGATGAATAACCACATCTCATTGTATCAATGAGGGTTTTGAAGATTGATAATGGAGGATGACTTTTAATTTGATGAATATAAAGGGGAAGAAGAAGAAGAAGAAGAAGAAGAAGAGGCGCACCAAAACCTAGCAGGTCACAATTACCGGTTTTACAGGTAAAAAAGGCATTGGTTATAAAGAGAGATTAATGAGAGAATAGTTCATATTAAAACGAGATTACGTGTCTATTAGTAATCCATAATAATATAGTAAAACATGTCTATTAGTAAAAATCTGATTTTTAACATTACTACAAGCAACTACGACATATATATCACGCAATGCCGAGTCATGCCATCATTGTTACCTTGTTTAGTCTTCGAGATCTGTATTGACAATATATTCATCCGCCTCGAGATCCTCTAAAAAGCCTACAAAACGGTGCACACATATATAAAACCTATTCTACAATTTAAGAACTACACGGATTAAGAGTAATGGAATTACCCTGAGTTTAGAACGAATTAGGAACTAATCGAGGACCAAAAGATTGGAACTCGAAATGGAGATAGTCCGCCTATACGGACCGCACGAACAAGGCTTTGGAAAAGCAAAGATTCCTACAAGTCACGTAGGAATAGAAGATGATGCAACTGCTAATTTGTATTATTTTTTTGTGAAGAAGAAGGAGGTTAAGGTTACGTAAAACAAGAATAATGAGTGTTAAACTTAGAGTTTGATACTAAATAGAAGAATAAAAGAGAGGCGGAGTAGGATTAGGAGTAGTTGCTAACAAAGATTAAAAAAATGGGATAGTGTAAGCACGTGTTTAAAAGAATTAGTATCAATAGTGAAGCAAAGTCCAAATAACCGACTAACTCTAGAACTTTAATATTGGACTCAATTTGGGTCCAAAATAATTTACGGGTTAAAATAAAAGTGTTCGTAAAAAAATTGTAAAATAAAATGTGGGTCTACTAAGAAATCGGATTAAACTCGTATTAAAAGAATAAGACTCGGACGACCGAGGAATGAGTCGTAAACTAATATTTTTGATCTTAAAAGAATAAATATTTTTGGGTCAAGTTCGAAGTTAAATAAAAATGGTTAGTCGACTCGAGGAATCAAATGGGTCAATCTCGAGGTTAAAACAATTGTTTGCAACAAAATAGTACTACGCGACGAACAAATAAATGGTTTTTTAACAAAAATTAATAAATGGACTACAAGCTAAAACAGTACAAATTGGGAATTCGGGTTGACGAAAGAGATAGGAATTGATATCGAAATTGACGGAATAGAGTATAGGGTTACGATATAATTGTAATAGAAGTCGGTAATACATTAATAAAATAGCAGGTGTTACAACCTTCCCCACGAAAAAAAAGTTTCGTCCCGGAAACTTGTAGGAACGAAAAGAGAGTAGAAAAGAAATGAGTATACCTTATTCAAACGGATGGGGATGTTTGGATAACATTGAAGATTCAGTCTCCAAAGTCTCCTCCTCAAAGCGATTACACCTCCATAGAACTTTCACCAAGGGAACAACCTTATTTCTTAGTCGTTTCTCCTTTCTATCGGTGATACGAATAGGTCTCTCCTCGTAAGTCAAATATGGTTCTAACTCGAGGACCTCAGGTTTCAGCACATGTTCGGGATCACTAACGTATCAACGCAACTGAGAGACATGGAACACATCATGCACCTTACCTATAGAAGCAGGCAATTCCAGCTTATATGGCACCACACCGATTTCTCTACTACGGGATATGGTCCAACAAACTTAGGGCAAAGCTTACTCTTTATCCTAAATCTCTTCACACATTTCATCGGCGAGACTTTCAAAAATACTAAGTCACCTACCCCAAACTCAAGGGGTCTTCGACTCACATCAGCATAAGACTTCTGACGATCTTGAGTAGCCTTCATCATGGAACGAATTAACTGCGCCGCACAGTCTCGGCTAAGAAATCAGGTCCTACAGTCTTCACTTCTCGAGGTTCATCCCAACACAGAGGACTACGACACTTTCGACCATAAAGTGCTTCGAACGGATCCATCTTGATAGAAGCATGATAACTGTTGTTGTAGGAGAACTCAACCAACGGTAAATGTCGGTCCCAACTACCTTGAAAATATAAGGCACAAGCACGGAGCATATCCTCCAAAGTCTGAATAGTCCTCTCAAATTGGCCGTCAGTCCCAGCGTGAAAAGCAGTACTCATCAACAACTGACTTCCCAAAGCACTCTGTAAAGCCTTCCAGAACTTAGAACATAATCTCGGGTCTCGATCAGACATGATTTCTAATGGCACACCATGATGTCGAACCACCTCAACGACATATACTTCAGCAAGTCTTTCCAAACTCTAGGTATCACGGATAGGAAGAAAGCGTGCACACTTGGTCAAACAATCAACTATTACCCAAATACTATTTCTTCCATTTATAGTTCTAGGTATTGCGATAACAAAGTCCATTGCGATACATTGCCATTTCCATTCCGGCACAGGTAAGGGTTGTAGCAAACCACCAGGTCTCTTATGCTCGAACTTCACTTGTTGACAAGTTAAGCACTTACTTACATAAGCAGCAATGTAGTCTCTCATATATGGCCACCAAAACTGCAGCTTCAGGTCCTTGTACATCTTGTCACCTCCAGAATGCATAGAATAAGGAGTCTTATGAGGTTCATCTAGAATCTGCTTCCCTAATTCCTCATCAGTAGGAACGACCCAACGATCCTTGAACTTCAAAGCACCATTTGAATATTCAGCGAAGTTAACGGCCTTACCGAGACCCATCTTTATTCGAATACCAACAATAAATAAATCCGACAACTGCTTCTCACGGATCTCTCAGAACAAAGCAGGTTTAGCAATCAAGGCACTAACACACTCATCATCACAGTCCATCTCCACACCTATTGTGAGCTTGTCAAACTTACGAGCCAACTCTTCAGGTAGACAAGGATGAGAAACAAGGGCATGGATATTCTTTCTGCTTAAGGCATCTGCCACAACGTTAGCCTTTCCCTCGTAGTACACCAATTCCAAATCACAGTGTAGACACCCATATTTGGATATGGTGGCTGCAGGAGTGCCCAACAAACACCCGATGACGATCGGACTGCAACGTGACGCGAGATTACAATGTTTTAGATCGTTTTTCTATAGAACGGATCAAATTATTACTTGGAAAGATTAAATTAACATCAAGACAGCCTTAGTCGTGTCATTACGGTCGCGTCGACACTAATTAGAGTCAATTTCGACACCGGGACTCCGAATCGGTCCCGAAATACACAAAGTCAAACCCGAGTCAGCACGTTGAGCCGAGCGAACCTCGTGATGGCAAGGATTTGTCGTGAATCCCAACCGTCAAATACTAACCGGCAAACCTAGTGGGTAGCTAGGGTAAGTCGGGTCGAATCCACAGGGACGGGAGGTCGGACTAAGGTATGCCACGGTCAAGGACTAAGTTCGAGACAAACTAGTCTAAGGGGGATGGCTATGGACTAAGCTAAGGTCTAAACAAAGGAAACAAACAAAGAAGAACGGGCTAGGATTAGGTCGGGGTCAAAGGGGTAACGGAATGGTCGAGGGAGAACTAGAGGTGAAGGAGGGAGTAGGCTAACCTGGGTAAGCCCGGGCTCTCGCAACTTAGACTCACCTAGAGGTTCCACCTAAAACCCACCTTGGCGACACAAACGACAAACGGAGTACTAGCATGCTATAGACCTAGGTCGACTCCGGGCTCTCGCAACTTAGACCGGCCTAGGGGTCGTCCTCACCGGGCTCTCGCAACTTAGTGAGGGGACCGAACCCACAACAAACTAACACCCACAAAGAAAAGCAAGAAAACAAGCATTCGTACATACTTAGTCAATCAAGCATTTCAACAAACATGTGATGTGCAACAAACCAAGGAGAAACCCAAATCTTCCACCAACAACTCCAACAATCCCTTAATCATCCAATTAACACCTTAATCACCTTACTAACCCTATCAAGATACTACTCTAACATATCTAAACAAAAACTAACACTAACAAGAGAAATCAAATCAAACAACCAAAACAAACAAAGTAAAACTAGTGGAACAATGAACAACAATCAATAACATCAACAAAGATACAAACTTGAATGATAAAATAAGGATTAAGAGAAAGGAAAAGAAGATTATACCTACTAACAAGATGAAAGGAAGAAAGAAACTTGCATAAATGGAAGAACCCAAAACAAACATCCAAGTTTGTCAAGCTTGGTGAAGATCTTGAAGAATTCCCAAATTACAAGCACTAATCTAAGATTAACGATAATCTAAGGACTAATCTACACTAATCTATGCTAATCTATGCTAAAATTATCTAGGGTTTAGTCTAATATGAAGGGCATCTACTTAACATAACAAGGGAAGAGTATATATAGGGTTACAAATGAAAGGGAGAAGAAAAGAAAACAAAGCGGAGTAGCAGTGGCCTGTCCCGGCCGAGACGGGTTGGTCCCGGTCGGGACGAGGTCGGTCCTGGTCGGGACGCCACCATCCCGATCGGGATGGGCCTAGGTCAGCAGCTTCTCTTTTTCCTCCATCATCCCGAATGGGATGAGCTTATCCCGAACGGGATGAGCCTTGTAGGCCTCCATTATGATCTTTTTGGTCCCTCCTTGCTTCTCATGGGCTTCTCACCGATTCTAGGGACTCGGGATCGTGTCTCGGAGGCTCGGAATTGGGTCCCAAGGTCTCGGGCTCGATTCCAAGGCATCGAGTCATCGTTCCCTAGCTTCGTTGGCTCCAAAATGTGTATGTATAGAGTCGGAATCGCTCCAACTCTTCCAAATCGGTCTTGGGAACCTGAAACGAACTAAAGGAAGCATAAGAAGCCCCTAAAACGCTCCCAAGGATCGATTCTACAGGGAAAATGGGACCAAAACACTACAAAATAGCCACTACAAATGACACTTATCAACTCTCCCACACTTAACCCTTACTCGCCCTCGAGTAAGCACAAACTAACTACTGTACTAGCCGAATAGGTATTAGCGCACCCTACGCCCCTTCAACTCACGCGAGCGCACTTAGAGGACAAGTGCACTCCGCAAGGAAAGTTGGGTCTTGCGACAAAACCGCGGATGCAACCGGACACAAAACACATAAACACACAAACATACAAACAAACACATAATCGGTTGCACCCAAAATAAAAGAAATACCGCTTCCCTCAAACAAGCGATGAAAGAAGCACCGGTTTAGGACTCGAGGTAAGTGACAACGTTCCCAAGCTAGCAATACAAACTAAGGTGGACTAAACCCTAATAGTATGATGATAAAGCAACAAAAACGTTGGTAACTTACCTAGGTCCTCCTAACTTTCTAAAAACGTACCACGGGACGATCGGCGGAGTGGAAAAGTGGAGAACCACGGTGTTAGTCGACACTGTAGGTAAGTGAGACCCCGCCCCCTTTAGCGTGAGCCAAGAGGGTCGTCCCGTGTCCAAGACCGCATAACTAGTCCAAGTAAAAAGGTGGAAAACATGCAAAATGAGGGAAGACCGACTAATGCCGCTATCATCCTTCCTCGGGACTCAGTCCTTTGGTAGGCTCTTCACGGCAAAAGTCGAAAAAAGGCTTATTTTGAGAGGTAGGGGTTATTTTTGTGAATCGGGTTTTCTTTTGGCATTTTCTCTTTTCTTTTGCATTTTTGCTTTGTTTTGCCATGCCATTCTTTTTCTTCTTTTCTATTTTCTTTTTGGCTTTTGTGCCTTTTCTTTTTCTTCATTTCTTTTCTTTCTTTCATTTTTCTCTTTCTTTTTCTTTTCTTTGCCCTTTTTTTTGGCAAGATTTGGCTTTTTGGCATTCCTTAGTAATAAGAAAGAGAGATCGACAAATTGCATTTTATTTGTGTGGGTATGTGTAGGAGGTAGGTGAATGGGTATGTCGGGACGACGTCTTCCCTTCATACTCACAAAAAAGGGAGAACTTGGACTAGTCAAACAATCCCAAACACGGTCACCTAAGGGACAAGACTCGGTAACCAAGGCCTTTTCACACCGTGGGTGGTCATAATGGTCAAAAGTGCAAATCTCGTAGTAAATCCCTAGTAAGCTAGGTGGACACAAGGTAAAAGACCAACGAACTCATTGATTTAGGGTCATTCTACTAGGCTAAGGTCCAAGACTCGATTTACACTACTAAAAAGGGAAAGTAAACACTCGCACACTAGCCTCTAAACCGGGTTTTCGAAAACCTTTTACACACATGACACGCAACACAACACAAAACAAAAACATGACGAGAACGAAAGGAAAAAGAGACAAAAGGCAACAAAACAACACAAGATAAAACAAACACATAAACAAAACAAACACCACCCCGAGTTTCCAAATGAGCAACCAATCATCCACAAATCTTTACAAAGCTCCACCCGAGCACACAACATCACAATTTCCTCCAAACTCCACAACAAATAAAGAGGGAAAAGGGATAGAAGATGTTACCGGATGTCTTGAAAGCCTTCCAAAACTAATCGGTGATTAAGCAACCTATAAGGAAAAGGGGGGCAAACACACACAACAAAACAAAAATACGACAAAAAGACACAAAGGGAAAACACATAAAAGAAAAATCTTTTTGATTTTTGTGAAATTTTTTCAAATTTTTAGGTATTTTTAAAGGTTTTTTCGGAAAAACTAAGAAAATAAACTAAACTATACTAGAATATCGCTCCCCCACACTTAAATCGAGCCATGTCCTCATGCTCGATCGTAGGGTGCGGAGAGACAAAAGAAAGAAAAAGAAACTACGAAAATAAAGCTAAAAATCAAAAATAAAGATGAAGAAAAGGTAGAAGGTGTCCGGCCGGGGTGTAGTCAAGTCACCATGGGCCGAGACAAGAAAAGATATGGATGGGGGAAGAAATAAAAAGAAGGAAATAAAAGGAAATGGGAGGGGAGGGCTAGGTGTAATCAAGTCACCTAGCCCGGATTCCGCCTAAATCCGACTAAATCCTCAAAAGGAAAGTGAAAATCTTGTAAAATTTGGATTTTGAAAATGACTCTCGATGTAGTCACATCATCGAGAGTCGAGAGCAACATATACCAAGGCCCCGAGGGCCACCATGACACCATGACACAAAAGTGTACAAGGGGAAGGGGAGTAAACAAAGGAAAACAAGCAATAAAAGACGGAAAAGAAAGGATAGTTTCCGTACCATAGGTTAGCAACTCACTCTCACCATCGTCTCATAAATCAATAAAGGCGCTTGCTTGTCTTCATCATTGCTTTTCCGCTTCATTCTCGATAAAACGCATGGTAGAGGTAGTAATGGGACGAGGGGGGTGGGATTCGATGTGAAACTCGGTGTAAAGGGAAGAGAAACGAGGTGAGGGTATGTAAATGAAGTGTAAGGGTTATATGACATGAGCAAGGATGGGTAGGGAGGTTGGGTGGGGGTATACAATGGTTGGGTGGGCTCAAATGTCAAAGAAGAGGCCAAAAGAGGAGAAAAGAGGCCATCCCGGTCGGGATGGATGGTCCCGATCGGGATGACACACCCGTCCCGATCGGGAAGCCCTCGTCCCGGTCGGGACGACACTCCAGAATGCTCCACTTTTTGCACCTCCATCCCGATCGGGACGTCTTCTTCCCGGTCGGGATGGCACACCCTTCCCAGTCGGGATGGGTCTTCTTGACCTCCAAAACCCCAAAAACTTCACCGAAGCTTCAAAAACCGACTTCCAAACTCACGATCCATGCTCTATCATTATCCACTCTCCTCTAGGAATCACCTTTCCTTCACACCTATCACAATGAACTCAAATACAACATCAAATTCCCTCCCTCACATCGCTCATCAAAAATCCAAATAAACAAGAATTTCACAAAAACTAACAACCCTAGAAACCAAACTATACAAACATAAACACAAATACAAGCACAAAAGAAAGGGAAAAGATATTTACACTAATTACTCTCGCCAACAACGCCTCCATAGCCATCAAGAGCTCGGAGGAGTAAGTCAAATGCTCTAGCAACATCTTCAATTAAGCTCACATGGCCGAGCCTAGCCACTCCCAAAAGTTTCCAAGTCAGAGGGAAGAAGCGATCATCTTCATTATGCTCGGGGCTCTCGTGATCTTCCGGGTCTTCGGAACCAACATAGCTACGACTCTTATGACCATCCGGTAGGTATAGTGGTCTAGAGTCGTGCACGGTGTCATGATGTGGGAGATCACACCCTAGGGGTGTCGCTTCTTCTACGGGGTCGAGAGTGGAACTCTTTTCCACCGCCCGACAAGGATCCTATTCACCAACCGTCTCACAAGACAAAGGACTAGGCATCGAGTGCGGTAGAGGAGGAGAAAGCATCAAGTTTTCTTCATTGGAGGGTTTAGGATCCTCCAAATTCCCATACAAAGCAAGTTCCAAGGCGTCTACTTCTTTTTCCCAAGTATTGCGCTCCTTTTCACTCACCTTGTCAAAATGGTCATGAGGGGTGATATCTTCACTTGGGTTTGGATTGTCACCATTCGGTTCATCACGAAGAAAATCAAACAAATCCAACTTTATAGCCAATACATTGGCTCCCCAAGAGCTATCTTGATAATTATGTTCAACTCCCTCCTCATTGTCGACCCTTGAAGCCTCAACTTCCTCTATTCTTCCCTCATCTTCACCGCCTAAGCAACACTCAACAATGACCTCTTGATCGACCCTCTCTTCTTCATTTGTAGCTTCAAGGTTGGGTTGAGATACCCGACCTTCATGCCCAAATGAACCTTCCTCAACATGTAATGGAGCTCGAGTGGCCGACATCGTGATATGGGCCATGAATGCATTGATGCGAGCATCTTGCACCTCTATTTGGGCCTTGAGCTCCCTTTCAATCCCTTGCATGTGAGTCATCATCACTTGTTGAGTCTTTTGTAATAGAGCTATCTCCTCATGTTGACTCTTAAGCAATTGAGACATCATTTGACAAGTCTCAAGGATATTTGGTTGTGGGTTATGTGAGGGTGTTTGGTAGTTGTTAGG
Organism: Agrostemma githago; assembly: GCA_958450325.1. NCBI lineage: Eukaryota > Viridiplantae > Streptophyta > Magnoliopsida > Caryophyllales > Caryophyllaceae > Agrostemma > Agrostemma githago. Next base: position 57,314,795 of record OY288245.1, on the reverse strand, counting down.
ATGTTGGAATGATCCTTGACAACTTTCTTGGTAACCATAAGGAGGGCGTTCATAAGATTGTTGATGAGGTTGATATGGTTGGTGAAATCTCGGGACTTGGCCATTTGCCCCAAAGTTGTCCCGTGATAATTGATGGTATCTTGGACGCGCCATGTCCATAACGTTGCTTTGGTACCTAGGATGAGCTAGAAGCACTTGAGCAAACGTTAGTATCCTAGTGCTTTTGAGGCACTAGGAAGGGAGAGTAACACACAAGAAGAAAAACGGAGATACACAAGGAGAAGAGAACACCAAAAATCAAGAACAAAGTCCAAAACTAAGCAAACAAAAGTCTAAACTACGCCGTCCCCGGCAACGCCGCCAATTTGATGGCAAGGATTTGTCGTGAATCCCAACCGTCAAATACTAACCGGCAAACCTAGTGGGTAGCTAGGGTAAGTCGGGTCGAATCCACAGGGATGGGAGGTCGGACTAAGGTATGCCACGGTCAAGGACTAAGTTCGAGACAAACTAGTCTAAGGGGGATGGCTATGGACTAAGCTAAGGTCTAAACAAAGGAAACAAACAAAGGAGAACGGGCTAGGATTAGGTCGGGGTCAAAGGGGTAACGGAATGGTCGAGGGAGAACTAGAGGTGAAGGAGGGAGTAGGGTAACCTGGGTAAGCCTGGGCTCTCGCAACTTAGACTCACCTAGAGGTTCCACCTAAAACCCACCTTGGCGACACAAACGACAAACGGAGTACTAGCATGCTATAGACCTAGGTCGAATCCGGGCTCTTGCAACTTAGACCGGCCTAGGGGTCGTCCTCACCGGGCTCTCGCAACTTAGTGAGGGGACCGAACGCACAACAAACTAACACCCACAAAGAAAAGCAAGAAAACAAGCATTCGTACAAACTTAGTCAATCAAGCATTTCAACAAACATGTGATGTGCAACAAACCAAGGAGAAACCCAAATCTTCCACCAACAACTCCAACAATCCCTTAATCATCCAATTAACACCCTAATCACCTTACTAACCCTAGCAAAATACTACTCTAACATATCTAAACTAAAACTAACACTAACAAGAGAAATCAAACCAAACAACCAAAACAAACAAAGTAAAACTAGTGGAACAATGAACAACAATCAATAACATCAACAAAGATACAAACTTGAATGATAAAATAAGGATTAAGAGAAAGGAAAAGAAGATTATACCTACTAACAAGATGAAAGGAAGAAAGAAACTTGCATAAATGGAAGAACCCAAAATAAACATCCAAGTTTGTCAAGCTTGGTGAAGATCTTGAAGAATTCCCAAATTACGAGCACTAATCTAAGATTAACGATAATCTAAGGACTAATCTATGCTAATCTATGCTAAAATTATCTAGGGTTTAGTCTAATATGAAGGGCATCCACTTAACATAATAAGGGAAGAGTATATATAGGGTTACAAATGAAAGGGAGAAGAAAAGAAAACAAAGCGGAGTAGCAGTGGCCCGTCCCGGCCGAGACGGGTTGGACCCGGTCGGGACGAGGTCGGTCCCGGTCGGGACGCCACCATCCCGATCGGGATGGGCCCAGGTCAGCAGCTTCTCTTTTTGCTCCATCATCCCGAACGGGATGAGCTTATCCCGAACGGGATGAGCCTTGTAGGCCTCCATTATGATCTTTTTGGTCCCTCCTTGCTTCTCATGGGCTTCTCACCGATTCTCGGGACTCGGGATCGGGTCTCGGAGGCTCGGGATTGGGTCCCAAGGTCTCGGGCTCGATTCCAAGGCATCGAGCCATCGTTCCCTAGCTTCTTTGGCTCCAAAATGTGTATGTATAGAGTCGGAATCGCTCCAACTCTTCCAAATCGGTCTCGGGAACCTGAAACGAACTAAAGGAAGCATAAGAAGCCCCTAAACCGCTCCCAAGGAGCGATTCTACAAGGAAAATGGGACCAAAACACTACAAAATAGGCACTACAAATGACACTTATCAGGAGCCAAGTTTATTAAGAAGATGGGAGATGAAAATTAAGAAGAAAATAGGCACTACAAATGACACTCCCAAGCTAATGAATGATATGCATCTTCTCGGTTTTGGAAAGTTTCAAAATCGTATCTTCAAAATCCCAGGCACCTCACTCCGAGTGTCCTACTTCTCGTGCGCACAAACCCAGGCGCCTGAGTTCTGGTGCGCCTGGACTCAGGTGTCCATCTGGGCGAGATGAACCGCGCAAACAACTATAAATACCCCCTCACCTCATTCATTCGACACACACAACTTCTCTTCTCTTCTCCCTTTACACATTACGAGTTTCTTAGCTTGGGCTCGCACTCCGACCCCCAAACCCAACGATCCACTCGATCGTTGTCCCGATAAGCGAAATAGACGCTACTCCTCACCTTCGAGCACTTCACTCGATCCCGAGGTGCCTGTGTTTGACTAGCTACTCCGAGTCTAGCAGCGGAAGCTCTGCCGGATTAGCCACAGAACCAGTCATGGTAACGGAACTCTGCCGAAATCACAAGGCAAGCTAGGAGGATCCGCCTTTCGAAGTGGAACCGTCACTAGGTTGTCATCTAAACAAAACTTTACATTTCTGTACTTTTAGTATGAATTACGATAATGTCAAACGTGGACGCTAGGTCCATGACACGTTATAAATATACGTAACGTCCCAACTTCAACCATAAACACTAAAACACCCTAAAGAGACCCAAGTAGATCCGGGGTCCGTTCTAAACTAACTACGTATCGTGTCCCGTTTAGCATATACTCCGAGGGTGCAGCTCGTCACTATGTGATTTACTTACATTTCGCATTTACTACTTTCGTATGATTTAATGCTTTTATGACCTTATAATCGCATGCTAAATTACTTAACACGAGAATCAAAACGTAAACAAGCTAAAACTGAAAAAAAGCGATGGTCGGGTTCCGTAATAATCCCGGTGCTCACCTTACACGGTTCGAGGCATCCCTATTAATACCGAGCCGACGCATCTTAAGTAGAATACCAGGTAAGGTAGACCACGAGAACGACTAATATCCGTATTATCACGTTAAAACTGATCTGCTAATACGTATAATACTTAGTACTATCTACTCTCCTATATGCATCTTTTCATGGCCTGCTTGGCACGTGAAATTGCATGCAAAGAATGTAAACATAACTATTTCGACGACAAAGCTTACCTGTCCTTAAACAACCGACATAGCAAAGACATAGGGTTAAAACAACGGGTGTTACAGTACTTCCGCCACAACAAAGGAACAAAGTTATCAACCCATCGATTGATTAGTAGAGGCCGGGATTGGGAGTTGATGTCCAGCGGACGTTGGCTTCCCAATACGTACCCTCACCCCTTACTCAGAATCGACGGTTTCCGAATGTCCGAGACCATTGGCAATGAGAGTCATTCCAGGCATGAAGTGCTTAAGGGTACTAGTCTTTATCTTTAGGTCTCGTGCCACTCAACTTTGAGCCGGCTAAGGATTAAAGTTGACTTGAACGGTTTTTTGAGTCCCCATAATTGACTTGGTGGCGACTCCACAAATCGGCAACGAATTCGGTTCACCAGAAAGGTCGCCTTACCAAACATATCGGCCTTTAAACATTTACAACCATGACTCAATCGATTCCAATGGAAACACGGGTGCCTGCATCTGTCTAGTACAAGTCCGAATCGTCATCCGAATCGAGGTCCGAAACATCACCCCGAACATAAGATCGGACCGGCCCCCGACCCGGAGGAGGCCGCGTGGGTGGCCTCCGTGATGAAACCGGTTTGATCCCGCACGGGGCGCAGGGCGGTGCGGACAGACATCCACAGTTTGGCGACTCCGCTGGGGATTTGGAAACAATTTTCCAACGGTGGTGTAACTCGAACGAGGTCGGTGAAGCTCATTTCCTAGTTCCTAGTTGTGGTCACTATAGGTTTTGGCCCTAAAAATCTCACCCTAACCGATATTAGGACTAGTCGACCTCTTCGCGGTAAGATCCTTATGGATACGCGGAGGGATCCTCTGTTGACGCTCCAGCTGCCTAACGTGCATCCCGCGGATATACCAAACGAGTGGTTCTAAGAAAACGGTACGACACTCATCTCCCTAGGTGACCTGTCGTCACCTAAGCAAAGGCTATTCGTGGGCGGTAGCCTACCCTAACCTACCCGTGTCTGCATCGTGCATGAGTGTACGCATTCCTAGTTATGTGTAGCGTGTTTGAACAACCCAAATGAAACACTAAAATCTGGATTCAACCACAACAACATATTCAAACGCACCCAACTCCGTTTTTGAAAAAAAAAACACCTTCTTTTCAAAACTACCTTTTGAAGCGCCGATGCTCCGGCCAAATTAAAATTATTTTCAAAAGCATTTTAGCACAGTCATCATGACAAATTTTACACTCACTACTTTCAAAAGACCTTTTTAGGCGACATCACCTTGGCCAAAGTAAAACTCGTCAACAACGAGGACCGTTAATACCACCAATCTCCCAACAAAGGGGATCGAGCTACCCTAAACGGTTACATCTTATTTAAAAAAAAAAACGTTTTCTCGCACATACCATTAACACAACCAAAATTTCAACTAATGAAGTCAAGGAACCCAAAACGGTTATACCCTCAAAACACTTTTCACAATACATCACCCCCACCGTCAAAATGTCAGTTAATGGAGCCGACAAGCGTGGGACACCCATTTTAAAAGTTCTCTAAAAAAAAGAGACACTTTCACTACCTAAATTCTGTAATAAGGATTTAGTCATACCTTTAAAGCACTGTCACGAAAACCACGTTCTCTCACGAACATCGTCTCCACTACACATATCGAGCTAATTAATTAATAATAGTCTCGATAAAAGCACGACCTTATCAATTTCAAAACCGGTTCCTTTAAGAGCCGTGCTTCTTTTGTAAAATCACCATTTACACTTTTGCTATCGTCGAGTTCTCGATGCACACGTAGAAACACATTTTTCACAAACGATCTCACTGCACCGTCATAACGCCAATTTTACGAGCTCTCACCTTCAAAAGAAAAGGTTTTATTTTCAAAACCCATCCATTTTAAAAAGCATCAAAACTCTTTGATTTCGAGCCGGGATCGAGATCAATTCCTTACGTCGTACAACCGTGTGATTAACTGTCAGTGTTAGTTACTAGGGTCGCCTCTATTCGAGGTCTTACATTTTGGGTCGTCTTGTCTTGAGAAAGTCCTCTTCTTTAAATCTCACTCCCGAGATTTGTGTCAAATCATCTCGTTCCAGAGGCATAAGTTCATTAGGCGCTCCGCCAAATACACCGAGAGTCTAAGGCACCCGAGTCCCTAATCCGATGACCGCAAAAACGCACAAATCAAGGGTCTCATTTCCGTGTCGCTCGATTATGAGCATTTCTCGAGTCTGATGCGAATGCGAAAGCGGTTTAGATTAAGATATGAAGATTGGGTCGAAGGTTAATGTAAACTTGAGTGATCACGTGGATTTTGGAGTGAAATTGAACTAAGGTTAAGGTAACCCTGGTTCGTGGTTAGGGTTTGTGAGGATTTTGACTTTTGTGGCTTGGTTATTTTTGGAAAGCAAACGCTTCGGTTTTCTGTATTTTGTGATCCGATGTTAATCGGTGAGTAACTAAAGGATATTTAACCCGTAGTTCGACCTTGAACCCGGAATTAATAGCTCAGAGTTTGGAACACCAACCCTCTAAACACTTCGAAGCACCTTCTCGAAGTTTAAACACATGATTAATAAATTAATCCAGAGTTTGACAAGTTGTTTATAAATTCATAAATATTCGATGTTTTATTGAATGAATGATCATGGCTTATATAGCCTACAATGCGTGATATCCTCGTGATATTCTGAGTGATATCTTACTCTAGTAATACTTAAAATAAAAGAAAACTAATCTTATGAGAATAACTACTAATATCACACGCCACATATGGGTGTGATTTTTATCCTACTTGCATTAAATATAAAGATGGTGTGAGCTTATAAGATATCATGACATCTCCCTTTATTTGGCAACAATCCTCTTTTGCCACCTATTAAAGATTGCCACATCTCCTAAAGATATCATCCATATCTCTTAATGATTCATTTATTTTATTTCTTAAAATAAGAAGATGGTGTTAATCATGTGTGATCACACCAAATCCTTAAACTAGGGAACTAGATTACTCACATATCTTTGTCACGTGTCAGTGTTTATTTCTTGCTTGAAATACGGTGATTACGCCACTCATCCAAGATCACGGTATCCCTTCAAGTATGGCAATGATTCTTGTGGATTCTTGATGCACCTGGACATTATTGCAAAGCTAGACGGATATTGTACTTGGGTTTGTACCATCCATTCACATATCCATATGAGTTTAGAGTTAAACGGTCCACATGTGGGCTTAGTCGTCTCATCTGGTCCAATGATTACGTTGTCGTGCTCCACACTCGGGTCAGAGTCTCTAAGTCATTCAGCGGATCCGTCCGGACCCCCGACGTTATCTTGCAGAAACCATTCCCCAACATGTCCTCAGTTTCGGGAGTAATCGAAAACCTCTGCATCAACGTCAATACCCTAACTAAAGTGGTTCATGATGTCCGCACGTGAATTGCTTCTAAGTACTAATATCAACGTATCCCATTCAATATTAATTCCTAGTTGTTACTAATGTAAAGTTAATTAGTAAATCCTACTCAATTAACGATACTAACGATAGAACGAAGAAATCAAGTACTAGTTGCGCACCTAGCAATCAATAACAATCATTCATAAATTTAAAAACAAAGCAATTCACAATAATCAAGATTAATAATTAAAACATTCAAACTCACAAACGATTATCAAGTGCTTCAAAGGCTTGAATCTATGTAAAGGAAATTAGTTACACATACTTGAAATCGGAAAAATTAGGGTTCTTCAAAGTTCTCCCTTCCTTTCTCGATGTAATGTAAAACTAGATGTCAATCATATCCCTTAAAACTAAAGCTAAACTTAACCTAATAAAAGTTTACTAATAATAAAATAAAAATAAAAATATCCTAAGGTAATAATAAAGTTTCCTAATTAAAATCCAAGTCTTAAAACGTAATAAATTAAAACAAAATAAGCCGGAACGCGTAGTCCATCACAGGCCGCCGTGCGAGTCGCATGAGTCTGGCGCGACTCGCCTGACCGCGCGACTCGCCTGAATGCTGGGCGACTCGCGTGCCGAGCTGTTACTGTTTCGTTCCATTCTTCGATTCTTATCGTTCCGGGTCTTCAAGCGGGCTTCCTTTTCCTTCGTTCTTAGCCCAAATCAACGGTCCAGTGGTTAACATCTTCAAATTAGCCTGTATTACATTCATACCAAACTGACACAAATGCAATACAAGACAACCGATTTAGCTCACAAAATACACCAAAAACGTCGTAATAAATACGACTAAATACGGCCCATCATTGGGCGAAAGGACTTGGGCAAACAAACATTGTAACTCAATTGAAACCATAAGAGCACTAAATATCAAATCCGCAATAATAACTAAATAAATTGAAACTAACTATTCAACCTAACTGAAATTAAACAATACACTAAATAAATAGTATAAGAAAAAACCTGAATCATACTGTAGTAGTAGAAAAAAATGGAAGGCGGAGTGAAGATAGCGCGCGGGTGAACGTAGAGAGAAGAACTAGAGAGAGTTGTTTTTCAATGAATGACGATGGGCGAGGGGTTGGGCGTGTATTTGTGGCGGCATCAGAAACACGGGCGTCCACCAATAGACGCCTTTTTTTTATATGACGTCCCCAGGTAGACGCCCGTTCTTCACCATATGGCGTTTGAACGTGGACGCCCGTCCCCTTACTTGGCGTGCGAAGGTAAACGCCCGTGTTCGTGTCATGGCGTTTGATTTTGGACGCTCATTTTTTTCATAGTTGTAATCCCCAACAAATTCTAATGCAATACAGTGACGGAAACACTGTAGATTTGGGATTAAAACACACTGATAATCTATATTTTACAAAAAGAACGGTCAGTCAATACAAATGCCACTTTTTACAAAAGGGCTAAAAATAGAAATTCTCCAAATGGGATTAAGAATCCATAAATAAACATAACTCAAGCGGAGTAGGATCCACGCCACTCGCTAGCTCACACCAAACCCCGGAACAAATAATACCTGCCATGTTATAAACATAACAGCCACAATTCAGTGGGGAGCAACTCAGGCAGTTCTCCCAGCCATATTACATAATATTAAAGCATAATTACTATTATATCAAAATAGTTGAAATTAGAAAACATTTAAAATGATACGGTAAAATACTTCAAAATGATTGTCAACCTGCAAATCAATGTCAATCAATAACAATAACGGCGTTATGGAAATCAATCAGTGTAACAGAATAGACTTTCACCAGGATCATACTAAACTAGGTTCGAGAATTCAGTCAAAACAAATTAGACTTCGGTCTCTAACTAGGCAACTCAAACTATAACAGGACTGCGTGAAGCGAGGTCCTCGCTTAAGTAATGTACACCCCTCCTGGACACCAACCGTAATCCAGTTCAACCCGACGGCGACTTACACGATGCGATATCCAAGTTTAAGGTCAAAATATACACACTCCTGAACAAAAACCATGCTCAGTTCAACGACCAATGCGTCTCAACATAGACACACTAACTTTATAGTTGATGGCAAAACGTATACCCTAGACTGTATTACTCTACCCGTACACTTGTCCTTATTCCATAACTCAAAAACAAAGTCGTTGACGTAATTCGATAATATTATCAAAACGTTCTTAAAAGAAAACTTTCTAATTTGGGAAACTCTCTTCAAATATTAAATACTATTATAATTAGAATTCGTTCAACATTTGGATTATATAAAATAGTTAATATTAGGCCTCGAGACATAAACATTATACTTATTTTATAAATATATATTTAACAAATAATAGTCAACAAAAGTCAAAATCATAATTATTTCTCAAAAGATTGAATTATAAGTAATTAAAAGTATTAAATTAAAAATTTACATATTTTCCGGAAAAACACTGTCTTGCTATAAAATTCATAATTAAATCATAAAAGATCAAAACAAAGTAAGATCAGTGGGGTTGAAAACTTTAAAATCTTAGCTAAAACTTTTATTTCTGAAGTAACTCCAAATTTCAAACGTAGCAAAGGTTTTTACTTGTACTTTCACAAACTGACAGAATTCGACACCCGATGGTATCTCATTAATAAAATACGTTTAAAAATTGATTTTGAAAAAAACCCAATTGGAAACATTAATTAGACTCTCCAAAGTTTAGGTACATAAATTACCCAGAATAAATTCAAAGTTTATCAAAGGGTTTAAATTAGATTTTACAAAAATTGATAGATTCGCGGACTAATCCGACGTCTGTTCGTAAACAATTTATTGTGACCAAAATACTTGGAATTATTATACGAAATTAAAAATATATAAACTGGACTTAAAATAAACAGTAGTCTATTTTCAAAGTTTTCGAAAATAAAGTATTTAAACAGGAGAAAGAAATTGTATAAAAGCACTAACAGATTTCCAAACATGCTGTAACTTTGTTAAAAACAATAAAACTTTCAATTTGATCGTTTATATTAAAAACACGAAAATTAAGAAATTAATTCTTATTTATACATTTTAGTCTCGGCCTTAATATGCTTTTAGAAGATTCAAAACGTATTATCATAATTTAGTAAATATGTTTATAAAAATTCGATTTTTAAAACAATACTACAAGCAACTACAACACATCTATCATGCAATACCGAGTCATGCAACTGTGTTCTTCGGAGGTAGCAGGAAAGCCTACGAAATAATTAAACATATGGTATTAGAACCATATTATAAGTAAATAGAAAGAGGGATCGAGATGGAGAAAAAGAGTAATTAAATTACCCTCGAGATTAGAATGAATTAGGGATGAATAGGATGAAGAGAGTATTGATAACAGCAGCAGAAATTACAGCAGCAGTGACTATCGATAAATCCGTCTCGAACAGCAACAGGTGGCAGTAACATCCGGAATTGAGCACGGACAACACACAGCAGAAGTAGCAATAAAGCAACAGTAAGTAGCAGCAACAACGGACAACAGCAGAAGCAACAAGATGAAGGAGAAGAAGAAAAAGAGGAAGAAGAAATTGATTAAGAAACTAACAGCAGATCACGAGCAGTAGTACCAACAAAACATGACTGCAGCAGGCACAATAGTGAGCAACGACAACAGCACCATTGAATCTTGACAATAAGCAGCAGCAGACGACCGAACAGTTAACCAGCAGCGGCAACATCAGCATGATGTATTGATTGTGTGCAAGAGTACGTAAAATAAATAGCTATAGATTGTTGTTCTTGATTATGCACATGGAAGGAAATAAGAATAATCAACCATTGGTTGAGAAAGGTAGCAGATTGGCTGCTTGCTTCATGCCTATTACGTAGGAATTGGTGAGCAGTGTTCTTGCTTGCTTGATTTGTTAAATAGAGAAGGAGAAGGAGAAGGAGAAGGAGAAGGAGAAGTGGTTAAGTGAAGTAATTGGTAAAAGAGTTCGTGTTACATTGAATATGTTCCACAACAACTCGCTTAAGTCGGAATCTTGACCCAATAATCGAGGGATAGGAGTATCATTAAATAAGGAGAGTTTGCAAAAGATTAGAATACGGAAAGAGAGCAGCTCAAGAATTTTTATAAAACTTGTTAAAAAAAATCTTAAAAGTCAATCATAAAAGATTATAAAATAAAATGCGGGAAGAAATCGGGTTAAAAAGTCATTTTTAAGGATACGAACACCCTTAACCGTAAAAATAAATCAAAATATTATTTTGTCGTAAACTAAATTATTTGGGTTTGGTTCGGTACCAACAAAAATAATTAGTTGACTCGATAAATCAAATGGGTCAATCTCGAGTTTAAATAATTGTTCGTAAAGAAATTGGGTTTCTCGACGAATAAATAGTTTTCAACAAAAATGAATTAAATTGATTTCTCGAAAGCAAAATTATGATTTTTCAACGAAAGTTTAATAAAATGACTTCTTGAAGAAATAATAAAATGTTTTAACGAGTTTCGAGTTGAAAATAGAAATTCGAGCTAAAATAAAGATTTTAGGAGTTTAAGATGAAGTCAAAGTAAATCCGATAAGATTTAAAATTAAGGATTACAAGGTGTATCGCAAACAAAATAAAAATATAGATACAAATTTAGTTTATAAAAATTAGGGGTGTTACAACCTTCCCCACTAAAAAAAAAAAAGTTTCGTCCCCGAAACTTACAGGAACACGAAAATATAACACAAAACAAAGTTTTTTTTTTTTTTTTTTTTTTTTTTTGAGCGAAACAAAGTTATTTCACTTGGAAACATTAGAATGCTTAATTCGCATCAAAATCTTTATTTAAAAAGGAAATTTTAAAACATCAAACGAGATATGAAGTTGAATGCACAAATTTATCTCAAGTTTAACTGGGTTAAGCTACCCGAAACTTGAAAACTTTTCAACTTATTAAAAACGCAAGGTAAAGTCATTTGATAAAATAACGATGTTTAAATAACATTTTTAAACGAACTCGAGGGAAAAAGAGTACCCAAAACATTTTCAAAACAAGATTAAAACAATTGGTTTAAGAAATTCGACAAATCGATTTAAGACAAAACAAAATCAAAATTTGAGAAATCGAACTTAGCGTTGGGGAAATCTCGAACCATTCATTAGATGCTTCCAATGACAGATCCTAAAGTCCACCAACAAAAATAAAATGAAAGCCCGAATTTATGAAATTATTTTCAAACGTTATAGTATTACTCAGACAATCCAATTGTTGCAGAAACACAAGTATTTGTACTTAACAAAAATATTCATAAAACTCTTATCATCCGAAAATTAAAGATCTGAAATAATTTTGAATTAATTTCAAACAGGTTTTTAAGATATTTTTAAAAATAACTAAATATAACTTCAACCAAAAACGACAAAGCAAACTTTTTAAAGCTTAAAATTGTAACTTGAAAATGTTACCTTAAAAGTTTAAATTAGTCAAATATTTTTCAAAAACGTGGAGTTTGGTCAAAAATTGAAGGATTAAATCGAAACAAAAATTTTCAAACTCGATAAAGGATAGAAGGGATACCAACATGTGTTGGAGGAGTAGAATTCGAGAAAAGCGGAGGTGAGGACGAAATCGAGAATTAAACCGAACTCTCAGAGATTATAAAGGAGTTTAAGATTCTCAAGACTTCTAGCATGACTCCCACAACTCAGGGTTCTATTTCCATCAAATAATACTAAGTCCATTAATATCAGAAAGCTGGTGGTCTTACACAATCTACAACCTCCAAAATTATCAAATACCACAATTCCCTATACGAAGTCTCACATACTTATTCAATCATTCAATCAACAGGGTAAGAATCCTCAAATGACTCAGAATCAAATCACGCTACCGAAATTCCATAAACCACAACACGATCAAACCAATCAACCAATAAGGCTCTAAACTATTCAAGATTCACCGGATTATACTCGAGGTACATTCCATGGTACTCGAGTAAGGGCCACTAAACAAAATCCACCAGTTTAACAAAGCTCGGGTACTAAGTCCTCAAAAATGATTATACCAACATGTTAAACATCAACATTTCACAAAAGCTATGAAAGTAACCAAACCTAGGCACACTCGACCTCAAATCTAATGACAGACACTCACATTTCAAGCACGTCATCTAAATAAGGTCTCTCATAAATCCATCAATTTCTAAACGCAATGGTGCAACCACAATATGTTTAATCACCCAACGAAGCCACAATCTCGTTGGTGCACAGGTATCGAAAATTACATTAGGATGAATGGCACTAAAGTATTCCTCAAAATGACACAATAAGTTCAAACTGTGATTCTGCAAGATATTTCTTTTTCTCAGGGTTAACAACAATTCATCCAAGTTTAGATCACTCAACTATAAAGCTCATAGGTTAAAAGCTTCTCAGACTCAATGATCTAATCCATAAGAACCAAGGTTTAATCTATGTCAACCAAAATTACTGAAAACCTTAACGAGAACCTGAAATGGTACCACAGCACTTAGGTTAACCCCTTTAAACATTTATCTATGATCCCAATCATCCACGACACATCCATTAAGTATTAGGTAGGAAACCCCAAGCAATACTACCAGATACACTTACTTCGATTCTAAGTTAGGTACTAGGTATCCATCAAAATAGAATATAACTGGAATATCTAAAACCTTATTCTCTCTAAGTACTCTATATAATTAAGTAAATTATAATCCAAGCTCAACACTTAAGGTAAAATCCTAATTCCATAAATCAATTAATACCATTGAAATCAATCCTCGAGAAGTTCTTACTTGCTCAGAAAATAAGGTACAAACCACAAGTAACGGGGTTTACTTGACCCTCAACCCCCAGCCAACTCTGCCCGGATTCCGGCGACCACTTCGCCGGAGCTCCGACGCAACTCCCTCCATACATCACCTTTAACCACCACCATCATTCACCATCACCGGCTGTCAACTCCGGCGACCCACAACCACGCTCCACCACGATTCATCGACAACCTTCACCTTCACCTCCAAACTCCACCTTCTTTCCGACCACCTTCGACCCTCACCTCGCCGGAGCTCCAGCAAACCCCAAACACCACCACAACCAGCCTCCTTCACCTTCACCAACCACCATACCCGACCTCTGCCTCCACACCTTCGCGCGACCACCATTTCTCCCTCCGACCTCCGTCTTCCTCTATCGACTCCGGCGACCACCACGCACGCAGCAGCAACGTCGACCCAGCACCACCAGCGTCCACCTCTCCTCTTCGCCGTCGACCTCCGGCAAACACGGCAACGCCGTCGAACAACAACAGCTACGCGCGGCCAGCAGCTCCGTACCTTCGTTCGCCCTACAACACTACCCAGATTCCGTCCTCCGGCGACTTTCGTCGGTGTCGACACCAACTCTGGTGTCGACCCGGTTCGACCCGGATCCGGAGTTCGAGAAGTATAAACCGTCCATTGAATGGAGACTTGAGGAGTTTAGTTGGTATGAACGGTGAGATCTAATTTGGATCGAGAAGGACGGTGAAATCTAATTTGGATCGAGAAGGACGGTGAAATCTAATTGGATCGAGAATTGATGTGAGGACGGGTGAGATTTAATTTGGGTCGAGATTCAATTGAATTGGAATGGGTGAAACCGTAAAGAGCGTGGAGTACGAAGTTATGGGGCGAAATCAAAATGACCGAGCGAGATTTGGAAAACCGTGGGGCAAAGTTTTGCTCGGTGATTAATTATGCAAAACCGAAAGGTGAAATTTCACCGGATGAGAATGATAGGGTGAAATTATGGGTATTGAAGTATTGGGCTGCCACTATTGGGCTTAGAAGATTAGGGTTTTGATACCCTCTTTTCTCTCCTCTATATATATATATGTAACTTCTCATTCATTTGAGGGGAGGCAACATTACAACACACCACAAACCACCACAACACTACCTAAGTGTAGACACCCGCATTTTGACTGCCAGGTGTCTATGGTAGTTTCCAAAAAACACCCGATGATGATCGGACACTAACGTGTTTCTACGCGCTCGGATACGGGCTCAAATCCATTAATCGTTGGCTAACACACTTACGGAGTACAAATCTCACCGAACGGACCTCACATCCAGGCCTAGGATCATTCCGAGTCAAACAAGACTAATTTGGGCCAAAACCGACACCGGAATTAAAACCGACTTTTCACGATTGGGACAACCCCGGTCAAAGTCGTTTCCTCTTCATTAATGCAAGTTTTGTTCTTTCTTCTTCCTCTAGTTTGGTATAATCCTCTTCTCCTTTCACTCTTAATCTTTGTTTATTCATCAAGTTTACATCTTTGGTTCTTGTTTATTGTTTTCACTAGTTTGTTTGTGTATGTTTAGTTGTTTTAGTTTGTTTACCTTGTTTTTGTTAGTATTTCCTTTAGATATGTTAGAGTAGTGTTCTTGCTAGGGTTAGTAAGGTGATTAGGGTGTTAATTGGGTGATTAAGGGTTTGTTAGAGATGTGGGTGGAAGATTTGGGTTTCCTCTTGTTTGCTGCACATCACATGTTTGTTGAATTGCTTGAATGACTAAGTATGTACGAATGCTTGTTTTCTTGCCTTTCTTTCGTGGGTGTTAGTTAGTTTGTGGGTTCGGTCCCCTCATTAAGTTGCGAGAGCCCGGTGAGGACGACCCCTAGGCCGGTCTAAGTTGCGAGAGCCCGGATTCGACCTAGGACCATAGCGCGCTAGAACCCCGTTTGTGTTGTGTATCGTCGAGATGGGTTTTAGGTGGAACCTCTAGGTGAGTCTAAGTTGCGAGAGCCCGGACCAACCTAGATTACCCTACTACCTCCTTCACTCTAGTCCTCCCTTGACCATTCCGTTACCCCTTTGACCCCGACCTAATCCTAGCCCGTTCTCCTTTGTTCGCTTTCTCCTTAGCCTTAGTTTTAGTCTAGTCTCCACCCTCTATCATTCTTTAGTTTAGTCCGTTGACTTAGTCTAGTATTTGGGCCGACCTAGTCTAGACGCCTCTTACCGTCCCCATGGATTCGACCCGACTTACCCTATCTACCCTAGTTAGGTTAGCCGGTTATATTATTGACGGTTGGGACGTGACGAATCCCTACCATCACGAGCACAACATCGCCATCAACCACCTTTTCATTGAGCTTCGACAGCTCCGAGACGCTATTGTCAACTCAGACTCTCGGGTAGGCCCGTCGGGAGGGATTAGCACTAGAGGTGGTGTGTCGAGTAGTGTTCCCACTAGGGGAGAGCCTCCGCGTGGTCCACGCACTCGCGGCGGTTTAACTAGCAGCCTTGCCCCTCGCGGTCGAGTTAGTAATGTCTCAGGACGTACCCCAACTAGGAGAAGTTCGGCAGGTCGAGTAGTCACTAGGAGTGCTAGGTCGGGTCGTGGCACCATCACGATACATAACCCGCCAGATCCGAGACCCGCACCTGATGCTTGGAACCCATGATCACCCACAGTTGCGTCAGACTCCGACCATGACTAGAGGTCGGTTTGGGGAACTCCCTGTATATATTAGGTACTCCTCTCCTCCTCACTCTTTAGTTTTGCATTTTTAGTTACTTTTCACTTATCTTCTGTTGTCCAATTTGTGTATACAATGAGGACATTGTATTGTTTGGTTTTGGGAGGGTAACTAATTTGCAATAGTTGCATATTTTCTGCATTTTCGCATGCATTTTTTTTTTTAAATCTTTAGGCATTTTAAGAGTCTTTAGGAGTCGGGACGGGTTAAGCAACAATGATGAAAATGCTTTTGCCTCTTCTTCTCTCATTTCATTAACTTTCTCATTTTAGCCATAGTTTAGTTTACTTGATCGAGTCTTGAGTTATGGCATAAATTAATTGTAATTTCAGTAAACGAATAAACTTGGCTTAAATTGTTGGCAGACTACTTAAATTCTGAGTTTTAGAGCCTTATGAAACCGATGACATCCATGATCGGTTTATTTAGGAATGAGAGTAGTTCTCCCTATTTCGCATGTAACATCAAATTGCATAAGCGTGAAGTCAGTCTCTTAAGTCTTTGTGCATTCGGGTCGTAACTATAGCATGTATTGAGGCTTCTCCTTCTCACTTTTTATTTCCCTTTCCTGTATTCATTTCAGTAAAAAAAAAAAAAAAAAAAAAAAAAAAAAAAAATTCGAACTATCCCATTACTACAAATTTAACCACAAGCCTAAACTGCCTACCCTACTCGAGCTAGTCATGGTAATGTTGATGTTTTGCTAAGATAAGTCGATTTGGTGTATATATATTTCCGTTCTTGTATCTTCAAAAAAAAAATGAAGAATAAAAGAAAAGTGAAAAAGAATTGAGTTGTGAACTCCGATACTTCATTGTGATAATATTGTGGAGTTGATTTTGGTGAAATAAGCAAGATATGGAGAATGCCAGCATTAATCGGCTTGATTTTATCTGTTGTGTGATTTGGTAGTTTGGTAATGTAGTTTGGAAGCTTGGATTGTCTAGCTCGACTATTACCTCCACATTCCCAAAATTATAACGCCTTCTTACCCATCACTTACATATCCCATTTCACCATTTTATGCCTCGATATGTGTCTTGGTCTCGATTAGTTTGAATGTGCAGATGATTGGTAGAGATTGTCATCACATTAGATTGCATGCATTTGTTTATAGGTCGCAGATTAGGCGAGCATCTTTCTTTCTCTCTATCTCACATTTATATTCCACATCCCCTTCATGAGAGTAGAGTGTAACCGCGAGAGTCCGAAAATGATAAGCCTAGCAAGGTTGACGGTTCACTGTTATTCTTTTGATTATGCCATAGCTTGAGTCAGTTAATATTTTCTAAGTGTCGCTAGCTTGAGTTAGTTTTTGTAGCGAGTGCAGTTGGTGTAAATAGCTTTGAGTTGTTTACCGTTCCCATAGGTCTTGTGTTTGATTGCTTGAGGACAAGCAATGGTTCGGTTTGGGGAGATTTGATGCGTGCCGTTCCTATTTGATTTTTCACCTATTTTGGCACGTATTTCTGTGTCGTTTTATTATTTTAGGAGTCGGATTACGCTATTTTCTCCTATATGTGCTACTCGGGTATTCTTTTGATGTTTTGCAGAAAATCTAGACCGAGCAGTTAAAAGAGCTAAAATTGCATCAAAAATCTTAAAGCTCTGAAACCGATCGTTGTAGGCTAAGAAAAATGGAGCAAGTCTATAGACTAGACTGTGAGTCTATAGACTGAGAAGAAGGGAGTAAGAAGCTGTAAACTAAAGCACAAGTCTATAGACTGGGAAACAAGTCTATAGACTGAGAAAGTGCAGCAGACAAGCCCGTAGACTTGGATCTCAAGTCTACCAGCCTACAATCCAAGTCTACGGGATGGGATACCACTAAAAGCTAATTCAGTTGACGTACCCACTCTTCCCCTTATTACGCTCTTCAGTTCTTCCCACTACCTAGTTAGTGGGATTGAAGATAGCAGAAAAAGAAGGACATTTATTGAGGGTTAAGCAGTTTAAATACAGCTTGAATTTCATGATCTGGATCATCTTTGATTAATAACTCTTCTGCTTCATCTTCTTCCTTGTTCTCTCTGTAATCAAAACACAATTAGTTTTTATTTCGAAGCTTTCTGTAATCGACCTTCAGCAATTAATTCAAGTACTTTGGGAATTCTTCAGTATTATTATTTTCGGGCTTCTTCTTTTTCTATTTCTTTATTTCTGCCATCTCTCAATTGGGTAAATCTCTTCTTCTTCCCTACCTCTCTCTTCCAGTAGTATTAGATTTTAATTTTTTTGTTTCCTTTTAGAAGTCATCAGTTTAGCGTAATTAATTAGTTATTCTATCTTTTTTTAATTTTATTAATTCCTGTTTCTCCCTTCTCCAGTAGTTTTGTAATTCAGTTACTTTTGTAATTATTCCATCATTCTTCATCTTTCATATTCATCCTGTTATCATGACATTTTCCATTTTTATTATCATTATTAGTATAATAATTGTCACTGTAATTATGAGTGGCTAAATTATTTTTCACTAGAGTTATAGGTGACTTATAAATCAGTATTTGTATGCATGCAGTAGATTAATAAATCGACTTTTATGAACTTTATCGCTCTTGCAACATCTCAACGACGAATAATTAATTATAGGCCTTAATTGATTGTTTGTATCTCGTAATCCCGACCTACGTAGCGAAAGCCCGAGAAAGGATAAGACTCATTGTAATCGATAGAATTCCCTAATACGTAGCGAGAGCCCGTTAGGTGACTTCTAGGGCGACTAGTGATCCGAGAGGACCGTGTCTATACCCTTTAGTTTGTAATAGTCGTTTGTTTGATTATTGTATTTATGCTCATCTTGGTTTATAATGATCTTGTAACTCTGGTGTCTTTCTTCCATTGATTTTCATACTAGTTTACTGTCTTTTTAGTTTTACATTCTAGCATCATAGTTTATTGTTTGCTGTAGCCTGTTAGTCTAAACAACTCAACTAAATCGCACTTTGTGAATTAGACCCTTTAATCGACCGACTTATAAATTCAATTTTCCTCCCTGTGGAATCGACCCTATTTATCACTATCTATCAGTTAGTTGTATTTAGGATTATTTTGATATCGGTAACACGACTAGACCGTGTCAAATTTGGCGCCGTTGCCGGGGAGGCGACGCAATTTTATTAGTTAGTTGATTAATTTGTCTTTCGTCTTAAGGAACGACAGTTCCTTGAGACTGATCTCATTGTTTACTTGTAGTTGTTTATATGCCCAGGTCTTCTCGCTCGGAGCTCCATCCTTTTGATCCCGAGCCAGAACGTACTTTGCGACGACAACTACGGTTCTTTAGAGAAAGCAGTCGGGCTGAATCTATCGAAGAGCTTGATAATCTATACGAGGACCTTCAATCCGACTTAGAGAGTGTCAACAACGAAGTCCCGCCTCCCGAGGAAACTATTATCTCTATTCCTAATATTCCTCCGATGGCGGAAAAATTTTCTGATCATTCTAGACCCAATGCCGACGTGCTGCCCACTCTCGCCACTCCAGTGGTAGCAGCAGCAAATTTTGAGATCAAGCCAGCTTTCATCAGCTTGATCGAACGGAGTACATTCGGTGGTACTCCCGGTGAAGATGCCTAGCAGCATATAAGGAAATTCCTTGCTTATTGTTCAACAATAAAGCAATATGGGGTACCACAAGACCAAATCCGGGAAATGATGTTCCCATTCTCCTTAACGGGCAAAGCTGAAAGATGGATCAGCAACTTAAACAGGGTGACCGAGGGGATTGTCGATTGGAACACCTTAGCTCTCGCATTTTATCGGAAATATTTTCCACCTGAGCGTACAACAATGCTACGAAGCCAAATTACTAGCTTCCGGATGCGCTCAGATGAGACTTTATATGAAGCATGGGAGCGATTTAAGGAGCTTCAACAAGAATGTCCCCATCACGGGCTCGATGTTTGGTTCCTCGCTATTACATTCTACAACGGATGTACTTCCGAGGCTCGCCGTATATTGGATGCCGCCAACAGTGGTCGATTCGATGAGATTAATGTCAATATTGCCTTGGAGACTATCGAATCTATGGCTATCCTTGACAGCCAATACAGTCAGCCCCGCCAATATCACCCTAAAGGGAAAGAGGCTGCCGATGAGTCAATTGCTGTGCTATCATCTCAAATAGCTAGTCTCACCGCGAAGATCGAGGATCTCCGCAGTCCTAGCAGCTCACAACTCCAGCCCGTTCATGCCATGCAGCAGCAGCTAGGTCCGGTATGTCATACTTGTGGCTCTCCAGATCATGTCGATTGTATGAGTACGGTGGAGTCAGTGAATGCATTTGGCTCTTACAAAGGCAACCCGTTCTCCAACCACTATAACGAGGCTACCCGACAGCATCCGTATTTATCTTACCGGAGCCAGAATATGTTGAATCCAATCACACCGCCACCACCGAAACCACAGCCTTATGTTCCTCCTCCGAAGAATTCATTTCAGCAGCAGGGTAATCAGTCCTTCAATCAAGCCGGTTTTCAAAAACCGGCTCAGCAGAACCAGGCTTCTCTTCAGCATCAGCTGTCCCTAGAGATGGCCGAGATAAGAAACATGATGATGAATCTTATGACGACCGTCCAAAAGAGTGATCAGAATCATGCCACTGCTATTAAGATGCTCGAGAAACAGGTCGCTCAATTAGCATCGTCTCAAGCTCAGAGGCAGCCGGGTACTCTTCCGTCCCAGCCACAACAGCCTCACGACACCGCCAATGCCATTTCGTTGCGAAGTGGTACTAGTTACGAGGGTCCTAAGATGCCATCTGACGAACTGGTTGAGATTGAGGATGTGACAGAAGATAAGATAGTTCACAAAGTGGTTGAGTCTACCGAATTAGTCCAGACTGGTAATGCCAGTCTACAGACTGGCAAGAAGGAGCAAGAAAAGGCTACTGGGTCTGGGCACGTCAGTCTAGAGACTGGGGGAGAAGCCCAGAATACTAACGCCAGTCTACAGACTGGCCAAAAGCAAGGAGGAACCAGTCTACAGACCGGTATGAAGAAGAACGCTAGTCTACAGACTGAGCATACCAGTCTACAGACTAATCCTGCCAGTCTACGGACTAAGAACATCAGTCCACAGACTCAGCTTTCCGTTGGCAACAGTTCAGTACAAGACTCAGGTTCACCTATCAGCAAGCAGCCAGTTCAGATTAAGCTTCCGTTTCCGGGTCGGTTACGTAACACAAAGACGGAACAACAATTTGGGAGATTTATGGAGGTCGTGAAAAATCTTCAGGTTACGGTTCCGTTCACCGAGCTCATCACTCAGGTACCTTCTTACGCTAAATTTATGAAAGATATTTTAAGTCGTAAGAAAAGTATTAGTGAAACCGAGACCATAGCTTTAACTACGGAGTGTAGTGCACTCCTACAGAAGAAATCTCCTCCTAAACTAAAAGACCCGGGTAGCTTTTCTATTCCCTGCACCATAGGCACAGTGACCATAGATAAAGCATTATGCGACTTAGGTGCCAGTGTCAGTGTCATGCCTTATTCAGTTTGCGAGAAACTGAATATGGGCGACCTCAAAGTCACTAACTTGACTCTTCAGATGGCTAACCGATCGGTCAAACAGCCCTTAGGGATACTAGAGGACGTGCCAGTTAGGATAGGTAAATTTTTTATACCTGTCGATTTTATTGTGCTTGATATGGTCGAAGACGTCCAAATCCCGATTATCTTAGGCCGACCATTCTTACACACTGCGGGGCGGTAATTGATGTCAAGCAAGGTCGTTTGACATTAGAGGTAGGGGATGACAGGGTCACATTTAACCTTGCCCAGACCATGGCTAATCCTACGATAGAGGACACATGCTATGCTATAGACATAATTGAAGAGTCAGTGTCAGATTTTTTATCGGGTCCCCTATTAAGGGACCCGTTTGAGGCTTTGATGTGTTTAGAAGCATGTGCAGAGGAAGCAGAAAGGAACAAGGCTATCGTTGATATGTTAGCAGCAGCATTGGAAGAGCGTGAACTAACTGAGACGGAAAGTGAGAAGGTCCACAATTTGGTAAATACCTCATATGCTGTCGAGGTATCGAAACCTGAACTTAAACCTCTCCCTCCTAATCTCAAGTATACATTTTTAGATGATACCGAAAGGTATCCAGTCATAGTTAATTCCACTCTTACGAATGACCAATTATCTGCTTTATTGGTCGTACTGAAAAAGAACCAGAAGGCCTTAGGCTATACCCTTGAAGACCTGAAAGGTCTTAGTCCGGATTTCTGTATGCACCGGATTAACCTTGAGGAAGGTCATAGACCACGCATTTAGGGTCAACGTAGGTTGAACCCGAACATGCAGGAAGTAGTTAAAAAGGAGGTCATGAAACTTCTAGACGCCGGCATAATCTATCCCATTTCCGATTCTAAATGGGTTAGTCCAGTTCAGGTGGTCCCTAAGAAAGGAGGGACCACGGTCGTAAAAAATGAAAAAAATGAACTGATACCCACTAGAATAGTCACAGGATGGCGCATGTGCATCGATTACAGGAAGCTGGATACAGCTACCAGTAAAGACCACTTCCCCCTCCCATTCATCGATCAAATGCTAGAACGTCTAGCATCCCGTAAATTTTTCTGTTTTCTAGATGGTTATTCCGGGTTCTTTCAGATACCCATTCATCCTGACGATCAGGAAAAGATCACCTTTACATGTCCATATGGCACTTTCGCATATCGCAGGATGCCATTCGGGCTATGTGATGCCCCCGCTACATTTCAGAGATGTATGATGGGCATTTTTTCAGAATATATAGAGTCAATCATGGAAGTATTCATGGACGACTTTAGTGTTTACGGGTCTGATTATTCCGATTGCCTCACTAACTTGGATAAGATTTTGCAGAGATGTATAGAGGTCAACCTGGTATTGAACTGGGAAAAGTGCCATTTCATGGTCACTCAGGGAGTTGTTCTCGGTCACATTATTTCTGATAAAGGCATCGAGGTTGACAAGGCGAAAGTGCAAGTGATTAAGCAATTACCGCCCCCTGTCAATGTTAAGGGAATTAGAAGTTTCCTTGGTCACGCCGGATTTTATCGCCGGTTTATCAAGGATTTTTCTAAAATTGCGAAACCACTTACACACCTTCTCCTTAAAGATGCGCCTTTTCAGTTTACTAATGATTGTCTTGATGCATTTAACAGGTTGAAGACAACGCTGATCACAGCACCGATCATTCAGGCCCCGGATTGGGACCTCCCGTTCGAGATTATGTGCGATGCCAGTGATTATGCTGTTGGTGCAGTATTAGGGCAATGAAAAGACAAGAAGCTGAGTGCCATCTACTATGCTAGTAGAACGCTCGATGAGGCCCAGATGAAGTATGCCACGACCGAGAAGGAGCTTCTAGCGGTGGTTTTTGCGCTAGAAAAATTCAGAACTTATCTGCTCGGGTCCAAGGTTATTATCTTCACCGATCATGCCGCGCTAAAATATCTGTTAGCCAAGAGTGACGTAGCCAAACCCCGACTCCTCTGATGGATACTTCTACTCCAGGAGTTCGATTTAGATATACGGGACAAGAAAGGGGCTGAGAATGTAGTATCCGATCATCTATCCCGGCTACAGGTCGTAGATGAAGGGAATACTCTCCCTATCGATGACTCCTTTCCTGACGATTCTCTTATGGCGATTTCTACTACAGAGAATCTTTGGTATGCCGATTACGCCAATAATTTAGTTGGCAATATTCTACCACCAGATTTCTCGTATCAGCAGAGGAAGAAATTCCTCCATGATGTCCGCCAATATTTTTGGGATGACCCGTATTTATTTAAGGAGTGTGCTGACGGGCTATTTCAGAGATGTGTACCTCAGTGGGAGGTACCGGGTATTTTACAGCACTGTCATTCTTCAGCTTATGGAGGTCACCACGGCCCATCTAGAACTACTGCTAAGGTTTTGCAATCCGGATTTTTCTGGCCAACCTTATTTAAAGATGCTCATGCTTTTATTCTAGCATGTGATGCCTGCCAGAGAACCGGGAATATCTCCAGGAGGCACGAGATGCCTCAAACCGGAATTTTAGAAGTCGAGCAGTTCGATGTTTGGGGAATTGACTATCAAGGTCCTTTTCCCTCCTCCAAGGGAAATCGGTATATCCTTGTTGCTGTGAACTACGTGTCCAAATGGGTTGAAGCTGTTGCATCGCAAGTCAATGATGCAAAGACTGTCATCTCATTATTTAAGAAGGTGATTTTCCCGAGGTTCGGTGTTCCCCGAGCTATCATCAGTGATGGGGGAAGTCATTTTCATGAGCGGCAGCTAGATTCCCTTCTAGCTAAATATGGAGTAACACACCAAACCGGCTTGGCTTATCATCCACAGACAAGCGGCCAAATTGAATTATCCAACCGAGAGGTCAAGTCCATACTTGAGAAAGTGGTGTCAAAAGCACGGAAAGATTGGAGTTTGAAGCTTGAAGACACTCTTTGGGCTTACCGAACCGCTTTTAAGACCCCGATCGGTACTTCCCCTTATCGACTTGTCTATGACAAGGCTTGCCATTTACCAGTCGAATTAGAATATAAGGCATTTTGGGCTATCAAAGAGCTCAATTTCGATACATCACTATGTGGGGAAAAGAGGAAATTACAGCTAGCCGAGCTTGAGGAATTTCGGTATCATGCTTACGAGAATGCTAAGCTTTATAAGGAACGAACGAAAAAGTGGCATGACAAGCGGATCCTTTCTCGAGAATTCCAAATTGGTGATAAAGTCTTGTTATTCAACTCACGTTTGCGTTTGTTCCCTGGAAAGCTGAAATCGAGGTGGAGCGGTCCCTTTACCGTCATTTCTGTAAGCAAGAGTGGAGCTATTGAAATCACAACCGATACAGGAGAAATTCTCAAAGTTAACGGGCAACGATTGAAGCTGTATCACGAAGGCGTTAGTGTTGGAGCCGTCGAGGTCGTTCACCTCAACCTCAAATCTTAACCCAGTCACTGAATCACGGTCGTGCGGGACCGTAAAAACCAGCGCTGGCCGGGAGGCAACCCGGGTATTTATTTATTTATTTTTTTTCGTATTTCTTCCAATTTTTGTAAATAAATAATATAATTTGCATTTAGTTAGTGAGAATGAGGATACTTATATTTATCTCAAGTTGGTGTGCAGGGATTATTAAATTACACAATACTAGACCGAGTCTAGTGAAGTATGCCAGGCTGAGTGCTCCAGTCTACAGACTCAATGCTTTCTGTCTACAGACTTAGTCTATAGATTTACCCTGACCCGTATCATCCCATTACCCGACCCAACCAACCCCATCTACCCATTCTACAGACTCTTCCCAATCTATTAGACTCACATACTCATTCTATAGACCCAATCCCCAGTCTATAGACTTTCTTACTAACCCACCCCGTTTACCCTAACCAACCATACTCCTCTTCCCTTCGCCTTCCTCCACAACCGTTCGTCCTCTGTCATCTCTGTTCACCGCCCTCCACCCTCCGGTCGACTCTGCCTCCGCCGCTCAGTTCTGCCGCCAATCCCTTCGCCGTCAATCTCCATCGTTCGCCGTTCACCGCCCGTCCGCTACTCTGTCTCGTCGGTCTGTTCGAGGGTCCGGGGTTTCACGCCTGTGTTCCCTGAATTCCGAGTTCAAACTTCCAATTCTGGAATTTCGAGCTTCGAATTTCTGGGGTTTTCCTTCTGTTCATTGTGTTTTGAATTGTTTTGCTTCTGTTCGTTTTTGTTTTTCGAGTTTCTGCTATTTCTCTGGGTTCTGTGTTCGTTGCTATTCTGCAGGTATCATGGAACACGACAACCCGCCAAGGAAACGCGCACGAACGAAGAAAAGAACTTCAGAGTCAAGACAGCACGTACACACGGAAATTGAGGCTGAAATCAGGACAGCATTAGAGACGGAGCAACCAGCTGGCACGGAAACCGAGGCCGTGATTCTGCAGCCACCGCCCGCCATTCCTCCGGTCCCGGGTTTCTAAACCGTCGAGTTTATATCCACCACCCAACGTGAGAAGTTCCTTTCTTTTTCTACTGATAAAAAGATAGTAGCTTCTCGTTTTATTTGTGCGGAAACGTTGAGTAAATTGGGTCTTTGGGATAGTATGTGTGCACTTTTAGTCGGTACGGGTATGCACGAGCTACGGGATATGGAAGACCTCACTTACCCCACATTAGTTGCTGAATTTTTTAGCTCGTTTGAGTTTTTCATTCACGACGAGGGGTCGAGCCTTAGTTTTAGGCTCTGTAACTCACATCATAACCTCCCACTTTCCCAGTTTGCTACCATACTTGGTCTTCGAGACTCAGGTACCTTACTTGGCTTAAATTCCCCCGACGACTACAGTGAGCTGTGGAACGCCATCACGGGTCAGATTAGACACCCAATGGACCATTTTCGAGGATCCCTCGTGCATCACCCAGTACTTCGGTACTGGTTTAGGCTGCTCGCCTCTTCACTTTTTGGCCGCAACGAGGCCCATAAAATCAACAAGTACGAGCTCAGCCTATTAGATGCACACCTCAATTTTGCCCAAACCACCCCTCGTACTCTTAATGTGGCCCACTTAGTGACCACTCACCTCGCCGGTGTCGGAAAGGAGAAGAAAAACACGATCGCCTGTGGCGGTCTCATCACCCACTTAGCACGGCGATTAGCCCCTGGCTACCCCATTGACACCCTTACACCCACTAACCCAGGCAACATTGACACACTCGATGACGACTACTCGAGGCGCCTCAAGTGGCTGGCAGGCACGC
The DNA here is from genome assembly GCA_958450325.1 of Agrostemma githago. NCBI lineage: Eukaryota > Viridiplantae > Streptophyta > Magnoliopsida > Caryophyllales > Caryophyllaceae > Agrostemma > Agrostemma githago. The sequence goes on along the minus strand of OY288245.1, from coordinate 57,287,948 downwards.
TGCCCACTTGGCTCCTCGGGACAGCGACATCTGTCACATTCCCCTGTCCCACCCTCCCTTCACTCACCTCTCTCCTCGAGTCGACTTCGGCGGGTTCAGACCCCCCTTACCCCTCACTATTACTCCCTGCCCCCTCATCCGGTGTTACACCGGAGGTCGGGCAATCTTCTGAGGCTAGACCATCGACTTCGACACCCACTCAACCATCCACTACCCCGTCACCAGGACCCGTAACAAGTCCCTCGATAACCGACCACCCCACCCCCACCGCGACCCTACCCTTGACTGATGATAGACTGAGTCAGCTGACCGATTCTCTCACTAAACTCCGTGAGGAGTACACACAGCTCCGTGAGGAGCTCACGCAACACCACGCGGAGGCGGCAGAAGACCGTAAACTACTTCGTGTCGAGCTGATAAGTGTCATTTGTAGTGCCTATTTCTTAGTGTTTTGGTCCCATTTTCCTTGTATAATCGCTCCTTGGGAGCGGTTTAGGGGCTTCTTATGCTTCCTTTAGTTCGTTTCAGGTTCCCGAGACCGATTTGGAAGAGTTTGAGCAATTCCGACTCAATACATACACATTTTGGAGCCAACGAAACTAAGGAACGATGACTCGATGCCTTGGAGTCGACCCCGAGACCTTGGGACCCAATCTCAAGCCTCCGACACCCGATCCCGAGACCCGAGAATCGGTGAGAAGTCCATGAGAACCAAGGACGGACCAAAAAGATCATAATGGAGGCCTACAAGGCTCATCCCGTTCGGGATAAGCTCATCCCGTTCGGGATAAGCTCATCCCGTTCGGGATGAGGTGCACAAACAAGAAGGCTCCTGACCTGGGCCCATCCCGATCGGGATCAAGGCTTCCCGACCGGGACCGACCCCGTCCCGACCGGGACCACCTCATCCCGGCCGGGATGGGCTACATCTCACCCGCACTTGCTTTGTTTCTTCTCCCTTCCATTTGTAACCCTATATATATACCCCCCCCCCCCCCCCCTCTTGTATTAAGAGAGGATCTTATGTTATCTCAGGCTATCTCCTTAAAACCCTAGACTACTTTAAGTTAGATTAGATTAGATTAGTGTAGATTAGTTGGTAATTAGTAGTTAATCATAGATTAGTACTTGTATTAAGGGAATTCTTCAAGATCTTCTCCAAGCTTGACAACCTTGGATGTTTGTTTTAGGTTTTCTTCATTAATGCAAGTTTTGTTCTTTCTTCTTCCTCTAGTTTGGTATAATCATCTTCTCTTTTCACTCTTAATCTTTGTTTATTCATCAAGTTTACATCTTTAGTTCTTGTTTATTGTTTTCACTAGTTTGTTTGTGTATGTTTAGTTGTTTGAGTTTGTTTACCTTGTTTTTGTTAGTATTTCCTTTAGATATGTTAGAGTAGTGTTCTTGCTAGGGTTAGTAAGGTGATTAGGGTGTTAATTGGGTGATTAAGGGTTTGTTAGAGATGTGGGTGGAAGATTTGGGTTTCCTCTTGTTTGATGCACATCACATGTTTGTTGAATTGCTTGAATGACTAAGTATGTACGAATGCTTGTTTTCTTGCCTTTCTTTCGTGGGTGTTAGTTAGTTTGTGGGTTCGGTCCCCTCATTAAGTTGCGAGAGCCCGGTGAGGATGACCCCTAGGCCGGTCTAAGTTGCGAGAGCCCGGATTCGACCTAGGACCATAGCGCGCTAGAACCCCGTTTGTGTTGTGTATCGTCGAGATGGGTTTTAGGTGGAACCTCTAGGTGAGTCTAAGTTGCGAGAGCCCGGACCAACCTAGATTACCTTACTACCTCCTTCACTCTAGTCCTCCCTTGACCATTCCGTTACCCCTTTGAACCCGACCTAATCCTAGCCCGTTCTCCTTTGTTCGCTTTCTCCTTAGCCTTAGTTTTAGTCTAGTCTCCCCCCTCTATCATTCTTTAGTTTAGTCCGTTGACTTAGTCTAGTATTTGGGCCGACCTAGTCTAGACGCCTCTTACCGTCCCCGTGGATTCGACCCGACTTACCCTATCTACCCTAGTTAGGTTAGCCGGTTATATTATTGACGGTTGGGACGTGACGAATCCCTACCATCAATTTGGCGCCGTTGCCGGGGACGGTGCTAGTTTGGACTTTGTTTTCTTAGTTACTTGACTTTGTCTTTGTGTTTGTGTTTTCTTTTTTCTTTTTGGTTACTTTGCTTCTTGTGTGTGTGTGGTTTATTTCTCTCTTGTCTAGTGCCCAAAAAGCACTAGACTTCTCACGTTTGTTCTTAGTCTACTGTTTGTGCTTAGAGGTGGTGATTATCTTCTTCTTGCAACTCAGAGCCGCTTAAACGGACGGTTGCTAGAATGAGTGGTTTCCAACCGGGTATGGACTACGATTTTCGAGCAAGCATGGGGTTTGATCTAAACTCCCCACACATGGAAGCCGATATGAGCTACCATTCTTCTTCCATGAATCAAGGGTATGACATGACGTCCCCCTACCACTATCAAGCTTCTTGGGGTAATCAAGATGGGTATGATTCTCAAGATTATGAAAACGGCTACCAACAAGTGGACGATTATCATTCCTACGATCATGGTGGCTATTACTCAAGCTATGATTGTGAACCCACCATGTTCAATCAAGATCCACCTTATGGAAGCCAATACCCCCAAAACCCACCATATTACCCTCCACCCCAACCACAATATGAACCCTATGACCCACAATACTACCAATCACCCCAACCCAACTACCAACAATATGATGCCCCACCCCTTGGGCATCATCAAGATTATCAAGGACCTTTACATGACCCCAATGACCACCAAGTGCCGAGCTTGGAGTTTCAACAATCGATGCTTCAAATGCAAAGGAGCCTTCAAGAAACGACCATTCAATTGCGAAAACAACAAGAGGAATTAATGGCCCAAATTCGAAGGGGAAACGAGGCGAGGAATGCTCATTTAAATGCATTAGAGGTTCAAACCGTAATGTCTTTATCCCGAGCATCACATTTAGATGGAGGATGCCCACTTGAGAGAGAGGAGCAACCTAATTACGAAGCCGCCGATGTAGTTCCCTTTGATAGAGAGATTTGCTTTGAAGAACCTCAATCGTCTACCCAAAAAGAGAAGAATGAGGAGATGACTCTTGGTGAAGGCAACATTGGTGAAGAATTGGAGGAGGATAGTGGGTTGGATGAGTTGGTAGAGTTTGTGAGGTTGTTAGGTGAAATTGTTAGCCTCGAGTTGCCCTTGTCCGAGAACGTGGATAGGCATCATGAGCCCCTTGCTAGTACACCGAGAGATGACTTGGAAGAGATTGAAACCGCCGGTAGAAGTTTCGATTCTCTTCTCCAAGATGATGTGGGGCCGAGTGATGAAGATGGGGAACCACAACTTGAGGCAAGTGTGGGGGTGTGCAATGAAGAGATGAGGCCAAAACCGCTTTTTGTGCCTTGTTTCTTGGAGATGAAGCTTGCTAATGATTGGAGGCGATGCTTAGGGAAAAAGAGGTCGGTGAAGCTCGTAGGATGGATAGACCCCGGAGACTACTTTGAAGATGATGTCGGGTCTTGGGAATCCTACTTCTTGCCTCCTTCTTGGAGGCCATGGAGGTCGGTTAAGCTCGAGCGCTTCTTGGGCCTTCACTACGATGTCGGTAGCGCGTTCGACTTGCTCCTCCATGCCCTTGACTTGAGGGCTATGGTTGAAGAATGGAGCCCACCATCCTAGGTTTGACGGAGTTCCTAAAAGAACCGTCATGTTGTATATTCCCCTCCTCTCTTCTTTAGAGTACTTGTGCTTGTAATTGTGTTTTATCTCTTGATTTTGGTAGTTTTGTGATATTCTTGTAATTGATTTGGTATTTTGATGAGCGATGTGAGGGAGTGAATTTGATGTTTTGTTTGAGTTTATTGGGATAGGTGAAGTGAAGGTGACTCCTAGAAAGGAGTGGTCGATGATGAAGTTTGGTTTGCGAGCGAGGAAGTCGGTTTTTGAAGCTTATGATAAGCTTTTGGGCTTGGGGAGGCAAAGAAGACTCATCCCGACCGGGAAGAAGGCTTCCCGACCGGGAAGGATGAGTAATCCCGACCGGGAAGGAGCCATCCCGATCGGGATGAAGGTGCTGAAATTCGGACTTACTGGAGTGTGTTCCAGACCGGGACAAGAGCTTCCCGATCGGGAAAGGTTCACCAACCCGATCGGGACCACCCATCCCGACCGGGATGGTCCCTTTGTCTCCACCCATCCATTATGCCCCCTCCCAACCTCCCTACTCCTCCTTACTCCTATCATATGACCCGTACACCTCACTTTACACACCGAGATCCACATCAAATCCCACCCCCTACCATTACTACCTCTACCATGCGGTTCTATCAAGCTTGAAGCGGGATAGCAATGATGAAGACAAGCGAGCACCTTTATTGATCTACGAGACGATGGAGCGAGTGAGTTGCTATCCTATTGGTATGACAACTATCCTTTCTTTTCCGTCTTTTATTGCTTGTTTTCCTTTGTTCACTCCCCTTCCCTTATCATTTGTGTCATGGTGGCCTTCGAGGCCTTGCTAGTGGTTGCTCCCGACTCTTGATGATGTGACTACATCGAGAGTCATTTTCAAAATCCAAATTTTACAAGATTTTCACTTTCTTTTTGAGGATTTAGTCGGATTTAGGCGGAATCCGGGCTAGGTGACTTGATTACACCTAGCCCTCCCCTCCCATTTTCTTTTATTTCCTTCTTTTTATTTTCTTCCCCCATCCATATCTTTTTCTTGTCTCGGCCCATGGTGACTTGACTACACCCCGGCCGGACACCTTCTACCCATTTCTTCACTTTATTTTTGATTTTTAGCTTTATTTTCGTAGTTTTTTTCTTTTTCTTTTGTCTCTCCGCACCCTACGATCGAGCATGAGGACATGGCTCGTTTTAAGTGTGGGGGAGCGATATTCTAGTATAGTTAGTTTTATTTTCGTAGTTTTTCCGAAAAAATCTTTAAAAACCATAAAAATTTGAAAATGTTTCATAAAAATCAAAAAGATTTTTCTTTTGTGTGTTTTCATTTTGTGTCTTTGTGTCGTATATTTGTTTTTGTGCGTGTTTTGCCTCCCTTTGTCCTTATAGGTTACTTTAATCGCCAATGACTTTGGAAAGCTCTAAAGACTTCCGGTAACATCTTATCCCTTTTTCTTCTTTATCTCTTATGGAGTTTGGAGGAGATTGTGATGTTGTGTGCTCGGGTGGAGCTTTGTGCATATTGGTGGGTGATTTGGTGACTTGGTTGGATGATCGGGGTGGTGTTTGTGTTGTGTTTGTGTTTGTTTTGTGTTGTTCTTGTTTTTGTTGCTTTTGCCTTTGTTTCTTTTCATTTTGTTTTCGTCATGTCTTCATTTTGTGTTGTGTTGTGTCTCGTGTAAATGGTTTTCGAAAACCCGGTTTAGAGGCTAGTGTGCGAGTGTTTACTTTCCCTTCCTAGTTGTATAAATCGAGTCTTGGGCTTTAATCTAGTAGAATGACCCTAAATCAATGATTTCGTTGGTCCTTTACCTTGAGTCCACCTAGCTTACTAGGGATTTACTGCGGGATTTGCATTTTGACCATTATGACCACCCACGGTGTGAAAAGGCCTTGGTTACCGAGTCTCGTCCCCTAGGTGACCGTGTTTAGGATTGCTTGATTAGTCCAAGTTCTCTACTTTTTGTGGGTTTGAAGGGAAGGACGCTCCCCGACTTACCCATTTACCTACCTCTCACACATCTCCACACAATAAAATGCAAATTGTTGATTCTCTCTTTCTTGTTACGCATAGAATTGCCAAAAATGCCAAATCTTGCCAAAAAGGGCAAAGAAAAGAAAAAGAAAGAAAAAAAAAATGAAAGAAAGAAAAGAATGAAGAAAAAGAAAAGGCACAAAAGCCAAAAAGAAAATAGAAAAGAAGAAAAAGAAATGGCATGGCAACAAACAAAGCAAAAACGTCGAAAAGAAAGAAAATGCCAAAAGAAAACCCGTCTCACAAAAAGAAATCCTCTCAAAATAAGTCTTTTTCCGACTTTTGCCGTGAAGAGCCTACCAAAGGACCGAGTCCCTAGGAAGGATGATAGCGGCATTAGTCGGTCTTCCCTCATTTTGCATTATTTCCACCTTTTTACTTGGACTAGTTAGGCGGTTTTGGACACGGGACGACCCTCTTGGCTCATGCTAAAGGGGGCGAGGTCTCACTTACCTACAGTGTCGACTAACACCGTGGTTCTTCACTTTCCACTCCGCCGATCGTCCCGTAGTACGTTTTTAGAAAGTTAGGAGGACCTAGGTAAGTTACCAACGTTTTTGTTGCTTTATCGTCATACTATTAGGGTTTAGTTCACCTTGGTTTGTATGTCTAGCTTGGGAACGTTGTCACTTACCTCGAGTCCTAAACCGGTGTTTCATTCACCGCTTTTTGAGGGAAGCAGTATTTCTTTTGTTTTGGGTGCAACCGATTATGTGTTTGTTTGTGTGTTTGTTTGTTTATGTGTTTTGTGTCCGGTTGCATCCACAGTTTTGTCGCAAGACCCAACTTGCCTTGCGGAGTTCACTTGTCCTCTAAGTGCACTCGCGTGAGTTGAAGGGGCGTGGGGTGCGCTAATACCCACTCGGATAGTTTAGTAGTAGTATGTTCTTACTCGAGGGCGAGTAAGGGTTAAGTGTGGGGGAGTTGATAAGTGTCATTTGTAGTGCCTATTTCTTAGTGTTTTGGTCCCATTTTCCTTGTATAATCGCTCCTGGAGCGGTTTAGGGGCTTCTTATGCTTCCTTTAGTTCGTTTCAGGTTCCCGAGACCGATTTGGAAGAGTTTGAGCAATTCCGACTCAATACATACACATTTTGGAGCCAACGAAACTAAGGAACGATGACTCGATGCCTTGGAGTCGACCCCGAGACCTTGGGACCCAATCCCGAGCCTCCGAGACCCGATCCCGAGACCCGAGAATCGGTGAGAAGTCCATGAGAACCAAGGAGGGACCAAAAAGATCATAATGGAGGCCTACAAGGCTCATCCCGTTCGGGATAAGCTCATCCCGTTCGGGATGAGGTGCACAAACAAGAAGGCTCCTGACCTGGGCCCATCCCGATCGGGATCAAGGCTTCCCGACCGGGACCGACCCCGTCTTGACCGGGACCACCTCATCCCGGCCGGGATGGGCTACAGCTCACCCGCGCTTGCTTTGTTTCTTCTCCCTTCCATTTGTAACCCTATATATATACCCCCCTCTTGTATTAAGAGAGGATCTTATGTTATCTCAGGCTATCTCCTTAAAACCCTAGACTACTTTAGGTTAGATTAGATTATATTAGTGTAGATTAGTCGGTAATTAGTAGTTAATCATAGATTAGTACTTGTATTAAGGGAATTCTTCAAGATCTTCTCCAAGCTTGACAACCTTGGATGTTTGTTTTGGGTTTTCTTCATTAATGCAAGTTTTGTTCTTTCTTCTTCCTCTAGTTTGGTATAATCCTCTTCTCCTTTCACTCTTAATCTTTGTTTATTCATCAAGTTTACATCTTTGGTTCTTGTTTATTGTTTTCACTAGTTTGTTTGTGTATGTTTAGTTGTTTGAGTTTGTTTACCTTGTTTTTGTTAGTATTTCCTTTAGATATGTTAGAGTAGTGTTCTTGCTAGGGTTAGTAAGGTGATTAGGGTGTTAATTGGGTGATTAAGGGTTTGTTAGAGATGTGGGTGGAAGATTTGGGTTTCCTCTTGTTTGATGCACATCACATGTTTGTTGAATTGCTTGAATGACTAAGTATGTACGAATGCTTGTTTTCTTGCCTTTCTTTCGTGGGTGTTAGTTAGTTTGTGGGTTCGGTCCCCTCATTAAGTTGCGAGAGCCCGGTGAGGACGACCCCTAGGCCGGTCTAAGTTGCGAGAGCCCGGATTCGACCTAGGACCATAGCGCGCTAGAACCCCGTTTGTGTTGTGTATCGTCGAGATGGGTTTTAGGTGGAACCTCTAGGTGAGTCTAAGTTGCGAGAGCCCGGACCAACCTAGATTACCCTACTACCTCCTTCACTCTAGTCCTCCCTTGACCATTCCGTTACCCCTTTGACCCCGACCTAATCCTAGCCCGTTCTCCTTTGTTCGCTTTCTCCTTAGCCTTAGTTTTAGTCTAGTCTCCACCCTCTATCATTCTTTAGTTTAGTCCGTTGACTTAGTCTAGTATTTGGGCCGACCTAGTCTAGACGCCTCTTACCGTCCCCGTGGATTCGACCCGACTTACCCTATCTACCCTAGTTAGGTTAGCCGGTTATATTATTGACGGTTGGGACGTGACGAATCCCTACCATCACGAGCACAACATCGCCATCAACCACCTTTTCATTGAGCTTCGACAGCTCCGAGACGCTATTGTCAACTCAGACTCTCGGGTAGGCCCGTCGGGAGGGATTAGCACTAGAGGTGGTGTGTCGAGTAGTGTTCCCACTAGGGGAGAGCCTCCGCGTGGTCCACGCACTCGCGGCGGTTTGACTAGCAGCCTTGCCCCTCGCGGTCGAGTTAGTAATGTCTCAGGACGTACCCCAACTAGGAGAAGTTCGGCAGGTCGAGTAGTCACTAGGAGTGCTAGGTCGGGTCGTGGCACCATCACGATACATAACCCGCCAGATCCGAGACCCGCACCTGATGCTTGGAACCCATGATCACCCACAGTTGCGTCAGACTCCGACCATGACTAGAGGTCGGTTTGGGGAACTCCCTGTATATATTAGGTACTCCTCTCCTCCTCACTCTTTAGTTTTGCATTTTTAGTTACTTTTCACTTATCTTCTGTTGTCCAATTTGTGTATACAATGAGGACATTGTATTGTTTGGTTTGGGGAGGGTAACTAATTTGCAATAGTTGCATATTTTCTGCATTTTCGCATGCATTTTTTTTTTTAAATCTTTAGGCATTTTAAGAGTCTTTAGGAGTCGAGACGGTTTAAGCAACAATGATGAAAATGCTTTTGCCTCTTCTTCTCTCATTTCATTAACTTTCTCATTTTAGCCATAGTTTAGTTTACTTGATCGAGTCTTGAGTTATGGCATAAATTAATTGTAATTTCAGTAAACGAATAAACTTGGCTTAAATTGTTGGCAGACTACTTAAATTCTGAGTTTTAGAGCCTTATGAAACCGATGACATCCATGATCGGTTTATTTAGGAATGAGAGTAGTTCTCCCTATTTCGCATGTAACATCAAATTGCATAAGCGTGAAGTCAGTCTCTTAAGTCTTTGTGCATTCGGGTCGTAACTATAGCATGTATTGAGGCTTCTCCTTCTCACTTTTTATTTCCCTTTCCTGTATTCATTTCAGTAAAAAAAAAAAAAAAAAAAAAAAAAAAAAAAAAATTGAACTATCCCATTACTACAAATTTAACCACAAGCCTAAACTGCCTACCCTACTCGAGCTAGTCATGGTAATGTTGATGTTTTGCTAAGATAAGTCGATTTGGTGTATATATATTTCCGTTCTTGTATCTTCAAAAAAAAAATGAAGAATAAAAGAAAAGTGAAAAAGAATTGAGTTGTGAACTCCGATACTTCATTGTGATAATATTGTGGAGTTGATTTTGGTGAAATAAGCAAGATATGGAGAATGCCGGCATTAATCGGCTTGATTTTATCTTTTGTGTGATTTGGTAGTTTGGTAATGTAGTTTGGAAGCTTGGATTGTCTAGCTCGACTATTACCTCCACATTCCCAAAATTATAACCCCTTCTTACCCATCACTTACATATCCCATTTCACCATTTTATGCCTCGATATGTGTCTTGGTCTCGATTAGTTTGAATGTGCAGATGATTGGTAGAGATTGTCATCACATTAGATTGCATGCATTTGTTTATAGGTCGCAGATTAGGCGAGCATCTTTCTTTCTCTCTATCTCACATTTATATTCCACATCCCCTTCATGAGAGTAGAGTGTAACCGCGAGAGTCCGAAAATGATAAGCCTAGCAAGGTTGACGGTTCACTGTTATTCTTTTGATTATGCCATAGCTTGAGTCAGTTAATATTTTCTAAGTGTCGCTAGCTTGAGTTAGTTTTTGTAGCGAGTGCAGTTGGTGTAAATAGCTTTGAGTTGTTTACCGTTCCCATAGGTCTTGTGTTTGATTGCTTGAGGACAAGCAATGGTTCGGTTTGGGGAGATTTGATGCGTGTCGTTCCTATTTGATTTTTCACCTATTTTGGCACGTATTTCTGTGTCGTTTTATTATTTTAGGAGTCGGATTACGCTATTTTCTCCTATATGTGCTACTCGGGTATTCTTTTGATGTTTTGCACAAAATCTAGACCGAGCAGTTAAAAGAGCTAAAATTGCATCAAAAATCTTAAAGCTCTGAAACCGATCGTTGTAGGCTAAGAAAAATGGAGCAAGTCTATAGACTAGACTGTGAGTCTATAGACTGAGAAGAAGGGAGTAAGAAGCTGTAAACTAAAGCACAAGTCTATAGACTGGGAAACAAGTCTATAGACTGAGAAAGTGCAGCAGACAAGCCCGTAGACTTGGATCTCAAGTCTACCAGCCTACAATCCAAGTCTACGGGATGGGATACCACTAAAAGCTAATTCAGTTGACGTACCCACTCTTCCCCTTATTACGCTCTTCAGTTCTTCCCACTACCTAGTTAGTGGGATTGAAGATAGCAGAAAAAGAAGGACATTTATTGAGGGTTAAGCAGTTTAAATACAGCTTGAATTTCATGATCTGGATCATCTTTGATTAATAACTCTTCTGCTTCATCTTCTTCCTTGTTCTCTCTGTAATCAAAACACAATTAGTTTTTATTTCGAAGCTTTCTGTAATCGACCTTCAGCAATTAATTCAAGTACTTTGGGAATTCTTCAGTATTATTATTTTCGGGCTTCTTCTTTTTCTATTTCTTTATTTCTGCCATCTCTCAATTGGGTAAATCTCTTCTTCTTCCCTACCTCTCTCTTCCAGTAGTATTAGATTTTAATTTTTTTGTTTCCTTTTAGAAGTCATCAGTTTAGCGTAATTAATTAGTTATTCTATCTTTTTTTAATTTTATTAATTCCTGTTTCTCCCTTCTCCAGTAGTTTTGTAATTCAGTTACTTTTGTAATTATTCCATCATTCTTCATCTTTCATATTCATCCTGTTATCATGACATTTTCCATTTTTATTATCATTATTAGTATAATAATTGTCACTGTAATTATGAGTGGCTAAATTATTTTTCACTAGAGTTATAGGTGACTTATAAATCAGTATTTGTATGCATGCAGTAGATTAATAAATCGACTTTTATGAACTTTATCGCTCTTGCAACATCTCAACGACGAATAATTAATTATAGGCCTTAATTGATTGTTTGTATCTCGTAATCCCGACCTACGTAGCGAAAGCCCGAGAAAGGATAAGACTCATTGTAATCGATAGAATTCCCTAATACGTAGCGAGAGCCCGTTAGGTGACTTCTAGGGCGACTAGTGATCCGAGAGGACCGTGTCTATACCCTTTAGTTTGTAATAGTCGTTTGTTTGATTATTGTATTTATGCTCATCTTGGTTTATAATGATCTTGTAACTCTGGTGTCTTTCTTCCATTGATTTTCATACTAGTTTACTGTCTTTTTAGTTTTACATTCTAGCATCATAGTTTATTGTTTGCTGTAGCCTGTTAGTCTAAACAACTCAACTAAATCGCACTTTGTGAATTAGACCCTTTAATCGACCGACTTATAAATTCAATTTTCCTCCCTGTGGAATCGACCCTATTTATCACTATCTATCAGTTAGTTGTATTTAGGATTATTTTGATATCGGTAACACGACTAGACCGTGTCAAATTTGGCGCCGTTGCCGGGGAGGCGACGCAATTTTATTAGTTAGTTGATTAATTTGTCTTTCGTCTTAAGGAACGACAGTTCCTTGAGACTGATCTCATTGTTTACTTGTAGTTGTTTATATGCCCAGGTCTTCTCGCTCGGAGCTCCATCCTTTTGATCCCGAGCCAGAACGTACTTTGCGACGACAACTACGGTTCTTTAGAGAAAGCAGTCGGGCTGAATCTATCGAAGAGCTTGATAATTTATACGAGGACCTTCAATCCGACTTAGAGAGTGTCAACAACGAAGTCCCGCCTCCCGAGGAAACTATTATCTCTATTCCTAATATTCCTCCGATGGCGGAAAAATTGTCTGATCATTCTAGACCCAATGCCGACGTGCTGCCCACTCTCGCCACTCCAGTGGTAGCAGCAGCAAATTTTGAGATCAAGCCAGCTTTCATCAGCTTGATCGAACGGAGTACATTCGGTGGTACTCCCGGTGAAGATGCCTAGCAGCATATAAGGAAATTCCTTGCTTATTGTTCCACAATAAAGCAATATGGGGTATCACAAGACCAAATCCGGGAAATGATGTTCCCATTCTCCTTAACGGGCAAAGCTGAAAGATGGATCAGCAACTTAAACAGGGTGACCGAGGGGATTGTCGATTGGAACACCTTAGCTCTCGCATTTTATCGGAAATATTTTCCACCTGAGCGTACAGCAATGCTACGAAGCCAAATTACTAGCTTCCGGATGCGCTCAGATGAGACTTTATATGAAGCATGGGAGCGATTTAAGGAGCTTCAACAAGAATGTCCCCATCACGGGCTCGATGTTTGGTTCCTCGCTATTACATTCTACAACGGATGTACTTCCGAGGCTCGCCGTATATTGGATGCCGCCAACAGTGGCCGATTCAATGAGATTAATGTCAATATTGCCTTGGAGACTATCGAATCTATGGCTATCCATGACAGCCAATACAGTCAGCCCCGCCAATATCACCCTAAAGGGAAAGAGGCTGCCGATGAGTCAATTGCTGTGCTATCATCTCAAATAGCTAGTCTCACCGCGAAGATCGAGGATCTCTGCAGTCCTAGTAGCTCACAACTCCAGCCCGTTCATGCCATGCAGCAGCAGCTAGGTCCGGTATGTCATACTTGTGGCTCTCCAGATCATGTCGATTGTATGAGTACGGTGGAGTCAGTGAATGCATTTGGCTCTTACAAAGGCAACCCGTTCTCCAACCACTATAACGAGGCTACCCGACAGCATCCGTATTTATCTTACCGGAGCCAGAATATGTTGAATCCAATCACACCGCCACCACCGAAACCACAGCCTTATGTTCCTCCTCCGAAGAATTCATTCCAGCAGCAGGGTAATCAGTCCTTCAATCAAGCCGGTTTTCAAAAACCTGCTCAGCAGAACCAGGCTTCTCTTCAGCATCAGCAGTCCCTAGAGATGGCCGAGATAAGAAACATGATGATGAATCTTATGACGACCGTCCAAAAGAGTGATCAGAATCATGCCACTGCTATTAAGATGCTCGAGAAACAGGTCGCTCAATTAGCATCGTCTCAAGCTCAGAGGCAGTCGGGTACTCTTCCATCCCAGCCACAACAGCCTCACGACACCGCCAATGCCATTTCGTTGCGAAGTGGTACTAGTTACGAGGGTCCTAAGATGCCATCTGACGAACTGGTTGAGATTGAGGATGTGACAGAAGATAAGATAGTTCACAAAGTGGTTGAGTCTACCGAATTAGTCCAGACTGGTAATGCCAGTCTACAGACTGGCAAGAAGGAGCAAGAAAAGGCTACTGGGTCTGGGCACGTCAGTCTAGAGACTGGGGGAGAAGCCCAGAATACTAACGCCAGTCTACAGACTGGCCAAAAGCAAGGAGGAACCAGTCTACAGACCGGTATGAAGAAGAACGCTAGTCTACAGACTGAGCATACCAGTCTACAGACTAATCCTGCCAGTCTACGGACTAAGAACATCAGTCCACAGACTGAGCTTTCCGTTGGCAACAGTTCAGTACAAGACTCAGGTTCACCTATCAGCAAGCAGCCAGTTCAGATTAAGCTTCCGTTTCCGGGTCGGTTACGTAACACAAAGACGGAACAACAATTTGGGAGATTTATGGAGGTCGTGAAAAATCTTCAGGTTACGGTTCCGTTCACCGAGCTCATCACTCAGGTACCTTCTTACGCTAAATTTATGAAAGATATTTTAAGTCGTAAGAAAAGTATTAGTGAAACCGAGACCATAGCTTTTACTACGGAGTGTAGCGCACTCCTACAGAAGAAATCTCCTCCTAAACTAAAAGACCCAGGTAGCTTTTCTATTCCCTGCACCATAGGCACAGTGACCATAGATAAAGCATTATGCGACTTAGGTGCCAGTGTCAGTGTCATGCCTTATTCAGTTTGCGAGAAACTGAATATGGGCGACCTCAAAGTCACTAACTTGACTCTTCAGATGGCTAACCGATCGGTCAAACAGCCCTTAGGGATACTAGAGGACGTGCCAGTTAGGATAGGTAAATTTTTTATACCTGTCGATTTTATTGTGCTTGATATGGCCGAAGACGTCCAAATCCCGATTATCTTAGGCCGACCATTCTTACACACTGCGGGGCGGTAATTGATGTCAAGCAAGGTCGTTTGACATTAGAGGTAGGGGATGACAGGGTCACATTTAACCTTGCCCAGACCATGGCTAATCCTACGATAGAGGACACATGCTATGCTATAGACATAATTGAAGAGTCAGTGTCAGATTTTTTATCGGGTCCCCTATTAAGGGACCCGTTTGAGGCTTTGATGTGTTTAGAAGCATGTGCAGAGGAAGCAGGAAGGAACGAGGCTATCGTTGATATGTTAGCAGCAGCATTGGAAGAGCGTGAACTAACTGAGACGGAAAGTGAGAAGGTCCACAATTTGGTAAATACCTCATATGCTGTCGAGGTATCGAAACCTGAACTTAAACCTCTCCCTCCTAATCTCAAGTATACATTTTTAGATGATACCGAAAGGTATCCAGTCATAGTTAATTCCACTCTTACGAACGACCAATTATCTGCTTTATTGGTCGTACTGAAAAAGAACCAGAAGGCCTTAGGCTATACCCTTGAAGACCTGAAAGGTCTTAGTCCGGATTTCTGTATGCACCGGATTAACCTTGAGGAAGGTCATAGACCACGCATTTAGGGTCAACGTAGGTTGAACCCGAACATGCAGGAAGTAGTTAAAAAGGAGGTCATGAAACTTCTAGACGCCGGCATAATCTATCCCATTTCCGATTCTAAATGGGTTAGTCAAGTTCAGGTGGTCCCTAAGAAAGGAGGGACCACGGTCGTAAAAAATGAAAAAAATGAACTGATACCCACTAGAATAGTCACAGGATGGCGCATGTGCATCGATTACAGGAAGCTGAATACAGCTACCAGTAAAGACCACTTCCCCCTCCCATTCATCGATCAAATGCTAGAACGTCTAGCATCCCGTAAATTTTTCTGTTTTTTAGATGGTTATTCCGGGTTCTTTCAGATACCCATTCATCCTGACGATCAGGAAAAGATCACCTTTACATGTCCATATGGCACTTTCGCATATCGCAGGATGCCATTCGGGCTATGTAATGCCCCCGCTACATTTCAGAGATGTATGATGGGCATTTTTTCAGAATATATAGTCAATCATGGAAGTATTCATGGACGACTATAGTGTTTACGGGTCTGATTATTCCGATTGCCTCACTAACTTGGATAAGATTTTGCAGAGATGTATAGAGGTCAATCTGGTATTGAACTGGGAAAAGTGCCATTTCATGGTCACTCAGGGAGTTGTTCTCGGTCACATTATTTCTGATAAAGGCATCGAGGTTGACAAGGCGAAAGTGCAAGTGATTAAGCAATTACCGCCCCCTGTCAATGTTAAGGGAATTAGAAGTTTCCTTGGTCACGCCGGATTTTATCGCCGGTTTATCAAGGATTTTTCTAAAATTGCGAAACCACTTACACACCTTCTCCTTAAAGATGCGCCTTTTCAGTTTACTAATGATTGTCTTGATGCATTTAACAGGTTGAAGACAACGCTGATCACAGCACCGATCATTCAAGCCCCGGATTGGGACCTCCCGTTCGAGATTATGTGCGATGCCAGTGATTATGCTGTTGGTGCAGTATTAGGGCAAAGAAAAGACAAGAAGCTGAGTGCCATCTACTATGCTAGTAGAACGCTCGATGAGGCCCAGATGAAGTATGCCACAACCGAGAAGGAGCTTCTAGCGGTGGTTTTTGCGCTAGAAAAATTCAGAACTTATCTGCTCGGGTCCAAGGTTATTATCTTCACCGATCATGCCGCGCTAAAATATCTGTTAGCCAAGAGTGACGTAGCCAAACCCCGACTCCTCTGATGGATACTTCTACTCCAGGAGTTCGATTTAGATATACGGGACAAGAAAGGGGCTGAGAATGTAGTATCCGATCATCTATCCCGGCTACAGGTCGTAGATGAAGGGAATACTCTCCCTATCGATGACTCCTTTCCTGACGATTCTCTTATGGCGATTTCTACTACAGAGAATCTTTGGTATGCCGATTACGCCAATAATTTAGTTGGCAATATTCTACCACTAGATTTCTCGTATCAGCAGAGGAAGAAATTCCTCCATGATGTCCGCCAATATTTTTGGGATGACCCGTATTTATTTAAGGAGTGTGATGACGGGCTATTTCGGAGATGTGTACCTCAGTGGGAGGTACCGGGTATTTTACAGCACTGTCATTCTTCAGCTTATGGAGGTCACCACGGCCCATCTAGAACTACTGCTAAGGTTTTGCAATCCGGATTTTTCTGGCCAACCTTATTTAAAGATGCTCATGCTTTTATTCTAGCATGTGATGCCTGCCAGAGAACCGGGAATATCTCCAGGAGGCACGAGATGCCTCAAACCGGAATTTTAGAAGTCGAGCTGTTCGATGTTTTGGGAATTGACTATCAAGGTCCTTTTCCCTCCTCCAAGGGAAATCGGTATATCCTTGTTGCTGTGAACTACGTGTCCAAATGGGTTGAAGCTGTTGCATCGCAAGTCAATGATGCAAAGACTGTCATCTCATTATTTAAGAAGGTGATTTTCCCGAGGTTCGGTGTTCCCCGAGTTATCATCAGTGATGGGGGAAGTCATTTTCATGAGCGGCAGCTAGATTCCCTTCTAGCTAAATATGGAGTAACACACCAAACCGGCTTGGCTTATCATCCACAGACAAGCGGCCAAGTTGAATTATCCAACCGAGAGGTCAAGTCCATACTTGAGAAAGTGGTGTCAAAAGCACGGAAAGATTGGAGTTTGAAGCTTGAAGACACTCTTTGGGCTTACCGAACCGCTTTTAAGACCCCGATCGGTACTTCCCCTTATCGACTTGTCTATGACAAGGCTTGCCATTTACCAGTCGATTAGAATATAAGGCATTTTGGGCTATCAAAGAGCTCAATTTCGATACATCACTATGTGGGGAAAAGAGGAAATTACAGCTAGCCGAGCTTGAGGAATTTCGGTATCATGCTTACGAGAATGCTAAGCTTTATAAGGAACGAACGAAAAAGTGGCATGACAAGTGGATCCTTTCTCGAGAATTCCAAATTGGTGATAAAGTCTTGTTATTCAACTCACGTTTGCGTTTGTTCCCTGGAAAGCTGAAATCGAGGTGGAGCGGTCCCTTTACCGTCATTTCTGTAAGCAAGAGTGGAGCTATTGAAATCACAACCGATACAGGAGAAATTCTTAAAGTTAACGGGCAACGGTTGAAGCTGTATCACGAAGGCGTTAGTGTTGGAGCCGTCGAGGTCATTCACCTCAACCTCAAATCTTAACCCAAGTCACTGAATCACGGTCGTGCGGGACTGTAAAAACCAGCGCTGGCCGGGAGGCAACCCGGGTATTTATTTATTATTTTTTTTCGTATTTCTTCCAATTTTTGTAAATAAATAATATAATTTGCATTTAGTTATTGAGAACGAGGATACTTATATTTATCTCAAGTTGGTGTGCAGGGATTATTAAATTACACAATACTAGACCGAGTCTAGTGAAGTATGCCAGGCTGAGTGCTCCAGTCTACAGACTCAATGCTTTCTGTCTACAGACTTAGTCTATAGATTTACCCTGACCCGTATCATCCCATTACCCGACCCAACCAACCCCATCTACCCATTCTACAGACTCATCCCAATCTATTAGACTCACATACTCATTCTATAGACCCAATCCCCAGTCTATAGACTTGCTTACTAACCCAGCCCGTTAACCCTAACCAACCATACTCCTCTTCCCTTCGCCTTCCTCCACCACCGTTCGTCCTCTGTCATCTCTGTTCTTCGCCCTCCACCCTCAGGTCGACTCTGCCTCCGCCGCTCAGTTCTGCCGCCAATCCCTTCGCCGTCAATCTCCATCGTTCGCCGTTCACCGCCCGTCCGCTACTCTGTCTCGTCGGTCTGTTCGAGGGTCCGGAGTTTCACGTCTGTGTTCCCTGAATTCCGAGTTCAAACTTCCAATTCTGGAATTTCGAGCTTCGAATTTCTGGGGTTTTCCTTCTGTTCATTGTGTTTTGAATTGTTTTGCTTCTGTTCGTTTTTGTTTTTCGAGTTTCTGCTATTTCTCTGGGTTCTGTGTTCGTTGCTATTCTGCAGGTATCATGGAACACGACAACCCGCCAAGGAAACGCGCACGAACGAAGAAAAGAACTTCAGAGTCAAGACAGCACGTACACACGGAAATTGAGGCTGAAATCAGGACAGCATTAGAGATGGAGCAACCAGCTGGCACGGAAACCGAGGCCGTGATTCTGTAGCCACCGCCCGCCATTCCTCCGGTCCCGGGTTTCTAAACCGTCGAGTTTATATCCACCACCCAACGTGAGAAGTTCCTTTCTTTTTCTACTGATAAAAAGATAGTAGCTTCTCGTTTTATTTGTGCGGAAACGTTGAGTAAATTGGGTCTTTGGGATAGTATGTGTGCACTTTTAGTCGGTACGGGTATGCACGGGCTACGGGATATGGAAGACCTCACTTACCCCACATTAGTTGCTGAATTTTTTAGCTCGTTTGAGTTTTTCATTCACGACGAGGGGTCGAGCCTTAGTTTTAGGCTCTGTAACTCACATCATAACCTCCCACTTTCCCAGTTTGCTACCATACTTGGTCTTCGAGACTCAAGTACCTTACTTGGCTTAAATTCCCCCGACGACTACAGTGAGCTGTGGAACGCCATCACGGGTCAGATTAGACACCCAATGGACCATTTTCGAGGATCCCTCGTGCATCACCCAGTACTTCGGTACTGGTTTAGGCTGCTCGCCTCTTCACTTTTTGGCCGCAACGAGGCCCATAAAATCAACAAGTACGAGCTCAGTCTATTAGATGCACACCTCAATTTTGCCCAAACCACCCCTCGTACTCTTAATGTGGCCCACTTAGTGACCACTCACCTCGCCGGTGTCGGAAAGGGGAAGAAAAACACGATCGCATGTGGCGGCCTCATCACCCACTTAGCACGGCGATTAGCCCCTGGCTACCCCATTGACACCCTTACACCCACTAACCCAGGCAACATTGACACACTCGATGACGACTACTTGAGGCGCCTCAAGTGGCTGGCAGGCACGCTGCCCACTTGGCTCCTCGGGACAGCGACATCTGTCACATTCCCCTGTCCCACCCTCCCTTCACTCACCTCTCTCCTCGAGTCGACTTCGGCGGGTTCAGACCCCCCCTTACCCCTCACTATTACTCCCTGCCCCCTCATCCGGTGTTACACCGGAGGTCGGGCAATCTTCTGAGGCTAGACCATCGACTTCGACACCCACTCAACCATCCACTACCCCGTCACCAGGACCCGTAACAGGTCCCTCGATAACCGACCACCCCACCCCCACCGCGACCCTACCCTTGACTGATGATAGACTGAGTCAGCTGACCGATTCTCTCACTAAACTCCGTGAGGAGTACACACAGCTCCGTGAGGAGCTCACGCGACACCACGCGGAGGCGGCAGAAGACCGTAAACTACTTCGTGTCGAGCTGATAAGTGTCATTTGTAGTGCCTATTTCTTAGTGTTTTGGTCCCATTTTCCTTGTATAATCGCTCCTTGGGAGCGGTTTAGGGGCTTCTTATGCTTCCTTTAGTTCGTTTCAGGTTCCCGAGACCGATTTGGAAGAGTTTGAGCAATTCCGACTCAATACATACACATTTTGGAGCCAACGAAACTAAGGAACGATGACTCGATGCCTTGAAGTCGACCCCGAGACCTTGGGACCCAATCCCGAGCCTCCGAGACCCGATCCCGAGACCCGAGAATCGGTGAGAAGTCCATGAGAACCAAGGACGGACCAAAAAGATCATAATGGAGGCCTACAAGGCTCATCCCGTTCGGGATAAGCTCATCCCGTTCGGGATGAGGTGCACAAACAAGAAGGCTCCTGACCTGGGCCCATCCCGATCGGGATCAAGGCTTCCCGACCGGGACCGACCCCGTCCCGACCGGGACCACCTCATCCCGGCCGGGATGGGCTACATCTCACCCGCACTTGCTTTGTTTCTTCTCCCTTCCATTTGTAACCCTATATATATACCCCCCCCTCTTGTATTAAGAGAGGATCTTATGTTATCTCAGGCTATCTCCTTAAAACCCTAGACTACTTTAGGTTAGATTAGATTAGATTAGTGTAGATTAGTTGGTAATTAGTAGTTAATCATAGATTAGTACTTGTATTAAGGGAATTCTTCAAGATCTTCTCCAAGCTTGACAACCTTGGATGTTTGTTTTAGGTTTTCTTCATTAATGCAAGTTTTGTTCTTTCTTCTTCCTCTAGTTTGGTATAATCATCTTCTCTTTCCACTCTTAATCTTTGTTTATTCATCAAGTTTACATCTTTAGTTCTTGTTTATTGTTTTCACTAGTTTGTTTGTGTATGTTTAGTTGTTTGAGTTTGTTTACCTTGTTTTTGTTAGTATTTCCTTTAGATATGTTAGAGTAGTGTTCTTGCTAGGGTTAGTAAGGTGATTAGGGTGTTAATTGGGTGATTAAGGGTTTGTTAGAGATGTGGGTGGAAGATTTGGGTTTCCTCTTGTTTGATGCACATCACATGTTTGTTGAATTGCTTGAATGACTAAGTATGTACGAATGCTTGTTTTCTTGCCTTTCTTTCGTGGGTGTTAGTTAGTTTGTGGGTTCGGTCCTCTCATTAAGTTGCGAGAGCCCGGTGAGGATGACCCCTAGGCCGGTCTAAGTTGCGAGAGCCCGGATTCGACCTAGGACCATAGCGCGCTAGAACCCCGTTTGTGTTGTGTATCGTCGAGATGGGTTTTAGGTGGAACCTCTAGGTGAGTCTAAGTTGCGAGAGCCCGGACCAACCTAGATTACCCTACTACCTCCTTCACTCTAGTCCTCCCTTGACCATTCCGTTACCCCTTTGACCCCGACCTAATCCTAGCCCGTTCTCCTTTGTTCGCTTTCTCCTTAGCCTTAGTTTTAGTCTAGTCTCCCCCCTCTATCATTCTTTAGTTTAGTCCGTTGACTTAGTCTAGTATTTGGGCCGACCTAGTCTAGACGCCTCTTACCGTCCCCGTGGATTCGACCCGACTTACCCTATCTACCCTAGTTAGGTTAGCCGGTTATATTATTGACGGTTGGGACGTGACGAATCCCTACCATCAATTTGGCGCCGTTGCCGGGGACGGTGCTAGTTTGGACTTTGTTTTCCTAGTTACTTGACTTTGTCTTTGTGTTTGTGTTTTCTTTTTTCTTTTTGGTTACTTTGCTTCTTGTGTGTGTGTGTGGTTTATTTCTCTCTTGTCTAGTGCCCAAAAAGCACTAGACTTCTCACGTTTGTTCTTAGTCTACAGTTTGTGCTTAGAGGTGGTGATTATCTTCTTCTTGCAACTCAGAGCCGCTTAAACGGACGGTTGCTAGAATGAGTGGTTTCCAACCGGGTATGGACTACGATTTTCGAGCAAGCATGGGGTTTGATCTAAACTCCCCACACATGGAAGCCGATATGAGCTACCATTCTTCTTCCATGAATCAAGGGTATGACATGACGTCCCCCTACCACTATCAAGCTTCTTGGGGTAATCAAGATGGGTATGATTCTCAAGATTATGAAAACGGCTACCAACAAGTGGACGATTATCATTCCTACGATCATGGTGGCTATTACTCAAGCTATGATTGTGAACCCACCATGTTCAATCAAGATCCACCTTATGGAAGCCAATACCCCCAAAACCCACCATATTATCCTCCACCCCAACCACAATATGAACCCTATGACCCACAATACTACCAATCACCCAAACCCAACTACCAACAATATGATGCCCCACCCCTTGGGCATCATCAAGATTATCAAGGACCTTTACATGACCCCAATGACCACCAAGTGCCGAGCTTGGAGTTTCAACAATCGATGCTTCAAATGCAAAGGAGCCTTCAAGAAACGACCATTCAATTGCGAAAACAACAAGAGGAATTAATGGCCCAAATTCGAAGGGGAAACGAGGCGAGGAATGCTCATTTAAATGCATTAGCGATTCAAACCGTAATGTCTTTATCCCGAGCATCACATTTAGATGGAGGATGCCCACTTGAGAGAGAGGAGCAACCTAATTACGAAGCCGCCGATGTAGTTCCCTTTGATAGAGAGATTTGCTTTGAAGAACCTCAATCGTCTACCCAAAAAGAGAAGAATGAGGAGATGACTCTTGGTGAAGGCAACATTGGTGAAGAATTGGAGGAGGATAGTGGGTTGGATGAGTTGGTAGAGTTTGTGAGGTTGTTAGGTGAAATTGTTAGCCTCGAGTTGCCCTTGTCCGAGAACGTGGATAGGCATCATGAGCCCCTTGCTAGTACACCGAGAGATGACTTGGAAGAGATTGAAACCGCCGGTAGAAGTTTCGATTCTCTTCTCCAAGATGATGTGGGGCCGAGTGATGAAGATGGGGAACCACAACTTGAGGCAAGTGTGGGGGTGTGCAATGAAGAGATGAGGCCAAAACCGCTTTTTGTGCCTTCTTTCTTGGAGATGAAGCTTGCTAATGATTGGAGGCGATGCTTAGGGAAAAAGAGGTCGGTGAAGCTCGTAGGATGGATAGACCCCGGAGACTACTTTGAAGATGATGTCGGGTCTTGGGAATCCTACTTCTTGCCTCCTTCTTGGAGGCCATGGAGGTCGGTTAAGCTCGAGCGCTTCTTGGGCCTTCACTACGATGTCGGTAGCGCGTTCGACTTGCTCCTCCATGCCCTTGACTTGAGAGCTATGGTTGAAGAATGGAGCCCACCATCCTAGGTTTGATGGAGTTCCTAAAAGAACCGTCATGTTGTATATTCCCCTCCTCTCTTCTTTAGAGTACTTGTGCTTGTAATTGTGTTTTATCTCTTGATTTTGGTAGTTTTGTGATATTCTTGTAATTGATTTGGTATTTTGATGAGCGATGTGAGGGAGTGAATTTGATGTTTTGTTTGAGTTTATTGGGATAGGTGAAGTGAAGGTGACTCCTAGAAAGGAGTGGTCGATGATGAAGTTTGCTTTTCGAGCGAGGAAGTCGGTTTTTGAAGCTTATGATAAGCTTTTGGGCTTGGGGAGGCAAAGAAGACTCATTCCGACCGGGAAGAAGGCTTCCCGACCGGGAAGGATGAGTAATCCCGACCGGGAAGGAGCCATCCCGATCGGGATGAAGGTGCTGAAATTCGGACTTACTGGAGTGTGTTCCAGACCGGGACAAGAGCTTCCCGATCGGGAAAGGTTCACCAACCCGATCGGGACCACCCATCCCGACCGGGATGGTCCCTTTGTCTCCACCCATCCATTATGCCCCCTCCCAACCTCCCTACTCCTCCTTACTCCTATCATATGACCCGTACACCTCACTTTACACACCGAGATCCACATCAAATCCCACCCCCTACCATTACTACCTCTACCATGCGGTTCTATCAAGCTTGAAGCGGGATAGCAATGATGAAGACAAGCGAGCACCTTTATTGATCTACGAGACGATGGAGCGAGTGAGTTGCTATCCTATTGGTATGACAACTATCCTTTCTTTTCCGTCTTTTATTGCTTGTTTTCCTTTGTTCACTCCCCTTCCCTTATCATTTGTGTCATGGTGGCCTTCGAGGCCTTGCTAGTGGTTGCTCCCGACTCTTGATGATGTGACTACATCGAGAGTCATTTTCAAAATCCAAATTTTACAAGATTTTCACTTTCTTTTTGAGGATTTAGTCGGATTTAGGCGGAATCCGGGCTAGGTGACCGTATTACACCTAGCCCTCCCCTCCCATTTTCTTTTATTTCCTTCTTTTTATTTTCTTCCCCCATCCATATCTTTTTCTTGTCTCGGCCCATGGTGACTTGACTACACCCCGGCCGGACACCTTCTACCCATTTCTTCACTTTATTTTTGATTTTTAGCTTTATTTTCGTAGTTTTTTTCTTTTTCTTTTGTCTCTCCGCACCCTACGATCGAGCATGAGGACATGGCTCGATTTAAGTGTGGGGGAGCGATATTCTAGTATAGTTAGTTTTATTTTCGTAGTTTTTCCGAAAAAATCTTTAAAAACCATAAAAATTTGAAAATTTTTCATAAAAATCAAAAAGATTTTTCTTTTGTGTGTTTTCATTTTGTGTCTTTGTGTCGTATATTTGTTTTTGTGCGTGTTTTGCCTCCCTTTGTCCTTATAGGTTACTTTAATCGCCAATGACTTTGGAAAGCTCTAAAGACTTCCGGTAACATCTTATCCCTTTTTCTTCTTTATCTCTTATGGAGTTTGGAGGAGATTGTGATGTTGTGTGCTCGGGTGGAGCTTTGTGCATATTGGTGGGTGATTTGGTGACTTGGTTGGATGATCGGGGTGGTGTTTGTGTTGTGTTTGTGTTTGTTTTGTGTTGTTCTTGTTTTTGTTGCTTTTGCCTTTGTTTCTTTTCATTTTGTTTTCGTCATGTCTTCATTTTGTGTTGTGTTGTGTCTCCTGTAAATGGTTTTCGAAAACCCGGTTTAGAGGCTAGTGTGCGAGTGTTTACTTTCCCTTCCTAGTTGTATAAATCGAGTCTTGGGCTTTAATCTAGTAGAATGACCCTAAATCAATGATTTCGTTGGTCCTTTACCTTGAGTCCACCTAGCTTACTAGGGATTTACTGCGGGATTTGCATTTTGATCATTATGACCACCCACGGTGTGAAAAGGCCTTGGTTACCGAGTCTCGTCCCCTAGGTGACCGTGTTTAGGATTGCTTGATTAGTCCAAGTTCTCTACTCTTTGTGGGTTTGAAGGGAAGGACGCTCCCCGACTTACCCATTTACCTACCTCTCACACATCTCCACACAATAAAATGCAAATTGTTGATTCTCTCTTTCTTGTTACGCATAGAATTGCCAAAAATGCCAAATCTTGCCAAAAAGGGCAAAGAAAAGAAAAAGAAAGAAAAAAAAAATGAAAGAAAGAAAAGAATGAAGAAAAAGAAAAGGCACAAAAGCCAAAAAGAAAATAGAAAAGAAGAAAAAGAAATGGCATGGCAACAAACAAAGCAAAAACGTCGAAAAGAAAGAAAATGCCAAAAGAAAACCCATCTCACAAAAAGAAATCCTCTCACTAAGAAAACCCGTCTTAGTGTTTTGGTCCCATTTTCCTTGTATAATCGCTCCTGGAGCGGTTTAGGGGCTTCTTATGCTTCCTTTAGTTCGTTTCAGGTTCCCGAGACCGATTTGGAAGAGTTTGAGCAATTCCGACTCAATACATACACATTTTGGAGCCAACGAAACTAAGGAACGATGACTCGATGCCTTGGAGTCGACCCCGAGACCTTGGGACCCAATCCCGAGCCTCCGAGACCCGATCCCGAGACCCGAGAATCGGTGAGAAGTCCATGAGAACCAAGGAGGGACCAAAAAGATCATAATGGAGGCCTACAAGGCTCATCCCGTTCGGGATAAGCTCATCCCGTTCGGGATGAGGTGCACAAACAAGAAGGCTCCTGACCTGGGCCCATCCCGATCGGGATCAAGGCTTCCCGACCGGGACCGACCCCGTCTTGACCGGGACCACCTCATCCCGGCCGGGATGGGCTACAGCTCACCCGCGCTTGCTTTGTTTCTTCTCCCTTCCATTTGTAACCCTATATATATACCCCCCTCTTGTATTAAGAGAGGATCTTATGTTATCTCAGGCTATCTCCTTAAAACCCTAGACTACTTTAGGTTAGATTAGATTATATTAGTGTAGATTAGTCGGTAATTAGTAGTTAATCATAGATTAGTACTTGTATTAAGGGAATTCTTCAAGATCTTCTCCAAGCTTGACAACCTTGGATGTTTGTTTTGGGTTTTCTTCATTAATGCAAGTTTTGTTCTTTCTTCTTCCTCTAGTTTGGTATAATCCTCTTCTCCTTTCACTCTTAATCTTTGTTTATTCATCAAGTTTACATCTTTGGTTCTTGTTTATTGTTTTCACTAGTTTGTTTGTGTATGTTTAGTTGTTTGAGTTTGTTTACCTTGTTTTTGTTAGTATTTCCTTTAGATATGTTAGAGTAGTGTTCTTGCTAGGGTTAGTAAGATGATTAGGGTGTTAATTGGGTGATTAAGGGTTTGTTAGAGATGTGGGTGGAAGATTTGGGTTTCCTCTTGTTTGATGCACATCACATGTTTGTTGAATTGCTTGAATGACTAAGTATGTACGAATGCTTGTTTTCTTGCCTTTCTTTCGTGGGTGTTAGTTAGTTTGTGGGTTCGGTCCCCTCATTAAGTTGCGAGAGCCCGGTGAGGACGACCCCTAGGCCGGTCTAAGTTGCGAGAGCCCGGATTCGACCTAGGACCATAGCGCGCTAGAACCCCGTTTGTGTTGTGTATCGTCGAGATGGGTTTTAGGTGGAACCTCTAGGTGAGTCTAAGTTGCGAGAGCCCGGACCAACCTAGATTACCCTACTACCTCCTTCACTCTAGTCCTCCCTTGACCATTCCGTTACCCCTTTGACCCCGACCTAATCCTAGCCCGTTCTCCTTTGTTCGCTTTCTCCTTAGCCTTAGTTTTAGTCTAGTCTCCACCCTCTATCATTCTTTAGTTTAGTCCGTTGACTTAGTCTAGTATTTGGGCCGACCTAGTCTAGACGCCTCTTACCGTCCCCGTGGATTCGACCCGACTTACCCTATCTACCCTAGTTAGGTTAGCCGGTTATATTATTGACGGTTGGGACGTGACGAATCCCTACCATCACGAGCACAACATCGCCATCAACCACCTTTTCATTGAGCTTCGACAGCTCCGAGATGCTATTGTCAACTCAGACTCTCGGGTAGGCCCGTCGGGAGGGATTAGCACTAGAGGTGGTGTGTCGAGTAGTGTTCCCACTAGGGGAGAGCCTCCGCGTGGTCCACGCACTCGCGGCGGTTTGACTAGCAGCCTTGCCCCTCGCGGTCGAGTTAGTAATGTCTCAGGACGTACCCCAACTAGGAGAAGTTCGGCAGGTCGAGTAGTCACTAGGAGTGCTAGGTCGGGTCGTGGCACCATCACGATACATAACCCGCCAGATCCGAGGCCCGCACCTGATGCTTGGAACCCATGATCACCCACAGTTGCGTCAGACTCCGACCATGACTAGAGGTCGGTTTGGGGAACTCCCTGTATATATTAGGTACTCCTCTCCTCCTCACTCTTTAGTTTTGCATTTTTAGTTACTTTTCACTTATCTTCTGTTGTCCAATTTGTGTATACAATGAAGACATTGTATTGTTTGGTTTGGGGAGGGTAACTAATTTGCAATAGTTGCATATTTTCTGCATTTTCGCATGCATTTTTTTTTTAAATCTTTAGGCATTTTAAGAGTCTTTAGGAGTCGGGACGGGTTAAGCAACAATGATGAAAATGCTTTTGCCTCTTCTTCTCTCATTTCATTAACTTTCTCATTTTAGCCATAGTTTAGTTTACTTGATCGAGTCTTGAGTTATGGCATAAATTAATTGTAATTTCAGTAAACGAATAAACTTGGCTTAAATTGTTGGCAGACTACTTAAATTCTGAGTTTTAGAGCCTTATGAAACCGATGACATCCATGATCGGTTTATTTAGGAATGAGAGTAGTTCTCCCTATTTCGCATGTAACATCAAATTGCATAAGCGTGAAGTCAGTCTCTTAAGTCTTTGTGCATTCGGGTCGTAACTATAGCATGTATTGAGGCTTCTCCTTCTCACTTTTTATTTCCCTTTCCTGTATTCATTTCAGTAAAAAAAAAATAAAAAAATAAAAAAAAATAAAAAATAAAAAAAATTGAACTATCCCATTACTACAAATTTAACCACAAGCCTAAATTGCCTACCCTACTCGAGCTAGTCATGGTAATGTTGATGTTTTGCTAAGATAAGTCGATTTGGTGTATATATATTTCCGTTCTTGTATCTTCAAAAAAAAATGAAGAATAAAAGAAAAGTGAAAAAGAATTGAGTTGTGAACTCCGATACTTCATTGTGATAATATTGTGGAGTTGATTTTGGTGAAATAAGCAAGATATGGAGAATGCCGGCATTAATCGGCTTGATTTTATCTGTTGTGTGATTTGGTAGTTTGGTAATGTAGTTTGGAAGCTTGGATTGTCTAGCTCGACTATTACCTCCACATTCCCAAAATTATAACCCCTTCTTACCCATCACTTACATATCCCATTTCACCATTTTATGCCTCGATATGTGTCTTGGTCTCGATTAGTTTGAATGTGCAGATGATTGGTAGAGATTGTCATCACATTAGATTGCATGCATTTGTTTATAGGTCGCAGATTAGGCGAGCATCTTTCTTTCTCTCTATCTCACATTTATATTCCACATCCCCTTCATGAGAGTAGAGTGTAACCGCGAGAGTCCGAAAATGATAAGCCTAGCAAGGTTGACGGTTCACTGTTATTCTTTTGATTATGCCATAGCTTGAGTCAGTTAATATTTTCTAAGTGTCGCTAGCTTGAGTTAGTTTTTGTAGCGAGTGCAGTTGGTGTAAATAGCTTTGAGTTGTTTACCGTTCCCATAGGTCTTGTGTTTGATTGCTTGAGGACAAGCAATGGTTCGGTTTGGGGAGATTTGATGTGTGCCGTTCCTATTTGATTTTTCACCTATTTTGGCACGTATTTCTGTGTCGTTTTATTATTTTAGGAGTCGGATTACGCTATTTTCTCCTATATGTGCTACTCGGGTATTCTTTTGATGTTTTGCAGAAAATCTAGACCGAGCAGTTAAAAGAGCTAAAATTGCATCAAAAATCTTAAAGCTCTGAAACCGATCGTTGTAGGCTAAGAAAAATGGAGCAAGTCTATAGACTAGACTGTGAGTCTATAGACTGAGAAGAAGGGAGTAAGAAGCTGTAGACTAAAGCACAAGTCTTTAGACTGGGAAACAAGTCTATAGACTGAGAAAGTGCAGCAGACAAGCCCGTAGACTTGGATCTCAAGTCTACCAGCCTACAATCCAAGTCTACGGGATGGGATACCACTGCAAGCTAATTCAGTTGACGTACCCACTCCTCCCCTTATTACGCTCTTCAGTTCTTCCCACTACCTAGTTAGTGGGATTGAAGATAGCAGAAAAAGGAAATTTATTGAGGGTTAAGCAGTTTAAATACAGCTTGAATTTCATGATCTGGATCATCTTTGATTAATAACTCTTCTTCTTCATCTTCTTCCTTGTTCTCTCTGTAATCAAAACACAATTAGTTTTTATTTCGAAGCTTTCTGTAATCGACCTTCAGCAATTAATTCAAGTACTTTGGGAATTCTTCAGTATTATTATTTTCGGGCTTCTTCTTTTTCTATTTCTTTATTTCTGCCATCTCTCAATTGGGTAAATCTCTTCTTCTTCCCTACCTCCCTCTTCCAGTAGTATTAGATTTTAATTTTTTTGTTTCCTTTTAGAAGTCATCAGTTTAGCGTAATTAATTAGTTATTCTATCTTTTTTTAATTTTATTAATTCCCATTTCTCCCTTCTCCAGTAGTTTTGTAATTCAGTTACTTTTGTAATTATTCCATCATTCTTCATCTTTCATATTCATCCTGTTATCATGACATTTTCCATTTTTATTATCATTATTAGTATAATAATTGTTACTGTAATTATGAGTGGCTAAATTATTTTTCACTAGTGTTATAGGTGACTTATAAATCAGTATTTGTATTCATGCAGTAGATTAATAAATCGACTTTTATGAACTTTATCGCTCTTGCAACATCTCAACGACGAATAATTAATTATAGGCCTTAATTGATTGTTTGTATCTCGTAATCCCGACCTACGTAGCGAAAGCCCGTGAAAGGATAAGACTCGTTGTAATCGATAGAATTCCCTAATACGTAGCGAGAGCCCGTTAGGTGACTTCTAGGGCGACTAGTGATCCGAGAGGACCGTGTCTATACCCTTTAGTTTGTAATAGTCGTTTGTTTGATTATTGTATTTATGCTCATCTTGGTTTATAATGATCCTGTAACTCTGGTGTCTTTCTTCCATTGATTTTCGTACTGGTTTACTGTCTTTTTAGTTTTACATTCTAGCATCATAGTTTATTGTTTGCTGTAGCCTGTTAGTCTAAACAACTCAACTAAATCGCACTTTGTGAATTGGACCCTTTAATCAACCGACTTATAAATTCAATTTGCCTCCCTGTGGAATCGACCCTATTTATCACTATCTATCAGTTAGTTGTATTTAGGATTATTTTGATATCGGTAACACGACTAGACCGTGTCAAATGCTAATTATGATCACCACTCGATCGAGTCTCACAGTGACTCGGTCGAGTGGCCATGTACTCGACCGAGTTGGTCAATAACTCGGCCGAGTACGGTCATAAACGCAAAACAGAAATCTTTTTTAAAGATCTACTCGATCGAGTCTATTGACCACTCGATCGAGTGACCACATAATGACTAAAACGCAAGTCGTACATTATTCTATTTTGCGAACTCGATAGTAATTTATGATTTAGGTCAACAGGTGTTTAATCAATCATGTGTATTACTATCTTTTCAAATCATGCATCTCATATTTGCACCTTTTCATCTCATCTCATATCTACATAAACCGTTATTATTCGTTATATCATTGCATCGTTTACTAACGCGTTTGTTATTTCTTTTGCCAATTTAATTATTGTTCGTTTATTGTACTAAATGAACCCGCATGCTAGAATACAACTTCGACGTTAATTTTAGTTGCATTAAATTGACTTAGAAAACCGTTTCAATTCCATTCACATGTTTAGAGAAAATAAATCTTTGCACATGGTTGGGTGTCCTTTGTGGGCTTCCCAACACGTACCCTCACCCCTTACTCAGAACCTCGGTTTTCGGATGCCCGAAACCGTTGGCAAACGAGAGTCATTCAATACGCAATATCCGATAACGTCGGTATTGGTGTCAAATGCAAAGGGACGAGCCCAATAAACTCTGACATCGGAAATGGGCCGTATTTTGTATACGGCCCACTACGACATAGAGTGGGCTTGAACGGTTCCGAATAACCATAAAATTCGGTGGCGACTCCACATAGACCTAAATTTCAATTCGATCCTTCTCATATGGAGATTCATTCGCCTACCCAAACCCGCGCGTGGCCGCGTCGGGGTGGACCTATGTCATGTCCACAATTTGGCGACTCCGCTGGGGATTAACTGATGCGTGTCTTACCATCGGCATCCTCAGGGTGAGACTCGAATAGAAATCGTTTGACAAATACAATACGCGTTTTAGTTTTACGGGTCATGCATAACCCATATTTTCCCGGGCCGGTACTCGCGACCGACGTCCCACTATACCCTTGATGTACTCCAATATGGATATGTCAAAAGGTGTCCATAGTCGATTCGAGTGGGTTTCGCGGCATGTTCTAAGATCAACTCGACTTAGGATGTCCGTCCTGATCAACGTCTAGACTATGTACACTGGTATAGACCCCTTATAGACCGACCGAGACTTAGTATAGAGCATACATGGCGTCGTTATAATGCTTGTGTGACTACGTGCTACTTGGTTTCCGAGTCGTTTTCAAAAAACCGTCAATTTTTCAAAATTGCATCCTTTTCAAACTGTTCGATTTCAAAACCCGGGACACATACCGAATTTAGGACTTATGATTTTACTCAAAATAGCCTATTTTCTAGACGGTATGCTGCCCAATTCAAAACTCGAAAATACTTTCGAACCTTCAAAACCCATGGCCCAATGACTTTTCGTCTTTTTCGAAATTTGGGCCTCTCCACCGATTTTTTTTTTCGGTCCTTTTTCAAAATCAATCAATTTTCAAAAACCTTCCTCTTCTAGACCTCCCGTATTTAGCAGTGTCGGGTCGCGTCTTAAGTTGTCAAGGTCCGTAGCGTCGAAACTCTGTCGATCTTACATCACGAGTTTCTTCCCCTCCCCAGTCCGCCTTATTAGACTAAGGCAAGGCCCACCTACGTAGGACAAACCCCTGCAAAGGAGGGCCCGTCAACACAATCGAGTCTAAAGTCTGGGGATGTCTCACGTGAACCTTCCTTCGAACAGGACTAGGCCCACCCGCCGAATCCTAAGGAAGGCCCACATTTCACAAGTCACCCGTCTAGGTGTCTTTCCCGAGTCATTTCCTCTTTTAGTCTTGTTCGGGATGTAATTTGTACTTCGGGATTTTGGGCTAGTTTCTGATTACGTGGTGTTCTTACAGATAGGCCACCCGTGACTAGACATCAACGCAAGATGGACGAATTGAAAGATGCTCTCGCCAAGCTCGAGACTCAACTAACTTCCATCCAGGCTAACCAAACAACGTTAGCCACCCGACTGAGTGCCGTAGAGAAGACGGCCCCTTTTGAAGGATCCGAGCCCAATGGGCCCATGGCCGAGCTGGTTAGTATTGTTCGTAGGCTCGAGGAACAAGTCTCCCTATCGACGAACAACTCGATCCACACCGAGAATGCTCGTATTTATTCACCTTTAGATAACGAGCTTCCTGCTAACCTTAACTTAACGGGACTTCCTATGTTTGAGGGTACCGAAGACCCGGTCCATCACATCCGGGCTTTCAAAGACTTCATGGCGGTAAAGGGGGTGAAGTCAATTATGTTCAAGCACTTGTCCCCTTCCTCCTTGGAGAAACACCCTAAGGCCTGGTTCTACAGGCTCGACCCCAAGAAATACAAGACTTGGGATGATGTGGCGACCGAATTTGCTCGGAACTACGCCGATAACACTGAAATCCAGACTACAATGCGTACTCTGGAGATAATGGCCCAAGAGCCCAAAGAGGGATTCACAAAATATCTGCAAAGGTGGAGGGCCGAGAGTGTGAAGCTGGTCGAAAAGCCCGGCGAGAAGGCTCTAGTGGAAGCCTTCGTCAAAAATCTACTCCCATCCTACCGGGTCCATCTCCGGTATGCTATTATCCCAAACTTTGCTGTCCTTACTGAAATGGGCACAAGGATCGAAGATGATCTAAGGTTAGAGAGCCTGACTAAGGCCTCTACCAAAGGCTATCAAGGGGCTAGTTCATCCACAAACAAGCCCACACCTGCAGCTGCAACCCGCAGCATCTTTGATGAGGTAAATCTGCTCGACACCTCATCCAAAAAGAATACACCAAATCGGGTATTCACAGATATAGGGACTACCTATACTTATGCCTTACAAAGGCTATCTTCAAAGGGTCTGATTCAACCAATAGGCCCAACTCCAGAGCCTCCAGTAGAGAGGAGGCCCAGATACTACAATGCTCAAGCCTACTGTCAGTATCACCGGGGCAACGGACATGATACTGAAAAATGTTGGAAATTAAAGCATTTAATCCAAGATCTTATCGAGAGCGGGAATGTCCCGTTGCCCGGAGACAAGCCGAGCAACAAAGAAAACTCGTTCAGCGCCCATGCCATATTCACGGGGGAGGTAATTGATTGTTCTCACCTCATTTCTCCTTTTATCCCACAAATCAATGGGATATGGTTCGATGACGAGGACGATGTATATTTGGCCAAGGGGGAAGCTGTCCCCATCACCCTCGAAGAGGTCCGAAAAGCCAAATCCAAGGCTTTAGCCACCAGCCACCAACCACCTCGCCACTGCTAGGCGTGCCACTTCAACATCCGTCAATGAAACTGCCAGGACGTAACCGACCCCAGAGGAACCAAGCAATGACGCGGCTTTGGTCCAACAAATGAAGAGGGTTCGAGTTGATTTAACCATATGGCAACTACTGGTTAGCTCACAGGCACATCGAGAAGCACTGACTAAGGCTCTCGATGAAATCAAGGTTGATTCAGAAGCTACCCCTGCTGAAATGGTAGCTACTATCATGCCCTACCTCAAGGGCAAGTCCAAGAACGAAGACCCACTCATAACCTTCGCCGAATCTGATCTGCCATCATTTAGGCCCAATCATAATCTGGCCCTATATATCACGGTCATCTGCAAGGGTAAGTACCTCCCGATGACCCTTATCGATGATGGATCGGCTGTGAACGTCCTACCCCTAAGGACCGCTAGGGCCCTCGGCATCACTGATGCCGACTATCTCCCGATGGCACAAACTATCCAGGCTTTCGATGGAAGCCCAAAACCAGTCGCCGGGGCCGTTAAACTGAAGATCATAACGGGCCCAATCGAAGAGGAGCTAGAATTCCAGGTGATAGATGTCACCTCATCATTCAACCTCTTGTTAGGAAGGCCTTGGATTCACGCAGTCAAGGCCGTGACATCTACCCTCCACCGAAAAGTCAAGATGCCACTTCAAGACGGTATCATAACACTGGAGGCAACACCAATGACAGTGGCTAGCTGTAATGCCACAAACCGGGCCGAACCACGAGGTTTCGATTTCGTGGGTATGATTGAAGGAGAATATCTTTTCAAACCCTACTTCGCCCCTAGCATCGACACGATGCTACAAAATCTGGGTTACCTACCCGGAGCTACCTCAAGACCATATCTTCCGGCGGGGAAGATCATCGAGGTCCTAGACAATGCAGAATCCCGACTCGGATTGGGATATACTATAAGCTCGGAGAATGTGGGCCGGGCCTCTGCAATCAAATTTGTCACTCAAGTCTTCGGAGCCATCCAAGTGGGCCTCTACCAACCCACCATCACATATCCCGAGACCAAAACGGCTCGGGAATGCAACTACATCCCCGATGACATATTCACCATTATCCAGGATGAGTCCGAGAAAAGGGAAAGCGACTCCGAGCCCGTGATGGGGCTTTTATTTGGAGAAGACAAGACCGTCCCTGCTCCGAAAGATGACCTGGTCAATCTAATCCTCCGCAGCGATCGGTTTGACCCAACAAAGCTGATCACCGAAGTAGGTGCAGATACGGGGACAAGGGCCTAGAGGAAGACCGTCAAATGGACCGACAGTCAAGGACGGGTCTACAAGCTGACCACCGGCGAGGGAGACATGCCGGATACCGAGTCCGAGTCTGAGTCAGAGTCGGAGTCTGAGTCTGAGTCCAGGTTTAGAGGGTCTGGTGCTGGAGTCGAGTCTGTAACCCCTCTTCCCTTAGCCACTGAGGTCTCGGGGTCTGTCCCAAGACCTCTCCCTATCCGGCCACTGACCAACGATCAGATGGCAGCTCTATTCGAGCTATTTTCAAAATTTACCATTAATAATAATAACGAACATCGTTCTGCTTACGACTTGTCTTATTTCCAAAATTTTCTCAATTTCAAAAATTTTATATGCAATGACATTGAGAAACCCGACGAACAGGTACCTCAACCACAACATCTGGTCGAGCAGCTCGAGCAATAGGAATCCCGAGATCCGATAATCGAAGAAACCGAGTCCATCAACGTGGGAACCACTTTAGAGCCCCAGATGCTTAAGTTGGGCCAATCTTTAGATCCAGAGGAGAGACAACAGTTCACGGACGTCCTCCTAGAATTTAAAGACGTCTTTGCATGGTCCTACAAGGACATGCCGGGAATAGATCGAGAAATAGCTGAACACCGAATACCAATCAAAGATGGGTGCAGACCGGTAAAGTAGAAGCTCAGAAGAATGAAGCCCGAATGGTCTCTTAAAGTCAAAGAAGAGGTCGATAAACAATTCAAAGCAGGCTTTATACAAGTGTCTGAATATCCAGACTGGGTTGCAAACATCGTGCCGGTACCCAAGAAGGACGGCAAGGTGCGGGTTTGTGTAGACTTCCGGGACCTAAACAAGGCCAGCCCAAAAGACGATTTTCCGTTACCACACATCGACATATTGCTGGATAGTACGGCCGACCACGCCCTTCTATCATTCATGGACGGGTATGCCGGATACAATCAAATTAAAATGGCAGAAGAGGATATGAGTAAGACTACCTTCATCACACCTTGGGGTACTTACTGTTACACTGTCATGCCATTTGGGCTGATTAATGCGGGAGCCACTTATCAACGGACCGCCACCACCTTATTACACGACATGATGCATAAGGAGGTGGAGGTCTATGTGGACATATGATCGTTAAGTCTAAAGATCGAAGCGGGCACATCACGGCCTTAAGAAAGTTCTTTACCAGACTGCGAAAATACAACATGAGACTAAACCCACAAAAATGCAGTTTTGGGGTAACGTCAGGCAAATTACTGGGCCACATCGTTAGCCAACGCGGCATCGAGATCGACCCAGCTAAAATCAAAGCCATCACCGAGATGCAGCCACCCAAGACGGAAAAGAAAATAAGGGGGTTTCTCGGGAAAGTCCAGTATATCAGCCGGTTCATTTCAAAGCTAACCATGGTATGTGAACCCATTTTCAAGAAACTGAAGATCGGGGAACGGGTGCTATGGGACGACAAATGTCAAGTGGCTTTTGACAAAATCAAGGAGATTCGGTCTGCTCCGCCGGTATTAATGCCACCTCAACACGGTTTGCCTTTGTCGTTATATCTAACAACAACCGAGACAGCCATGGGGGCTATGCTGGCCCAGACAATTGATTCAGAAGAACGGGCTATTTACTACATCAGTAAAAAGTTCCTCGAGTACGAATGCAAATACACAATGCTCGAAAAGACGTGTTTAGCATTGGTTTGGGCCACTAAAAAGCTCAGACACTACATGCTCAGCCACGAAGTACATGTTTTATCCAAAATGGATCCAATCAAGTACTTATTCGAGAAGCCCATCCTCAACGGCAGGATGTCAAGATGGATTTTAATGTTATCCGAGTTCGACCTCAAGTTCGTACAATTAAAAGCCATCAAAGGCCGGGTAGTTGCCGAGTTCCTCGCTGACAACCCAATATCCGAAGAAGGCCACACTGACACATGGGCCTTTCCTGATGAAGACATATTCCATACCGATACCGAGACATGGGACCTGTATTTCGATGGAGCATCCAACTTCCGAGGATTTGGGGTCGGAATTCTATTAATCTCACCCCGAGGGGAACACACTCCCTTATCCATCAAATTGGATTTCGACGTGGCCAACAACGCAGCCGAATACAAAGCATGCATTCACGGGTTGCAAGCCACCGCTGATTTAGGGGTAACAAACCTCCGGGTCCACGGTGATTCATCATTGGTCATCAATCAAGCACTCCAAAAATGGAAAACTCGGAACGCCAATCTCATGGCTTACCAAGCGCGAGTACGGGTTCTAGAGAAACAATTATATTTACCTACCCCGAGAGGAAAATCAGTTTGCAGATGCACTTTCCAAATTAGCATCTTTACTAAACATCCCGGATCACCTGACAAGCATGCCAATCTGTGTTGAAAGGCGGTCAGAACCGGCCTACATCCATGCCATTCAAGATATCGAGATAACTGACCCAGAACCTTGGTATCAAACCGTCTTAACATACCGGACAACGGGGGAATATCCCGCGGGAGCTGAAAATCGGGCCAAAAAGGCCCTACGAAGATTAGCAACCCAATTTGTTCGTACTGATGACGGACAATTGTATAAAAAGACGGCACAGGGGGCTGTCCTCCTATGCATCGACAAGGTACAAGCCAAAAAAGTCATGGCCGAGGTCCACGACGGTGAAAACGGCCCGCATATGGACGCCCATATGCTATCCCGTAAAATCATGAGGCTCGGGTACTACTTGAACACCATGGAGACAGACTGTCAGTTATACGTCAAGCACTGCCATAACTGTCAGATCTTCGGTAATGTACAACATATGCCATCTTCCCTATTATATACCATGACATCACCATGGCCATTTTCGACATGGGGTATAGACATAATTGGGAAAGTACACTCTTCCGGGACGGGAGGACATTGCTTCATTTTGGTGGCCATCGACTACTTCACCAAATGGGTAGAAGCCGAGTCATACCGTGTCTTGAACGCCAAGCACGTGGCCAAATTTATCCAAAATAAGATTATATGCCGATACGGGATCCCACACGAATTTATCAGCGATCACGGGACCCACTTCCAAGCTGAAACTACTGCATTACTGGCGAAATATAAAATTCAAAGGCATACATCTTCACCTTACCGACCCCAAACAAATGGAGCGGTAGAAGCGGCCAACAAAACAATTGTCACCATACTGAAAAAGATGGCTGAGAATTATCGGGACTGGCCCGACAAGATACCTTTCTCCTTATGGGGGTACCGAACTTCGATTCGCACCGCGACCGGAGCAACTCCATATTACCTGACATATGGAATGGAAGCAGTCTAACCGGTCGAGTTAGAAGTACCATCCCTAAGGATTTTA
This sequence comes from Agrostemma githago, assembly GCA_958450325.1. Taxonomy (NCBI): domain Eukaryota; kingdom Viridiplantae; phylum Streptophyta; class Magnoliopsida; order Caryophyllales; family Caryophyllaceae; genus Agrostemma; species Agrostemma githago. The sequence goes on along the minus strand of OY288245.1, from coordinate 57,249,427 downwards.
CTTGAAAGCCAAGTACCCGAAGTAGATTGGGTCCAAGCCCGATACGATTCGCTAGTCCTCTTAGACGAACGGCGATCCCGGGCCCTCAATAATATTCAAGTATATCAAAAGAGAATCCAACGGGCTTTCAACAAAAGGGTTAGGCCCAGGAAAATCAAAGAAGGTGATTTGGTCCTAAAATCGGTTCGTGTTTTACTACCGGTTGACCCAAGGGGAAAATTCAAACCCAATTGGGCTGGGCCATACTTAGTCAAGAAAATCCTATCGGGAGGAGCGGTAATGCTAACGGACCTGGATGGTAACGAGTTCGTTAACCCGACCAACTTGGACCAGATGAAGCGCTACTACCCATAAAGCCCAATCTCACACTACTACAAATGTTGGCAAAGAAACCACTAAGAAGACACCATGTAAACCTAAAAATGATTTCTTACATCAAAGAAACCTTTAATAAAGAATAAATGGTCTCTTATATATAATAAAGAAATCATTTAATTATTAAATGGTCTCTTATGTATATCAAAGAAACCATTTAATTATTAAATGATCTCTTATGTATTGTACTATAACAAAGAAACCATTTAATGACCAATGATTTCTTACCTTGACTTCATTAAAAAAAATTAATCTCCAAAAAAAGAAAAACAAATTGATTCTCATACATTCACTCCAACGCACTCCACAATCCTCAATTCATCACCAAATTAAACAAAAAGAACCCTAGAAAACCCTTCTACACAGATTAGCGAAATTCGTATCAGCGAAATCCATAAATCTTCATAAATCTTCAGGTTTTCTCTTTTTTTTATTTGTTCACAGATTAGCTAAGCTTGTTGATTCTTATACGTTTTTCTGTTTTAATTTCTATGAATTGCAGGTTTCATTTTAGATGGAAATCCTCTAATCTAACGTGAGATTTTGAGACGATAAACCCACAGTGAGCAGCAGCAACTGGGTGTCCGCTTTTGAAGAAGTAGCACCAGAATCATCATCATCATCGTCGTCATCGCCTGAAAAGGAATTCTTCGCCGAGCACGATTTCATCGTCGTCGAATGAATTCTACGCTCCCTGGTTCGTTCTTTATTTCTAAACTTATTATCATCCTATTTAGATCCTATTTCATCGTTATATGTTGCGTTTTTTGTTGACTTGTTTACTTCTAATGGTTTCATGCCCATCAGTTGTTCGATGATTTGTTTCTTTGACAGGGAATAGCTAGGTAAGTAAGTTATTCATCGTGTTTTTATTGTCCAGGATACTGTCATCTTAAAACACTAGACTATTACATTCGTTTGGGTTGAGCATTCCTGCTGACTTCTACTCTGTTTTGGGTTGAGCATTCACATAACGTCGGCGTCAATAAGTTGGATGTTTGCTTGAAATTGAGTGAAGTCTGTTCTATGTAGTCCTTAGTTTGATCATTTGATTTCTATTTTTCTTATGATCCTATTTAGACTCCCTCGCTCTGATCCTTAATTAAAGGGTGGAATCGAACCTCCATCTGTAACTAGACTAAGACGGGTCAAATAGGGTAGAAATCCACCATGTCCGTCTCAAGAGCGACCAACTAATGCTTGCATGCTTTGTATAATGGTATGGGTTGACTTTAGGCTAATTTGTACTGTAAATCTGTCTTTACTGATCTGACTATACTGTATTTCAGCTTAACATAGTCTCTTTCCACTATCTTGCAAAATGTATTTCGTAGTATGAAATCAAAACGAACATCCAAAATGAAAAATGGAAGGATCGAGGACCAAGTAAAGGTGGGACTATAGTATTGCATGAGATTATATGACAAGTACTCGGTGTCTTCTCCATTGGTTGTTACCAACTTACCATCACATATCAATACCAACGAGTGGAGTACCATCCATTCACTGTCACTGTCCTAACAAACAAATAATACTTAGATCTAGTTATTAATAGCTAAAGATGTGATCTATTATCTAACTAAACTAACCCATTTTCCAAACAGTTAGTCTCCCTTGTATCCGTCATTCTGTTATAACGGGTCAAATACTTTATACGGAGTACCACCCATTTATATAGAAAATACAACCCATTACTTTTGTTGTGTTTTGTTTTTTCTATGTAAACGGATAATATTTAACCTGTTATAAGAAAATGACGGATAACTTCATCACAAACAAGAATGTGTGTTTTTCAAATCACTAACTCATAATACATGTTTCAATTAATTACTCCACATTACTAGAAATTAATAAAAGACAACCATGATCCCATAGTAAGAGACCCATTACACGTAAAATGATAGTGTAAAACGATTTCACGTGAAATTATTGAGTACTCTGTATTGACCAATTGATCGTTTCATGGGATAAAACTGTCTCATATACTAACGACTAACATAGAGATTAAAGTAGTTTTCTGTTGGTCTTAAGCAAATAAACACTTGTTTGATTTCCAAAAATATTGAGTGAAGCGGGTTCTCTTCCTGTGTTTGTGTTTCCCTCTGAAACTTGTCTCACTCGCTACTCACCTGATTCCGTACGTGGTGACTTTAAAGTTCAAATTAATCACATTTTTAGGTTTGATAGATTTTTGGGTTGGATTGAAATTCTTAGATTTCACATGTATATGCTGTATGTGGTCAAGGGTTAGTCTCTAAATTCTAGTAATATTATGTGGTGGCATGCTATGGTGTGGTGGCATGCATTCTGGCATGGTTAATTTTCTAGTTTATCAATGCTATATTTGATATCCGTCATATATGCCATATGGGTTTTATTAGCCTGAGCAAGTATTGACCTTACCCGTCAAGTATTGGTATCTTTGACAGTTCTTTGCGTATTGGATGCCATCAGCTCATAAGGACAGAAATCCTTACAAGTAACAGACTAACAGCCAATGCGATCGATATTTACATCTTTCTAGTGATAAAAGCCACTGTGTTTCTGAAGTTCGCTTCAATGTTGTATTGTTGTGTGCATGGTTGATAGAGGAAAATAGGTCTAGGACTGTTTTAATTTCTGCCACTTTATGCTTCTTTTTTCACATGTTGTAGGATAATACTTTATTGAATTATGTTACGAAGTGTAAATTTTTGCTACCCCATCTATGAAATCTTGTGTTCTCTAGTTTATACTTGTTCTTTTGTATTGATTGTTGTTTAAATTACAAGTTCGTGACGGAGGGCATGGGTTGTTATTTTTTATCTTCTTGAATAATGATTAATAATGTTAAGTATATTAATTGATAATTGTTGAGACTACCGCAGTTGGAGTATTTCTAAATGTTTGTTAACTTGTTTAACCTTAACAGAGGGGGATTAACATATTGTTGGTTTCGAAACGTATTTCGTAGTATTTTGTTTCACTGCTTGCATTGTGAAATAGGAACCGAAATTATGTGTTGCTTTGAGTGTTTGGTTTATTTATAGTTTTAATACCATATGATGTTTTTCCAAGTGTATGAGCTTAATGTGGATTTTTTTGTTGTTGTTGTTGTAGTATTTTAAAGATGTAGCGAAATCATATACACAAGAAATGATTGACGGGCTACGAGAGATTGTGGATTACGTTTGTTCTCAAGCACAAAGAAGATTATTGATTACAAAGTGAATACTCATAATGGTTACTTGGCCCATATATGTTCACAAATTAAGTGAATAATAATTTTTTTGGGATAGTTTACGCTTCTAATGTAATTATGACTTATTTCGGGATATATATCTATATATATGGGATATTTTTTGGAATTCCGTCTCTTTTTTGGTTGATACTTGAAAAAGAGTACATTGTATTGTAATAGTTGAGTTATATATCTAAATATTAAAATAATTAAAAAATTAATTAAAGAGACTAACTCCATATATTAATTGTAATAGAAATAAAGAAATCATTCAAGAGTATTAAATGGTTTATTAAGTTAGTAAGCAAAGAAACCATTTAAGTTTGGTACATGATTTATTAAGGAAAATCAAAGAAACCATTTCAGTACATTACATGGTTTATTAAGTTTAGATAAGACATCATTTATCTCTTCCAAATGGTGTCTTTCTCATGGACCAAAGAAACCATTTTTCTCATAAAATTGGTTCCAAAGTATAAACAAAGAAACCATTTTTCTCACATGATTTCTTACCCTAAGACACCTTTGACCTGGAGATCATCTCCAAAATGGTGTCTTAGGGCATTTTAACATGATTTCTTTGCCATCTTTTCTAGTAGTGTCAATGTCATTTGCAAAAATTTATAAAATTCAGTCTTTTTATAAATTTTCAAAATTTTAGACAATTCAATAAGTTAGAATTTACTATTCTACCGTCACACATCTCGAATTAATAATCTTGATGTATTTCGAAAATTGCAAAAAAAAAATCAATCAAATCAAATTTTGAACTACGTCTGGTTTGATTCCGCTAATTGTGGATACGTAGGCAACCCCTCAAAAGGGTACAACCACTGCAATATCGAAAAGACGGGAACGGTTTCAAATAATATGTCTTTTATTAATATCTCGGTAAACTCGGGAATTACAAAAAAAAAACGCCAAACACGCCATATACAAAAAAATCACACCAAAATAAATAAATAGTAATATTCAAATAATAAAATACGGAGACTAATATCCGGGCATCTTCCCCTTTCCCTTGTCCTTCGGGTCGTGTGGAGCCCGAGGTCGTCGAGGTGGGGATGAGCGTTCCCTAATCACAAGGGGAACCTCCTTAGCACGGGCCCGCTTCTTTGACAACGGGTCTTCAATCACAGTCTTCGGCCCAAGTCGGGCTCGCACATGCTCAGGTAGCCTATCCCGTGGGCCAAGTCGGTCCTGGACGGCTAGTCTAGGGCCCAGTCTCCTTTCCAAGTCCGTCTAGGGGCTCACTTTCCCCCGAGCACCTTTAGCACCGGACCCTTCAGCTTCAGTCTTAGCCTTCTTCTTTTGTCCGAACATTAGACGAACTAGGGTAGCTGGAGTGTCTCCCTCATAAAAGAACCCTCTGTTGTCTTTAGCTTGCTCCCTTCTCAGCAGGTCGAAAGCTTCATCAACCTTCAAAGCAGCTCGTGCTTTAGCATCACCTACTTTGGTCCACTTCACATATGAGTCCGAAACCCAGATTGAATGCTGAGATTTGGGAATGGACCAAGTATGTCGGGTGTACCACCTTTGAGCCCAGGTATCGCACATCACATCGGTCAATTGGGTAGGGTCACTCACAATTGCCTCTATTTCTGGTATCCGTTGAGTTCGTCCATACCGCCTTAGTATGCGATCCGGGTAAAGATGAACCGTTTGGTTGAAGGACAAGATGACTTGGTAACGGGCCCTCTCCCTCGGGTCCAAACCTGACCAAACTTAGATGGGCCACCACGGCACAACCCATCGAATCAACCGCCCACCAAGGATTGATAGCACTTCATCCCAATATTTCTGGCTAATCAGGCGAGAAAAATCGATGGCCCGCCTCCTCGTCATCAGTTGGTTATGACGATAGTTGCTAGCATCAAGGGGAGGATCTATCACCGATAGCCTCTCATAAAGCCAAATCTAAAAAAGAGAAAGCAAAAGCATTAGATCTCGAGACGAAGCAGACGACACTCGATCGAGTGCCCAGGTGACTCGATCGAGTGGCGTCACTGGAAGCGAACAGAATGCTTTTTACAAAGGCACTCGGTCGAGTGCCAGGGTGACTCGATTGAGTGCCCACTGCAGTAGCCAAATCCTCGAAAAAATTCAAAAATCGAAAAAAGCAAAAAAGGAAATAAAAGTTCGACATACTTGCAACAAACGGGTGCTTCCGGTGAGACGAACGGACTGATCCCTCTTGCGGTTGTCCAAGCCTTGGATTATTTCACCCGTGATCAGCCAGGCCGGGCTATGCTCCGTCTCCATTAAATCAACAACGGTTAACAGACGGATATGACCCATACAAGACAATAAATCCATGTGACCCTCAAAGGCATATACATGGAGCATGCAAAAAGAGAAAGCCCTATGGCTATGAACTGATCTCACCCGGACATCGTGTGGGTTCATAAACTTTTCAGCCAGATCGATCAAGGAGACTGTGTTGTCATCCTGGGTCATGCGAGACACCTCATTGTGGGAAAGCCCTAAAAATTCTCGAAGCTTCCTCCTTCGGTCATAGACTGAATACGGGACGGCAGGGCGGAGCATCGGGTTCCATCCTCCTATAGCCGCGATCTCCTCAGGTAAAGGGCAGATTTCGCCCCGAGAGAAAGCAAAGACATGATATATGTCATCCCAGTAAGCCAAGCATGCATCCAAGAAGTAACGATCAACCACCATCTGACGGAACGGGTACAGCTGAGTTATACCCGTCTGATTCAAGACCACCCTATCGGCATCCCTAAACTGTCGGGACCACGCCTGCAACATAGCACTCAATCTATCGATTCCCATGATGTGTTTCTTAAGAGGATAAAGAGACTTTCTTTTTGCCTTAAGCGAAATAAAAGATTTTTGTGATGGAATTATGAAGAAAATCAAGAGCATAGGGGGCTATATATAGCATTAGCCTTGCAAATCTATTTCCATATCACTTCTAGGAAAAGTTTCCTAATTCCAAAAGGGAATTAACCCACAAGCCTAGTCCCGATACTAGCGAGGAAATAATCATCCCGAACTTTCCTAATTTCTTTAGGAGTCGATTTCAAATTTTCAAATTTTCAAAATTTCAAAATTTTCAAAATTTCAAAATTTTCAAATTTTCAAATTTTCAAAAATTCAAAAAAATCATTTTCCCCAGCACGAGTCATCTTACTACCTACGTGTTGCATGCATTTTATGTAACTTATACAGGTACGACTCGGACAGGGGCATGCAAGTCATCAAGTCCCCCAGCGGCATTTTCCGGGACATCACGGGATGGGCCAACACACAGGCACACCTAGGGCCTACGCGACAAGCCCAAATTCCCCATAGGAGCGCAGGTATGATCTCTGTCCTAAGGCTGGCGAGCCCTTCACGCGAGTCTAATGGACTATAAACGACCCGAACGAAAGTCTACCAGGTCTTAGCGGGCTTGGTAGCTACTCTGACTTTCGCCCTGTCCAAGCCTCAGTCAGAGTGGGGGCTCTGTAGACATCCGCATTTTGACTGCCAGGTGTCTATGGTAGTTTCCAAAAAACACCCGATGATGATCGGACGCTAACGTATTTCTACGCGCTCGGATACGGGCTCAAATCCATTAATCGTTGGCTAACACACTTACGGAGTACAAATCTCACCGAACGGACCTCACATCCAGGCCTAGTGGATCATTCCGAGTCAAACAAGACTAATTTGGGCCAAAACCGACACCGGAATTAAAACCGACTTTTCACGATTGGGTCAACCCCGGTCAAAGTCGTTTCCGAGACACACAAAAACAGCCATCAATCATCAAAAGTCCAAGTCAAACACAAAACCCATCAAATTCAAAGTCACGGTCCAAAGTCAACGGACCTGCGCGATCCAGTTGGGCCACTCGATCGAGTGACCCACCCACTCGATCGAGTGGGCTTATTTCGAGCCCGACGGCTGGCATCACGGGCCACTCGACCGAGTTGGCCCTCTACTCGGTCGAGTAACCCTAAATCGGGTGCCCTAGTTTTTTCTATATAAGCAACCTCCATGAACAACTTTACACATCTTTTTACAACCCTAATACATCCTAAGAGCAATCCTACGCTACTTCTTTTACAAACCCTAGACAAACCCTAGGAAAATCGACATTAGCAAACCCTAAACCTAGTTTTAGGAATTCAACCCGAGCCACCACATCTTAGCCTCCATACACCTCGAAGACTCTCGTGTTGTAGCCGCGTTTACGAGCCTTATTCCGAGACAAGAACATGTAGGTTGAGGGTGACAAAACCTCTTTCTTCTTCTCTTTTTCCTCTCGTCGTCCATCTTTTTTTTTTCATCTTTTTCGTCCGTTTTTTTATTATTTTATCTTATCGTTATTATCGCATCCTAATATCACTAATATCGATAGTATTAACATCAAAACACAAAAATATTTATCGATTTGTGTCGAATAAGAAGGATACCGGGATAAGGAAAACCGCATATACAAGTGTACTGCACACGCGTCGTCGGTCGCTTATCCCGGTACCCCGATTATTTGATTATTGAGATAAATCAACTTAAACAACAATTCGCTTTTATTTCTCGTCATCATCATCAATTTTGCATCCATCAATTTCTTTAAACATCAATTTTAACAAGGGTCGAAACCCATTGACACGGATCCGACATCACAATCCCTAGGGATTTATTTCGATGTCGGAGAAGTCGAGGGAATCAAGTTTTTTATTTATACAAGTAAAGCGTCGATTTTGGATTCGATACCAATTCCATAATTGGATATCGAATCTAACAATCAAGTCATATGAATTAATTAACGTGATTTGTTCATATCACGATAATTAATTTAAAGCGACTAAAATTGATTTATTTTTTTATTTCACTCTAATATCCCATATCGATTCAATAATCGAATATGGGATACGATGGGTATTCAAATTTAGAATCGGGCATAAATTCAACAATATTTATATTCGGTTCAACAAAATTCGCGTTTTATAAAAAACCAAGTCGTACATAAATTGTGCAATATTTATGTCCGATTCGGTAAAACCGTCGAATTATAAAAAATCAAAAGGAATTTCAAAATTAACAACTAAATTGCAAACGAACCAAGTTCGTACAGGTGCCACTCAACCGAGTGCCTTAGTCACTCGATCGAGTGATACCCTAAAATCGAGTCAGAATGCTAATTATGACCACCACTCGATCGAGTCTCACAGTGACTCGGTCGAGTGGCCATGTACTCGACCGAGTTGGTCAATAACTCGGCCGAGTACGGTCATAAACGCAAAACAGAAATCTTTTATAAAGATCTACTCGATCGAGTCTATTGACCACTCGATCGAGTGACCACATAATGACTAAAACGCAAGTCGTACATTATTCTATTTTGCGAACTCGATAGTAATTTATGATTTAGGTCAACACGTGTTTAATCAATCATGTGTATTACTATCTTTTCAAATCATGCATCTCATATTTGCACCTTTTCATCTCATCTCATATCTACATAAACCGTTATTATTCGTTATATCATTGCATCGTTTACTAACGCGTTTGTTATTTCTTTTGCCAATTTAATTATTGTTCGTTTATTGTACTAAATGAACCCGCATGCTAGAATACAACTTCGACGTTAATTTTAGTTGCATTAAATTGACTTAGAAACCCGTTTCAATTCCATTCACATGTTTAGGGAAAATAAATCTTTGCATATCATTTTTCCCGTTTTACTAACGCGCGTATTGGAAAGTCATTCGAATTCTTAGTAGAGGCCGCTAATGTGCGGGCGGGGTTGGGTGTCCTTTGTGGGCTTCCCAACACGTACCCTCACCCCTTACTCAGAACCTCGATTTCCGGATGCCCGAAACCGTTGGCAAACGAGAGTCATTCAATACGCAATATCCGATAACGTCGGTATTGGTGTCAAATGCAAAGGGACGAGCCCAATAAACTCTGACATCGGAAATGGGCCGTATTTTGTATACGGCCCACTACGACATAGAGTGGGCTCGAACGGTTCCGAATAACCATAAAATTCGGTGGCGACTCCACATAGACCTAAATTTCAATTCGATCCTTCTCATATGGAGATTCATTCGCCTACCCAAACCCGCGCGTGGCCGCGTCGGGGTGGACCTATGTCATGTCCACACTAAGCTATTAGAAAATTAGTAGTAAAATATTATTAGTTTATTAGTAGATAAATTAGTAGGGTGATTTTTGGAGGGTGACAATCCAAAAATCCCACTTATTCTAGATCTATTTAATTGGTGTAAAGACTCCATCTTTAGTTTTTATTGAAGTTCTTTTGAAGATTTTCAAAGGGTTAGTGACAAATCCATTGTCATCTTCATCAAGCTTCTCCTTATTTTATTATTATTATTATTATTATCGATTTCCTCCGTAGTCGTTATATTTCTCTTCCTGTCCCTAATCTCTAATTAGATTTAATTTAGTTATTATTGTTTCCATTATGAATAGTGAGTAGGTTTCTTGTTAGGGGTTAATGGAGGAAGATTTTGGGTAATTTGAATTGAGGGATGTTGGTGGGTTGTTTGCATGTTGATTTATCAGGTTTGAGTTTTTGTGTCTCTGTTGACTTAGAGCGTACGGCTAAATCGACCTTGACTCATTTCTACCAATATGGGGAAACTCGGGGTAGAAATTACTTTGACTTGAGACTTACCCTTTCGCCGAGAAAGCGGGTATAGGTGGGTTGGGCGAAGAAATCGAAGGGTGGCATTTTCCCTTATCGACGTTGTGACTAAAACTCGATTCCGAGACTCATAGATTCCAATTTCCGATTCCCGACTTCCCCTAACACCTTTTCCTTATTAGACTAGATTCTCGTAGTCATAGCTTTTTAGTGTAGACTTAACCCGAAAAACCCAAAAAATAGATCCCGAACGTCCAAACGTGCTTAGACTTTGACTCGACCGACTTTACCTAGCCCGTCCTTGTGGATCGATCCCCGACTTGCCGCTACTACGTAGTAGTTAGTTGGAGTTTATAAATATTGTTTGATCGTGTTAGATAGGCGACAATCTGGCGCGCATCAAAATGGCGCTGTTGCCGGGGAACGGCGATTAGTTAGTTGAGTTTTAGTCTTTTCGTGTTTGGTTATTGTTCTCTCTCTACCCTAGTGCCTCTTGGTGCTAGGAGACTCACTTTCTATTTGAGAATGTTTGCCAGGAACAGGTTATCGCCTCTTCGGTTCGACTTCGAGCCAAAGATGACATTTAAAAAATTCCAGGGAAATATCTCGACTAGAGTGATTCAACATCCGTATCTCACATCACCAACCATACATACTATCCTTCCATCCCCTCCAAATCCATTCATATCACCAACATCCACACCACTTACACATTTCATTCCACAAAATTCACCTTCTACAACTCTCATCACTCCAAATCCACAAGAAACACCATCTCCACAAAAAAATTCTTCAACCCATTCGCATCCCGATTCACCTCCATCACCAAAAAGCCTTCAAAAACAAACATGACAACTCTTGATTCACATTCACAACTCACTCACAAGGATTTTTCTTCCCCCGTTTCCTATGAAACCATTCCGAATGAGTTTGAGTTTAAAGATTCCTTGATCAATGAAGAAAAACTAGATACCTTTCATGGGCTCCCTCAAGAAGATGCTTTTGAACATGTATGCTCTTCCAAAGAAAAGTTAGTTGAAGCCGAGCTTATCAAGAAAATAGGAGACGAAACTTCTCCTATGACCGATGAAATGAAACTCCAATTGGAAAAGGAAGACCTAACCAAGAAATTCGAGGCTATGAATGCAAAGTGTACTCCAACGCAAAGACCCTTCAATCCCAATCAACATACATTTTCCAACCAAGGGTCTGTCAAAGTGCCTCCACATATGCCTCCTTATCAAAGGGAGAACTTCAACAATCAAGATAGAAACTATCATGTTCAAAGGGACTTCCATAATCAAAGTACAAATCAAGGGAATAATCACCATAATCAAGGAAGTAATTTGTTTTGAAAACTTGTGATTTGTTGTGTTGTTTTTCGTTCTTGTGTTTGTGTTTTTGTTTTTGCGTGTTATTTATTTACGGGTCGTAGATTAGTCTAATGAGTAACTCGAGGACGAGTAAAGTTTATGTGTGGGGGAATTGATAACATGTAAATTTGGACCGTTTTACCCCCTATTTTCACTCGTATTTGACTCGATTTTGTGTGCTTTAACGTCAATATAACTCATTTTTGACTAAATTTCGTATTTTCTATTTTGAAATTGGTTTTTTTTCGTATTTATCGTCTTTTTCGTAGAATTTCGTACTGCTTTTGTGTGTTTTTGTCTTTTAGGTACGTGTTCGTGAATAAAGGGGCGAATTGAAGCGAGAGGAGCCAAGTCAAGAGATCGAGTCAATCCCCAAGTCAAACCCGATTCACCTAACCCATTCCACCCATTCATCATAACTCACTTAAACCCAAATCATTCCAACTTGGCCCAACTACAACAGAAACCCAATCACTAATAACCCAACTCCACAATTCAATCCAACCCTAACCCATTAACCAACTCAAGTCAAGGTCAATTTGACCTTGACCCTTGACCCTCAACCCCCAGCCAACTCTGCCCGGATTCCGGCGACCACTTCGCCGGAGCTCCAACGCAACTCCCTCCATACAACACCTTTAACCACCACCATCATTCACCATCACCGGCTGTCAACTCCGGCGACCCACAACCACGCTCCACCACGATTCACCGGCAACCTCCACCTTCACCTCCAAACTCCACCTCCTTTCCGACCACCTTCGACCCTCACCTCGCCGGAGCTCCAGCAAACCCCAAACACCACCACAACCAGCCTCCGTCACCTTCACCAACCACCATACCCGACCTCTGCCTCCACACCTTCGCGCGACCACCATTTCTCCCTCCGACCTCCGTCTTCCTCTATCGACTCCGGCGACCACCACGCACGCAGCAGTAGCGTCGACCCAGTACCACCAGCGTCCACCTCTCCTCTTCGCCGTTGACCTCCGGCAAACACGGCAACGCCGTTGAACAACAACAGCAACAACAGCAGCGACGCGCGGCCAGCAGCTCCGTACCTTCGTTCGCCCTACAACACTACCCAGATTCCGTCCTCCGGCGACTTTCGCCGGTGTCGACACCAACTCTGGTGTTGACCCGGTTCGACCCGGATCCGGAGTTCGAGAAGTATAAACCGTCAATTGAATGGAGACTCGAGGAGTTTAGTTGGTATGAACGGTGAGATCTAATTTGGATCGAGAAGGACGGTGAAATCTAATTTGGATCGAGAAGGACGGTGAAATCTAATTGGATCGAGAATTGATGTGAGGACGGGTGAGATTTAATTTGGATCGAGATGCAATTGAATTGGAATGGGTGAAACCGTAAAGAGCGTGGAGTACGAAGTTATCGGGCGAAATCAAAATGACCGGGCGAGATTGGGAAAACCGTGGGGCAAAGTTTTGCCCGGTGATTAACTATGCAAAACAGAAAGGTGAAATTTCACCGGATGAGAATGATAGGGTGAAATTATGGGTATTGAAGTATTGAGCTGCCACTATTGGGCTTAGAAGATTAGGGTTTTGATACCCTCTTTTCTCTCCTCTATATATATATATATATGTAACTTCTCATTCATTTGAGGGGAGGCAACATTACAACACACCACCACAACACTACCTAAGCTATTAGAAAATTAGTAGTAAAATATTATTAGTTTATTAGTAGATAAATTAGTAGGGTGATTTTTGGAGGGTGACAATCCAAAAATCCCCACTTATTCTAGATCTAATTAATTGGTGTAAAGACTCCATCTAGTTTTTATTGAAGTTCATTTGAAGATTTTCAAAGGGTTAGTGACAAATCCATTGTCATTGATGGGAGGGATTCGTCGCGTCCAACCGTCAATAAAATAACCGGCTAATCCTAACTAGGGTAGATAGGGTAAGTCGGGTCGAATCCACGGGGACGGTAAGAGGCGTCTAGACTAGGTCGGCCCAAATACGAGACTAAGTCAACGAGCTAAACTAGAAAATGATAGAAAGGGAGAAGACTAGACTATGACTAAGAAGAACAACTAAGGAAAACGGGCTAGGATTAGGTCGGGGTCAAAGGGGTAACGGAATGGTCAGGGGAGGACTAGAGTGAAGGAGGTAGTAGGGTAATCTAGGTAATGCCCGGGCTCTCGCAACTTAGACTCACCTAGAAGTTCCACCTAAAACCCAACTCGGCGATACACAACACAATCGGGGTTACTAGCACGCTATAGGCCTAGGTCGAATCCGGGCTCTCGCAACTTAGTGAGGGAACCGAACCCACAAACAAACTAACACCCACAAGAGAAAGGCAAGAAAAACGAGTATATGCATCTACTAGTCAATCAAGCATTTCAACAAACATGTGATGTGCACCAAACCAAGAGGAAACCCAAATCTTCCACCAACATCTCCAACAATCCATTAATCACCCAATTAACACCCTAATCCCCCTACTAACCCTAGCAAGAACACTACTCTAACATAATCAAACTAAGAGTAACATAAACAAGATGGATTAACATAGGAAAACAAAACAAACATCTATAAACTAGTAATAACAATGAACAAGAACAATCAATCAACTAAAGATTCAAACTTTAATGAACAAACAATATTAAGAACAAAAAGGAAGAAAGGATTATACCAAACTAGAAGGGAAATGGAAAAGGAGAACACTTGTATAGAAGAAAACCCAAATAATTCCACCAAGGTTGTCAAGCTTGATAGATTCTTCAAGAATTCCTTAATACAAGAGCTAATCTATGATTAACAACTAATTACTGACTAATCTACACTAATCTAATCTAATCTAACCTAAAGTAGTCTAGGGTTTTAGGAGAAGTCAAGAATATAACATAAGATGGTGTCTTAATACAAGAGGGGGGGGTATATATAGGGTTACAAGTTGAAAGGAGAAGAAAGGAAACAATGCGGGCTGTAACTGACCCTTCCCGGTCGGGAAGGCTTGGTCCCGATCGGGATGGGCCATCCTTCCCGGTCGGGAAGGACCTTCCCGATCGGGATGGGCTCACAGTAGCCGCGCTTCATGTTCACTTCATCCCGAACGGGATGAGGCCATACCCGTTCGGGATGAGCCTTGTAGGCCTCCAATATGAACTTTTTGGTCCCTCCTTGCTTCTCATGGGCTTCCCATCGATTCTCGGGACTCGGGATCGGGTCTCGGAGGCTCGGGATTGGGTCCCAAGGTCTCGGGGTCGATTTCAAGGCATCGAATCATCGTTCCTTTACTCCGTTGGCTCCAAAATGTGTATGTATAGAGTCAGAATCGCTCCAACTCTTCCAAATTGGTCTCGGGAAACCTGAAACGAACTAAAGAAAGCATAAGAAGCCCCTAAACCGCTCCCAAGGAGCGATTCTACAAGGAAAATGGGACCAAAACACTACAAAATAGGCACTACAAACCACACTTATCAGTCATCTTCATCAAGCTTCTCCTTATTTTATTATTATTATTATTATTATTATTATTATTATCAATTTCCTCCGTAGTCGGTATATTTCTCTTCCTCTCCCTAATCTCTAATTAGATTTAATTTAGTTATTATTGTTTCCATTATGAATAGTGAGTAGGTTTCTTGTTAGGGGTTAAGGGAGGAAGATTTTGGGTAATTTGAATTGAGGGATGTTGGTGGGTTGTTTGCATGTCGATTTATCAGGTTTGAGTTTTTGTATCTCTGTTGACTTAGAGCGTACGGCTAAATCGACCTTGACTCATTTCTACCAGTATGGGGAAACTCGGGGTAGAAATTACTTTGACTTGAGACATACCCTTTCGCCGGGAAAGCGGGTATAGGTGGGTTGGGCGAAGAAACCGAAAGGTGGCATTTTCCCTTATCGACGTTGTGACTAAAACTCGATTCCGAGACTCATAGAACCCAATTTCCGATTCCCGACTTCCCCTAACACCTTTTCCTTATTAGACTAGATTCTCGTAGTCATAGCTTTTTAGTGTAGACTTAACCCGAAAAACCCAAAAAATAGATCCCGAACGTCCAAACGTGCTTAGACTTTGTCTCGACCGACTTTACCTAGCCCGTCCTTGTGGATCTATCCCCGACTTGCCGCTACTACGTAGTAGTTAGTTGGAGTTTATAAATATTGTTTGATCGTGTTAGATAGGCGACAATCTGGCGCGCATCAAAATGGCGCCGTTGCCGGGGAACGGCGATTATTTAGTTGAGTTTTAGTCTTTTCGTGTTTGGTTATTGTTCTCTCTCTACCCTAGTGCCTCTTGGTGCTAGGAGACTCACTTTCTATTTGAGAATGTTTGCCAGGAACAGGTTATCGCCTCTTCGGTTCGACTTCGAGCCAAAGATGACATTTAAAAGATTCCAGGGAAATATCTCGACTAGAGTGATTCAACATCCGTATCTCACATCACCAACCATACATACTATCCTTCCATCCCCTCCAAATCCATTCATATCACCAACATCCACACCACTTACACATTTCATTCCACAAAATTCACCTTCTACAACTCTCATCACTCCAAATCCACAAGAAACACCATCTCCACAAAAAAATTCTCCAACCCATTCGCATCCCGAATCACCTCCATCACCAAAACGCCTTCAAAAAACAAACATGACAACTCTTGATTCACATTCACAACTCACTCACAAGGATTTTTCTTCCCCCGTTTCCTATGAAACCATTCTGAATGAGTTTGAGTTTAAAGATTCCTTGATCAATGAAGAAAAACTAGATACCTTTCATGGGCTCCCTCAAGAAGATGCTTTTGAACATGTATGCTCTTCCAAAGAAAAGTTAGTTGAAGCCGAGCTTATCAAGAAAATAGGAGACGAAAATTCTCCTATGACCGATGAAATGAAACTCCAATTGGAAAAGGAAGAGCTAACCAAGAAATTCGAGGCTATGAATGCAAAGTGTACTCCAACGCAAAGACCCTTCAATCCCAATCAACATACATTTTCCAACCAAGGGTCTGTCAAAGTGCCTCCACATATGCCTCCTTATCAAAGGGAGAACTTCAACAATCAAGATAGAAACTATCATGTTCAAAGGGACTTCCATAATCAAAGTACAAATCAAGGGAATAATCACCATAATCAAGGAAGTAATTGTTAAAATCAAGGATTTAATCAAGGGTATCAATGCAACTATCAAGGTAATCAAAGGCCAAATCAAGGGTACCAAGGTTCAATTTTCAAAGACATAACCAACCCTCTCCTTTTTATGGAAATCAAGGAAATTATCAACATGGTCAAGGTAATGGTCAAGGGGTATGGTTCGACCATCGATATGAGAAAGTCTTTAGTCAACGACGTGTATCAAGGAAACCCGAATTGCCAAGGTAATCAAGGTCGTAAAGGATTACACTCTCAAAGCTACAATGGACCCTCTCAATTCTTTGGCAACCAAGGTCATTATCAACAAAGTCAAGGAAGTGGTCAAAGAGACAATTCATTAATTGAATTGCGAAGAACAGTAGAGTATTTGATGAATGAAAATGCGAAAGACAAATCAAGGCTCGAACTCTTGATATCTCAACGAGCATCCAAAGCCTTAGCTACTCCCATGCACCCACCTCATGACTTTCCCGATCAACCTCAACACCCAAGGGATCCACCATGTCAAACCCATGTTGTTATCAAAAGAGAAGGAAAGGAGTTTGAAAACCCTTATAATCACTTGAGTACCGAGGCAACCCCAAATTTGCAACAACAAAATGCACCACATGTCACTACTCCCGATTCTCCCAAACAAAACCGGGGAATTCGAGAAGAATTTGAGTTAGTTGCAATGGCCGAAGAAAAACAACGAAAATTGAAGGAAGCTAGAAGGCAAGAGACTGAGCAAGCAATTGAGGAGAAGGACTCCAATGTTCCACCTCCATCGATTTATGCACCAACTTTACCGTTTCCGCAACAAGCTAAAATTCACAAAGGTAATATCAATTGTAGCCAATTTGTGGACATGGTCGAAAAGGTGAAAGTCTCCTTGCCATTCACCAAGGCCGTTCAAGAAAAATCAACCCTCACTAATGGGATGAAAAATGGTGAAAAGTCTATGGACATCAAGTTTCCTTACCCCACAATGCAATCCAAGAAAGCGACTCAAGGTGAAGTAGTGATCATTGACGATATCGATGAGAATGGCAACATCTTGTCATCAAGGATAGAGATCACCACTTTTACTCCCAACAAGGAACTCAAATCCCAAAATTGCCACATGGAAAATGCAATCGAGAATGTAGAGGATACGAGTCTCTGAGATGAGTTGAATGATGTTATAGGCCTTGTTAAGTCTTCGAGTGATGATGAAATCAAGTTGCCCTTGTGCAAGAATGTTGAAGAACATCACGAGTCCTTTGCTAGTGAGCTAAACTTTGGTTTAGGAGAAATAGAAACCGCCGGTAAAAGTTTCGAATCTCTCCTTCACAATGATATGGGGACAAGTGACGTTTCGAGACCTAGGAATATAGGCCCGCAACTTGAAGAAGATATAGGGATGTACAATGTGCCGGGGATTTTTGAGGAGCACCCTTTAGAGGATACCATTGTTGAGATCGATTTCTCTAAACCTTGTATTCGGGATGAACCACTCACTACCATTGACTCTTTATGCTTTGAATCCCTTACCCTTGAAGAATTTGTTGAGAAAGATGACACAATTGAAAATTCTTTGAATGAGAAAATTGAAGGCTCTTTTGGTGGTAGCTTTGGGTTTAAAGGGGTAAAACCATTGATGTATTGGTATAACCCTTTATTTGAGGAACAACACTTTGATAAAATCACCATGTCTACCAATTCTACTGAAGATGAGCCTCTTATTTTCTTTGACCCCTCATGTCTTGACACTAGCCCTTCCTATGAACCTATGATTGAGGATGATTGGAAAAATTCTTTCAATGAACTTTGTTTGATCCTTGATTTGTCTTTTGGAAGGAACGTGGTTAAAAACAAGGAAGAAGAGGTTTGGAAGGGTGAGGTGTTGATTGATGAGACTAACCAAGTCTCTTATGTCATTGTTAGTGACTATTCCATTCCCGATGAAGAAGGTATGGGGATGTACAATGGGAAAATAGCTCCTAAACCACCTTTTGTGTTGAGTGGTGAGATTGTGAACTTTTGGAAAGCTAGAAGGTGTTTTGGAAAGAAATGGTCGCTTGGACTAGTGAAATGGAAAGACCCTGGAGACCACTACAAACCCAGGCTTCGTGGATTTGAAGACTGCTTATCGCTTCCGACTTGGAAGCTTCTCATGATAGCTTGGCTCGGCTACATGAGCCTTTCCGAAGACTCTTCTAGAGCCTTTGATTTACTCCTCCGAGCCCTTGATGGGTATGGTGGAGATTACACTTCGAAGACAAATAAACTCTAAGGTTTGGCGGTCCTAGCCAAAACCGCGCTTCTTGGGAGGCAACCCAAGCTTTTTTGTGTGCATATTTACGCGTTTTGTGTTTTGTTTTTGTTTGTAGGAATCTCCAACAAGAAGGCAACATGGATAGATGATGAAGAATTTGGAAGCGATCATAGTGTGGAAGAGATTCTACTTGATTGTTCCATTTGGGATTGTGGATTGTGATATTTGCTTGTATCTTGTGGGATAATTGGGGGTGTATTCGTAATTGTGATGTAATTGTGTCGTTATTTGTGGTTGTTGTGGGATGTAGTTATTGTCTCTCTTGTATTGCCTTGCTTTCTCCTCTCTTACAGGATTACCACCCACTTCATAGCATAAGGACATGAGGTATTAAAAAGTGAAGACCTTTTGGTAATCCCTTTTTACCCTTATTTTTCTCCCCTTCCCTTATTCACATGGGAGTATGGGCTTGAATGCATTGGAGGTTCACTTGGTGAACATTTTGGAATTGATGGTTGTGATTGTGTTGACTATTTAAAGAAGATTGGAGTACTTGGCTTTACTTGTAGTTGTTTTTGTTTTTGTTGTGTTCTTTTGTGTTTTGTTTAAAGTGTTTAGGGAAAATGTTTTTGAAAACCCGATTGTGTGACTTGCTTACGAGTACTCACCTTCCCTTGTTAGTGACACATGCATTTTGATTTTGGCCTCTATTCTACTAGAATGGCAATAAAACAAAAATTTCATTGATCTTTTAGCTTGAGTCCACTCTTTCTACTAGGATGTTTACATCAGGGTTTGCATTTGACTACCTTGATCCCCCATGGAGTGATAAGGCCTTGGTTACCGGATCCCGTGCCTATATAGGTGACCTTACTTGAAGATATCTTTAGGTTTGGGACGATCCTCTTTGCTTTTGCGAAAAGGTCGGGATTACACTTACCTCCAGTGTCGACTAACTCCATGGTTCACTTATTTCCATTCTGTTTTACGCCCCGTTGTACGCTTTTTAGTTGACTAAGAGGACCTAGATAAATCATCAATGTTTTTTGTGATTTAATGTCATCCTATTAGACTTTAGTCCACTTCATTTTGAGTAACTAACTTTGGAATGTTTGTACTTGTCTCGAGTAATCGATTGGTGTCTTTCCCGCCGTTTCGATGAGGGATTCGGTGTTTTCATGTTTGGATGCAACTATTCTTGTTTGTTTATTTGTTTGTTTGTTTATTTGTTTGTTTGTTTGTGTGTTTGTTCGTTTGTGTTTTGTGTGAGTCTAGTTGCATCCACAATTTTGAGCAAGACCCAACTTGCCTTGCATGGGAGTACCTTACCTCATAGGTATTTTGATGTGAGTTGAAGGGACGGAGCGGGCCCGTTAATTGCCCCGTATCGGCTTGGTTTAGTTTAATAGTAGCTTTTATTCTAATAGCTTTTGTTGTGTTCTTTTTATGTGTGTGTGTGTTTGTGTGTTTTTCCTTGTAGGTACCTCCAACAAACAACGACAATGGATGAGAAAAGGATAAAAAGCACGGAATCGTTCAAGTGTGGGGGATAGCTTATGCTTTAAACAGTAATTTCTTACCCACCCTACCTTTCTCTCCCTAACTTTGAACATTGAGGACAATGTTCGGTTTAAGTGTGGGGGGAGTGTGTTTGTATTGACGATTCATCGTTGCTTTAGGATTGTGGTTGATGTTGTTGTTGGAGGATACTTTGGTGGAGTTTATATGTTTATTTGTGGTTGTTATGGATTGTAGCCTTGTGTTTTGTTTGTTGTGTCTTTGTGTCTCGTTTCGTTTTGTGTTTTCATTTGATAAAAATTGAAAAATCCTAAAAATTTAAAATTCTAAAAATTCCAAAAAGATTTTTGTTTTCGTGTTTCACTTGTTTTCCTTGAGAAAATCATTTTTCTAACTCTCAACTTCTTTGAAGAGTATGGATTTTTCCATTACTTGTTGGTTGATTTTAAGTATTATATATTGATTGTCCTCCTACTGTAAGTCGCTCGGGTGTGTACCTCACTTATGTCCACCTTCCACCTCCCGTGTTGTGATTTCGATACTGTATGCTTGTCTAGGTGACTATAACCCAAGTGACTTCTATCCTTTTACGATCCATTATCCCACAAAAATACTCCACAAATAAGAGTTCGGTTATGATTGATATTGAGTCTTGCATTTCCTTTTCCATTCAAATGAGCTCAAACATCAAAAATGTGCAAACAAAGAAAAATTCTCAAAAACTCAAAAGAAAAGAATAAGGGGGAGAAGAAGAAAAGAAAGAAAAAGAATGAAAAAAGAATGAATGAAAAGAAAATAAAAATGAGAAAAGAAAAATGAAAAAGGAGAAAGAAAAAGAAAGACGATTCCTCCCCCGAGTATTTTTGATATCCTTATCTTCCATTTTGGATCGGTTCTTATGTCACTTGGGCCATTAGGACGACCCTAGCCCTTGTTTTGGCAGGTGGCCGAGACTTGTATACTTTCGTCGATAACGTCATGGGAGTACTCCTTCCATCTCCACCACACATCCCGACATAGCTTGGACCGAGGCCAAGAAATATGTAATAATTATTTTTACAACCGATTTAGTAATTTTAGTATTCATATTCTATATTTTAGTTGGATTTTAGAATCGTGACTTTTGATTTGAAAACTTGTGATTTGTTGTGTTGTTTTTCGTTCTTGTGTTTGTGTTTTTGTTTTTGCGTGTTATTTATTTACGGGTCGTAGATTAGTCTAATGAGTAACTCGAGGACGAGTAAAGTTTATGTGTGGGGGAATTGATAACACGCAAATTTGGACCGTTTTACCCCCTATTTTCACTCGTATTTGACTCGATTTTGTAGATAAATTAGTAGGGTGATTTTCGGAGGGTGACAATCCAAAAATCCCCACTTATTCTAGATCTAATTAATTGGTGTAAAGACTCCATCTTTAGTTTTTATTGAAGTTCATTTGAAGATTTTCAAAGGGTTAGTGACAAATCCATTGTCATTGATGGGAGGGATTCGTCACGTCCCAACCGTCAATAAAATAACCGGCTAATCCTAGCTAGGGTAGATAGGGTAAGTCGGGTCGAATCCACGGGGACGGTAAGAGGCGTCTAAACTAGGTCGGCCCAAATACGAGACTAAGTCAACGAGCTAAACTAGAAAATGATAGAAAGGGAGAAGACTAGACTATGACTAAGAAGAACAACTAAGAAAAACGGGCTAGGATTAGGTCGGGGTCAAAGGGGTAACGGAATGGTCAAGGGAGGACTAGAGTGAAGGAGGTAGTAGGGTAATCTAGGTAATGCCCGGGCTCTCGCAACTTAGACTCACCTAGAGGTTCAACCTAAAACCCAACTCGGCGATACACAACACAATCGGGGTTACTAGCACGCTATAGGCCTAGGTCGAATCCGGGCTCTCGCAACTTAGACCGACCTAGGGGTCGTCCTCACCGGGCTCTCGCAACTTAGTGAGGGAACCGAACCCACAAACAAACTAACACCCACAAGAGAAAGGCAAGAAAAACGAGTATATGCATCTACTAGTCAATCAAGCATTTCAACAAACATGTGATGTGCACCAAACCATGAGGAAACCCAAATCTTCCACCAACATCTCCAACAATCCATTAATCACCCAATTAACACCCTAATCTCCCTACTAACCCTAGCAAGAACACTACTATAACATAATCAAACTAAGAGTAACATAAACAAGATGGATTAACATAGGAAAACAAAACAAACATCTATAAACTAGTAATAACAATGAACAAGAACAATCAATCAACTAAAGATTCAAACTTTAATGAACAAACAATATTAAGAATAAAAAGGAAGAAAGGATTATACCAAACTAGAAGGGAAATGGAAAAGGAGAACACTTGTATAGAAGAAAACCCAAATAATTCCACCAAGGTTGTCAAGCTTGATAGATTATTCAAGAATTCCTTAATACAAGAGCTAATCTATGATTAACAACTAATTACCGACTAATCTACACTAATCTAATCAAATCTAACCTAAAGTAGTCTAGGGTTTTAGGAGAAGTCAAGAATATAACATAAGATGGTGTCTTAATACAAGAGGGGGGGTTATCTATAGGGTTACAAGTTGAAAGGAGAAGAAGGGAAACAATGCGGGCTGTAACTGACCCTTCCCGGTCGGGAAGGCTTGGTCCCGATCGGGATGGGCCATCCTTCCCGGTCGGGAAGGACCTTCCCGATCGGGATGGGCTCACAGTAGCCGCGCTTCATGTTCACTTCATCCCGAACGGGATGAGGCCATACCCGTTCGGGAAGAGCCTTGTAGGCCTCCAATTTGAACTTTTTGGTCCCTCCTTGCTTCTCATGGGCTTCCCATCGATTATCGGGACTCGGGATCGGGTCTCGGAGGCTCGGGATTGGGTCCCAAGGTCTCGGGGTCGATTCCAAGGCATCGAATCATCGTTCCTTTACTCCGTTGGCTCCAAAATATGTATGTATAGAGTCGGAATCGCTCCAACTCTTCCAAATCGGTCTCGGGAACCTGAAACGAACTAAAGGAAGCATAAGAAGCCCCTAAACCGATCCCAAGGAGCGATTCTACAAGGAAAATGGGACCAAAACACTACAAAATAGGCACTACAAACCACACTTATCAGTCATCTTCATCAAGCTTCTCCTTATTTTATTATTATTATTATTATCGATTTCCTCCGTAGTCGGTATATTTCTCTTCCTCTCCCTAATCTCTAATTAGATTTAATTTAGTTATTATTGTTTCCATTATGAATAGTGAGTAGGTTTCTTGTTAGGGGTTAAGGGAGGAAGATTTTGGGTAATTTGAATTGAGGGATGTTGGTGGGTTGTTTGCATGTTGATTTATCAGGTTTGAGTTTTTGTGTCTCTGTTGACTTAGAGCGTACGGCTAAATCGACCTTGACTCATTTCTACCAGTATGGGGAAACTCGGGGTAGAAATTACTTTACCTTGAGACTTACCCTTTCGCCGCGAAAGCGGGTATAGGTGGGTTGGGCGAAGAAACCGAAAGGTGGCATTTTCCCTTATCGACGTTGTGACTAAAACTCGATTCCGAGACTCATAGAACCCAATTTCCGATTCCCGACTTCCCCTAACACCTTTTCCTTATTAGACTAGATTCTCGTAGTCATAGCTTTTTAGTGTAGACTTAACCCGAAAAACCCCAAAAATATATCCCGAACGTCCAAACGTGCTTAGACTTTGACTCGACCGACTTTACCTAGCCCGTCCCTGTGGATCGATCCCCGACTTGCCGCTACTACGTAGTAGTTAGTAGGAGTTTATAAATATTGTTTGATCGTGTTAGATAGGCGACAATCTGGCGCGCATCAAAATGGCGTCGTTGCCGGGGAACGGCGATTAGTTAGTTGAGTTTTAGTCTTTTCGTGTTTGGTTATTGTTCTCTCTCTACCCTAGTGCCTCTTGGTGCTAGGAGACTCACTTTCTATTTGAGAATGTTTGCCAGGAACAGGTTATCGCCTCTTCGGTTCGACTTCGAGCCAAAGATGACATTTAAAAAATTCCAGGGAAATATCTCGACTAGAGTGATTCAACATCCGTATCTCACATCACCAACCATACATACTATCCTTAAAATACTTGGAATTATTATTGTGACCAAAATACTTGGAATTATTATACGAAATTTAAAAGATAAAAACTAGACTTAAAATAAACAGTAGTCTCTTTTCAAAGTTTTCGAAAATAAAGTATTTAAACAGGAGAAATAAATCGTATAAAAGCACTAACAGATTTCCAAACATGCTGTAACTTTGTTAAAAACAATAAAACTTTCAATTTGATCGTTTATATTAAAAACACGAAAATTAAGAAATTAATTCTTATTTATACATTTTAGTCTCGGCCTTAATATGCTTTTAGAAGATTCGAAACGTATTATCATAATTTAGTAAATATGTTTATAAAAATTCGATTTTTAAAACAATACTACAAGCAACTACAACACATATATCATGCAATACCGAGTCATGCCATCATGTGTTACCTTAAGCGAGATCCGGGTTAATAAAATAATTGTGTTCTTCGGAGGTAGCACGAAAGCCTACGAAATAATTAAACATATGGTATTAGAACCATATTATAAGTAAATAGAAAGAGGGATCGAGATGGAGAAAAAGAGTAATTAAATTACCCTCGAGATTAGAATGAATTAGGGATGAATAGGATGAAGAGAGTATTGATAACAGCAGCAGAAATTACAGCAGCAGTGACTATCGATAAATCCGTCTCGAACAGCAACAGGTGGCAGTAACATCCGGAATTGAGCACGGACAACACACAGCAGAAGCAGCAATAAAGCAACAGTAAGTAGCAGCAACAACGGACAACAGCAGAAGCAACAAGAAGAAGGAGAAGAAGAAAAAGAGGAAGAAGAAATTGATTAAGAAACTAACAGCAGATCACGAGCAGTAGTACCAACAAAACATGACGGCAGCAGGCACAATAGTGAGCAACGACAACAGCACCATTGAATCTTGACAATAAGCAGCAGCAGAGGACTGAACAGTTAACTAGCAGCGGCAACATCAGCATGATGTATTGATTGTGTGCAAGAGTACGTAAAATAAATGGCTATAGATTGTTGTTCTTGATTATGCACGTGGAAGGAAATAAGAATAATCAACCATTGGTTGAGAAAGGTAGCAGATTGGCTGCTTGCTTCATGCCTATTACGTAGGAATTGGTGAGCAGTGTTCTTGCTTTCTTGATTTGTTAAATAGAGAAGGAGAAGGAGAAGTGGTTAAGTGAAGTAATTGGTAAAAGAGTTCGTGTTACATTGAATATGTTCCACAACAACTCGCTTAAGTCGGAATCTTGACCCAATAATCGAGGGATAGGAGTATCATTAAATAAGGAGAGTTTGCAAAAGATTAGAATACGGAAAGAGAGCACCTCAAGAATTTTTATAAAACTTGTTAAAAAAATCTTAAAAGTCAATCATAAAAGATTATAAAATAAAATGCGGGAAGAAATCGGGTTAAAAAGTCGTTTTTAAGGATACGAACACCATTAACCGTTAAAATGAATCAAAATATTATTTTGTCGTAAAGTAAATTATTTGGGTCTGGTTCGGTACCAACAAAAATAATTAGTTGACTCGATAAATCAAATGGGTCAATCTCGAGTTTAAATAATTGTTCGTAAAGAAATTGGGTTTCTCGACGAATAAATAGTTTTCAACAAAAATGAATGAAATTGATGTCTCGAAAGCAAAATTATGATTTTTCAACGAAAGTTTAATAAAATGACTTCTTGAAGAAATAATAAAATGTTTTAACGAGTTTCGAGTTGAAAATAGAAATTCGAGCTAAAATAAAGATTTTAGGAGTTTAAGATGAAGTCGAAGTAAATCCGATAAGATTTAAAATTAAGGATTACAAGGTGTATCGCAAACAAAATAAAAATATAGATACAAATTTAGTTTATAAAAATTAGGGGTGTTACAATAGTGGCTCGTCAAACTTTCTGCCATATATGATTTGGACTCCCTACTAGGCTTCCAATAGGGGACGCCTGTTTTTTCTAGCATGCGCCATGTCGACGTTTGTATAATCTGGACGCCCATAAGTTGGACGCCCGGAACTCAATTTCTTGTAGTGGAGAAAGGGCGACATAGAGGGGGAAGCCGTCGGGGCCGACGGTGGCTGGCGAAGGAGGCGGTCGCCGGAGGAATTGGGGGTTTAGGGGTTATGGGTTAGGGCTAGGGGTCAGGGTGTTTGGGGTTTGGGGGTGTGAATGGGGTCGGGTGTGTGGGTTATAAGTTTCCGCTTTTTTATTTTATTTCTTTTTAAAAGTTTTGAGACGGACTTTCAATTGCACTGTCCCACGCAATTCTCATTTTGTGACGGACTGTCTGTCCAATATACATTTTTTTATAACGTTGGGTAAGTGTGATATAGGTTGTTTTTGCGTCGGGTTTGACGCCTCTACGTCGGCTTGTCCAACACATTTCTCACATTGCGACAGACAGTACGTCGCAATATTCGTCGCATACGTCTTTTTTTATAACATTGGATAAGTTGGATAAGGTTGTCAGTACGTCGGGGTTGATAGACTACGCGGCTGCTTATCTTATGCAGCTTTTCTTCTGCGTCGGATTTACGACGGTATGTCCGACGCAAACTTTGTGGCGGCAATTACTTGACCAACGCGCCTACATCGGCGTCGACATGCGTCGCGATATCAAACGCAATACTCTTTGCGTCGGTCACTTCGACGCAGGCCGATATAGTCAATATATTTACGTCGGATATTTAATCCGACGCATATAGTCCACCGCAATTTCAACTATTTTTTGTAGGATCCTTTTGGGTCTTCGCAGCTTCAACCCAATGCTTAGGTAGTCCGTGATCTCTTTGGTACTTTCAGTTATAGTTATGTATATTCCTAAGTCACTAACTCCTAGATGTAATTGTGAACCCAGTACTTGTTCTTTGTAATATATTTTAATTTTCTATATCATTATTGTGGTTGAGATTTGTGGAGTTCTGTGACTGAGATATGTGTATGTGAGCTTTAATGGGTGAGTTTTGTGGCAGAGGTACTGCTGCTGTGGTTGTTTGTGGGAGATATGTATGTTGCAGCTTGCTTGTTTGTTGCGCATTTGAGGAGCTGAAAACAAGCGAAACATTTTTTTAAAATGAATATTGCGTCGGAATAACCGACGCAAATGGGGAACACATACACGAAATTTGCGTTGGTTTACCCGACGCAAATCAGATGTAAGCGTCGGCATCGCGTCGGATTAACCGACGCAAACACGCTCCACTTATCGAAGTTTGCGGCGAATATTCCGACGCAAACATTAGAGAGCGTCGCTTTTGCGTCGGATAATTCGACGCAAACATAATCCGACATGCGAACTTTGCGTTGGATTGTCCAACGCAGATAACAAATAGCGTCGCCTTTGCGTCGGCTAATCCGACGCAATGGGGTTTGACTTACACGTTTGACCCTCCAAGGGTGTGTCGGATTATCCGATGCAAAGAAGCCGCAAATCACATTGCGTCGGATTATTCGACGCAAAAAACCCGCTTTGCGTCAAAAAACGCGGCGGTATTTTGCGTCGGCTAGTCCGACGCAACTTCGATTTTGTGTCGGATTAGAAGACTTTCCGTCGGATATGTCCGCCGCAAATTGAACTGAATTTTTGTATTGTTAGCTACTGGAATCTTATTTGTAATAATTTACTTTCTAAGGCCACTACACTCAAAACCAGCAGAATATTCTAAATTCCAAACTCCTTAAACACAAAACTCTAAATTCTAAACATAATCGCTAATAAAGAGTAGGCAGAATGCTACTTATACTAGGTAAACATGCTAAGTAAGTACATTTTTAATGGGTTTGATCGTGTTACTTTGCAGATGTTTAGTTGAGGACGGAGTTTAAATCGTTTTTTTGTACATAAATGATATAGTATGTGTCACGGAATTACGGTACTGATTGTCGGGAGATGTAAATGTTGGACTCAAAGTATATCAGGAGTTACTACTAACAATTTCCATTTGATCTTATTTGTAAGATTATTAAAATTTAGTATGTCACAATCTCGTTATTCAAAAAGTTTGAAAATTCTGAAATTTTAATTAAGTCGGAAATTAGATCCGCGGATTATCCGGATCCGGTCCAGATCCGACGAATCTAGATCCGGATCTACACTTTTGGAATCCCTTGGATCTAGATCGGATCCAGATCCACTGATAGAGATGCGGATCCGGTCCAGATCTGGTCTGTTGTCATCCCTAAGCCCAGTGGCTGTTATCACCATTACGGTGGCAAGAAAACGAGTTTTTAAATTTACCACCTCTATCTCCTTGATAATTATTTCTTCTTTGTCCACGTCCACGGTTAGACCTCTGTCGTAACCTTTTTTTTATTATCATATTTTGTTGCATTCACTTCCGTAGATGGATCAGATCTAGTTGGACGGGATTGATGATTTTTCAACAGAATTTCATTCTTCTATTCAGCCACAAACAAACTAGAAACCTGCTCAAAGTATTTTTTTTTTAAAACCAATTTGGCGATATTGTTGCGATAAGATCAATTGTGAACCATGAAAGGTCTTATATGTTTTTTCCAACATATATGCATCATATTTTTTTCGCCACACAAATTCAATTGTGAAGTAATTTTGAACATGAGTGAATTACAAGCCCATCAAAAAGCAAGTTCAGAAGGTGTTTGACACATGGGCCCAAAATAGTAGAGGACCTCAAATATATTTACGGTTTCCTTTGTGATATACTCCCTCTCATCCATTCAATTCTTTACCCTTACTATAAATGGACAATCCAATCAATTCTTTACATTCCTTTTTTGGCAAAACACTTTACATTATAATCCTTATATCCTTACTCTATTTACACAAAATGCCACTACTTTTTCCTTACTTTAAGTTTGGTGGACCCATAAACCATTTGATTTACCAATAATACCCTTACTTTTACCACTTTTCTTAAAACTTGTGAAACCCTCCATGTCAAGATTTGAATGGATGGGAGGGAGTACATATAGTAGTAGCATAGTGGAAAGTAACATGGCATTTGGGTCAAATGATTAGGGTTCAATCCCCTTGTGTCAACAACTTTTTTTCAACTTTGTCATTTATCGTCCCACACCTTAAATTTGATTATTAATTATTGAATCAACTAATCCTTATTCGTAGATATTACACTAGTTTTTAATTATTTCATTTTTGTTATTTCTTGAACAAAATCCATTTTATTCATATAATTCGTATTCTATTTTATTAATTTCTTGTTTTAATAATTAAATTGTTCATAATTATGGAGTACTATTGGTGAAATTCAATGATGTGCGATACATACCTATCAATTATTCTTCTTTTTTTGGGTAAAGGTAAGTATATTAAAATTAATCAATGCTCATGTACATAGTTGTTTGACATAATTTGCATCTCTGCTATTCAAATTCCGCGTTCGAGTCATACTACGATAATACATTTGCAATTCATCGATTATCCTTTTGGCCACTATATGTGGTCACACTAACAACCCTTCTATTCTACTCTTATTTCGATGCTGCCAAATGGAATAGATAGTAGCATTGATAGCCCCAATCACTATCGCTCTCTTGAGCTTAGTTCTCCTCATATTCAGTTATTCAGTCATATTGTACAAAGCACAATTTTTTGCTTAGACATTGATACGAAGTATTATTTTTGTACTCCGTAGTTGGTAGCCTTGTCGAGCAAATCGTCCAAAAATTGTTCAAAATTGTAACTTGATATTTTATGGAAAGAAAACTATAATTTCAATACAAGTTAACAGTCGTTAATATGGGAGCTTCCAACGAAAATTGGAACCGGGCCACCGAATATTATTTGAGGGCCCTGTTAAATTATAATCACTAATAGATTTGAAATTCTCTCCTATCGAGTTGTAGGTGAAATTACCAGTTTCAACTTTCAAGTGGTCTTCTTTCACGGATAAGACCAAAGGATTTTTCACGGTCAAATATTCAATTTGCAGCCCTTCACAGAGATAGTGACGAATAAAAATCATAGCTTTGGCATTGTCCTAGGGAGAGGTATTTATTCCCCACCTTGATAGTATCACCAAGACCATTAACATTAAGGTGCATTTCCCCATCCAATGTAATTCTATATACAGAGTAATTCTTGCCAGTGATATCGAGGACATAAAAATCAAAGGTTAGGCCAAATTCGACATGATTAACTTACCCATCAAAAAATGAAGTTAGGGTTAGCGACGCGTTGCGGGAAAGTGGTAATTAACACCACCCCGTTCCCCCCCTCCCCCCTCCCCCCTCCACACACACACACACACTCACTTTGCTCAATGGTGAAATTATGGAATTAATTATCGTTTCGGGCCGGAATGAAAACTACTCCCTCCGATTTCGAATGTTCTTCCCCTTAGCTTTTGGGGAAGAAAATAAGGAGGGAGTATTATATTATTAGTGTGTTATGGTGGATTGAAAAAAGTAGGAGAGAGAAATATTATATTAATTAAATGAGAAAAAGTGGATTGGAAAAGTTTGAGAGAAAGATATTATATTAATTAATGAGGGGTAAAGATGGTAAAGTTGTGTGGAAAAAGTGTTTCTGTAAATGGAAATGGGGAAGAAGAAGTGTTTCACTCCATTTAGGAAATAGGGAAGATCATTCAAAATCAAATGAATAATTATCAAAATGGGGCTAAGGCAGGTTCGGATGCAGGCTCGATTTGAGACGGGGTACACCCACCGCGGGTCTTCCAAAATATAAATTGACGGAAAAAAAAATATTTATACATAAACCCGCCACTGGCAATGGGCCAATGGCGGGTTTGCGCCCAATAAAACGCCATTGCCAGTGACCCGAAACGATAATCAATTATATATATATACGTAGTAAGGCTCTTATGAGTCCTTTACTCTATATGAGTCCATAAGTCCTCATCTCATCCATTGGATGGGATGAGAATGGATGGACATGATGCATTGCATTAAAAAAAAAGATAAAGATTTACGTTCATAAAATAGCTCCCAAGAATTTAGGAAACAATAATTCCCTTGATCACGTTCATTCATCATTTATCACGTTCATTCATTCATTCAAACTTGAAAAAAAAACCCCTTTCTTCATCACGTTTATTCGTTTATTCATTCAATCAATCAATTCTGTGTTCGAAATCCCGTTACAATGAATTCAATGACCGCGTCATCTTCTTCAACCGTTGATAAGCAATTGATCGAGTATAACAATGGTGAGTTTCAATATTTCTTTCACGTCAATTTTCATTGTTGTTATTGCTTTCATTGTTGCGTTATTTTTTAACGTCAATTTTAATGTTGATATTGTTTTCATTGTTATTTCTTTCACCATAGTTTCCTATCAATGGTTATTTTTTAACGCCAATTTTAATGTTGATATTGCTATAATTGTTATTTCATTCATCATAGTTTCCTGTCAATGGTTAGTTGCTCTCTCGATCTTTATAAATTCTAGGGTTTTATGTTTATTAATTAGGTTTTGCATGATATACACTGATACTACCGTTTTGTTTTGTATTAACGCAGAAACGTCATTGAAGTAACATACCTTCTGAGTTACAGTAACACTTAATTCTAATTACAGTAACACACTGAACGTTTAGAAAAAGGGTTTTGATGATGATGTTAAAGTAACGTACTGTACTAGTTAGAGTAACACAACTTATGAATTGAAGTAACACATTGGTTGCATGGGTGTAACGTTGAATTGAAGTAACACATTGTGCGTCAATTTGCGTTCTTTTTTTACGTCAATTTTCATGTTGATATTGCTTTCATTGTCATTTCATTCCATAGTTTCGTATCAATGGTTAATTGTTCTCTCCATCTTTATAGATTCTAGGGTTTTATGTTTTTTTAGATTTTCCATGATATCCACTGATACTACTGTTTTGATTTCTATTAACGCAGAAACGTCGTTGAAGTAACATACCTTCTGAGTTACAGTAACACTTAATGGCAATTACAGTAACACACTGAACGTTTAGAAAAAGGGTTTTGATGATGATGTTAAAGTAACGTACTGTACTAGTTAGAGTAACTCAACATATTATTGAAGTAACACATTGGTTGCAGGGGATAACGAGTTTTAATTTTTTACAGGTAGCATTTGCCAAGAACCGAATGCACAGGAATGGTGCAGAGATGTGGGTGAGGCTTACGTTCCTCTAAATAGTCTACTAAACCACCCATTGGTGAGGATGAGGATGATGAAGTGGATGACGACGACGAAGATGAAGAAACTGAGGAAGATACTGAGGAAGATGAGGAGGAGGAACATGTGTTTTGAGAGTACTTGTGTCTTTGGTCTTGATAAAAATATTTTTCTTTTTTTTTGTTTACAAGAAAAACTGATTTTGTACACATTTTTTTACAAATAGCGCTGTGCTACGTAGCAATTAACTCTATATTTTATTTAATACATGTGCATTTGGTTAGAGTAACATCTCAGTTCTATTGGAGTAACACCTTTCGTTAGTTGGAGTAACAGACATAATGCATTAAAGTAACTGAGGGCAGCAGCGCAGCGTTGTTTAAACAAATGATTACCAAAGTAAGTGAGGATAGCTTGGATTGGAATCATTCATTACCAAATTAACGATTGTTGTTCTTTAAAGAACGATATATAATGCGTCAGAGTAATTGATGATAATAACATTGTTTAACCATGAGACAAAGAATAACACCATTAATTACTTAGAGTAACATCATTTGTTCATTAAAGTAACACTTATAATAACCCAATGTAACACCTGATTATGAGACCACATGTATTTTGGGTAAACTTCATTCATTGCCATAGTAACACCATTCGTTACTTAGAGTAACAGGTACAGTTAGTCACTGTAACACAGAATTTAGCAGCTTTGTTACATTGGTGATAATAAAAATACCAATTTACATAACAAGTATCTAAAGAATATAAACCATTAATTCGTAGCTAAAAATAATATGACAAGAATCATTAAACACATTATTTTTTTCGGCCCTTTGTTGGCTTGCTCTTAAGACCGTCGATGATCTTTTGTGAGAGCCGAAGTTAGAGAGCTGAAGACGAGAGAATGAGCGGGTGTGTTTTGAAAAAAAAGCAGAAGTCGAGAGATTGAGTTTGGGATGATGAAGGTGAAGGGTTTTAGTTAGGCGGGTGAGTTTGAATGAGAATATTGAGTGTGAGAAAACGTGATCAAGTGAGGAGAGAGGATTTTAGGTGGTTGGAGGTAATTAAGGGAGGAGAGATGATTTTTTTATATTTTTTCCAAAATATGGTAGTTATTACCTTAATTACTAGACTCAATCACCACCATCCATCTCATCTAAATCAATGGCTCTAAATAGGAATTATGGACTCAAAAAAAAAGGGGACTCACTTCATCTTTACTCTATATATATATATATATATATATATATATATATATATATATATATATATATATATATATATATATATATATATATATATATATATATATAGATCTAGGATCCTTTGAGGCAGCTCAACTCGCCGCACCCATTGAGGCACAATCTCAACCATTAGATTAAAATAAAATTAAAGGCTAAGATTAAAACAAAAACTCATACATAAAAAAAATTTCCCCAATTTTTTTTCCCGGGGAAAAAAATCGATATTTTTGGAATTTTTTTTTTCCGGAAAAAAAAATTTCGGAATATTTTTTTCCAAAAAAAAAAAAATATTTTTTTTTCGAAAAAAAAATCCGAAATTTTTTTTCCAAAAAAAAAAAACAATTTTTCCGAAAAAAAAAAATCAGAATTTAAAATAAAATTGGTGTATATAAAAACAATTTCAGTGTACATAATAACTGTTTTATGATATATAACAATTCTATTATATCAAATAATTAAGTACATATGCCAACTATTTCAGTGTATATATGTTGATTAATTAGTGTACATAGTAACCATTTGAGTCTATACAACAATAACTATTTTACTGTATATATGTATTTAGTTTTTAAGTGTATATATATACGTAGTGAGTTTAATAGCGTATATAATGAGTTTTTTAGTGTATATAACAGTTATTTTGATGTATGTTCCATTGTTGATTAACTGCTGTACATATTAATTATTTGGGTGTATATAACAATTATTTTACTGTATATATTGAGTTCTTAAGTTTATATATGCAGTGAGTTTAATAGCGTATATAATGAGTTTTTTTAGTGTATATAACAGTTATTTTGATGTATGTTCCATTGTTGATTAATTGGTGTACATAATAACTGTTTGAGTGTATATAACATTTTTTTATTTAAGTGTATATAACATTTTTTTTTACTGTATATATTGAGTTCTTAAATGTGTGTATATAGTGAGTTTAATAACGTATATAATAAATTTTTTTAGTGTATATAACACTTATTTGGATGTATGTCCCATCTTAATCTAATGGTCTAGATTGTGCCTCTGAACCCACCTCTCTATATATATATATATATATATATATATATATATATAGATTTAGGTTCATGTGAGAACCACTCACTCAATGAGAACTGTGAGAACTCTTCTCAGCCATCAGATTGGAATACATATATTATTATGTGAATGGATGAGATTAACTTTCCCCGATTAATTTTATTTCCCCAATTTCCCCCAATTAACCACGCAATACCCTTGATAACTGAACGAATTTCCCCCAAATTGAACGATTTCCCCCAATTTCCCCCAAATTGAACGATTTCCCCCAAATGAACGATCGATTAACCTGAACCCTAACATTATCCAACTCTCATTCTCCACGCAAAATCCTTCCTGCTTAGCGTACCTTTTCCTCGATCTTCTTCGCAATATCCAGGTATTACTCACTCAATCTTCTTAATTTAGTTCATTTAGTTCAATCGGTTAGTTCAATCATTATCATCATCATCATGCAATTACTTGACTAGTCGATTACTGCTTGCTAAACTAGATTAATTTGATTTCAAATTGTTTTACTAGTCGATGATTTGACTTTAT
The DNA here is from genome assembly GCA_958450325.1 of Agrostemma githago. Taxonomy (NCBI): domain Eukaryota; kingdom Viridiplantae; phylum Streptophyta; class Magnoliopsida; order Caryophyllales; family Caryophyllaceae; genus Agrostemma; species Agrostemma githago. The sequence goes on along the minus strand of OY288245.1, from coordinate 57,213,934 downwards.
GTTGTTTTAATCGGTTAGTTTTATGTTGATAATTCGAATTGACTAGTCGAATTGTTTTAAACAACTAATGCGATTGATTGCGTTTTCTTAATTCTGTGTGTTTTTTTGAATTTTTCTGATGATTTTTTGTTTGTGTGTGATGTGTGTGATTAGAAGCAGAAGCAATTGGAGGAGGAATTCGCGAGGAAATTGAAGGTATTAGAGCGTGAGCTAGTGTCGTCGATCGAGTTAAACGCTCGAAAGGAAGAATTACTACAAATTAATGTGACAATCGTGAAGAATTACCTTTTTCTTTTTTAGCATACCCTTTTTCAATTTTAGCATACCTTTTTCAATTTTAGCATACTCTTTTTAATTTTCTATTTCAGCATACCCTTTTTCTATTTTAGCGTACCCTTTTTCTATTTTAGCGTACCCTTTTTCATTTTCTATTTCAGCGTATTCTTTTTCTATTTTAGCGTACCCTTTTTCTATTTCAGCGTACCCTTTTTCAATTTTAGTGTACTCTTTGACAATTCGCACTAATGTTGCACATTCTACCAGGCAATCAAACAACAACAAAAAAAAAACTGAAATCGAATCAGTAGAATTAATCGAACAATTAAGAACAATAAGCTAATCGAATCAGACAAACCCTTTTACTTACCCTTTTACAGCAACAACTTTTTTTGATCTAAACCACCATTAAAAACCAATAAAGTTTGAGAATTTGAGAAGAATTATGAATAATGAAAGTTACCCTTTTACAGCAGCGTACTTTTTTTCGAATCATTAAATCTAATTAAATAACAACCGCAACAACAATAGATGAAAAATCTAACATAAAAAAAATGGCAGTAAAAGAGTTGATTATTAAAGGAATGACAGTTGATTGATGATTCAGAAGGTTGATTATTAAAGGAATGGCGGGAGAGCAATAAACGCGGAAATTGGGGAAGAACAGTAATACTCCGTACATGAACCATGTCAGCTCAACGTTCCTTTTTTTTTTAAGAACAATTCTAACACTCTAATTAACGATTTTAAGCTGGAATCGGTAGAATTAAACAAAGAAAAAACTAAAATCAATCATCAAATCAAAACTGAAATCGACTGAAATCAAAACCCTAACCCTAATTTATTCAGATTAGATAACAAACTTCGTTTAATTGATTTGAATTTATGAATGAAGCTTGATCTGCATTTTCTTGATTTTTGGTGAATTTTGTTGAAATTGTTATTCAATTTTTGGTGAATTGATAAAGGAAGGGGGCGAAGAAGAAGATTAGCATACGGAGGGTAACTTCAATTTAGGAAAGAAGAGAGAGACCCTCCTGCCAACTTCAATTTAGATTTTACATAAAAAAAAATAAAGGCTGAAATAAAGGATTCTCACAGTTCTCACCATAGTATGAGTTCTCACCCGATCTCGACTCTATATATATATATATATATATATATATATATATATATGTTCACGTGAGAACCACTCCTTCAATGAGAACTATGAGAACTCTTCTTAGCCATCAGATCCTATTATGTGAATGGATGACTAAGATTACACTTTGATTTCTTAATGTCATATGAATTAGTTGACTAATTTCTTCCACCTTTAATTTTTTTTTTCAATTCCAGTTAGCTCTTGCTTTCCCCTACCAGCTTTCAGTCCTTTATCTTCTTCAATCTTCGATCTTCTCCTTCTGCTTATCTCCCTTTTTAGTCGCCGCCGAGGTTTCATCAATGGCGGAATCCTCCGACGAACCGTCTCCCGTGTCGCTCATTATCTCGAGCAGTCAATCAATCAGTCAATTAAATCAATCGAATCGGATCAAATTGAATTGTGATGTGTGAATCAGGGATTTGGAGATCAAGTGATTAATGAAGTGAGAAGAGAGAGAGAGAAGGCGCGGAGGAAATAGGTGGTGCGGAAGTTTGTTATTCTGTTTGTTTTTTTTTTTTGCCTTTTCTAACTTTTTTTTTTCTTTTTCCGAAACTAGATAGAGACGGTTTCTCACTAAATTATTGAGTATCATAAACGTCCATTTTTTGTCCCGTCTAAACCGACGATCCCCCAGCTACACTCATTGACGACAGGGTTCCCTCACCTTTCCTAGGGTACAGTTTTGAGGGTGACTACGACCGATCATGACTAAGGAAAACGGTTTAGGGATGAATTAGGCGTACCCTTTCTCAATTTTAGTGTATCATTTTTCTGAATTTTAGTGTATCCTTTATGAATTTTAGTGTATCCTTTCTGAATATTAGCGTATCCTTTCAGAATTTTGTTGTACCTTTTTTTAAAAATTTTAGCGTTTTGAATTTCAGTGTACCCTTTCTTAATTTTAACGTACCATTTCTCAATTTTAGCGTATCCTTTTTGAATTTTAACGTACCTTAACATTTTTAAAAATTTTAGCGTAGCCTTTTTGAATTTTAGCGTACATTTTCTCGATTTTAGCATGTTCTTTTTGAATTTTAGCGTACCCTTTCTCAATTTTAGTGTACCCTCCCTTAATTTTAGTGTACCCATTTTGAATTTTAGAGTATCTTTTTTAAATTTTAACGTACCCTTTCTCAGTATGCCGTGGAATAAAAATAAAAAACATTTGTTGTACCAGAATGACAAAATCATAAAATAATGAATATTCAATTAAAAATCTTTACATTAATGCTCCTTGATGTTGTAGTGATCACATTGGAGACACACAAGAGCCGCTTAAGAAAAAAAATGGGCATCGCAACCACAGCCACTATAGTATTAAAAAACCAAATACAAAATCTACGTCCCATAAATCTCCGCCATCACCAACATCCAACACAAAATGATGCATAAGAAGAACTGAAATAATAATAAGACGTATAAAGTCTTAAATTGAAATAATAATAAAAAAATACGATCATGACCCTCAACTAAAATTGTCTCCATCAAAGAATTGAATCTTCATTTGTGAAATTGGAGAATTGATTGTCTGATTCATGACTTTTTTTTGTTTGAATGAATTTGAGTGGAGGAAGGGAAAGAGCTACTCAGCAAAGTCTCAGCAAAGTGTTGATGAATTTTAATTAATGTATGTCAGATCTTAGAAGATCTAATGGTTAGAAGGAGTTCTCACAGTTCTCATTATACTATAGGTTCTCACCGGATCTTGACTCTATGTACATATATGTATGTATATACATATACATAAAATTAATAAAAATTACAATAGAACAAATCAAAATCAATTCGAATAAAATTCAAAATAATTAACGCAAGAATCTAATTACAAAATATTAAAAAAAATTCAATTTAAAAAAAAAAAAGAAAAAAAAAACCTCACCACCACTCATCCTCACCCTCACTTTAATATGTGTCCATCTCTTTCGATAACCTCCGGCATCCCAACCCTAAACCCTAACATTCTAAAAATAATTAAACATAATTATCAATTAAATCAGAATTTGCAAGTAAAAATTTAAATATCAATTACCGAACTATAATCCATGGCGAATTTGGAAATAACGATCGATCGATTTTTAAATTTGATGAAGTTTAAGAACGAACTTGGATTGAAAGTGGTTTAGAAAAGAAATATGAGAAGGGGAAAGCAGTAGGTTTGAAAAAGTGTGAAAAAAATATGACAAGGGTAATATCGGAAAAATAATGAATTTTTAAGTACAATTGAGTAACTAGCAATTACGAAAAAGTAATTCCGATTTTTTATTGCCATATCAACATATTTTGTTATATATGTACTTCTATTTTTATCTCAATGGTTAGAGTTTCATACTATCTTTTATTCTTTTTAGTGGGACCAATTGACTTTTGATCTTTTTTTTTTGGGAAAATGTAAGCATTATATTAAGGGTTATTTAATGACAATAATACCAACTATAGGGTGTCTTCCCAAAATAATATTAATTCTAATAAATCTGAGAATAATACGTATTATTGGAGTAGTTAAACAAGAGTAGTATAAGTAAGTTTATCACCTGCTACATCAGGTCACCTAATTAATATTTAACCTGTTACTTATTCTCCATCCTCCTCCTTAGACCTGGATAACGGGTGAACCGTGTCGGGTCAGCTTTGGGTCGAGCCAATTTCGGGTTATAATAATCCGGTTGACTTCGGGTCGGGTCAGATAATTTCGGGTTCGGGTCATTCTCGGGTTTGCTGTTTTCAACTTTTTTTTAGGGATATCCACTCGTTTTCAATAATAATAGTCGTGTTAGTTTCTGGTTAGCTCGGGTCAATTCAGATTACGGGTCAAAATCATGTCTTTAGTTTGATTGTCGGGTCGGGTTCGGCTTGGCTTATTCGGGTCGGGTCAGTTTTGATAGGTCTAGTTCTCTTTACTTCTCTCCTTCATCCTCTTTATCCATTACCCTTCATCCTTCTTCAGTTTTTTTTCTATACGTTTCGTTTAGATTAACGTGTTGATTTTGGTGTAGGATTGTGTTGTTAGCTAGATTTGGCGAGGTTGAAGGAAGAGAAATACGGAAGACATTAATGATGTTTAATGCCTTGTACACTAAGTAAGGGAAAAGAAGTGAAGTAATATGAAATAAATTAAAGGCGAAAAGGAAGGGGAACGAGTTCTACCGGTAACTGGTCATCTATACTACTTTGGTTTAACTACTTCAAAAATATGTATTATTCTCAGATTTATTAAAATTGGAATTATTTTCGAAAGATGATCTATAGTTGGTATTATTGTCGTTAACTAAAATTAAAGGTGAAAAAGGAAGGTGGAAGGGTTCTACAGGTAACCAGTCACCTATACTACTCTGGTTTAACTACTCCAATAATACGTATTATTCCCAGATTTATTAAAATTGATATTATTTTAGGAAGACGCTCTATAGTTGGTATTATTGTTGTTAAATAACCCTTATATTAATAGCATAGGAAGAATTACAATTGTTCCCTACAACCAATTCACATGATACTAGCCAACATAGAAACTAACATCAACAACATTACATAAATTTCTCAACTTGGATCAATTTTCCGTGACTTAACAAAAATCGATGTCTTGCTCTAACTTCTCCTTGAACATCTTTCAACACCTGTTCCGGTCTGATCAACCACTGCTCATGCTTACTGAGATTCCGAGCTCTCCAAAGATGATAAATGAGTGCAATGATGCTACACCCAACTAGCCTCCTATGTCCAGAATTCTCAAATTGTTCCAAGCGCCACCAGGTTACTACATCACTGCCAATTATGTTTACAGCCAGCCAGCCTGACAGCAGGTACATGCATTTCGTGCTGTAAGGACATTGAAAAAACACATGCCCATGAGACTCCTTGCCCGTACCACACAACCAACATTCCTCTCTGACTTTCATTCCCCAATTTGCCAATCTATCATTAGTTTGAAGCCTCTTATGCATCATTAACCATCCAATAAAAGAATGCTTAGACGTGATCAACTTATGCCAAACCATGTCACTCCAATCTACATCCTGTCTCGCTTCCCTCAACCAATCATACCCCTGCTGAACAGTATAATTCTTACCTGTCTGCAGCCACCCATCGCTCGCAAACCCTTCCTTGAATTTGTCATAAGTCATACGAATCCTCTTCGAAGCCCAGCTGGAAGTAGTTTTAGTTAAACTCAGTTGCCAGTCACTCCCTTTTAAAAAATTACTATGAATCCACCTTACCCATAAATGGTCTTTCTTTGCAGCAATCCACCAAATATACTTTGCAATTGTAGCCAAATTCCAATCAATAGCATCTCTAATACCCAATCCCCCCTTCTGTTTAGACGTACAAACACCCTTCCAGAGGTGTAATGACCCTTCCAGAGGAAATTTCTACAAACACCCTCAACTGATTTGATAACGGCTTTAGGTAGAATAAAAACTCTTGCCCAATACATATGCAGGTTCTGTAATACTGCTTTCACAAGTGTAAGTCTGCCTCCATAAGACAAATGTCTAGACCCCAAGGATCTAATACGATCCACAATTTTCTCAGTTAGCACAGCACTATCTAGGACTCCCAACTTTTTGAAAGAAATGGGAATACCTAAATACCTGAAGGGTAGCATGCCTCTTCTCATACCAGTGCCCTGTAGGATCACACCCTCCTCCTTAATCCCATTCATATAAATTTCAGACTTTTCTTTATTCATTTGTAACCCAGATGCTGCTGAGAAAGTCATAAAAGCCCTCATCAACACAGTAACAGAATCCTTATTCTCATACGAAAAAAGAAGTAAATCATCCGCAAAGCATAGATGAGCAAGCTTCATCCTCTTACATAAGGAGTGGTACTTAAATCCTTGAAAAATTTGAACTTCTTGAAGAATTCTGGATAAGTACTCCATACTAATAGCAAAGAGCAAAGGGGAAAGGGGATCCCCCTGTCATAATCCCCTCCTTCCTTGAAAGTATCCAAAAGTGCACCAATTAAGCACCAAAGAAAAACTTGTCGTGGTGACACACTCCATAACCAACCTAATAAATTTCTTCGGAAAATGCAAGGCCTCCATCATATCCCTAACAAAAGGCCATTCCACCGAGTCATATGCTTTCCTCATATCAATCTTCATTAGACACCTAGGGGAGCAAGATTTTCTCCCATAGAGCCTAACCAAATCTTGACAAATCAATACATTCTCCACTATTTCCCTACCCTGAATAAATCCACTTTGATTTTGACTAATAATTTCAGGCAGGATCTTCCCCATACGATGACACAGGATTTTAGTAATGCATTTATACAATGTATTGCAGCAAGCTATTGGCCTAAATTGCGTTACATTCTCAGGCATAGCAACTTTAGGTATTAGTGTAATAAGAGTATGGTTAATTGTTTCAACATCTTCCCGCTTCTCCAAAAATTTTGAACTACCTCTACTACACTAGGACCGACAATTCCCCAAGCATCCTTGAAGAATTGGCTGGAATACCCATCTGGACCCGCACTCTTATCCCCCGGAATGTCAAACATGCTCTTCTTTATCTCTTCAGCAGTAACCGGCCTGATCATCACCTCAGCCTGTTCCGGAGTAACTATTTTCCCTTTTCTGACCACACTTTTATAGACACTCTGTACCGAATTACAAGTACCAAGTAGCTGCTTGTAATAATCCTCAAACGCACCATTAATGCTATCAGGATCAGTCAACAAGAGCCCCTCCCCATTTTTCATACTAGCCACTTTATTAATAGCCCTTCTCTTCTTAATACAATTATGAAAATAGGCCGTATTATCATCACCTTCCTCAACCCAATGCGCCTTGGCCTTTTGCTTCAAGTAAGAGTGTGCTGAGTTCTCCAATTTTAAGACAACTTCAGTAGCTTTCCTCTCTTTTGAGCTTAATTCCATGTTGAATGGATCAATCTGAATCTTTTGTTGAAGCTCTTCCAACAGGAGTTTAGAGATATGCCAGGTCTTTTCAGTCTCAGAAAAATTATCTCTATTATTAAGCTTCCTAAATTCAGGCTTAGCCAACTTAAGTTTCTGAACTAGCCTGAACATAGGATTACCATCAATCTTCCCCTCCCATACCTTCTCAACAATACTCCCAAATCTATCATCCATAGCCCACATATTATAATATCTGAAGCTTGGCTTGCAATGAACTCTCTCATTCTCCAATTGTATGATACAAGGACAGCGATCATACACCCCTTCAGGAAGAAATCTACCACCTGTTTCAGGGAACACCTCCAACCACTTCTCATCAAATAGAACCCGATCAATTCTACAAAACACTCTCTGACCCTCCTCATGCTTATTATTCCAAGTAAAAAAACGAACCAGAAGTATGTAATTCAATGAGCTCACACTCATGAACACAATGTTGAAATCTTCTCAGCTCAGCCCAGGTAGTCGGAGCCCCAATTCTCTCCCTGATGCAAAATATTATTAAAGTCACCCCAAATAATCCAAGGACCATCTACTACATCCTTATAGCTTTTAATAATGTTCCACAGTCTGTTCCTGTCAGCCGGCTTATTAAAACCCTAAACCATTGTTACTTCATGAAACTTAACATTCCTCACTCTATCTGCCACTGACACAAATATAGTCTGTGCAGTAACATCCATAATATTAACCTCATATCGATTAGGTTGCCAAAGAAACCAAATTCTCCCTCCTTTATGGAAAGCATTATTTGTGCTAATAGCCCAGTCATTACATATATTATTCTTGACCTTCAACCAATTACTACTAGCGACTCTAGTCTCTAAGAAGCTAAATAATCCAACATTATTCTTATGAAGGAACCATTTTAAATCCTTCTGTTTAGTTAGACTATTTAGACCTCGAATATTCCAAAAACCAAACTTATCCATGATCAGGCGGCTCATTCTCCACTCCTCCCCTACTTCCTTTACTTGAACTCAGTAAAGCTTGCAAAAATGTCAGACCCCCTGGCTCAAATCGCTTTTGCTCCTCCCCATCTGTTCTGCCTCTAACTATCTGAGGAGAAACAATCTCCTGAGGAATCACTACCGGCGTAATCATACCAGCCTGATCAACCACCATAACCTCTGGAGATTTTGCAATGATTTTTGGCTTCCAAACCTTCAAATTCTCCTGAGGCTTCATGATTGGTTTAGGCTTAGCCTTAACATTCCCCTTCCGACAGACCTCCTTCAAATGTCCAATCCCTTTACACTTTTGACATTCAACTGGAACCCATTCATATAACACTTGAACTTTCTGCTCTATTCCCTTCTCATCAAGGAAGACAATTTCCTTCGGAAATGTTTGATTAAATTCCACTTCCACCAAGATCTTAGCATAAGACAGAAATGTTCTGTGAGTCTTTATCTCATCACACCTAATATATTTACCAATTAATCCACAGATCTTTGTGAGACTTGATACCCCCCAGAACTTCACATCCAACCCCTGCATCTTAATCTAAATCGGTACCTGTTTACATGACTGTTTAGCCAACACACTATCCTCAGTCCACTCCTTAAGAATGACTGGCTTGCTGTCAAACATTAAGAAACCAGTGGCTAAGGCTTTCTCCTTGTCATCATTGCTATGAAATCGTACCAGAAAAACTCCATTTGAAAGAACCGAAACTTTATCAATATTTAGATTCTTCCAAGTGCGTCTTATAAAGTCATTAATAACCGACCATGGAGGATTAGCTCCTAATACATACCCGAAAATGGCAGTGGACCAATACTTGATCTCCCCTGCAACATCTTCTTCAGTTAGTTGAAGCAATTTATTCCCTCCACCTTGCTCCTTATTCAGTCCTGATTCACTCTCCTTATCACTCACATCAAGGTCTTCCTCATCTTCATCCATAACCTCTTCAAAAATATACGGTTGTATAGGTTCCGCAGATTTTAAAGGTCCTTCTGCTTCTTTCTGTTTCCGAGCATTTATCATCTTCTCTTTAAGTGCAGTAATTATTAAGGAATTATTAGATTTAGTAGGTTTTTTTTGTGGATTTTGATGCATTTTTCTTGAGATTTGACGTATTTTCCTTGGATCTTGTCATACTTTCCAAAAGCTGCTACACAACCTCTAGGTTTTCAGAGAACTTTCTCTTTCTATGTCTAACATTTTCCGTATTAGTATAATACCCTTAGAATCACGAAATCTTGACTTTTGATCATTATTTTATTTAATTATCAACAAATCTAATTTTAAATATCCAAACATTAATTAAATATTTATAGTTGTGTAAAATTAACTTAATAACATTTTTATAGATTTTGGTTACTTGAATAGAATACGGATTACATAATTACTCTAAGTAATAAATTGTGTGTGTTATAATTTTTTATTTTATTAAAGACGTACATAAATAAACAAACGGAAGTTAAAAAACATTTATTTAATAAATAATTTATACTGATATTAATTTTATTATAATTTTTCTTATTAAAAGTATAAAATACCGTTTGAAGATTGGACATTCAAGAAGAAACAATTGAATGAAAAAAACAAAACAAAAAAACAAAACAAAAAAAGAGTATGAAAAGGAAAAAGAAAGAAAATATGGAGAGAGAGAGAGAGAGAGAGAGAGAGAGAGAGAGAGAGAGAGAGAGAGAGAGAGAGAGAGAGAGAGAGAGAGAGAGAGAGAGAGAGAGAGAGAGAGAGAGAGAGAGAGAGAGAGAGAGAGAGAGAGAGAGAGAGAGTTCTCTCCAACGAGCCGTACAACACCCAATCCCCTCTTCTCCTTTATTTATGAAACTGATTCTTAGTTTTAGAAATCAATTTCTTAATAAGGAACTTCTTATGTGTGGAACAATGGGCAAAGAGTTCTTTATTGTGTATGAAACTTCTTATTAGCCCCCATTGCTATTGTTCTTATGATTAAAGTTATGGGGGTCAACTACTACAAATAAAACATAAGGGCAGGGGCGAATCCAAGTACATCCATGGTGTAGCACGTGCTACACCATAAAAAAAATTGAGATTCTTTTAGTTAGTTGGAGCATTAGTTAACGTACTAATAACAAAACTATACAATCAATATATCATATATCTTCCTAAAAAACTATTTACTCTCCTAATTAACTCCCTCAATCAGTCTCACCCTCTTTCTTAATTACCAATTTACTATACTACCTAATTAATCTCCTCAATTAATCTTATACAAATATACACCCTCTCTCCCCTTAATTTTAATGTGTAATGTTACTACTATTACTCATTTACTCCCTTAATTCCTCTTTTCCCCAAAATCAATACAAACGTTTCCAATTTTTCTGTCAATCCCAAAAAATTCTTTCGTAATTTCCTCAAATCTCTTTATTCTTGGTTAAGATGATTTATTATTTAAATACAGTTGATCAATTGTTTGGTTTCATATTCAAATACTATCTTATTTTTTCCAAAGTCGATTTTTCATCCTCCATTCATCATTATGTCGAGTATTCCGACCTCTAGCACTGTCGGATCACCGTCTCAACAAACAGGTCAGTGCAATTAACATTCGTAAAGTGTATTACTCTTTAATTTTAGGTTTATTTATTTAACAACAATAATACCAACTATAGGACGTCTTCCAAAAATAATACCAATTTTAATTAATCTGAGAATAATACGTATTATTGAAGTAGTTAAACCAAAGTAGTATGGGTGACCGGATACCTGTAGAAGCCTTCCACCTTCCTTTTTCACCTTTAATTTTATTTAACAACAATAATATCAACTATTAAGCATCTTCCAAAAATAATTTCAAGTTTAATAAATCTGAGAATAATACATATTTTTGGATTTGTTAAACGAGAATAGTATAGATGACCCGTTAACGGTAGAACCCGTTCACCATCATTTTTCGCCTTTAATCTATTTCATGTTCACTCATTTTCACTTACTCAGAATACGAGGCATTAAACGTCATTAATGTCTTCCGTCTTCCTCTTCTTTCAACCTCACCAAATCTAGCTAACAATACAATCCTACACCAAAATCAACACGTTAATATAAACGAAACGTATAGAAAAAAAACGGAAGAAGGATGAAGGTAATGGAGAGAGAGGATGAAGGAGAGAAGTAAGGAGGAGTAGACTTGGCAAAACTGACCCGACCCGAATAAGCCAAACCGAACCCGACCCGACACCCGAATGAAAGACATGATTTTGACCCGTAATCCGAATTGACCCGAGCTAACCCGAAGCTGCCCCGACTATTATTATAGAAAACTAATCGATATTTCTAAATTAAAAAAGTTGTAAACAGCAAACCCGAGAATGACCCGAACCCGAAAATATCTGACCCAACCCGAAGTCAACCGATTATTATTACCCGAAAGTGGCCTGACTCGAAGCTGACCCGACACGGTTCACCCGATATCCAGGTCTAAGGAGGAGGATGGAGGATAAGTAGCAGGTTAAATATTAATTAAGTGACCTGATGTAGCAGGTTGCAAAGTCACTTATACTACTCTTGTTTAACTACTCCAATAATACGTATTATTCTCGGATTTATTGAAATTAGTATTATTTTGGGAAGACGCCCTATAGTTGATATTATTGTTGTTAAATAACTCTTAATTTTATTATATTTGATTTGATTGTCATTGGATTTTTTCTTTTGTAATTACTCCGTAAATTTTACTGTTTTCATATGTATATTTTTGTTAATTAGAATTTATATATGAATAATTTGCTAATAATCTATATTTGTAAAATTAGAATTTACTGTTCATATGTATATTTGTAAAGTTGTCGGATTTTTTATACTAATATTTACGGTCCATCCGTTAAATTGTTAAATACATATTTACATAGAGTACTAATATAGCAATTTTTATGGTTGATTATGATTTTTTTAGTATTTAAATGAGTATGTAATTAATATTGTATTTAATTTGTTCACAGATTTAAGATCAAAAAGATAAAAAGATGGAGTAATCAATGTAAAATGTAAATGGAACGCGGAAAGAGAGGGATTCGGAGGTAGGGGTGCAGAGACAGCCAGGAGGTTTGCCTAGAAGCAGCCATCCTTGAAAGAGTGTTCGCAGATAAGAAGCAGAGAAATAACGATCCCACATTCTTTTTTTTTTGTCGATGAAATTGGTGGACCAAAAAATCCGCGGTCCCTAAAAGAATGGGGCTCCTGGAGGGAGAGATGTAAGAAAAATTACAAACATCACCCTGAGTCCAAGGTGGTCCTTGCTGATTCACACGGGATTCCACGTGCCCCCCCGTGCATCCAGAATATTTGGTTCAAACACTTCGGTACGCTGAGAAGGTGGAAGCTATTCTATCAAATTTTTTTTCTACGAGTTTTTTCATCAAAAGCCTAACAAATCGCAAGTAGAAGGAACTCAAGGAAGTTCGTCTCAAAAAACCGGTGGGAAAAGAACTGCTCAAAACTACGAAAAAGATCAGGGAGTTAATTCTAATCCTACAACTCAACCTAGTATGGTAAGGTTAAGCGAACTTGATATTTTATCTCTTCCGCGAGATCCCGGAATAAGAAAAAGAGTTGTAGATTATCATCCTAATGATAGAGAAATTGTTCAAAGAGAATATATCCGTACAGGCCCTTGTCAACCAAAAAATCACGTGTTTCCCCAGACCCTTATAGGAAAGAAAGAGAGAAGATTTAACGTCGAGTGGTATAAAAAGTATGGGTCTTGGCTTGAATATAGTCAGGAAAAGGATGCCGCCTTTTGTTTTGCTTGTTATTTATTTAAGAAAGATAATTTGGTCGGGGGTGATGCATTTGTTAATAGTGGATTTAAAACGTTGAGTCGAACTAGTGCATTTGATACTCATGTTGGTAACCATATGAGTGCTCATAATAAAGCAATGAGGGATCTTGATAACTTTAAAAGGCAACAATGTTCTATTATATCTACTTTTGAAAATCATTATGCCGCAACTAAAAGTGCTTATTTAACTCGTTTGGAAGCTTCGGTCAAAATAGTAAGATTTCTTTTATTACAAGGATTGTCTTTTCGTGGTCACGATGAGAAGGAGACTTCGTTGAATCGTGGGAATTTTATAGAACTTTTAAAATTAGTTGTCGAACATGATGAAAAAATAGCTAATGTTGTTCTCGGTAAAGCTCCTAAAAATTGCATTTTGACTTGTTCTGATATTCAAAAACAAATTGCCAATGCTTGTGCAATGGTAACGACTAAAATAATTATCGAAGAAATAAATGGTGATTTTTTTAGCATTCTTGTTGACGAGTCTGCTAACATAGCTGATAAAGAACAAATGGCTCTGTGTTTGAGATATGTTGATGATAAAGGAGAAGTGAAAGAGAGATTTTTTAGCATAGTACACGTAACTGATACAACTTCTTTATCACTGAAAAAAGCCATCGATGAGGTATTTAAAAAGTTTTCTTTAACTTTTTCAAGAGTTCAGGGTCAAGGTTATGACGGTGCTAGCAATATGCATGATGGTAGGATTTGCCGTGGGTCCTAACCGTCAATAATAAACCGACTATTCCTAGTGGGTAGCTAGGGCAAGTAGGGTCGATATCCACGGGGACGGTAGAGTAAGGTCTGGACTAGGTCCACTAAAAACTAGGCTAAGTCACACAAACGAACACAAAGAAAGCTATAATTGACAAAGTGTGATGGAGGAGAAGTAAGAACTAGACTAATGGTTAACTAGAAACAAACTAAACAATGAAACTAATGAGACGATGACTAACTAAGAGGATGAACTCAAATATGGAAAGAAGGTGGGGTAGGTCGGGTTCATAAGAGTAGATGGGTAATTGGGGTGATCAAGGGTATAGGTGTCTCCTAATTGCTAGAGTCGGTCCGGGCTCTCGCAACTTAGACCGATGTCAAGGTGGGTCCGGGCTCTCGCAACTTAGACCCTAGTCGGCACTCTCGTGACTATGACTATTCTCAACATTTCCACATAATAGACAAACAATGAGAAGATGAACATAAGTATGGGAAGCATGGCCACTACAACTCACACAAGCATATCAACAAACACATGGAGTCCCCACAATGTGACTAACAACAAAGATTCACCCTTTTCCCTTAATCAACCCAAATCATCCATAATCTACCCTTAATCCCCCTACTAACCCCACAAAGAAACTACTCACTCATAATTAAGAGAAAACCAACATTCACAAGAGAAACTAGAACAAGCATCCAAACATTCATCATAAACAAACAATAACAATAAGAGTAAATTAAAAATTACTCCCTTTTAAGATACCAATTTTTAAATTTACTCCCTTTTGAAATTTTTGTTAAAAATAACTCCCAAAATCAATCAAAAGTTCAAAAATTGTTTCAAAATATAATTTTTGGACGAATGCCATAGTGCTTCACCTCACCCTCTAACCAAGGGCATTTTCGTCTTAAAAATTAATTTGGGAGCAATTTTTTGAACTTTTGATAGATTTTGGAAGTTATTTTTAACAAAAATTTCAAAAGGGAGTAAATTTTAAAATTGGTATCTTAAAAGGGAGTAATTTTTAATTTACTCTAACAATAACAATATGTAAAAGATGAAACAAGATTAAATAACTAAGAACAAGGGTAAAGGAAGATTATACCAAAACTAGATGAAGAAAAGATGCAATCTTGTATTAATGAGAAACCCAAATAAAATCCCAAGGTTGTCAAACTTGGAACAATCTTCAAGAATCCCCTTAATCCAAGAACTAATTACAATGATTAACTAAGGATTAAAGGAAGATTAAAACTAATGAGTGAAAGTAAATCTAGGGTTTTAGGGTTGTAGAGAGGCTTAATGAATGCTAAACTATCATAAGATATGTTACTAATACAAGAAGGGAGTATATATATGGGTACAAGAATGAAGGAGAAGAAATAAAGAAGCCCGTGCTGCCCCTGTAGCGTCCCGACCGGGACGGGATCATCCCGATCGGGACGGCCCTGTCATCCCGACCGGGACGGGTTGGTCCCGATCGGGATGGGCTCACAGTGATCTTCTTCAAAGCGCACCTCATCCCGAACGGGATGAGGTCATCCCGAACGGGATGGGTCTTGTAGGCCTCCCTTAAGAGCTCTTTGGTCCCTCCTTGCCTCTCATGGGTTTCTCGTCAACTCTCGGGACACGGGATCGGGTCTCGGAGGCTCGGGTTTGGGTCCCAAGGTCTCGGGGTCGATTCCAAGGCCTCGAGTCATCGTTCCTTAATCTCGTTGGCTCCAAAAGGTGTATGTATCGAGTCGGAATCGCTCCAACTCATCCAAATCGGTCTCGGGAACCTGAAACGAACTAAAGGAAGCATAAGAAGCCCATGAATCGCTCCCAAGGAGCGATTCCACAAGGAAATGGGACCAAAACATAGTGAAAAAGGCACTACAAACTACACTTATCAACTCCCCCACACTTAACCCTTACTCGCCCTCGAGTAAGCACATACTAAATACTAAACTAGCCGAGTGGGTATTAGCCCACCCTACGCCCTTTCAACTCACGCGAATGCACTCAGAGGAAAAATGCACTCCGCAAGGCAAGTGGGGCCTTGCGACAAAACTGTGGATGCAACCGGACACAAACACATAAACAAACACTACAAGAAAAATAGTACCCGGCGTCCACCTGGTGGTCACCGACAATGGACGCTATAGGGCGACGGGCGTCCGCAAACAGACGCCAGAAAGCGGAAGCCACGCCTGGTCGCCCTTTTTTAAAACGGGCGTCCACTATTGGACGCCAGGACAAATGACGACCGACAGTGGACGCCAAGCTGGCGACCGACTGTGCACGCCATGTGTCTCTGAGTGGCGTCCACAGTCGGACGTCTGGGGCCTGAAGTTGGCGACCGATTGTGGACGCCACCCACGTACTTCTCGTCCACAGTCGGACGCCATTATAGTTTCCTCTGGCGTCTGCTATGACGTCCGTTATCGGACGCTATTTACGTTGTTGCATGACCGTAAACATGCGTTCAATGTTTGGCCAAAACCTGCAAAATAAACCACAACTCAACCACAAATGTCGACTATCCACAATACCTCAACCACATTCAAGCTCAGTCAACCAAAAGAGTTCATCTCTCGACTCATTTACGCTGAAAAAACTTATATAAAAAGATTTAACGTACGGTTTGAAGGTACACAAGTGTAAAGTAGTTCAAAGATACATAATTCGTATATACAGTTAAAACAACAACAACAACAACAAACAATCAACTAACTGTGAAGCTAGCTGCAGCACCAGAGTTACCGCCACCCCCGCTAAAGGGGTCTCTGTCGTCTGGAGGGGGTGGGGGAGGACCTTGGTTGCATTTGTCGAACATGGCCTGAAACATGGCCATCTGTTCCTGCATTTTCTTGATGTGTTCTGCCTGCTCCTTCAGTTGCTCCTTCATTTGCTCCTTCTCCGGATCGGGCTGCTGAGATCCGGCCGGCGTGTACTCCATTTGTGTGGAGGTGCTCAGACGCGATGTGGGAGGTCTGAAGTACATACCGTGTGCATTTCCCACACCGTACACACTTCCTTTCCTGTAACCCTTGACGACCTTGAACCAAGTCTCGTTTGGGTCGACTTCCTCAACATCAGGATCAGCCTCGAGTCTCTCCATCTCTTGTTGGTAGGCGTCCTGCGTACAGAATAACGATCTCAATTTCAGTTATTATTAGATGAAATCATTGAATATAGTTATCCACCACCTACAGTCGATTTAGTACTCACCCAGGTCGCCTGATCCTTTTTCGATTTAAAGGCAGTCCCTTTTTCATCGGTCTGCCCATGCATGTCGAAAAATATTTCCGCCGCGGTTGGCTCCCTCCCGAGCTCAGCACGCAGCTATTAAATTAGTACGAAAGTTAGGCAAATATAAATTATGCAAACGTAGTTTACGATTATTCAAGGAAGAGTACGGTATTAATTAGTAGAAATCATACTCTCTTGACACGAGTGAAAGAAGACTGAGAACCCCGATGATGTGTCGGGTTCGCGCGGCCCTCACGGTCACAGTTCGCCAACTTGTTCCTTTGGGCAATTTCGGACCTCACCTTAAACTCTTTCTGATCGTGGTAGGCAATCCATCTCTCCAACGCCTCCCCTTAATATGACGACCCAATATATTATTTAATACAGTGAAAGATTGAAGTTAGATTGTTTATTTGTTAAAATTGATTACCAAAAAAAATAACTAACACCTTTAAGGTCCTTCAACGGAGTCCCCCGCGTACGTCGTTTATTCATCACACAGGCGAAACGTCGTGTGCACGTTTCATTATACCGTTCCCAGACCCTTCCATCAAACTCTGAGGCCCAGCTGAACTTGAACTATACAGTCAAGACAGATTAATAAGTAGTATGAAAAATATTTACAAAGTCCAGATTATAAAATAAAAACTCGGGAGCAAAAACAATCCACGTACCTTGAACTGGTTGAACCACCACTCTCGTATCTCAGCCGGTACCTGAGACCAATTAGCATACCCTTGCCCTTTGTCGACCATGAAGCTGTTGGTACAGCCTTTGACGACCTCTTTGTGCAGAAACCTGCACCGAGTCGAGAAGACCATATATGCAGTCAATCATACAAAATGTAGTACAAAAATGAATATTTACAAAAGAATAATCAACAAGTTAGATTATATTACCATGTGCCTGTTGGTTTGAGAACATACCGCCCCTTCTCGTCCTTCTCCAGCTCCTCATCTGGCCCCTGTTGCTGCTCCTCCTCCTCCTGCTCAGCGGTCTGCTCCGGTCCCGTTTCGGGGACCACCTCCTCGTCCTCCTGCTGAGTGGTGGACGTGTGAGCAGACCTACTACCCCCACCACGTCTCCTAGTCGATCTACCGCCTGCCATTATATTAACCTGTCAAAAAATTAAACAATGTTAACAACAATTAGCCATGTCATCAACAATTTCATTTTAACTTTATTCAAGTAAAATAGCCTACTATAGTAAACATCAAAATAACTTAACCATGTAAACATTTAAACATACAACAACTCTAGTAGTCACCGTCGCTGTCGTTATTTTCTTCAGCCTCATCCTCCTCAGTCTGATCCTCCTCCTCGGTCTCCTCGCCCCCAACTTGATCGTCCTCTGAGTTCTCTTCATCGTGTCCGTCATCCTCCTCAAGGTTCTCCGGAACATCCCTGACCATGTACTCTCCTTGTCCATCATCATCGTCATCCTCAAAATCTTCCTCTGCTCCTTCATTCTGATCTTGTACGGAGAATATGTTCTCTTCAATAGAAGATAAGCGTGTACCAGTTGAAGCAACATCTTCCTGGAACAGAGAACTGTCTATTTGTCCCCGTGGTTTAGTCGTAAAGACTGCCCACCATTGACTTTGATTTCTGTCTTTTTTCGTGTAAGGAGAAGGAGCAAAATAGACTTGCTTCGCCTGATGCGCGAGTATGAACGGATCGTACGTAGGATATTTCCTTGTGTGATTAACTTCCACAATCTTGTAACGTTCATGCACTCGGGTCCCGTTCACGGAGCTGTCTTTCCACTCACACTTGAATACCACAGCTCTATACCCTCGTTCTTTGCCAGCATAACACAACTCAAAAATATCCTCCAAAATACCATAGTACTCATCACCATCAAGAGATGACACACTCACACCAAAATTGCATCTAGCCTTGTTCTTCCCGTAGTTGAATGTGTGAAAATTGAACCCGTTCACCGAGTACCGGTTCCAGGTTTTAACCACTCGAACTGGACCAAATGCCAAACTTCTAACCAAATCATCACGTATGTCTAAGGCAACTACGTGATCCTTGAGCCACTTCGGGAAATGTTCGTCGTGCTTACTCCAAACGTCATCAGGGTTCACGGCAGGGTTCGCAGCGACATATTCAGTTACAAATTGTTTCTCATAAGGCTCTAAGATCTCACAATTCGAAAGTAGGTAAAGGTGCGCTCGGTTGTACTCTTTCTCATCTAGTGTCCTAGAACCCTCAACGGATGAAGTTCCTTCATCGTCCTTCTTTTGAAAAAATTCGGGTATAGTGGGGTCAATGGACACCGAATGTCCTACGTTCAGGTTCTTGGTTTTTGTTTGCACATCTTTATCGAAGTAGAGGGAGCAGAAGTTTGCAATCTCTTCTGTCAAATATGCATTACAAATAGAACCTTCTACCCTAGCCTTGTTACCAATTTTCTTCTTCAAATGACTCAAGAACCTAAATAAACAAGTTATATATTTCAATCAATACAAATTAGTTAAGCTTATTTTTTTTTTAAATGAAGTTACTAAAAGTTACGTACCTTTCAAATGGGTACATCCATCTATACTGGACAGGTCCTCCAACCTTAGCCTCGTAGGGCAAGTGGACAGGTAGATGCTCCATGGAATTAAAGAATGACGGTGGAAAGATCATCTCAAGTTTGCATAGTATCTGGGGAATTTGATCCTCGAGCCGAGACATGTCCTCAATTGATACTGTAGAGGAACACAAATCTCGGAAGAATTGAGATATCTCAGTTATAGAATTCCACACCGTCGGTGGCAGAAGGTGCTTTAGTGACACCGGAAGCAACCTCTCCATGAAAACGTGACAGTCGTGACTCTTTAACCCTTGAAGCTTCAGGTTCTTAAGATCAACACAGTGTTTGAAGTCGGAGGCGTACCCATCAGGGAACTTAAACTTCTCTACCCACTCCAACAACGCCTTTCTCTGAGCCTTGTCAAGTGTGAACAAGGCCCTCGGTTTCGACCCATCCTGTTTTATGTGCAGTTGAGGACGGTGACAGAAATTCTTGACATCTCGCCGGGAGCCTGTAGTGTCACAACTCTTCCCCTCCACATCCATCACCGTGTGAATCAACTGCTCGAAGAAGTTTTTCTCTATGTGCATCACATCTAAATTGTGACGAATTAACAAAGTCCTCCAATATGGTAGTTCGAAGAATATGCTACGTTTAAACCAACCATTTTTCAACTTCTTGAGGTCTTTGAACTCCTGCTCGGTTCCGTCAACAGTAGACGGGTAATCAGAAATCAACTCCCATATTTCATCTCCTGGGAGTCGATCAGGTGCGTCGTCAAGCACCTCCTCACCCTTCTTGAACGCCTTCTTATTCTTTCTATATGGGTGACCTTCTGGTAGGAACTGCCGATGACAGTCAAACCAACTTATTTTACTAGAATTTGGAAGATAAAAAGCTTTGCTCTCACCCATACAACACGGACATGCTTTCTGACCCGCAGTAGACCACCCCGAGAGCATACCGTACGCGGGAAAGTCGTTTATAGTCCACAACAAAGCTGCTTTCAATTGAAAGTTTTGTCTCAGAGAGACATCATAAGTTTCCACCCCTACTTCCCACAGTTGTTTCAGTTCCTCAATAACAGGTTGCAAGTAAACATCCAAATGATTTTTCGGGTTTTTGGGTCCGGGAACAATAAGAGATAGGAAGATGAAAGGTTGCTTCAAACACAACCAAGGAGGTAGGTTGTAAGGTGTGATCATCACTGGCCAGCAAGAGTACGATTTACCAAATTGACCGAACGGTGCAAATCCATCAGTGCACAACCCAAGCCTTACATTTCGGGGTTCTAACGCAAAGTGGGGATGTAGTCTATCAAAATGCTTCCACTCCTCACCATCACTCGGATGACACATCTTCCCTAGTACCCTAATGTCCTCCTTGTGCCACC
This sequence comes from Agrostemma githago, assembly GCA_958450325.1. Taxonomy (NCBI): domain Eukaryota; kingdom Viridiplantae; phylum Streptophyta; class Magnoliopsida; order Caryophyllales; family Caryophyllaceae; genus Agrostemma; species Agrostemma githago. The sequence goes on along the minus strand of OY288245.1, from coordinate 57,192,938 downwards.
GCATTTGCTCAGCTATGGTTTTTGTGGCGTACAATTTCTGAAGCCTAGGTGCAATAGGGAAGTACGTAAGCTGATTTATTGGGATTGGTTTCTTACCCCTGACACTACTTTTCCCTTTTCTACCTCTCAAAACAACATCCCCCTCGACCATCTTATACCTACCCTTACCACATCTCCTACATTCATCAAGCATCGCATCGTCCTTCCAAAATAGCATGCACCCATCTGGACAAGCGTCAATCTTTTGATGCGGGAGTTGAAGTCCCTTCACAACCTTTTTGGTTGTGTAGAATGATCGGGTCATGATATTGTCTTTTGGAATAACTCTCTCGAGCAAGGCAGCAATACCATCGACACAAGCAAAGGGCAGGTTGAACTCACATTTAAGGCTAACTACCATAGACGCGACTTCTAACAAAGTCACATCGCACCCTCCGTATAACGGTTTCTCCGAAGCTTCCAACATGTCAAAAAACGCCTTTGCTCGTGGGTTAGGCTCTTGTGGGTTAGGTGAATCTTGTGGGTTGGGTGAGTCTCGTGGGCTAGGTGAGTCTTGTGGGTTAGGTGAGTTATGCAAGTTGCACTCCACAACATCAACTATCATACCTCTCAATCCCCCCTCATCTTGATGGTTTTCGGTTCCCTCAGACTGAGATGATTCACCATGACAAATCCAATAATAGTAATCGGGTGAAAAACCACTATAGATGACATGTTCCTTCACTACAAGGACCTCAAGAAATTTTAGGTTTTTGCATTTAGTACACGGACACCTAACCTCCCCCCTCGATGCGTAGTCTACCGACTTTTTAGCGACCTCGACAAATGACTCAACACCCCTCAAAAATTCGACTGTTGGATATCTCTTCTTATCAAGTCTTCCCTCGTACATCCATTTCCGTTCAATTCTCTTCATTTTCTATGTTCAAAAAATATATATAACATATTAAAGTTTAATTTCCCTACTTTAATTTATAACTTACTAAACGAATATTTAATCACCATTTAACTTAAACTTCATTTCTCTAACTAGTACGTCGAAATAAACCCAAATGTCTTATTAATTTAGAATTGACCTTACAAAAATTTAGTAAACCCAATTTTTAATTTGCAAATGTCTTATTAATTATTAATTGACCTTACAAAAATTAGTCACCGAATTTAATCACAATTTAATCCCAATTTACAAAAACCCTAGCTAATTTATCAATGTAATCCCAATTCAACCAAACAAAACACAACAATTCATGCCTTAGGTCACACAGAAGCAGCTTAAATAGGTCAAAAAAGGGTCAAATTTTCGGATACAGATATCAAAATTCCGAAAGCGCCGCTAACACCTATTTACAACCCCGATCAGGATAGAAGTGGTTTCGGGAAAATCCGGCATTATTACGACACCTTTTGGTCCGTCTCAAGTCACACAAAACCTCACGGAAGACCCTAGAGGTCATTCTAGCTCAATTCAATCAAATTGATCAAACCATAGTCAAAATAACGATGGGCATAAATAATCTAACTAAGCGAATTTGGGATAAACTAATCAACCTAATCGAACTTGGCCTAAACTAATCAACCTAATCGAAATGTAGACCTAGACGAAATTAACTAACAAATTATCAATAAATAACGCTAACAATGGAGAATACGAACTAATTATAATGAATAGAAACGAAATAAACTAAGAAAACGTACCAAAATTAGGAATAAAGGATGAAAAATGGGAGAGAAATGGGTCGGCGAGCGTAGAGGGAGAGTGTAGAGAGAGTTTTTTTTTTAACAAATGAAGGGGGAGAGGGGGGTGAGCGGGTATTTGACGCCACACTCACCCTGACGGGCGTCCGCTGTCGGACACAACATGCGGACGCCAGATGCTGCTAAATGGCGAGCGACAGCGGACGCCATTTGGGTTAAATGGCGTCCGCCTGTGGGCGTCTGTCGTCCTTCATTTTGTCCTCCCAAATTTCAGTCGGACGCCAAGTTTTGCGTCCGACTGTGGATGCCCGTTTGACTTTTCGGACGCCATGTAGGCGTCCGTATGCCCAGGACGCCAAACAGGTGGACGCCCGGGACAGTTTTTCTTGTAGTGAAACAAGCACACAAACAAACAAACAAACAAACACATGATCGGTTGCACCCAAAAGAAAATAAATACCGCTTCCCTCAAACAAGCGGTGAAAGAAGCACCGGTCTAGGACTCGAGGCAAGTGACAACGTTCCCAAGCTAGCAATACAAACCAAGGTGGACTAAACCCTAATAGTATGACGATAAAGCAACAAAAACGTTGGTAACTTACCTAGGTCCTCCTAACTTTCTAAAAAAACGTACTACGGGACGATCGGCGGAGTGGAAAAGTGAAGAACCACGGTGTTAGTCGACACTGTAGGTGAGTGAGACCCCGCCCCCTTTAGCGTGAGCCGAGAGGGTCGTCCCGTGTCCAAAACCGCCTAACTAGTCCAAGTAAAAAGGTGGAAAACATGCAAAATGAGGGAAGACCGACTAATGCCGCTATCATCCTTCCTCGGGACTCGGTCCTTTGGTAGGCTCTTCATGACAAAAGTTGGAAAAAGGCTTATTTTTGTGGGGTTCTTTTTGTGAGACGGGTTTTCTTTTGGCATTTTCCTTTCTTTTTGACATTTTGCTTTGCTTGTTGCCATGCCATTTCTTTTTCTTCTTTTCTATTTTCTTTTTGGCTTTTGTGCCTTTTCTTTTTCTTCATTCTTTTCTTTCTTTCATTTTTCTTTCTTTTCTTTTCTTTGCCCTTTTTTTGGCAAGATTTGGCTTTTTGGCATTTCTTGATAATTAAGAAAGAGAGAATCAACAATTTGCAATTTATTGTGTGGATATGTGTAGGAGGTAGGTAAATGGGTGAGTCGGGGAGCGTCTTTCCCTTCAAACCCACAAAAAGTGGAGAACTTGGACTAATCAAACAATCCTAAACACGGTCACCTAAGGGACGAGACTCGGTAACCAAGGCCTTTTCACACCGTGGGTGGTCATAATGGTCAAAATGCAAATCCCGTAGTAAATCCCTAGTAAGCTAGGTGGACTCAAGGTAAGGGACCAACGAAATCATTGATTTAGGATCATTCTACTAGGCCTAAGTCCAAGACTCAATTTATACAACTAGGAAGGGAAAGTAAACTCTCACACACTAGCCTCTAAACCGGGTTTTCGAAAACCATATACGCACAAGACACAACTACACACACAACAAAGACTCAACGAAAATGAAAGGAAAATAAACAAATGGCAACAAAAACAAAACATGACAAAACAAACATAAAACAAACACCACCCCGATATTCCATACAAGTCGCCAAATCATCCACCAATATGCACAAAGCTCCACCCGAGCACAGAACATCAAAATCTCCTCCAAACTCCACAAGAGATAAAGAAGAAAAAGGGATAAGATGTTATCGGAAGTCTTTAGAGCTTTCCAAAGTCATTGGCGATTAAAGCAACCTATAAGGACAAAGGGAGGCAAAACACGCACACAAAACAAATATACGACACAAAGACAAAAAAGGAAAACACACAAAAGAAAATCATTTTGATTTTTGCAAAAAAATTCAAATTTTTATGGTTTTTTAAGATTTTTTTCGAAAAACTAAGAAAATAAAACTAACTACGCTAGAATATCGCTCCCCCACACTTAAACCGAGCAATATCCTCATGCTCGATCGTAGTGTGTGGAGAGACAAAAGAAAAGAAAAGAAACTACGAAAATAAAGCTAAAAATCAAAAAGAAAAGTGAAGAAAGGGTAGAACGCGTCCGGCCGGGGTGTAGTCAAGTCACCATGGGCCGAGACAAGAAAAGATATGGATGGGGGAAGAAAATAAAAAGAAAGAAATAAAAGGAAATGGGAGGGGAGGGCTAGGTGTAATCAAGTCACCTAGCCCGGATTCCGTCCAAATCCGACTAACTACTAAAAAAGGGATGAAATCTTGTACAATTGGATTAATCGATTGACTTCCGACGTAATCACGTCGTCGGAAGTCGGGAGCAACCATACTACGGCCTCGAAGGCCACTAAGATCCCATGACTCAAGGGAAGGGGGCAAACAATGAAAAACAAGCGATAAAAAGACGGAAAAGTAAGGATAGTTACCCAAACCGAGCGGCTAGTGATAAGTGTAGTTTGTAGTGCCTTTTTGTTGTGTTTTGGTCCCATTTTCCTTGTGGAATCGCTCCTTTGGAGCGATTCATGGGCTTCTTATGCTTCCTTTAGTTCGTTTCAGGTTTCCGAGACCGATTTGGAAGAGTTGGAGCGATTCTGACTCAATACATACACATTTTGGAGCCAACGAGATGAAGGAACGATGACTCGAGACCTTGGAATCGACCCCGAGACCTTGGGACCCAATCCCGAGCCTCCGAGATCCGATCCCGAGTCCCGAGAATCGGTGGGAAGCCCATGAGAGGCAAGGAAGGACCAAAGAATGTTTAAGGAAGGCATACAAGACCCATCCCGTTCGGGATGGCCTCATCCCGTTCGGGATGGGATGCACTTTGAAGGAGGCTGCTGTGAGCCCATCCCAGTCGGGACCATCCCGTCCCGGTCGGGATGACAGGGCCGTCCCGATCGGGATGATCCGTCCCGGTCGGGACCGTGAACTGGCAGCGCGACTCTTTTTCTTTCTTCTCCTTCATTCTTATACCCATATATATACTCCCTTCTTGTAATTTTAAGACATGGGATCTTACCCTAGATTAGTTTAAGCCTTCATTATCACTCAAAACCCTAGATTATTACTACACTTATTAGTTTAATCCTCTCTTTAATCTTTAGATAATTATTGTAATTAGTCTTGGATTAAGGGATTCTTGAAGATTGTTCCAAGATTGACAACCTTGGGATTGTATTTGGGTTTCTCATTAATACAAGTTTTCATCTTTTATTCATCTATTGTTGGTATAATCTTTTCCTCCTTAGTCTTGGTTATTTATTCAAGTTTCTTTCTTATTGTTATTGTTATTGTTATTGTTATTGTTATTGTTAATGATAATGGATGCTTGTTTTGTGACATTGATTTCTCTTATTATTGTTGGTTTTCTCTTAATGATGAGTGAGTAGTTTCTTTGTGGGGTTAGTAAGGGGATTAGGGGTAGACTATGGATGATTAGGGTTGATTAAGGGGAAAAGGTTACATCTTTGTTGTTAGTCACATTGTAGGCACTCTATGTGTTTGTTGATATGCTTGTGTGAGTTGTAGTGGCCATGCTTCCCATACTTGTGTTCATCTTCTCATTGATTGCTTATGTTGTGGAAATGTTGAGAATAGTTTAGTTGCGAGAGCGCGGACTAGGGTCTAAGTTGCGAGAGCCCGGACCTACCTTGACATCGGTCTAAGTTGCGAGAGCCCGGACCGACTCTAGTGATTAGGAGACACCTATACCCTTGATCACCCCAATTACCCTTCTACCTCTATGAACCCGACCTACCCCACTTCTTTCCATATTTGTGTTAATCCTCCTAGTTAGCTATCGTTCTTTTAGTTTGTTCATTAGTTCGATCTTTAGCTTAGTCATACTTCTCCTCCATCATAGTTTTCCATTTATCGCTTCTTTGTGTTTGTTGGTAATCTAGTCTCGTCATAGGCCAACCTAGTCTAAACCTTGTTATACCGTCCTCGTGGATACGATCCCGACTTGCCCTAGCTACTCACTAGGTTGGTCGGTGTTTTATTGTTGGCTAGGGACGTGACGAATCCCTACCATCAGCTAGTAACTCACTTGCTCCATCGTCTCGATGATCATTAGAGGCTCGTCGCTTGTCTTCTCGGTTGCCATCTCGCTTCACACTCAAGAAGGACCCACGGTGGGGTAGTAATGGTCCGAGGGGATGAAAATTTATGTGGATTTCGGTGTAGGGTGAGGTGTACGGGTCATATGATAGGAGTAAGGAGGAGTAGGGAGGCTGGGAGGGGGTATAGTGGATGGGTGGAGTTAAACGCCTAAGAAAAGGCTCAAAAGGGAGAAAGGGGACCATCCCGGTCGGGATGGATGGTCCCGATCGAGTTGATAAACCCTTCCCGATCGGGAAGCTCTCGTCCCGATCGGGAATGCACTCCAGTGAGTCCGATTTATGGCACCTTCATCCCGATCGGGATGGCTCCTTCCCGGTCAGGATTCCTCATCCTTCCCGGTCGGGAAGCCCTCTTCCCGGTCGGGATGAGTCGTCTTGGCCTTCCCCAAACCCAAAAGCTTATCATAGGCTTCAAAAACTGACTTCCTCGCTCGCAAGCCAAACTCCTTCATCAACCATTCCTTTCTAGGAATCACATGCACTTCACCTATCAACAAAGCTCCAACGCACATTAAATTCTCTCCCTCACTACGCTCATCAATCAATCCAAACAACAAGAATATCACAAAACTCAAACTAACTACAAGTAAGAAGTATATACAATGAGACGGTTCTTGTGGAACTCCGTCAAACCAAGATGGTGCACTCTTCACTCTTTTTCAACAACCTTGAAACCGATTCCATCCCCATCAAGGGCACGTAGGAACAAGTCGAAGGCCCTAGAGAAGTCTTCAATCAAGCATGTCATATAACCAACCACATCCCAAGACTCTTCATGGCCTTGCCTTGACGTTCGCGGGGCATCCCGATCTTCCAAGTTCAACGGCTTGAACTTGTACTTTTGGTCTTTCGGGATATACCCGAACGTCCACCGGTCATCATGTGGCCCCAAGGGAGGCTCATCCTTCTCCTTGCTTTTCAACTTGTCATCAAGCCCATGATATGGGCTCTCATCTTCCTCCAAATCGTAGTCATCATCCTCAAGTACATAAGAGTACTTCTTCAAGCTTTGTCCCGAATCTTTCCCTCGATTGATGTCCTCCGCGGCATGGATTACATTACACGTCTCGGTCGTAGGCGAAGTGTTGCCTTGGAGGTCGAACACTAACTCTTCGTCGCCTAGTTGAAAGGTAATCCTACCCTTCTTCACATCGATCACGGCACCGGCGGTGTGTAAAAATGGGCGTCCAAGGATGATGGGAGTGTTAGCATCCTCCGGCATGTCAACCACAATGAAGTCGACCGGAATGAAGCACTTCCCTATTCATACCGGCACATCCTCAAGCATTCCCAATGGTCGGTTAAGAGATTTATCGGCCATTTGGAGTGTAATGGACGTACATTTCAACTCCTTCATCCCGAGTCGGCAACAAATAGAGTAGGGAATGATGCTCACACTCGCGCCCAAGTCACATAATGCATTCTTGATCATGAAATTGCCTATGGTGCAAGGGATCGAGATACTACCCGGATCCTTCAACTTCGGAAGCGTGGAACCTTGAATAAGCTCGCTCACCACCCTCGTGAACGCTACCGTCTCTTCCTTGTCGATGGACCTCTTCCTAGCCAAGATTTCTTTCATGAATTTACCATATGCCGGGATTTGGGTAAGTAACTCGGTAAACGGAACACTAACATCCAATTTCTTCACAATACTAAGGAACTTGTCGTATTGAGTGTCCACCATAGTCTTCATTTGCCTCGATGGGAAAGGCAACTTGATTTGGTACTTGTTTTGATCACTAGGGGTAGACTCTTCAAATGACACTTTCCTTTTTCCCTTGTCTTTCTCTTGAAGTGGGGGAGAGTTATCTTCTTGAGGTTTTTCAACTTCCCATAGTACTTGCTCCTCCATTGGATTTCCCGAGCTTGAATCTTCTTGAATTGGAGACACAACTTCCTTCATTGCTTCTTGCTCACCAGGAAACACGGGAGGATTAAAGGTGGCACCGCTCCTTAAGGTGATGGCATTGACATGCTCAAAATTTGGAGTTTCACCTTGAGGAGGTAATTGCCCTCTTTGCCTTGAAGAACTTCCCGATGCAAGTTGTGATACTTGATTCTCAATTATCTTCATTTGAGTTTTCATTTCCTTGTTATCCATTAGAATTTGAGCAATGATTCCTTGTTGTGACATTTGTGTCTCCAATTGACTCCTTTGCATGTCTTGAGTACTCCTTTGCATATCCAACATTTGCTTTTGTATGTCGAAATCCCGTGGTGGAGATGATGGATTATGCGGAGTATCGGTGATGGCGAGAGGAGTGCCATAATCATGAGTAGGAGACCGGCTCCTAGGCTTGCTTTGTTGTTGATTTTAAGTTGCTTGTTGACGGTTCCCTTGGAACCCTTGAGAATTACCTTGTTGTTGATGATGGTTCCCTTGGAACCCATGAAAGTTGCCTTGATGATGGTCTTGATTGTTGCCATGGTTATGGTTTTGATACCCTTGAAAATTTTGGTTTCCTTGGAAACCACCTTGATTGAAGTTCCCTTGTTGGAACCCTTGCTTGTTGTTGAAGTTTCCTTGGTTATTTTGCTTGAAATTGTTGAAGGGTCTTGGGTTACCCATATAACCTTGGTAACTTTCATTGTTGTCCCGTAAGGGAGGTGGGACGTAGGGACGATGTTGTTGTTGATGTTGAAGTGCTTATTGTTGAGGGACTTGATTGGAAGCTTGGTATTGATTAGAGTAGGAGGCACCTTGCTTGAACGCTTGAAAGGCGTTCACTTGCTCAATACTCCCTCTACAATTCATAGGGTCATGACCAACGATTCCACAAGTGTCACACATCCCAAAATAGGGCAAAGGAGGTGCAAATCCCAAAGCATTCACTTCTTGAATCGGTTGATGGTGTGAGGAACTAGTGCCTTGGACTTGGTTGAGGTGGCTTTGGAGCTTCTTGTCAATAGTCTCCATGTGTGTTTTCAATTGAGCTCCAAGGTCAATGCTTAACTTAGTGATAGCATCAACCTCATGCATGCCTCCTCGATGTGCCTTCCTAGGCCTAGAGTATTGTGAATTATGCACCGCCATTTCTTCGATTCTCGCCCAAGTTTGGTCGTCATCGACCTCGGTGAACCTACCATTGGAGCCCATGTTAAGAATAGCTCTCGAGTCCTCATATAGACCATTCCAAAATTGTTGCACCAAGAACCATTGTGAGAGTCCATGATGAGGGCACGATCTTACCAAAGACTTAAACCGCTCCCAAGCTTCGTATAGGCTCTCTTCATCCCTTTGTTGGAACCCGGTGATGGAGGCCCTAAGCAAATTAGTCTTTTCCGGAGGGTAAAACTTTTGGTAGAACGCCAAGGCAAGCTTTTTCCAAGTATCGATCCCCATGGTTGCCCTATCGAGACTCTTGATCCATTGCTTCGCTTTTCCAATAAGAGAGAACGGGAAAAGTACCCAACGAATTTGATCTTGAGTAACCCCGGTTTGAGATATAGCGTCACAATAATCGGAGAAGGTCTCCATGTGTTGGTGCGGGTCTTCGGTGGGCAAACCACTAAATGGGCTCCTCTCCACAAGTTGGATAAATTGAGTCTTTGCCACAAAATTCCCGGTATAGGCTTCCGGTAATGCACTCGGTCCCGGCAAGACATCCTCGGTGAATGTGGAGTGAAAGGAAAACTTCGGCATGATTGGATATAGGGGAGAAGATGGTGGTGTAGACGGTGTTGATGTAGATGAAGAGGGGGAACTAGGAGAACAATTACCGAAGGGATTGATGAAGGTCCCTCCGGCCGTCTCTCGAGGTGACTCGCTAAAGTCGGCTCCTTGGGCTTGCCCTTGATGAGTATTGCTTGCACTTGGTTGAGAGATCCTAACCCGGTTAATCGTCCGTTGGCGAAAGCCTCGAAAGAGTCTCTCCGGCTCTGGATTAAAGAGATAGAAGTCGCCTCCCCTCCTAGGCATACACTACACACTAGAACAAACGTGAGAACACCTAGTGCTTTATGGGCACTAGGCAACGACAATAAACAAGCACAACTAGAGACAAAGAGAAAAGGAAGAAATGAAAAAGAAGAAAAAACTAGAAAATATGCACAAGAGAGGGTACAAGAGCACAAAGAAGGGTAACTAAGTCTAGAAGTAAGCAAACTAAGTCTAAACAATGCACTGTCCCCGGCAACGGCGCCAAATAGATGGTAGGATTTGCCGTGGGTCCTAACCGTCAATAATAAACCGACTATTCCTAGTGGGTAGCTAGGGCAAGTAGGGTCGATATCCACGGGGACGGTAGAGTAAGGTCTAGACTAGGTCCACTAAAAACTAGGCTAAGTCACACAAACGAACACAAAGAAAGCTATAATTGACAAAGTGTGATGGAGAAGAAGTAAGAACTAGACTAATGGTTAACTAGAAACAAACTAAACCATGAAACTAATGAGACGATGACTAACTAAAAGGATGAACTCAAATATGGAAAGGAGGTGGGGTAGGTCGGGTTCATAAGAGTAGATGGGTAATTGGGGTGATCAAGGGTATAGGTGTCTCCTAATTGCTAGAGTCGGTCCGGGCTCTCGCAACTTAGACCGATGTCAAGGTGGGTCCGGGCTCTCGCAACTTAGACCCTAGTCGGCACTCTCGTGACTATGACTATTCTCAACATTTCCACATAATAGACAAACAATGAGAAGATGAACACAAGTATGGGAAGCATGGCCACTACAACTCACACAAGCATATCAACAAACACATGGAGTGCCCACAATGTGACTAACAACAAAGATTCACCCTTTTCCCTTAATCAACCCTAATCATACATAATCTACCCTTAATCCCCCTACTAACCCCACAAAGAAACTACTCACTCATAATTAAGAGAAAACCAGCATTCAGAAGAGAAACTAGAACAAGCATCCAAACATTCATCATAAACAAACAATAACAATAACAATATGTAAAAGATGAAACAAGATTAAATAACTAAGAGCAAGGGTAAAGGAATATTATACCAAAACTAGATGAAGAAAAGATGCAATCTTGTATTAATGAGAAACCCAAATAAAATCCCAAGGTTGTCAAACTTGGAATAATCTTCAAGAATCCCCTTAATCCAAGAACTAATTACAATGATTAACTAAGGATTAACTAAGATTAAAGGAAGATTAAAACTAATGAGTGAAAGTAAATCTAGGGTTTTAGGGTTTTAGAGAGGCTTATGGAATGCTAAACTATCATAAGATATGTTACTAATACAAGAAGGGAGTATATATATGGGTACAAGAATGAAGGAGAAGAAATAAAGAAGCCCGTGCTGCCCCTGTAGCGTCCCGACCGGGACGGGATCATCCCGATCGGAACGGCCCTGTCATCCCGACCGGGACGGGTTGGTCCCGATCGGGATGGGCTCACAGTGATCTTCTTCAAAGCGCACCTCATCCCGAACGGGATGAGGCCATCCCGAACGGGATGAGTCTTGTAGGCCTCCCTTAAGAGCTCTTTGGTCCCTCCTTGCCTCTCATGGGTTTCTCGTCAACTCTCGGGACTCGGGATCGGGTCTCGGAGGCTCGGGTTTGGGTCCCAAGGTCTCGGGGTCAATTCCAAGGCCTCGAGTCATCGTTCCTTGATCTCGTTGGCTCCAAAATGTGTATGTATCGAGTCGGAATCGCTCCAACTCATCCAAATCGGTCTCGGGAACCTGAAACGAACTAAAGGAAGTATAAGAAGCACATGAACCGCCCCCAAGGAGCGATTCCACAAGGAAAATGGGACCGAAACACAACAAATAGGCACTACAAACTACACTTATCAATGCAAGGTTCACTAAATGGGCTTAAAACTTTAGTTTTGAATGAATCTCCGAGTGCATATAATATTCATTGTTTTGCTCATCAACTTCAATTGATACTTGTTGCTGTTGCTAAAAAGAGTCACGATTGTAGTTGGTTGTTTGAGACACTTACTAATTTATTAAATTTGATCGGGAGCTCACCTAAACGTAAGGAAATTCTACAAGTTAAACAAGCTGAACATCTTTTAAAAGAATTGGAAATAGGTGATATTAAATCTGGAAGTGGTTTAAACCAAGAGCGCGGCTTAAGTAGGCCCGGTGATACTCGTTGGCATTCTCACTTTAAAACTATTTTAAATCTACTTACCTTGTATGCTCCCATTCTTGAGGTTATTGATGTTATTGGTGAATTTTCTACCGGAGCTGACAATGTAAAGGCAGAGCCGATTTCATACGCACTGCGAAGGTTTGATTTTGTGTTTGTTGCACATCTAATGATACACATTTTTGGGGTAACAAATGAATTGAACTTATCTTTGCAAAAGAAAGAACTTGATATTGTTCATGCTATGGGGCTTGTGGATGTGACAAAAGGATCTTTGCAGAGAATGAGAGATAGTGGATGGGATTCTTTTATGAAGAAAGTAAGTGAATTTTGCTCTAAGCATAATGTTGAAGTTCTTTGTATGAATGATTTGTATGTTATTCCAGGAAGGCATAGACGTGGTCAACGTGAAGTCACGAATCTTCATCATTTTCGTGTGGAGGTGTTTTTATGCCTTATCGATCAAATTTTACAAGAGTTTGAAAATATAATTTTATGAAACAAGCAAGGAATTGTTAGTATGTATGTCTTGTTTTAATCCCCAACGTCAATTTGCCGCTTTAGACTCTAAGAAGCTTCTTAAACTTGCTGAATTTTATCTATCTGAATTATCTAACAATGACTTGTTATTTTTTGAATACCAACTTGACACTTTCAAGTTTGATATTCAAAATGATGAAAGATTTTGGAATCTTAAGAGTCTCAACGAGCTTTTGATAAGTGTAGTTTGTAGTGCCTAATTTGCTGTGTTTTGGTCCCGTTTTCCTTGTGGAATCGCTCCTTGGGAGCGATTTATGGGTTACTTATGCTTCCTTTAGTTCGTTTTAGGTTTCCGAGACCATTTGTGAAGAATTGGAGCGAATCCGACTCGATACATACACTTTTTGGAGCCAACGAAGTGAAGGAACGATCACTCGATGCCTTGGATTCGACCCCGAGACCTTGGTACCCAATCCCGAGCCTCTTAGACTCGATCCCGAGCCCCGAGAATCGGTGAGAAGCCCACGAGAACCAAGGAGGTACCAAAAAGTTCACATTGGAGGCCTACAAGACTCATCCCCGACGGGAATGGCCTCATCCCGTCCGAGATGAGGTGCACAATTGCGTAGCTGCTGTGATGGGTCCATCCCGACCGGGATGAGTTCATCCCGACCGGGACCACTTCATCCCGACCGGGATGACCCACTGGCAGCCCGCTTTTGCTTCTTTTCTTCTCCTTACTCATTGTAACCCTATATATACCCTTCCTCTTGTATTCTTATGGAATATGAGACATTACCCATAAACCCTAGCATAGTTTAGCATAGATTAGCATAGGTTAGTGTAGATTAGTTGGTAATTAGTCCTTAATCCTAGTTTAACTCTTGTATTTTGGGAATTCTTGAAGAATCCAACCAAGATTGACAACCTTGGTTGATGTATTTGGGTTTTCTTCCATTTATACAAGATTTCTTCTTTTCATCCTCTTGTTAGTAGGTATAATCTCTCTTTTCTTTTCCTTTAATCTTATTTATCATTAAAGTTTGATTCTTTGTTCATTGTATTGTTCATAGTTTATTGTTTTCACTAGTATCATTATGAATGTTTTGTTGCTTGAGTTAGTTTCTCTTGTTAGTGTTAGTTTTAGTTTGGTTATGTTTGAGTAGACTCTTGCTAGGGTTATTAGGGTGATTGGTTGTGATTGTGGATGATTAGGGTGAGATGGGTGGTATTAGATGTTGTTTTTGTTGTTTCCCATTAACCTTGCACTCCACATGTTCGATGAAATGCTTGTGAGACTAGAGACGATCAATCCTTGTTTTTCTTGCATCTTCTCTTGTATGTATGTGTTTGGTTGGTTGGTTTGGTCGCTTCATTACGTAGCGAGAGCCCGGTGAGGACGACCCCTAGGCCGATTACGTAGCGAGAGCCCGATCGGCGTTACCTAGGCTACGAAATCATGCTAGTAACCCCGTTTTTCCCCTTTTTGTCCTCTTTGCATCTATGAACCCGACCTAACCCTAGTTTTCATTCTTATTGTTATCCTCGCTTCCCTTAGTCATTAGTTACTTGTTTTGTCTCCCTTTTCCTTGTTTTAGACCTTAGCCTAGTCATTAGCCATCAACCTAGATTAGCTCGTCTCGAACCTAGTCCTAGACCGTAGCACACCTTAGTCCGAACGCATTTCCGTCCCTGTGGATCGACCCGACTTGCCCTAGCTACCCTAGTTAGGTTAGTTGGTTATTATTTGACGGCGGGATCGACGACAAATCCTTCCCATCAAATTGGCATCATTGCCGGGGACGGCGTAGTTTAGACTCTTGTGTGCTTAGTTTTAGACTTTGTTCTTGATTTTTGTGTTTTCTTCTCCTTGTGTATCTCCGTTTTTCTTCTTGTGTGCTATTCTCTCCTCCTAGTGCCTCAAAAGCACTAGGCTACTAACGTTTTCTCAAGTGCTTCTAGTTCATCCTAGGTATCAAAGCAACGTTATGGAAATGGCACGTCCTAGCTTCCATCAATCATCACGGGACAACTATGGGGCAAATGGCCAAGTCCCAAAATTTCACCAACCATATCAACCTCATCAACAATCTTACGAACACCCTCCGTATGGTTACCATGAAAGTTGTCAAGGATCATTTCAACATCCTAACAACTACCAAACACCCTCACATAACCCACAACCAAAAATCCCCGACTTTGAGACTTGTCAAATGTTGGTCCAAATGCAAAAGAGTCAATAAGAGGCGATAATGCTATTGCAAAAGGATCAACATGAGATGATGATTTTAATGCAAAAGAGTAACCAAGTGATGATGACTCAAATACAAGGGGTCAAAGAGGATCTCAAGGCCCAAATAGAGGTGCAAGATGCTCGGATCAATGCACTCATGGCTCGTATCACGATGTCGGCCACTCGAGCTCCACAAATTGTTGAGGAAGGTTCATTTGGGCATGAAGGTCGGGTGTCTCCACAAGAAAGTCAACCCGATCGTGAAGCTACAAATGAAGAAGAGGGGGTCAATCAAGAGATCATTGTTGAGTGTTGCTTGGATGGTGAAGATATGGGAAGAATAGAGGAAGTTGAAGCTTCAAGGGTCGACAATGAGGAGGGGTGTGAACATGATTCTCAAGGTAACTCTTGGGTAGCCAATGTATTGGCTATTAAATTGGATTTGTTCGATTTTCTTCGTGATGAACCGGATCTTGACAATCCAAGGCCAAGTGAAGAGATAACCCCTCAAGACCAAATTTGCAAGGCGAGTGAAAAGGAACGTAATACTTGGGAAAAAGAGGTAGATGCCTTAGAAATCGCCTTGAATGGGAAATTGGAGGATCCTAAAGCCTCCAATGAAGAAAACTTGATGCCTTCTCCTCCTCTATCGCACTCGATTTCTAGTCCCTTGTCTTGTGAGACGGTTGATGAAGAGTATCCTTGTCGGGCGGTGGAAGAGAATCCTACTCTCGACCCCGTAGAAGAAGCAACACCCCTAGGGTTTGATGTCCCTCATCATAACACCGAGCATGACTCTAGACCACTATACTTACCGGATGGTCATAAGAGTCGTTGCTATGTTGGTTTGGAAGACCCGTAAGATCACGAGAACCCCGAGCATAATGAAGACGATCGCTTCTTGCCTCCGACTTGGAAGCTCTTGAAAGTAGCTAGGCTCGGCCATGTGAGCCTCAACAAAGATGTTGCTAGGGCATTTGACTTACTCCTCCGAGCTCTTGATGGCTATGGAAGTGTAGTTGGTGAGAGTAGCTTAGTGTAAATATCTTTTCCCTTTTCTTTTGTGCTTGTATTTGTGTTTATGTTTGTTTGGATATTTTGGTTTTTAGGATTGTTAGTTTTTGTGGAAATCTTGTAATTTGGTATTTTGATGAGTGATGTGAGGGAGGGATTTTGATGGTGTTCATTGAGTTCATTTGATAAGTTATAGTGAAGATGAAGTCTTGAGAGAGTAGTTGATGATAGAAGCTTAGTTTTGAGCAAGGGAGTCGGTTTTTGAAGCTTTTGACAAGCTTTTGGGGACGAGATTCTATATATGTCTCGATGTATTGGTGGCCATGTGGGTGAAGCTATCAAGATTAGGAAGGGCTAGAAGACTCCTCCCGACCGGGAAGGAAGCATCCCGACCGGGAAGGATGTGCCATCCCGATCAGGATGAGGGTGCAAAAATTGGAGCTTTCTGTGGAGCCATCCCGACCGGGACGGGTGTGTCATCCCGACCGGGACCATCCATCCCGACCGGGATGGTCCCCTGCTCCACATTTTGCCTCTTCTTCGACATTCGAGCCCACCCAACCATTTTATACCCCCTCCCAACCTCCCTACCTATCCTTGCACATATCACATGACCCTACACTTCATATACACATCCTCACCTCATCTTATCTTCACTACATACCGAGCTTCCCATCAAATCCCACACCCTTCTACCATTGCAAGCTTAATACTTCAACCATGCGAGCCTATCAAGATTGAAGAGGAATAGCAATGACGAAGACAAGCTATGTGCCGATATTGAACTTTGAGACGACGGAGCAAGTGAGTTGCTAACCGATGGGTACGGCAACTATCCTTTCTTTTCCGTTTTTTATCGCTTGTTTTCCTTTGTTTGTCCCCTTCCCCGTTTACACTTTTGTGTCATGGTGTCATGGTGGCCTTCGAGGCCTTGGTAGCTATTGCTCCCGACTCTCGATGACGTGACTACATCGAGAGTCATTTCAAAATCCAAATTTACAAGTTTTTCACCCTTTTTTTTAGGATTTAGTCGGATTTAGGCGGAATCCGGGCTAGGTGACTTGATTACACCTAGTCCTCCCCTCCCATTTCCTTTTGTTTCCTTCTTTTTTTTTTTCCTTCCCCCATCCATATCTTTTCTCGTCTCGGCCCATGGTGACTTGACTACACCCCGGCCGGACACGTTCTACCATTTTCTCCACTTTATTTTTGATTTTTAGCTTTATTTTTGTAGTTTCTTTTCTTTTCTTTAGTGTCTCCACACACTACGATCGAGCATGAGGACATTCCTCGGTTTAAGTATGGGGGAGCGTTATTCTAGTATAGTTAGTTTTATTTTCGTAGTTTCTTCAAAAAATCTTAAAAATCCCTAAAAATTTGAAAATTTTTCACAAAAATCAAAAAGATTTTCTTTTGTGTCTTCCTTTTGTGCCCTTGTACCGTATATTTGTTTTGTTGTGTGTTTTGCCTCCCCATTTCCTTGTAGGTTCCGCGATCGTCGCCAAGTTTCGAAAAGCAAGACATCCGGTAATATCCCTTCATTTCTTTCTCCTTTTTTCTTTTTGTGGAGTTTGGAGGATGTGTTATGATTGTGTGTGCTCGGGCGGAGCTTTTTGAAGTTTATTGTTGATGTGGTTGCTTGTTTGGAAGCTTCGGGGTGGTGATTGTTTTTTTTTTGTGTTTGCTTGTTTGTTTGTCTTGTTTTGTTTTGTTTTGTTTGTCTCTTTTTCTTTCGTTTTTGTCACGTCCTTGTTTTGTGTTGTGTAGTTGTGTCAAGTGTGTAAAAAGGTATTCGAAAACCCGGTTTTGAGGCTAGTGTGCAAGCGTTTACTTTCCCTTTCTAGTAGTATGAATCGAGTCTTGGACTCTAGTCTAGTAGAATGACCCTAAAGCAATGATTTCGTTGTTTCTTTACCTTGAGTCCACCTAGCTTACTAGGGATTTACTACGGGATTTGCATTTTGACCATTATGACCACCCACGGTGTGAAAAGGCCTTGGTTGCCGAGTCCCGTCCCTTAGGTGACCGTGTTTGGGATTGTTTGACTAGTCCAAGTTCTCCCCTTTTTGTGAGTATGAAGGGAAGACGTCGTCCCGACATACCCATTTCCCTACCTCCTACACATATCCACACAATAAAATTGCAATTTGTTGAAATCTCTCTTTCTTAGTTGCAAAAAGAAATGCCTACAACTCAAATCAAGCCAAAAAGGGCAAAGAAACGAAAATGAAAGAAAATGAAAGAAAGAAAAGATTTAAGAAGAAGAAAAGGCACAAAAAGCCAAAAAGAAAATAGAAAAGAAGAAAAAGAAATGGCATAGCAAAACAAAACAAAAATGCAAAAGAAAGAAAAATGCCAAAAAAAACCGTCCCACAAAAAGATTCCCCACATCTCAAAATAAGCCTTTTACCGACTATTACCGTGAAGAGCCTACCAAAGGACCGAGTCCCTAGGAAGGATGATAGCTGATGGTTAGGGATTTGTCACGTCCCTAGCCGATCAATATAACACCGACTAACCTAGTGGGTAGCTAGGGCAAGTCGGGATCGATTCCACGAGGACGGTATATCAAAGCTTAGACTATGTCGGGGTACAACGAGACTAGATTACCAAACGAACACAAAGAATGCAATAAAAGGAAAACTAATGATGGAGAAGAGGTAAGACTAAGCTAATGATCAAACTAACGAATAAACTAAAAGAACAATGACTAACTAAGGAGGATTAGCACAAATATGGAAAGAAGTGGGGTAGGTCGGGTTCATAGAGGTAGAAGGGTAATTGAGGTGATCAAGAGTAAAGGTGTCTCCTAATCGCTAGAGTCGGTCCGGGCTCTCGCAACTTAGACCGATGTCAAGGTGAGCCCGGGCTCTCGCAACTTAGACCCTAGTCGGCACTCTCGTGACTATGACTATTCTCAACATTTCCACAAAATAAGCAATCAATGAGAAGATGAACACAAGCATGGGAAGCATGGCCACTACAACTCACACAAGCATATCAACAAACACATAGAGTGCCTACAATGTGGCTAACAACAAAGATACAACCTTTTCCCCTTAATCAACCCTAATCATCCATAATCTACCCCTAATCCCCCTACTAACCCCACAAAGAAACTACTCACTCATTATCAAGGATAAACTAACAATTACAAGAGAAAACAAACTCATAAACCAAACATCCATTATGAACAATGAGAACAATGATAAGAACAATATAAAAAGATTGAAACTAGAATGAATAAACAAGGATTAGAGTAGAGAAAATTATACCAACAATACTATGATGAAAAAGATGAAAATTTGCATTAATGAGAAACCCAAATACAATCCCAAGGTTGTCAAGCTTGGAACAATCTTCAAGAATCCCTTAATCCAAGACTAATTACAATAATTATCTAAAGATTAACTAAGATTAAGGGAAGATTAAAGCTAATGAGTGAGAGTAAATCTAGGGTTTTGGAGGCTTAAACTAATGTAGGGTAACATAAGATGTCTTAAAATTACAAGAAGGGAGTATATATATGGGTACAAGAGTGAAGGAGAAGAAAAGAAGAGGCCCGTGCTGCCTCTGTAGCTTCCCGACCGGGACGGATCTTCCCGATCGGGACGGCTCTGTCATCCCGATCGGGACGATTTGGTCCCGACCGGGATGGGCTCACAGCAGCCATCCTAATGTAGCACCCCATCCCAAACGGGATGAGGCCATCCCGAACGGGATGGGTCTTGTATGCCTTCCTTAAACACTCTTTGGTCCTTCCTTGCCTCTCATGGGCTTCCCACCGATTCTCGGGACTTGGGATCGGGTCTCGGAGGCTCGGGATTGGGCTCCAAGGTCTCGGGGTCGATTCCAAGGTCTCGAGTCATCGTTCCTTTATCTCGTTGACTCCAAAATGTGTATGTATGGAGTCGGAATCGCTCCAACTCTTCCAATTCGGCCTCGGGAACCTGAAACGAACTAATGGAAGCATAAGAAGCCCATGAATCGCTCCAAAGGAGCGATTCCGCAAGGAAAAAGGGACCAAAACACAACAAATAGGCACTACAAACTACACTTATCAATAGCGGTAATGATCAGTCTTCCCTCATTTTGCAATAATATCCACCTTTTTACTTGGACTAGTTGGGCGGTTTAGAACATGGGACGACCCTCTTGGCTCATCGCTAAAGGGGGCGGGTCTGACTTACCTACAGTGTCGACTAACACCGTGGTTCATCCTTTTTCCATCCCGCCGATCGTCCCGTAGTACGTTCTTAGAAGGCTAGGAGGACCTAGGTAAGTTATCAACGTTTTTGTTGCTTTATCGTCATACTATTAGGGTTTAGTTCATTTCGATTTGTATGATTAGCTTGGGAACGTTGTCACTTGCCTCGAGTCCTAAACCGGTGCTTCTTTCACCGCTTGTTTGAGGGAAGCGGTATTTGTTTTCTTTTGGGTGCAACCGATTATTTGTTTGTTTGTGTGTTTGTTTGTCTATGTGTTTTGTGTCCGGTTGCATCCACAGTTTTGTCGCAAGACCTTACTTGCCTTGCGGAGTGCACTTTTCCTCTAAGTGTACTCGCGTGAGTTGAAAGGGCGTAGGGTGCGCTAATACCCGCTCGGCTAGTTTAGTAGTTAGTATGTGCTTACTCGAGGGCGAGTAAGGGTTAAGTGTGGGGGAGTTGATAAGTGTAGTTTGTAGTGCCTAATTTGCTGTGTTTTGGTCCCGTTTTCCTTGTGGAATCGCTCCTTGGGAGCGGTTTATGGGTTACTTATGCTTCCTTTAGTTCGTTTTAGGTTTCCGAGACCATTTGTGAAGAATTGGAGCGAATCCGACTCGATTCATACACTTTTTGGAGCCAACGAAGTGAAGGAACGATCACTCGATGCCTTGGATTCGACCCCGAGACCTTGGGACCCAATCGAGCCTCTTAGACTCGATCCCGAGCCCCAAGAATTGGTGAGAAGCCCACGAGAACCAAGGAGGGACCAAAAAGTTCATATTGGAGGCCTACAAGACTCATCCCCGACGGGAATGGCCTCATCCCGTCCGGGATGAGGTGCACAATTGCGTAGCTGCTGTGATGGGTCCATCCCGACCGGGATGAGTTCATCCTGACCGGGACCACCTCATCCCGACCGGGATGACCCACTGGCAGCCCGCTTTTGCTTCTTTTCTTCTCCTTACTCATTGTAACCCTATATATACCCTTCCTCTTGTATTCTTATGGAATATGAGACATTACCCATAAACCCTAGCATAGTTTAGCATAGATTAGTATAGATTAGTCGGTAATTAGTCCTTAATCCTAGTTTAACTCTTGTATTTTGCGAATTCTTGAAGAATCCAACCAAGATTGACAACCTTGGTTGATGTATTTGGGTTTTTTTCCATTTATGCAAGATTTCTTCTTTTCATCCTCTTGTTAGTAGGTATAATCTCTCTTTTCCTTTCCTTTAATCTTGTTTATCATTAAAGTTTGATTCTTTGTTCATTGTATTGTTCATAGTTTATTGTTTTCACTAGTATCATTATGAATGTTTTGTTGCTTGAGTTAGTTTCTCTTGTTAGTGTTAGTTTTAGTTTGGTTATTGATAAGTGTGGTTTGTAGTGCCTATTTTGTAGTGTTTTGGTCCCATTTTCCTTGTAGAATCGCTCCTTGGAAGCGGTTTAGGGGCTTCTTATGCTTCCTTTAGTTCGTTTCAGGTTCCCGAGACCGATTTGGAAGAGTTGGAGCGATTCCGACTCTATACATACACATTTTGGAGCCAACGGAGTAAAGGAACGATGATTCGATGCCTTGGAATCGACCCCGAGACCTTGGGACCCAATCCCGAGCCTCCGAGACCCGATCCCGAGTCCCGAGAATCGATGGGAAGCCCATGAGAAGCAAGGAGGGACCAAAAAGTTCATATTAGAGGCCTACAAGGCTCATCCCGAACGGGTATGGCCTCATCCCGTCCGGGATGAAAGAGGAAACAAAGATGAGGCTACTGAGGGTCCATCCCGACCGGGACCGACCACGTCCCGACCGGGACCACCCCGTCTCGGCCGGGACGGGCCTGCTGCTGCACGCCTTGCTTTCTTTTCTTCTCTTTTCATTCTTAAACCCTATATATACCCCCCTCTTGTATTAAGACACCATCTTATGTTATATACTTCACTTCTCCTTAAACCCTAGACTATTTTAGGTTAGATTAGATTAGATTAGTGTAGATTAGTTCTTAATTAGTGGTTAATCCTAGATTAGTGCTTGTATTTTGGATCTCTTGAAGAATCCACCAAGATTGACAACCTTGGTGGAATTATTTGGGTTTTCTTCTATACAAGTGTTCTCCTTTTCCATTTCCTTTGTAGTATGGTATAATCCTCTCTTCCTTTTTACTCTTAATCCTTTATTATTCATCAAGTTCTCATCTTTAGTTCTTGTTTATTGTTTTCACTAGTTTGTTTGTGTATGTTTGGTTGTTTGAGTTTGTTTACCTTGTTTATGTTGGTTTTTACTTTAGATATGTTAGAGTAGTGTTCTTGCTAGGGTTAGTAGGGTGATTAGGGTGTTAATTGGGTGATTAAGGGTTTGTTGGAGATATTGGTGGAAGATTTGGGTTTCCTCTTGGTTTGGTGCACATCACATGTTTGTTGAAATGCATGATTGACTAGTAGTTGCAAATACTTGTTTTTCTTGCCTTTCTCTTGTGGGTGATAGTTTGTTTGTGGGTTCGGTCCCCTCACTAAGTTGCGAGAGCCCGGTGAGGACGACCCCTAGGTCAGTCTAAGTAGCGAGAGCCCGGATGCGACCTAGGCCACAATAGCACGTTAGAACCCCGTTTGTCATGTGTATCGCCGAGATGGGTTTTAGGTGAAACCTCTAGGTGGGTCTAAGTTGCGAGAGCCCGGACCAACCTAGATTACCCTACTACCTCCTTCACTCTAGTTCTCCCTTGACCATTCCGTTACCCCTTTGACCCCGACCTAATCCTAGCCCGTTTTCCTTGTTTGCTTTCTCCTTAGCCTTAGTCATAGTCTAGCTTTCTCCCCCTCTATCATTCTCTAGTTTAGTTTAGCTCGTTGACTTAGTCTAGTATTTGGGCCGACCTAGTCTAGGCTATACATTACCGTCCCCGTGGATTCGACCCGACTTACCCTATCTACCCTAGTTAGGATTAGCCGGTTATATTGACGGTTGGGACGTGACGAATCCTTTACCATCAATTTTGCGCCGTTGCCGGGGACGGTGCTAGTTTGGACTTTGTTTTCCTAGTTACTTGACTTAGTCTTTGTGTTTGTGTTTTTATTTTTCTTTTTGTTACTTTGCTTCTTGTGTGTGTGTGGTTTATTTCTCTCTTGTCTAGTGCCCAAAAAGCACTAGACTTCTCACGTTTGTTCTTAGTCTACAGTTTGTGCTTAGAGGTGGTGACTATCTTCTTCTTGCAACTTAGAGCTGCTTTAACGGACGGTTGCTAGAATGAGTGGTTTCCAACCGGGCTACGATTTTCGAGCGAGCATGGGGCTTCATCTAAACTCCACACACTCGGGAGCCGATATGAGCTACCCCTCTTCTTCTTTGAACCAAAGCTATGACATGACGTCCCCCTACCATAATCAAGCTTCTTGGGGTAATCAAGACGGGTATGATCTTCAAGATTATGGAAGTGGCTACCAACAAGTGAATGACTATCACTCCTACGACCATGGTGGCTATTACTCGAGCTATGATTGTGAGCCCACCATGTTCAATCAAGATTCACCGTATGGAAGCCAATTTCCCCAAGACCCACCATATTACCCTACACCCCAACCACAATATGAACCCCATGACCCACAATACTACCAATCACCTCAACCTCACTACCAACAATATGATGCCCCACCCCCTTGGGCATCATCAAGATTTTCAAGGAGCTTTACAAGACCCCAATGACCGCCAAATGCCAAACTTGGGGTTACATCAATCGATGCTTCAAATGCAACAAGAAATGGCCATCCAATCGCAAAAGAATAATGAACTCTGGGCCAAACTCCGAAGGGAAAACGAGGCAAGGGATGCTCGATTAAATGCAATATCGGTTCAAACCGTAATGTCTTTATCCCGAGCATCGTATTTAGATGGAGGGTGCCCACTTGATAGAGAGGAGCAACCTAATTACGAAGCCGCCGATGTAGTTCCCTTTGGAGGATAAATTTGCTTTGAAGAACCTCAATCGTCTACCCAAAAAGAGACGGATGAGGATATGACCCTTAGTGAAGGCAACATTGGTGAGGAATTGGAGGAGGATAGTGAGTTGGATGGTTTGGTGGAGTTTGTGAAGTTGTTGGGTGAAATTGTTAGCCTCGAGTTGCCCTTGTCCGAGAACGTGGATAGGCATCATGAGCCCCTTGCTAATACACCGAGAGATGGGTTGGAAGAGATTGAAACCGCCGTTAGAAGTTTCGATCCTCTCCTCCAAGATGATGTGGGGCCGAGTGATGAAGATGGGGAACCACAACTTGAGGCAAGTGTGGGGGTGTGCAACGAGGAAGTGAGGCCAAAACCGCTTTTTGTGCCTTGTTTCTTGGAGATGAAGCTTGCTTGTGATTGGAGGCAATGCTTAGGGAGGAAGAGGTCGGTGAAGCTCGTAGGATGGATAGACCCCAGAGACTACTTGGAAGATGATTTTGGGTCTTGGGATTCCTACTTCTTGCCTCCTCCTTGGAGGCCGTGGAGGTCGGTTAAGCTCGAGCGCTTCTTGGGCCTTCACTACGATGTCGGTAGCGCATTCGACTTGCTCCTCCATGCCCTTGAGGGCTACGGTTGAAGAAGAGTCCACCATCCTAGGTTTGACGGAGTTCCTAAAAGAACCGTCATGTTGTATATTCTCCCTTCCTCATCTTTAGAATACTTGTGCTTGTATTTGTGTGTTTTATTTCTTGATTTTATTAGTTTTGTGATATTCTTGTAATATTGGATTGTTGATGAGCGTTGAGAGGGAGAGAATTTGATGTGTATATAAGCTTTGTTTGATAGGTGAAGTGCATGTGATTCCTAGAAAGGAATGGTTGATGATGGAGTTTGGTTCTCGAGCGAGGAAGTCGGTTTTTGAAGCTTATGATAAGCTTTTGGGCTTGGGGAAAGCCAAGAAGACTCATCCCGACCGGGAAGAGGGCTTCCCGACCGGGAAGGAGCCGTCCCGATCGGGATGAAGGTGCTAAAATTCGGACTCACTGGAGTGCATTCCCGACTGGGACGAGAGCTTCCCGATCGGGAAGGGTTTATCAACCCGATCGGGACCATCCATCCCAACCGGGATGGTCCCCTTTCTCCCTTTTGAGCTTTTTCTTAGGCGCTTGACTCCACCCATCCATTATACCCCCTCCCAACCTCCCTACTCCTCCTTGTTCCTATCATATGACCCATACACCTCACTTTACACCGAGATCCACATCAAATCCCACCCCCTCGCACCATTACTACCTCTACCATGCGGTTCTATCAAGCTTGAAGCGGGATAGCAAAGATGAAGACAAGCAAGTGCCTATATTGATCTATGAGACGATGGAGAGAGTGAGTTGCTAACCTATGGTACGGCAACTATTCTTTCTTTTCCGTTTTTGTTGTTGCTTGTTTTCCTTTGTTTATTCCCTTCCCCTTGTACACTTTTGTATCTTGATGTCATGGTGGCCTTCGAGGCCTCGGTAGTTGTTGCTCCCGACTCTCGATGATGTGACTACATCGAGAGTCATTTCAAAACCCAAATTTTACAAGTTTTTCACTCTTTCTTTTTGAGGATTTAGTCGGATTTAGGCGGAATCCGGGCTAGGTGACTTGATTACACCTAGCCCTCCCCTCCCATTTCCTTTTATTTCCTTCTTTTATTTCTTCCCCCATCCATATCTTTTTCTCGTCTCGGCCTATGGTGACCTGACTACACCCCGGCCGGACACATTCTACCCCTTCTCTTCACCTTATTTTTGATTTTTAGCTTTATTTTCGTAGTTTCTTTTCTTTTTCTTTTGTCTCTCCGCACACTACAATTGAGCATATGAGAACATTGCTCGGTTTAAGTGTGGGGGAGCGATATTCTAGCATAGTTAGTTTTATTTTCTTCGTTTTTTCGAAAAAAATCTTTAAAAACCATAAAAATTTGAAAAAAATTCTCAAAAATCAAAAAGATTTTTCTTTTGTGTGTTTTCCTTTTGTGTCTTTGTGTCGTATATTCGTTTGTGTGCGTGTTTTGCCTCCCTTTGTCCTTATAGGTTGCTTTAATCGCCAATGACTTTGGAAAGCTCTAAAGACTTCCGGTAACATCTTTATCCCTTTTTCTTCTCTATCTCTGGCGGAGTTTGGAGGAGATTGTGATGTTGTGTGCTCGGGTGGAGCTTTGTAAAGTGTGGTTGATTTGGTGGCTTGTTCGGATGATCGGGGTGGTGTTTGTGTTATGTATGTGTTCGTTTTGTGTTGTTCTTGTTTTGTTGCTTTTGTTTCGTTTTCTTTTGTTTTCGTTGAGTCTTTGTTTTGTGTTTTGTTGTGTGTCTTGTGTGTAAATGGTTTTCGAAAACCCGGTTTAGAGGCTAGTGTGTGAGTGCTTACTTTCCCTTCCTAGTAGTATAAATCGAGTCTTGGACTTTACTCTAGTAGAATGACCCTAAATCAATGAATCCGTTGGTCCTTTACCTTGAGTCCACCTAGCTTACTAGGGATTTACTACGGGATTTGCACCTTTGACCATTATGACCACCCACGGTGTGAAAAGGCCTTGGTTACCGAGTCTCGTCCCTTAGGTGACCGTGTCTAGGATTGTTTGATTAGTCCAAGTTCTCCGCATTTTGTGGGTTTGAAATGGAATGCGCAACCCCGACTTACCCATTCACCTACCTCCTACACATACCCACACAAATAAAATGCAAATTGTTGAATTCTCTCTTTCTCAATTGTCAAGAAATGCCAAAAAGCCAAATCTTGCCAAAAAAAGGGCAAAGAAAAGAAAAGAAAGAAAAATGAAAGAAAGAAAAGAATGAAGAAAAAGAAAAGGCACAAAAGCCAAAAAGAAAATAGAAAAGAAGAAAAAGAAATGGCATGGCAACAAACAAATCAAAATGTCAAAAAGAAAGAAAATGCCAAAAGAAAACCCGTCTCACAAAAAGAAATCCCCACAAAAATAAGCCTTTTTCCGACTTTTGCCGTGAAGAGCCTACCAAATGACCGAGTCCCGAGGAAGGATGATAGCGGCATTAGTCGGTCTTCCCTCATTTTGCATGTTTTCCACCTTTTTACTTGGACTAGTTAGGCGGTTTTGGACACGGGACGACCCTCTTGGCTCACGCTAAAGGGAGCGGGGTCTCACTTACCTACAGTGTCGACTAACACCGTGGTTCTTCACTTTTCCACTCCGCCGATCGTCCCGTAGTACGTTTTTAGAAAGTTAGGAGGACCTAGGTAAGTTACCAACGTTTTTGTTGCTTTATCGTCATACTATTAGGGTTTAGTCCACCTTGGTTTGTATTGCTAGCTTGGGAACGTTGTCACTTACCTCGAGTCCTAAACCGGTGCTTCTTTCACCGCTTTTAGAGGAAAGCGGTATTTCTTTTGTTTTGGGTGCAACCATCTAAGTGTTTGTTTGTGTGTTTGTTTGTTTGTGTGTTTTGTGTCCGGTTGCATCCGCGGTTTTGTCGTAAGACCCCACTTGCCTTGCGGGGTGCACTTTTCCTCAACGTGCATTCGCGTGAGTTGAAAGGGCGTAGGGTGCGCTAATACCCACTCGGATAGTTTAGTAGTTAGTATGTGCTTACTCGAGGGCGAGTAAGGGTTAAGTGTGGGGGAGTTGATAAGTGTCGTTTGTAGTGCCTATTTTGTAGTGTTTTGGTCCCATTTTCCTTGTAGAATCGCTCCTTGGGAGCGGTTTAGGGGCTTCTTATGCTTCCCTTAGTTCGTTTCAGGTTCCCGAGACCGATTTGGAAGAGTTGGAGCGATTCCGACTCTATACATACACACTTTGGAGCCAACGGAGTAAAGGAACGATGATTCGATGCCTTGGAATCGACCCCAAGACCTTGGGACCCAATCCCGAGCCTCCGAGACCCGATCCCGAGTCCCGAGAATCGATGGGAAGCCCATGAGAAGCAAGGAGGGACCAAAAAGTTCATATTGGAGGCCTACAAGGCTCATCCCGAACGGGTATGGCCTCATCCCGTCCGAGATGAACGAGGAAACAAAGATGAGGCTACTGAGGGTCCATCCCGACCGGGACCATGGCGTCCCGACCGGGACCGACCACGTCCCGACCGGGACCACCCCGTCTCGGCCGGGACGGGCCTGCTGCTGCACGCCTTGCTTTCTTTTCTTCTCCTTTCATTCTTAAACCCTATATATACCCCCCTCTTGTATTAAGACACCATCTTATGTTATATACTTCACTTCTCCTTAAACCCTAGACTATTTTAGGTTAGGTTAGATTAGATTAGTGTAGATTAGTTCTTAATTAGTGGTTAATCCTAGATTAGTGCTTGTATTTTGGATCTCTTGAAGAATCCACCAAGATTGACAACCTTGGTGGAATTATTTGGGTTTTCTTCTATACAAGTGTTCTCCTTTTCCATTTCCTTTGTAGTATGGTATAATCCTCTCTTCCTTTTTACTCTTAATCCTTTATTATTCATCAAGTTCTCATCTTTAGTTCTTGTTTATTGTTTTCACTAGTTTGTTTGTGTATGCTTGGTTATTTGAGTTTGTTTACCTTGTTTATGTTGGTTTTTACTTTAGATATGTTAGAGTAGTGTTCTTGCTAGAGTTAGTAGGGTGATTAGGGTGTTAATTGGGTGATTAAGGGTTTGTTGGAGATATTGGTGGAAGATTTGGGTTTCCTCTTGAATTGGTGCACATCACATGTTTGTTGAAATGCATGATTGACTAGTAGTTGCAAATACTTGTTTTTCTTGCCTTTCTCTTGTGGGTGATAGTTTGTTTGTGGGTTCGGTCCCCTCACTAAGTTGCGAGAGCCCGGTGAAGACGACCCCTAGGTCAGTCTAAGTAGCGAGAGCCCGGATGCGACCTAGGCCACAATAGCACGTTAGAACCCCGTTTGTCATGTGTATCGCCAAGATGGGTTTTAGGTGAAACCTCTAGGTGAGTCTAAGATGCGAGAGCCCGGACCAACCTAGATCACCCTACTACCTCCTTCACTCTAGTTCTCCCTTGACCATTTCGTTACCCCTTTGACCCCGACCTAATCCTAGCCCGTTTTCCTTGTTTGCTTTCTCCTTAGCCTTAGTCATAGTCTAGCTTTCTCCCCCTCTATCATTCTCTAGTTTAGTTTAGCTCGTTGACTTAGTCTAGTATTTGGGCCGACCTAGTCTAGGCTATACATTACCGTCCCCGTGGATTCGACCCGACTTACCCTATCTACCCTAGTTAGGATTAGCCGGTTATATTGACGGTTGGGACGTGACGAATCCTTTACCATCAGTTATGTTTGAATAGACTCTTGCTAGGGTTATTAGGGTGATTGGTTGTGATTGTGGATGATTAGGGTGAGATGGGTGGTATTAGATGTTGTTTTTGTTGTTTCCCATTAACCTTGCACTCCACATGTTCGATGAAATGCTTGTGAGACTAGAGACGATCAATCCTTGTTTTTCTTGCATCTTCTCTTGTATATGTGTTTGGTTGGTTGGTTTGGTCGCTTCATTACGTAGCGAGAGCCCGGTGAGGACGACCCCTAGGCCGATTACGTAGCGAGAGCCCGATCGGCGTTACCTAGGCTACGAAAGCATGCTAGTAACCCCGTTTTTCCCCTTTTTGTCCTCTTTGCATCCATGAACCCGACCTAACCCTAGTTTTCATTCTTATTGTTATACTCGCTTCCCTTAGTCATTAGTTACTTGTTTTGTCTCCCTTTTCCTTGTTTTAGACCTTAGCCTAGTCATTAGCCATCAACCTAGATTAGCTCGTCTCGAACCTAGTCCTAGACCGTAGCACACCTTAGTCCGAACGCATTTCCGTCCCTGTGGATCGACCCGACTTGCCCTAGCTACCCTAGTTAGGTTAGTTGGTTATTATTTGACGGCGGGATCGACGACAAATCCTTCCCATTAGCTTTCCATGAAATTAGTTGAGACAATGAAGCATGTAACTCATCCCAAAGTTTATTTGCTCCTAAAGCTCGTGATGGTTCTTCCCGTGGCGACGACAAGTGTGGAAAGAGCATTTTCAGCTATGACATTCATCAAAAATAAATTGCGCAATAGGATGGGCGATGAATGGTTGAATGATTGTTTACTTACTTTTGCAGAACGTGATGTATTTTTGAAAGTAACGATCGACGAAATTGTAGAAGAATTCATGAATATGAGAACTCGTCGAATAGTGTATGTTAATATTGTCGTGAAATTGTGTTGTTCTACAGATTTGTGCAAAATAATTTTTGATCATATTGTAGCCTTTTACGTTGTGCTACACCTAACACAAAATCCTGGACTCGCCCCTGCATAAGGGACCCAATTTCACATTCGTACAACCTTAAGGGACTCAATTACCACTTTCGTGGTTGCGAAAGATGATTAATTAGAAAGAAGATACCGAGAACTAGGATAATCTTATTTGATAAATAGATAGTACACATGTGTGTGTGTGTGTGTATATATATATATATATAATGGAGATTAAGCTTTAGGGTTAATGAGATATGGGGCCTAAACACTCCTATTATGGGCGTTCATCCAATGATACATTAACATTTCATAGTTGAAGAACAAGAGAGTAGAACTGTAGAACTCTTTTTTCACTTCTCTTTCCCGAAACACTACCAGTGATTCTTACAAGAGTTGTTAAATCTGTGAAAGCGAGGCTTTAAACCGGGACAAGATGCTTTTCGAGAAGTTTCAGTTACGGATATGACGGGCTTAAGTCGTATGCCTCAAATTAAAATTTATAATCACTTAAATCTAAATACTAAAACGTAGTAAAGTAGAAATAAGGGTCGAACCCAAGGGAATCAGATTAATCTAATTATGCTAACTAAGGTGTAGATGAAATCGACCTCTAACGTAATTAAAGACCGTAGTAACCAAAGAGGGGGGGGGGGGTTTGGATGATTTTCTAACAACTAAAATTGATAAAGATTAAAACTTAACTAAATCAAATGATTAAAAGGTCTCGGGTCAAGTACAAATCCACAACTTAATCACAATTGATCATCGAAATCCGGTTCAAATTATTATTCTTGACTACTTTATCGTGAATCAAAGATTCTAATTCTTCTTATGAATAACTAATTAAAACGTATCCCGTTCTTAATTAGTCCTAACTGTTAAACAACCTAAACAATCCAGTTCTAGATTTAATTCAACAGCAGCATTAATATATAGAGAATTCGATAAAGAGATAAATAAACACATACAATCCAGTTGTGCTATAAATCTACGATAATTGCTCCTAAGTCTTAATATCAACGAATCCCGTTCAATAATTAAGTCTTAGATGTTATTAAGGTCAAGTTAATCAACAAATCCTGTTCAATTAACAAAACTAACAATACGACGATGAAATTGGAAAACTAGTTGATCAGTCTAGAAATCAATAACAACATTCATATAATTAAACCGAGCAATTAATCAATAATCAAGAATAAAGATAAGAACTTTCAAACTCACAATCGATAATTAAGCGTTTCAATGTCTTGAATCGAGATGAGAAATTAGTTACACATGACTTTGAGAAAAATAGGTTGAACGTTCACTTGAATAATAATATAATAATAATAATAATAATAATCAAAACTAATACTAGTAATGACTAAACTAGTAATAATAGTAGTCTAATAATAATAGGAAAGTCTAAAAATTACCAAAAGCTAATAATAAAATAATAACACTAATAATAATAAGCTGAGACGGAATCCAACACGATTCAAGATCCGTCTTCAATATCCGAGCTGCACGAGTCTGTCGAGACTGTCGGTTCTGTTGCTTCTTCTGGGCTTTCATGCTTCAATTGGGTAACCCAACGATCAATTAAATCATATAATTATTCTCAAATACAATTAATATCATAAAATGAGAATTCTACTCAATTATCCCCAAAATCATTATTACGTCACCAAATAAACGTCTAACTCGACGCTTCTAACCCGTACTAAATACGGTCTATCAAATATCCCCACGCTTGAACCTTTACTCATCCCGAGTAAAACTCGAAGAACACAATAATATCCATCACTAGTCCAAAATGCGCGGATATAACATTATACTCACGGCCCTCGCACGCCAACCTTCAAACTCCCTCGGGACAAGACAACATCAAACTATTATCATCGGCTCACTTCATCAAAACAAAGGACATTAGCAATTAACGAGAAGCTAATACCAACATCTAACACCCCTTATTTCTCCGATCCTAAATGGATCACATGTGCTACAAATGTCACCGGTGGTAAAAGATGTATACCACAAAATTACACAACTCGCACATGTGATCAATCCTAAACGCCTCTAATAGTTCAACACACCAAATAAACATCACCAATCGCATAAAAATATAGTGCTACGACTACACCGCACCGCGATTCTTCTCACCGTATCCAACTAACCCTACCCGACCGACCTTCTATGTCACCCTTCTTATGACGCCAACACCAAGAAATGGAGAAAGTAGTAGTGATTTTTTTCCTAATTCCCTCATTTTGCCTAGAGCGTCCACCTTTGCGGATTTTCACTCTAGCTTTCATTTTTTTCCTCACACTACTCTCGTGGCACGCAACTCGATTTTTCTTTTTACCCGGAGCGCCCTTTCGCGTTTTCACTCCGTCCTCGACCACATTCCTCATTCTTGCCTAGGCGCCCTTTCCGGGTTTTCACCTAGCCGGGTTTATTTTTTCTTTTTTCATTCAATCTTTTTTTTTTTTGAATTTTTTCCTTTTCTTTCATCCTTTTTTTTTCATTCAAAAATCAACTCAAAAGACGGTTACAAAGACGAGACAAACATAAATCCCTCCCCACGCTTATTCCGAGCATTGTCCTCAATGCGAGACAAAGGACATAAATATAAACAATAAATGGGAAAAGGGGCTTCAATATCTATAAACAATCTCGTCAAAATTACCGTAATGTCACGTGACATTCACGAACACCAAAGTATAGCTCGATATTAGCACTCAAACCTCCGTCACTTAATTCCTTACTAGCTCACAAATCGACACAAGCTCAATCGAGAACAATAACTTGGTATCGATACAGCTGTCCGCTACCGACACAAACCGAGGTGGAGAAAATGGAGAGCCAGATGAGACACAACTAGGTGACACAAGGGTATACAAGTCGACTAAAACTAGGGTAATTGACCACAATTCCCAGGGATAAGGAGACTAACGATTGACTCTGTAGTGACACACACCCCGAAACAGTGGACCAAACACATTGTTGACGCCAGAAATCCTACAACTCAGAGCACACCAAACTTGGACTGAGGCCGTAGAAGTGAAAAGAAGAAAGGTGGGAACTTACGGAATTGACAGACCCGACCTGAGAACGACACACAGTACACTCACAGCAGACTAGAGTTCGATCGGAGAAGCGGAGATACTCAACGACATGTGATGGACTCGATCACCGGCGACACACAGACTGACCGGCAGCAACAACCCACGCGACCGGCGACAGCGATACGGCCGACCTGACTACCAGCGAATCGGCGAAACGACCGACGACGACTGACGTCGACGAACACGGACCAGCAGGAAGGAAGGGGGTGGAGATGAATGGGTTTAGATTTTGAATTGATTTGGGGAGAAGGGGAATTAGGGTTAGGAAATTGGGGGATAGGAGAAGAAGTTGATTTAATTGATTAGGAAAAGAAGTTGATTAGGGTTGTAGGAGTAGATTTGGGAAAATTAGAGAGGGGATGAAGAGGAAGAAGAAGATGAAGATGGAGAACTGGGTTTCGTTATGTTTTTTGATTTTTTTGTTTTTTTAATAATCAAAACATTACCTGTGAGAGGAGAGCCACGCGACTCGCATAGGGTCCGCGCGACTCGCGCGGCTACCTGGAAATCCGTCCTCTTTTTCTTCAATTTTCGCTCAGATTTCGAGGGATCTCCATGCTAGTCGCCCAAGACCCATGCTAGTCGCCCAACCTCCTGGAAAATCGACGCTTTTCTCCTAATAAAACATCAAAAGTTAGTAATAAAAACTAAGTTAGAGAAAAAAAACGATTAAGAAAAACAACGAAATTAATAATATGACCTATGACGCGTAAAATAAAATTTTACAATAAAAGTCTACAAAATGGGTTGCCTCCCGGAAGCGCTTTTGTTTAAAGTCGTTCGCTCGACTGAGACGGAGGTTAGGTAGAAATCATCATGTCCGGGAGCTTGCTTCTCCCGACACCCGATCCGTCACTCCTTTCACTAGTCGGCTTAAGCCTTATGCCGACTACATCTTTCACTTTTCCATTTTGAAATTGCAAGACCGTTGGACGCTTGCTTGAGCTCTTCCGAACCATCCATTGATCGAACCATGATCTCGTTTTACTTTTGTTTAACTCCGCGTCCTTACGCGACTCCCAAAGAATGACACACTTGGGTCCCTTAGAAGGAGATTCCTGCACATCTTTAAACAACATTTCCTTGCTAGAAGAGGTCGATGAAATCGGTTTAGGAACCGATTTCACCACTTCTTCTTGTGAGTTAGTAGATAGATGATCAAAAATATCAACACGACACAAGGTATTGTTTTTCGGAGAGTGAGAACTAGGCTTGTTTATGTCGAATTTAATGACTCTACCCTCAAATTCCATGCTAAGTGAACCACTAGGGACATCGATTTTTGTTCCCGCGGTCTTTAAGAACGGTCGTCCTAGAATGATAGGAGTTGCACTATAGTCATGTTCCATGTCCAAAATATAAAAATCGGCCGGAAAGACCAACTTATCAACTTTAACTAGAACATTCTCTACAACTCCCTTAGGACAGACACTCGATCGATCCGCTAGTTGCACTACTTTCCCGGTTTCCCTCATAGGACCAAGTCTAAGGGATTCATAGATAGAAAGAGGGATGACATTAATCGAAGCTCCCAAATCTAACATAGACTTGTCAAACAAAGTATCTCCTATGGTGCAAGGTATAGTGAACATGCCCGGGTCGCCACATTTAGGGGGTAATTTCTTTTGAAAAATAGCGGACACATACTCACTACCCTTCCCTTTCTTAGCTCCCTTCAACTTGTTATTCCTTTTAATAGTACATAATTCTTTCAAGAATTTAGCATATTTAGGAATACTCTTTAAAAGATTAAGAAGGGGAATGTTTACCTCACACTTTTCAAATACCTCGTAGATATCCTTGTCATGCTCATAACGACGGGTCCTCTTGAGTGCCTCGGGAAAAGGAACATCCGGTTCCGCCACCGGTGTGGTAGGAGTAATTAACTCCTTCTCTTGCACATTCGGAGTTTCCTCACCTTCCTCGATCACTAGCTCCTCTTCTTGAACCATAGCTTCTTTGGCCTTCCTCTTAGACTTATCGGCCTCCACCAATTGTCTCCCATTCCTTAAAGATACGGCACTCACGTTTTCCTTCGTAAGAATGGTTTGACTAGGTAGTTTCCCCGAATCTCGAGCCTCCAACCTCCCAATAGCGGTCGCCATTTGGCCCATTTGAATTTCCAAATTTTGAATGCTAGCTTTGTTCTCCGTGTGATTTTGAAGAACCGTAGCTTGGAGATTGGACATTTGACTCGTAACTATAGCTTGATTAGCAACTAAGGCACGTATCATGTCCTCAGTGGACATTTGACTACTAGGGGGAGGTTTAGTAGGAACCGTATTTGCTACTTGTTGCTTAGCAAATAACTGTTGATTCGATTGACCAAATTGATTACCTTGATTAATTTCTTGGTCGCCTTCCCGATTCCTCCACCTCATGTTCGGGTGATGTCTCCATCCGGGATTAAAAGTGTTAGAGTATGGATCCCATTTTTTGTTTTGCCCGGTTTCCCACACTCCGTTCACCTCCTCTTGACCTTCATACATTTGAGGACAATGCTCACTCGGATGTCCCTCGTTCGAACAAATACCACACACCATAGCTTGATTTGTTTTCCCCGACATCATATTTTGGACAAGGTTTGTCAAGCTATCAACTTTATGTTCGAGACTCGAGGATGATGAATTACCTACGGCATGCACTCCCCGTTTATATTTTCGAGAAAAATCCCGAGAACTTTCAGCTAGCTCCTGGATCACCTCTATAGCGGCATCTGGGCTCTTGTTCACGATCGATCCCCCACATGCCGCATTCACAGTGCGAGCATCCTCCAGACAAAGACCTCCACAAAAATACATTACAAGGTCTTGAGGATTGTAGCCATGATATGGGCATGTAGCACATAGCTTCTTAAAGCGTTCCCAATACTCATACATCGTCTCACCGTCTCGTTGCTCCGCATTACTAATCTGCTTCTTCAACTGGGAGGCTCGAGATGCCGGAAAGTACTTCTCAAGGAACGCCTTCTTCATCTTCACCCATGTATCAATACTTGCCGGTGGCAAGTAATACAACCAATCCCTAGCAGAATCCTTCAATGAGAAGGGAAAGGCCCTTAGCTTCAGCTGCTCATCAGTGACAGATGCCGGTTTCATACTCAAGCATACAATATGAAAATCCGACAAGTGCTTGTTAGGGTCCTCATCGCTTAAGCCATGGAATGTGGGTAGTTGATGGATCAAACCCGACTTCAATTCGAAAGTGGCATTCGCACCCAATGGTGGGTACGTAATGCACAAAGGTTGTTGTGCGAGATCGGGTGCCGTCAGCTGCTTAATCGTGTTGGCCATGATATATGACTCGTCTTCGGATTCGGAAGAAACTTGGTTCACCTCTGGAATAACAAGAATATCGTTATTAAACTCTAGATCCTCGAATTCCTGTGTTCCGATGACTATTGCTCCCTCTCCGATTCTCCGTGACCTGTGAAGAGTGCGTTCAATCTCTGAGTCGAAAGGCTCGAGGTTCACGTTAGAAGAACGGGTATTATACATAAACTACACAAAATAAAATAAAATAGAATAAAATTAGCTATCATAAATAAAATAAAAATAAAAACTACACTAGAAAATACAAAAATAATTAATACCGATTCCCCGGCAACGGCGCCAAAATTTGACGGGCTTAAGTCGTATGCCTCAAATTACAATTTATAATCACTTAAATCTAAATACTAAAACGTAGTAAAGTAGAAATAAGGGTCGAACCCAAGGGAATCAGGTTAATCTAATTATGCTAACTAAGGTGTAGATGAAATCGACCTCTAACGTAATTAAAGACCGTAGTAACCAAGGGGGGAGGGGTTTGGATGATTTTCTAACAACTAAAATTGATAAAGATTAAAACTTAACTAAATCAAATGATTAAAAGGTCTCGGGTCAAGTACAAATCCACAACTTAATCACAATTGATCATCGAAATCCGGTTCAAATTATTATTCTTGACTACTTTATCGTGAATCAAAGATTCTAATTCTTCTTATGAATAACTAATTAAAACGTATCCCGTTCTTAATTAGTCCTAACTGTTAAACAACCTAAACAATCCAGTTCTAGATTTAATTCAACAGCAGCATTAATATATAGAGAATTCGATAAAGAGATAAATAAACACATACAATCCAGTTGTGCTATAAATCTACGATAATTGCTCCTAAGTCTTAATATCAACGAATCCCGTTCAATAATTAAGTCTTAGATGTTACTAAGGTCAAGTTAATCAACAAATCTCGTTCAATTAACAAAACTAACAATAGGACGATGAAATTGGAAAACTAGTTGATCAGTCTAGAAATCAATAACAACATTCATATAATTAAACCGAGCAATTAATCAATAATCAAGAATAAAGATAAGAACTTTCAAACTCACAATCGATAATTAAGCGTTTCAATGTCTTGAATCGAGATGAGAAATTAGTTACACATGACTTTGAGAAAAATAGGTTGAACGTTCACTTGAATAATAATAATAATAATAATAATAATAATAATAATAATAATAATAATAATAATAATAATCAAAACTAATACTAGTAATGACTATATAAACTAGTAATAATAGTAGTCTAATAATAATAGGAAAGTCTAAAAATTACCAAAAGCTAATAATAAAATAATAACACTAATAATAATAAGCTGAGACGGAATCCAACACGATTCAAGATCCGTCTTCAATATCCGAGCTGCACGAGTCTGTCGAGACTGTCGGTTTTGTTGCTTCTTCTGGGCTTTCATGCTTCAATTGGGTAACCCAACGATCAATTAAATCATATAATTATTCTCAAATACAATTAATATCATAAAATGAGAATTCTACTCAATTATCCCCAAAATCATTATTACGTCACCAAATAAACGTCTAACTCGACGCTTCTAACCCGTACTAAATACGGTCCATCAGGATATGTTACGATCTTGTAATTTTACAGAGAAGAAAGTGATGTTGAATCCCGTGCACTCTGCATGAAATGCCAAAATAGTAAGTCTAAAGCGCATGCATTACGAAGAATAAAGTTATACGGAGTAGTACGTGTTATAGCCTACAAGTCTAGAAGGCTTTCGGTATCAAATTAGGGGCCTAGGGGGTGAGGAATTCCAAATTGTATTCGCATATTACATCTCTCACAAATTTGTTGGCTTCATAATGGGAGCGTACCACGTTTCACAAGGCAAAACATGCAACGATATTTTTCAAGATTAGTTTCAAAGCGTGCCGTTATAACTCGGCTCAGATGTAAGGGCACGATTCAGATTAAGTTTACTATTTTGTGGACGCGTCGTTGTTTGTCATATAAGGAAGAACATGTGACATGCTCACGGATATACTTACAGAGTATCAGCAGGAGTAGGAATACACTTCCACAATACCATACATGAGTCAGAAAAAGAAAGTTGAGTGAGAACTAAGAAGTGAGATATAATGTACTAACCAGCGTCAAACCTTTAGCAACTCGTTCTTCCAAGTATCTTGACGGTTTAAAGAAATTGCCGTACAGGTTTGTCCATTTCTTCAAACACTTGTTAATGTGGCTTGCGCCAACCGTATCTGCCCAGAAAAGAATGCCACCACTGGCAGACACACAGTTTCTAAGTCCCTAGCTTCAAATATACTTTTAGAATATCAGCAATTTAAAAAGAATACAGTCAAGGGACAGGTTGTTTAACCCTATAAAAAAAACCAACCGATAAGAAGGAAAGCCCATTCCTAAAATAGATGCTACATCTAGATCAGATGCTCGGACCATCACTCTTTCATCCAAAACCCGACATGCCTCATTCACAATTGGAAAAAGTATCATCTCCAATATCTCATGGTCGGAAACAGATAAGGGCTGCATAAAGCATGAAACACAGTTAGTGTTACCGAATTTTTACATGAACTAGCATCTATAGACCAGGGTTACCTAATTCGGTCTATCACCCTACGAATCGTGAATCGATTCGATCGAATTTCGAATCTGTATTAGAGCGAATTATGATGTTTGGTTACAATTATATCGAATTATACTCTATTTTTAGCGAATTGCGAATTCGAATCGAGCTAATCACGTATCTGGCAACCCTGCTGTAGACAGGTAGAATGTTATCACTTCCTCTAGCAGTATTGCAGTAAGCCAGGTATGAGATGCTCTTACATTTTCACTTCCTTTAGCAGTAAGCCATATATGAAATGATCTTACATATAAGATTCAAGGATCACTCTCACGTGCAAAATTATACTATAAGTTTTTGTGCTAATTCTGTATGGTTGTACCTTTCCACCTGGCATGATATTAGTTAACCTTCTGCATTTTTCAATAATCGGTAGCACAGAGAAGTCGGGTTTTGGTTTGGCCCCTTTTTCATAAATGTAAAATCCCTTTCCATTAATTTTACCTGAAACATGAGAATATATTCTCCGTTAACGAAGTCAGGGAGAAAAAAAAGGGATTATTTCCCTTCAGCTTCTACTTACAGTACCAAGAAACTACCATTTCTTCCATTTTCAATAAGAAGGTCAACAAATGGAGATGTGAATGTGCGATCTGAGAATGTAGCATCAAATTGTTTTCCAACAGCAAGGGCAACGCCATATCCTGCTAAGTCTTGAAGCCTAAAATATTTTGCAGTATTTCAAAGAAAGATGTATTAGCCAGACATGGTTTAGTAATAGATGCCGACAAATATTAGCCAGAGAAACTTCACTGGAGTTACCACACAAGCTGGGAAATTAAACTTGTTAGCTTCCAACACTAAAAAAAAAAAAAAAAAAAAAAAAAAAAAAAAAAAAAAAATGTTAACTAAATATTGTAAAGCAGAACTTTTTTCATCTATTACGAAAGTAATTCCTTCCATGAAGATTACGGTAGAACTAACCGTTAGATGAACCAACTCAACCAAAACCTTTAAATGATGGTTGAGGCTCAACTATCACATTTATATTCTATTATTGACAATACAAGTAAATCATCAAATTTTGGATAAAAATTATAATTCGATTCAATATTGGATAATGTGATCCAGTAATAATTACTTTTTTTTTTGGTAGTGTGTAAATATTATATATGAAGCACCAATTACATCAGTTATTTATGTGTTGCAGTCACACTATATAACAATAATTACTTGGTCAATATGTTTGTTATATATCTGTGTTTGAGTCATATTGGCGGATGCTAGCTTTAGTCAAGACTAAGTTAACTGAATCAGGAGAGCTAGTCTTCCAGGGAACTCATCAGTGTCTACTGGCACCCATAACCCATATATTTGCCACAAAAACAACGGAAACACATAAATAATTAAATACCACATGATACGAAAAGAAAGGTTGAAGAAAATTACTGGAAAGGTCCCATAGGCATGCCAAAGTTGGTAATAACCCTGTCAATTCTGAAAAGATCGACCCCAAGGTTTGCCAAAAGATTGGCACCTTGAGAGTATGGGAAGAATGTCCTGTTGACAGCAAACCCAGTGCAGTCACCCACAACAACAGGGAGTTTCTTAATAGTTTTAGCGACTGTGAGAAGATCAAGAACAACTTGTGCTGATGTTTTCTTCGTCCGCACAATTTCCAGTAGAGGCATGATATGGGCAGGACTGCTCAAAGTCATTCAAGAACATAAAAGGTCAAACAACTACACAGAAACAGTAGGAACATACACAGGTCAAATTTTGAAGTTTAGGAAATTAGACATAGCATTGGTTTAGAAGTTCACTTAAACATCAGTTAAAAAAAAGGATGAGACTTAGCTGTACACTAAGGTGCATTTCTAAAGCTAGAGTACCCCTTTATTTGACAGCTCATATGAATACCTTTAGTAAAAATCAAAATCCACTTTGTTTCTTGATAAAACCTTAGGTGGAAACTTTTGATCTCCCAATGATGTTCAATGCTGCCTGGAAATATATAAGCATGTCACTGCAACTAAATACCCCAGTACAGGTCACCATAGTGCATTGAGAGTTGAGACCCATTATTCAGGTTCTGAAATTACCAGGGATGCATTTTCAATCGCATGGAGTATTAATACTAGTATTTATGACGCTCGGACCAAGACTAGGCAACTGTAACCAATTTTGAGGTCAAACTTGAAACCCTAATATGACAATTTCTTAATTTCTGTACTAATAGATACGTAGTAGTTTCATTACATGACACGGATTGTTGGGGGGGAAACAGACTTCAAATTGGTAGGTTATGCTATCGAAATCAGTTTAAGTGGCATCTACTGCATGACTTTAAACACATCATATTCAACAGAAAGTTGATCTACAATTGAAACCACTTCACAACAGAAGATACAAGCTTGACCTTCTGTAAAGACAGTAAACTCATATTTATAGTTAATTCTTGATGACAAAATAAAAAAGAAAGGAAAAAAAGCTTCAAACCTGAAAAAATGTGCACCAACTATCCGATTCTGAGAATTGGTCTTTTCTCCGATTATATTGAGGTCAATGGTTGATGTATTTGATGCCAAAATGCAGTGTGGAGGGCAGAACTTTTCAAGGTCATTGAATATTGTCTGCTTTAGAGGAACATTTTCAATGACAGCCTGAAATACAATGTAATAGTCTTAGCAAACAAATGCAAAACGAAAATACTGCCTTTTTTCGTTCTCTATGGCCTGAAAGTACCATAAGTTTTCAGAAGTGGCCAGCATTTGCATCCAAGAGTAGTAGCCTTATGAAAGTGCAAATTGAAGAATAAACATACCTCGATAACTAAATCAACATCTTTGAACTCGGTGTAGTCTAGTACGCCCTTAAGAAATGAAAGTGCTTTCTCTGCCTTTCCCTGTAATAATTTACCGCTTGCCACTAAACCTTTGATGTTAGCTGCAGTGCTCATATCCAAGGACACGTCAGAAAGGAATGATTAAAAATTCTACTTCAAAATTTCATGCAAAAGCATCATACTAAAAGACGTCAATTTCCAAGTAGTAGCAAGGCTTTGCTTTGTAAAGAAAAGGATGAAAGTTCCAAAAAAAAGGGGGTTACATGTAGTAGAAGTTAGTGATGTACTAAAGAGAAGGGCATAAAACATTGACATTGTATAGTAGTGTGCCTTGTTGGTTACGCCTTGTCTATAAGGCACATCGAGGTCCTGGCTTGGCCTTAATGCCAGAGAGGTGGGCCTTTTTTTAACTAAGTACCACCATATATATACAGCCTTGGCCTTAAATCAGTCTCTATCTCTCCTTTTCATCCAAACCCCTCAACACAACCTGCAACCAACTTCAACCTCCCACCATGGCACTTAACCCCACTCCGACACCGCCTAGATGACTGCCTTACCCAATACCAGCCACCTTACTGTCGCCGAAGCCTCAACCAGTGACGTCAGTCACCATTTACCAATAACCATTCTCTTCTTACCTTTATCAAGATCTCTATACGAAATGTTATAGTTTGAATGATAAGTCAATCTATTACGTAGTTTGAATGATAAGTCTATCTATCACGGAGTACAATAGAGACGTATTTATACAAGTCGGAATAAGTCTATTATATAGAATCAAGATATAAGCTAAAACGGGAAAGGCGATATACACTATACATGAATAGGGATATTATGATATGAAGATCATATCAATTCAGGTAAAGTAATTGATCACGAAATCGTGATCTTATCATCCCCGCAAGATGGACGGCGGTGATGATAGTCCGATCTTGGGAATGAGCTTTGTGGTTGGTTAGTTGATCGTCTTGAACTACAGGCATAACATGAAAACCTCAGGACTGGACTCGTTCACGAATGAAGTGAAAATAGAGTGTCCCATGTTTCATTTTGGAGTGCAACACAGGGTAAGCACTAAGGGGGCTTTTGGTTCATCAAAGGGAAATTGAATGAAATCAACAAAGGGAAACAGAAGGAAAGAAATGGGATTACCCCAGATTTAGGCTGTCGTTTGGTTTCAATGATAGGGAACGCATTACAACCAACTTTCACCCAAACCTCAACATTAGCGGTGTGCCATCTATTGAAGATATTAGTTAAAGATATTATTTAGGAATATCTTCTAGTCTTTGTAATCTGTTATATTTTGTAATCTTTGTATTATTGTCAAATACTGTAACTTTCCTATTCCTAGGATTCTAGTTAGATACTAGGTTACGTCTTTTACCTTAACTGTATTAGGTCTCTAGCCTGTATAAATATTGTGCTCACGTTAATGAAATTCCTAATTCACTTTCAATAACTTTTCTACATGGTATCAGAGCAAAACGATTCCCTCTAGAAAATCGCTTCCTACCCCTTTCTCCCTTCTTCACGTCGACCCACATCAAAACACACAAAAAAAATTCCCGCGAGATGGCCGGTTCCTCATCGATTCTCGCCAATCCTCACAAACCCAATGTCCCCCTTATTGCGGTGAATCTAGCCAATGTCACGGCACTCACCCCAGCAACTTATCGGAATTGGTCACGTCAAATTGAAGACCTACTTTTTGGCTTTGATTTGTTCAAATATCTTGACGGAACTCATACATGTCCTGAAGCTACAATCACGGATGCTGTCACTAAAGTCACATCCACAAATCCGGCCCACCTAACATGGAACCGTCAAGTCCGTCTTCTCAGTGCTGCCCTTCGTGGAACTGTATCTGATAGTATCGCTTCATTCTTGCATAATTCCAAGACCTCTAGCGAAATCTGGACTAATCTAAAGTCCACCTATGTCAATCCTTCTCGTGGCCACATCCTTCAGATTAAGGATCGCTTCAACTCCATCTCAAAGAGTGGACACTCAGCCACAGAATATATGCAGCTGATTCGCTCGTGTGTAGATGAATTAGCCAACCTAGGAAAACCCATGGATGACGAAGATATTATCGCCGAGGTTATCAATGGACTTGACTATGAAAACTATCGCTCTCTT
Source organism: Agrostemma githago (assembly GCA_958450325.1). Lineage (NCBI taxonomy): Eukaryota > Viridiplantae > Streptophyta > Magnoliopsida > Caryophyllales > Caryophyllaceae > Agrostemma > Agrostemma githago. Next base: position 57,148,970 of record OY288245.1, on the reverse strand, counting down.
GTTGATGCTGTCAAACATCGGGACACCCTCATCTCTTTCGACGCCCTACATGAACGTCTTATCCAATACGACCTCTCTCTCAAACACACCCAAAGCTCCACCACCTCACCTCTCCCCGCCACCGCCCTTGCCGCCTTCAACCGGCCCAATTCCCCCCCAATCCTCGCCTTAATCAAAACGGCCTCCTCCCCACCCCTCACACAAACCAAACCGGTACCAACATCATCCTCTTTAAAGGTAAGTGTCAATGGTGTCATGTTCCCGCACACTACCTTGGCACTTGTGCCATATTCCGCAACCTCTACCCTAACATCACCGTTCCCCCACGACCTCCTCCTCCCGCCAACCAAACCCGCCGCACCAACAACCCCCAAGCCAACACCGTTAACCTTCCCGATACCTACTCCCCAAATTGGATCATCGATAGTGGTGCATCTCATCACATCACTCATGATCTCAACAACCTTGCACTCCATGCACCTTACGACGGAAACGACGATCTTCTGATTGGCAATGGCTCTCCTCTTACCATAAATAATATTGGTTCCTTTTCTATAAAATCTCCTTCCTCTCATCTCATTAAATTTAATCATGTTTTACATGCTCCTAAAATTTCCAAAAATATTATTTCTGTCTCACAATTTTGTCATGATAACAATGTTATTGCTAAATTCTCTTCTAAATCTTGTGTTTTGCAAGACCGACTAACGGGACAGGTGCTACTAACGGGACAACTTAAATCTGGCTTATATATATGGACTCCTCCAAGTTACCCGGCCTCCTCACCCATCTCGGCCTACACCACTACTATCTCTCCGGATCCGTGGCATCACAAACTCGGTCATCCATCCTTATCTATACTTAGTTCTATTACTAGTTTAGCTAAAATAAAAACTACACCGGCCTCGTCCAACCCGTGTAATGCGTGCAATATTAATAAAAGTCATAAACTTCCCTTTTCCACTTTCTCTCTATCTTCTTCTAATCCTCTAGAATTAGTTTTTTTGGATGTATGGACATCTCCTCTTTACTCCGTCGATAATTTTAAATATTATGTCGTGTTTGTCGATCACTTCACTAGATACACTAGGTTATATCCCTTAAAACGTAAATCTGATACGTCCTCGGTTTTTAATCGTTTTCGTGCCTTAGTTGAAATTTTTTTTAATCGACCCATAATTCAAATCTTTTCCGACAACGGGGGTGAATATTTAAAACTCACCCCCTCCATCACCTCCGATGGTATAACCCATCTCACCTCCCCTCCCCACACCCCTGAACACAATGGTATCTCTGAGCGACGTCATCATCATATTGTCGAAACCGGGCTCTCACTTCTCACCCACGCTCACATACCTACCACCTATTGGTCATACGCCTTTGTCACAGCGGTTTACTTGATAAACCGTATGCCCACACCTGTCTCACACAATGATTCTCCTTTTTTTAGGTTATTTGGTTTATCCCAATTTATAGTAAACTTCGTAGTTTCGGTTGTCTTTGTTATCCTTGGTTACGTCCTTATACGTCTCACAAACTTGATCCACGTTCTAAACCGTGTATCTTTGTTGGTTATTCCTCCACTCAAAGTGCTTATTACTGTTTAGAACCCGTGTCAAATAAAATATATACTTCACGACACGTCAATTTTTGTGAGTCGGTCTTCCCCTTTCCCTCCCTCTTACCCGACGCCTCCTCCCCGGTCACCCCATCCCAATGGCTATCGGACCCACTTTTTACGATAGTCCCTACCCCAAATCCCGACCCGGTCCCGAATCCCCCCGACCCGGTCTCTCCCCCTCTTGTGGTCCCTGACCCGGCTACCTCCCTGCGTGTCTATACACGCAGGACACTCCCCCCACGAACCCCCCCCCCCTCCCCCCCTCCCGTCATCCCGCCCTCCCCTCCATCCTCCGCTACCTCCTCACCCTCCTCCGCTGCCTCTCTTCCGCTGACTCCCTCCTCGCCCGAGTCCCCCTCTCCCTCGGCTCCCTTGACTGAACCGACCCCCCCTCTCCCTCCCCCCTCCTCGAACCGACCTGTGACTCGTGCAATGCACAATATTAGAGTCCCTAACCCTAAGTATGCCTCCCTAGCTTCCGTTGTCTCTCCCTCCATCCCTCCCACTACGGTCAAGTCTGCCCTAGCTGACCCAAATTGGCACTCAGCCATGGTAGACGAATATCACGCCTTAGTTAAAAACGGCACATGGGAACTTGTCCCGCCTCATCCCTCCTATAATGTAATTGGTTGCAAGTGGGTTTTTCGCATTAAATATATTCCCGACAACTCAATTCAGAAATATAAAGCACGATTAGTCGCTAAAGGTTTTCTTCAACGTCCCGGAGTTGATTACTCTGACATTTAGTCCTGTTGTTAAGCCGGTAACAGTTCGTCTCGTCTTAGCACTTGCTCTCTCCCGTGGTTGGTCTCTGTGACAACTTGATATCAACAACGCTTTTCTTCAAGGTACTCTTACTGAAACTGTATTTATGTCTCAACCTCCTGGTTTCATTAATACAGATTCTCCCTCTTTTGTTTGCAAATTATCAAAAGCAATTTATGGTCTCAAACAAGCTCCTAGGGCTTGGTATAATGAACTTAAATCCTACTTACTCTCTTATGGTTTTAAACAATCAATTTCTGATCCCTCCCTTTTTATTCATAAAGTCATGACTAATCCTATTTTTCTTCTTCTTTATGTTGATGACATTATTGTCACCGGTCCACCGACGAAGGAGCTTCAATCCTTCTTCGTTTTTTTTCTCGTCGCTTTTCTCTTAAAGATCTTGGTTTTCCGTTGTATTTTCTTGGTGTTGAGGTTACCCCTACTAAAACAGGCATAGCCCTCACACAAACTAAATATACCCATGACATTCTATCCCGTTACAATATGCTTGACTCTAAACCCACCCCCACCCCCACCCCCACCCCCATCGTCGCCTACCCGCCACTCAAGGCCACTACGGGCAAACTCATCCCTAATCCCACTGACTACCGCACTATTGTTGGTAGCCTCTTATATCTTTCTCTCACCTGTCCCGATATTGCTTTCGGTGTCAACAAGCTTGCACAGTTTTTGCAGTATCCTCAAGAGTCTCATTGGTTAGCCTTGAAGCGGATGCTTCGTTACCTAAAAGGCACTCTAACGGTTGGTATTAATTTATTTAGCGATACTCCTCTTTCTCTTCATGCTTTTTGTGATGCAGATTGGGAAAGTGATGGCAACAAATATATTTCTACTACCGGATTTATTATCTACCTTGGCCGGAACCCAATTGCTTGGTCTTCTCGGAAACAAAGAGCTCTAGCACTCTCTACTACGGAAGCTGAATTTCGGGCAGTGGCATCGACCACAACCGAGTTGATTTGGCTCCGTTCTCTTCTCTCTGAACTTTGCTTCACCGTTAAATCTCCTCCTGTGATCTACTGTGATAATCTTGGTGCTACCCATTATGCGGCAAATCCAGTTTTTCACTCAAGAATGAAACATGTAGCACTTGCGTTCTATTTTGTCCGAGAACATGTTCAAAATGGGACGCTACGTGTTCAACACATATCCACTGACGATGAACTTGCAGATGCGCTGACCAAACCGCTTCCTAAGGCACGGTTTTACTCGTTATTACTCAAGCTCGGTCTTTCCTTTGAAACGTCCGACTTGCGGGAGCGTATTGAAGATATTAGTTAAAGATATTATTTAGGAATATCTTCTAGTCTTTGTAATCTGTTATATTTTGTAATCTTTGTATTATTGTCAAATACTGTAACTTTCCTATTCCTAGGATTTTAGTTAGATACTAGGTTACGTCTTTTACCTTAACTGTATTAGGTCTCTAGCCTGTATAAATATTGTGCTCACGTTAATGAAATTCTTAATTCACTTTCAATAACTTTTTTACACCATCATAATATTTATACAATTTATTTGAAATAAAAAATATTAATTTTAAATTATAAAAATAATAAAAAATAAATTGTGTAACTTATACTCCCTCCGATTTTTTATTATCTTCCCTATTTCCTTATTGGGCTAAAACACCCTTTCTTCCCTATTTCCATTTTGGGCCATCAACATGTGGTCTAGAATCACCCTTACATTTCTCTCTCTTTCTACTTTTATTTTGAACCACACATTCCTACACTCTTATTTTCTTCCCCAAAACCAAAGGGGAAGATATAAAAAATCGGAGGGAGTATTTTTATTAATAAAATATTTGAGAAATAATATATTTTTTACAATTTTTTAATTATAAATACGGTAATTATAAAAAAATTTACAATACGATAAATTTTAAGAAAATAATTTTTTCTTTTTAATTGATAGATTAAGACATAAAAATTATTTTGACCCGAATCAGACTCATATTTGACCTGACCCGAAAGTGTGGTGTTGGTCGCAGTGGTGGTAAGTGGACCTTGGTGGTGGTGGTCGTCGTAGTTGTGGTTGGTGGACATTGGTGGTGGTAGTGGTGGTGGTGATGGTGATGGTGGTGACCCGGTTGATTAGCGGGGAAAGGGAATCCATTACCCGGGGTGAGGGGTAAGAAGGTGGAAGAGTTTGGGGAAAAGGGAGGGGTAAAGGGAATGATTGAAATGACAAAACAAACATAAACAAAGGATCATTAAATTTGATTCCCTTACCCTTTCCTGAATACCTCAAACCAAACGGCCTCTAAGTTGTATGACACCTATGACACCTATATTGTCACAGGAAATTTACGGTTGGCAACGGCCCGATATTCGACTTCGGTAGAGGACCGTCCATTGTTTTCGGTTTCTTTCAACTCCAGGAGATTGCCTTACGACCCAAGTAGACTAGGTAGCCATCAGTAGAGATATATATGTGTAGGGGCGGGATCCCGTGCGAACCAACAATTCAATGCGAACTGTACGAACAAAGATAAAAACAAGGCAAAAAGTCATCCAACCGGTAAGGGGGCAAGGGGCGGCCAGGTATATTACCGGGCGAGTATATACCCGGCCAATCGACCAGCCCCTGTCCCAGACCGGCCGGATGAGCATTCATGTTTATTTTTATTTTGTCTTTTTAAAGTGTAAGTGGAGCCCCTAGAAGTGTGATCGACCGGCCCCCTGTCCCAGACCAGGCGGATGACCATCCTTTTTTATTTTTATTTTGTCTTCTTAAAGTGTAAGTGGAGCCCCTACAAGTGTAAGTGGAATTTTGGAAAAGTGTGGGTGAGATTCGGATGGTTCATACGGATCCTAATTCTATATACATATAAGAGAGAGAGAGAGGGAGAGAGAGAGAGAGAGTCATGAGATTATCTACCTTCAATGGATTTTATTCCCTTGGAAAGCAGTTCAATGTTAACTTCCTTCAAATAAACATACATATTACTAAGTAGTAGGGTAGTTGCGATGCCAGGACCCATTAAGCCTCCACCAATAACAGCAACCTTGGCAACATGTCTTGGTTTCAGTGCTACATCTGTAACACCTGGTACCTGTTACTTTCAAATCCACGGACTTAGCATACTTGAATGAAATTAAACATCAAATAAAGATACCAAAAAAACTTCCAGCAGAAAGAAGGTGCCAAAGAGAGTACAAAGCTAGATACTGAGTAGCTTCCCACTGGCAATGAACTAGAAAAAATTCAACTGAAAGAGAGTAAGAAGTACCAGGACAAGTGTAAGTTTCCTAGAAATGGGGAAAAGGGAGCAAAAAAAAGAAGATTCAGAAGGCAGGAAACACAATAAAAGTCATGCAGAATCAAATGGAAATAATTTTAAAAGATAAATACAAGAAAAGGGAAGAAAAGGCAAAGACTGAATATTGACATGCTCAAAATCATGTTTGATGGAGTATATGATTACCAATGTCCAAGGAAAAAATTTTAGCAACAAAAGAGTCTGCCTATAATTATGTAAGTTAAAATTTGAGGATTTAGATGAGCCATCAGGATTCGTGGTTAACGCTCCATGAACATTAGCACATATTCGAAATATTAGAATGACACAAAGTGACAAGAGTACTCCAGAATCATAATTTAGTTGTCTCAAAGGCTAACATAAATTTAACATTTACAAACAGCAGACAGATCATTTTGGAGTAAGTGGAGGCAAAAAGTTGGTATAGGCCTTGGAAGAATAAGTTACTAGATGTCACCATACATGCAGCAACTGAAAGAATCCCTATTTTAATAAAGTAATGTCTTTTAAAGGTTTCACAATCAATCTCACATTTTAAAGCTGATGTGTCAACACCACAAATATTTGGGGAATATTATATTAGTTGTATTAGATGCAAACATTAACTTAACTATTAATCAACTAAATCAACTATAGTTAAATCTAACCAATTATGTTAACCGTCCCTATTTTATTAAAGTAATGTCAAATAAAGCTCTCACATTCATCCTCACCAAAAAACGATGATGTGTCGGCACCACAATTTTTTAGGAAGTAAAATATTAATTTGAGGAGAAGTTACCTAATGTACAATTATAATAAAATAACCGCTTATTAAATTAAAATGAAATCACCCATTAAAATTATATCAATAACTATACAAATTATCATGGGTACAATATATTGTCAAATTGATCATCATTAATAAAAGAAAAACTAAAAAACCAATTGATATACGGAGTAGTAAAAAAAATTCCTACAAATTTTGTAAGATTATGATCAACATTTTGAAGTTTTTTCATTATAACAAATTGTTTAAATGCAATTCATGCGTTTACCATACAAGTTAACATTTGTATTTTACTGTAATACGTAAGTAAGAAAATGACATGTATGTAATCATGAAGTTTTATCATAAAATGATACGGAGTATGTCACAAAGATTTGAATTAAGAAAATACGAAGTACAAGTTTTTGAAAATAAAAGGTTAACAAAATTTAAGAAAGTTAATCTTATATTTTACTCTTTGTTACACAATTCATGATATTAACTATTGTTACGCAAATTTTCATGTGAGAGGTCTCACAATAATGTAAGATAAATTCGATATGTTACCTAACTACACAACATTTGATTTGCTATAAATTCAAAGCCAATTAATTAATTATTCTAACCCCGTAAAAAAATCATATAACGAACTACGTATACGTAGTAAAGACTACAGAGTAATATTAATACAATGCCGTGAATTTTCACGGGGCTTAATACTAGTAAGATCTCAGAATTAGACCTTGGATGTCATACGCTGAGCAAAGAATGCATGCACTAGACCTTTAGAGGTATCTGAAAGAACTAACTCCTGAAAAACTTGAGGCTCCTGCAACAAAAAATATTCATGTCATGTGTTGTTGCAAGAAGTCATATGAAGGCAGTGAACTTCTCAAGGCTGAGTACCTTTAATAACCCAGCATAACCTCCACGTACTATCCCCTCCTCTATAACATCAAGACATGCCTGATGCTGAGGCATGTTTCGAGCAGTCTGTTCTGCTTGTTGTCTGGCTTTAATCAAAAACTGCCTTGCTTCAGACACGGAACCTAACTTGTCAGTCTTGTGGAGGGAACGTATCCATGGTTTTTGCCTTTCAACAATGTCCAGAGCCCATGAGCATGCTACGTTTATCAATTCTTGAGGTGGCACAACAGCATCAATAATACCAAACTTCTGTCCTTCCTCAGATGTTATTGTTTTGGATGACTGTGAACCAATATCCGAGAAAATTAAAATGTCATCATGTAGGCACAACAGAGTAAAAGGTCAAATACAGAAGTCTCTCTGCACATAACATTTTACTATGACAAAAGCACAGTCCGAGCAAGAGAGGTATAGATAAATCTTCAATCACCACAGCATAGTAACTCATCTCAAATGTATTTCTGGAGTGATGGTCTGGAGCTTGAAGATGGTCATAATCTCAAACTTGAGCTTTAAAAGTGATTACATTACAGGGAATACAGGGTACGAAAATCCCTATGCATCATACATTTTATGTTCAAGTGAACATCGTTACAACACTCTGTAACTCAGGTAATGAAGTCAGGCCAATATTTTCTAGATAACTTAGGGTTTCAATATAACAGGTAACAAGCTTGATAGCATAAGATAAGTTCAATTTATAGTGAAGCAAACTCATCAATGCAGTCCGATTACTAAACTTCATGCACAAGATGTTTATGTCATTTCATAAAGAAGTTGAGAAAATGGTGACAGAAGAAAATACCAATAGATTTCATTTCCTCAACAGAGAACAGCATTTACAAGTTTGAAGATTAATATCTGGCTGAGTTTTTAATCATTTAAGCAAAGCAAACATCATTCACTTTTAGCAATAAATAAATCAAAGCTAAGGGTTATACAAAGCACAACCAATGACAACCTAGAAAGAAAGGCAATCTTGTGTACAAGATTGAACATACATAGTGAAAATAGGACAATTACCAGCATCATCTCAACACCCTTTTTTAGACCAACAAGCCTGGGAAGACGCTGTGTTCCTGTACAGATGTCCATAATCATCCTCAAAGTTCAGCACAATATGCGAAAAGCTTAAACCATAGAATTGGACATACCTCCAAATCCAGGAATAATGCCAAGTGATAGTTCAGGCAACCCAAGTTGCGCTTTTGGCGCAGAAATTCGTGCATGGCATCCCTGAAGGCAATATTGTTGTAAGCACATATTATATTTAAGAGTTATCAGATGAATAAAAAGCCCCAAACCCGTTTCATCAAAATAAATCGCACTTGTTGATACCACTTATAGCTCGTATTTTTTCACCTACCTCAGGATGAGGATAAACAGTAAAGAACAAAGACACATCATATCATTGTGTGCCACAAAAAATTGACACAAACCATTGCTAATTCTAAGCCACCTCCAAGAGCAAGTCCTTGTATGGCAGCAACAGAAGGCTTTTGTCCATCTAATGTCACAAATCAATGAAGCGTCAGAAAGAAATCACAGCACAAGCCATCATATACTCAATCTGAAATGTTAATCAATGAGTTTTATTCATCACAGATAAAACAGAAGTGTAGGACCTTCGATTACATTGGCCACCAAATCCACTGACATATCCGGTAACAATGACAGGTCCCCTGCCAAGCAAAGTACCCTCATCAAATGAAGTCCAATTTTGACAAGTTCGACTCAGCATAACAAAAGAGTGATTCAAAAAGCTTACCATTCGTCTGTATTTTTTCAAAAACATTGATGTCCATGCCTCCACAAAACATAGCACTTCCACCTGAAATTCAGCAGTGAACGCAAAAATCACTTGGCTGAAAACTGTGATTTTTATCAGAATCTGTGTATCAGTCAAGGCTATTCACCAGTCTTCATTTTCGGAAATAAGAGTTATATTTTGATCAATATGACAAACAGTTGGTAGGTTGAGCCAGAGTTAGAGTTGGGTCCCTCGGTTCATAAGTAAGTTGGAACTCTATCTCTAAATTCAAAACCTTAAAACAATGGGTGACCAAATAAGTGCACTTATAATGCATTCTCACTTCCTCTGCCCTTTCAACGTGGGACACTTGAACACGGGTAAAATACTCAATATTTCAACTGAGTCGGGTTAGTTTCAGTCGAATCATTCCAGCCATACTTCACTCAGTTTTAGGTCGATTAAATTTGGTGTGGCTCATTTCGAGGAAATACACTTCTGGTGAAGTCTGTCCATCAACAACAATCAAAACATGTTCAAGCTACATTTAGAAGGAAATTTTAGAGCACAACCATCCTCCACAACGAGCTAACACAAGTGCGCGAAATTGGCTAACAAACAAATGAGGTTCCATCATCCATCCTAAACCAATTGGTGATAGATGAGTAACCCACTAGTTTATAAACTACTCTCCTCACTCTAATTTTATAATTCTATCGATGTGGGACAATGTCCTATCACACACATGGGAATGTATAGACCTCAACACTACTAACGTCGTTCATTTTATATCAACCTCATTCCATTTTGAAATAATGTAAGGAAAAGTGAAAAAATAACAAATTTACCCTTAAATTAGAACGAGGATAATGTTATTACGTGGGAGGGAGTCGTAGTTAATTCTATCTATAAGGGTAGTATATTAAACTGTTCTAATTTTCCACACTATAATACTATAAGACGGCCATATGATGGGTCAAACACGGCAATTTTATGTGTTGAAGGTTCACATAAAAGATGGTTAGAAATTAGTAAATATTTCTTTGAGAGGTCTCACGACAAAATTACGGTAAGGTCGTCTCATAGAAGATTTTGTGCCCATCAACTCCATCAATACAAACACATCTTAATTTAACTAATCCACGAGGTAATTAAATTAAATTAAATTACAATAACTAGTGCAATAAAAACTGGAAGGAGGGTGTGATCATTGTTGTTAAACTACCGACCTGATTCCACGATCCAAAGAGTGGTGAAAGATCTTAAATTCTCAATGATCCTACACTAAATCGTTATTATACAAAATAAATCATACTCCATACTTATCATCCAAAAATGGAAACTAATAACAAATGAATTATACTCTCTCTGTCCCAATGAATTCTTTGTATATTCCATATTGGGACATCTCAACTCTCAATGAATTATTTACCTTTCTATTTTGGAATGTTTTTTTTATATGTAACTAGTTGGAAAGCCCGTGCGACACAGGCCGATTTTTAGTGACAATGATAATGATACCAAGTTAGAGGATTGAATAAATTTGTGAGACTACGCAACAGTAGAAAGTAAGTCGAAGGTAATAGTATGTCTAATAGTATGAAATGCTATCCACATACGTGAATTGTTTTTTTGGAGTCCATATATGCGGTAAACGTCAAATTAAATTATATGCGTACATTGTATTTAAAACTCGTAATATATCTCTTTGGATCATCTTCTTATAATAATCTTTCAATGTGGTACAATTATACTATACTTCCTCCTCCTTCTATCTTCTTCCATATTCTATTTTTGTCCGTCTTTCTATCTTCTTCCCATCGCAAATATTTTTTTTATTTGATCCAACATTTTTACTATATTAACCTCACCTTTTACTTATAATTACAATTATAGAAGGGAGAAATATTTAATTTATACATATGACGTTATTCTTTCAATGACATTATTCTTTCAATGTGAGATTACATAATTTTATAGTCTTAAAAGTTCTTTAATTTTTGTCGATATTTAAGGACGAATTATACAATGAAAATTCATCGCCCTATTATATAATTTTTTGATGTGAGATAGAGTTTTTCTCAGACTCAAAAGATGTTTGATTAATATATATGGACGAGTGATTACTCTTATTTATAATATAGAATTTAATCAGTTCATCATAATTTTTCGATGTGGATAATTTTACTTAATTTTATAGTCTTAAGAGATTAACGATCAAAAGATTTTTTTGTTGATATCTAAGAACGAATGATTATTCTTATTTATATTATAGAAATTTATCACCTTAATATAATTTTTCGATGTGAGATGATTTTACTATTTCTACATGTAATAGATTCGTTACTTTTTCGAGCAAATAATATGAAATCCATAACTTTATACTCATAATAATTTTTCAATATGAGAAAATTTCACATACGTTTATAGTCTTAAGAGCTTTTTTAAGACTCAAAAGAGAAATTTTCACTTAAATTTATTATAGTCTAAGAGTTTTATGTTTGGACCAATGTGCGAAATTCATGACTTTGTAATAATTTTTCAATATGCGAAATTTTACTTAAATTTATAGTCTTAAGAGCTTTTTTAAGACTCAAAAGTGCGGATAATTTTACTTAATGAAATTTATGGTCTTAAGAATTTTCTTTAAGACCCAAAAGTGTTTGTTTTTCCATCTAAGTTATTAAGAACAAACGATTACTCATATTTATATAATAGAATTCGATCACCATATTGCAAACGAATAATTTCTCTAAATTATGATATCTCATCATAATTTTTCGATGTGTGATAATTCTACTTAAATTTATAATTCTAAGAACTCTTTTTAGGACTCAAATTTAAGAACTCTTTTAAAGATTTCTGATTGATATCTAAAGACGATGATTACTTTTATTTATATAATAGAATTTCATCATTTTTTGTAATTTTTCGATGTGGGATAACTTTTACTTCAATTTATAGCCTTAAGAGAAGTATTATAAGATTCAAAAGATTTTTTATTAATAGGTACCTAAAAACGAATAATTTCTCTTATTGATGATGTAGAATTTTATCACTTCATCGTAATTTTCGATGTGGATTAATTTTACTTAACTTTATAGTCTTAAAAACTTCTTTTAGGACTCAAAAGGTTTCTCGATATCTAAAGACGAATGATTGCTTTTACTCCGTATTTATACATAGTAGAATTCACCACCTAATTATAATTTTTCGATGTGGGATAATTTTATTTAAATTTATAGCTTTAAGAGCTTTTATAAGACAATTTTTTTTGTTAATATCTAAAAATGAATGATGTCTCTTAGCTTATTCGTGATATAAAATTTTATCACCTCATCAAAAAATTTCGATATGTGATAATTCTACTTAGTTTTATAGTCTTAAAAATTCTTTTTAGAATTCAAATTTTTGGTTAATATCGAAACACATTTCTCTTTTCCATCAGCTTACGGTTCTAAGAGCATTTTTAAGAGTCAAATTTTTTTTTAACTGATATCCAAGGACAAATGATTATTATTATTATACTCATCACCTCATCATAATTTTACTCAAAAAAACATTTTTTACTTAAGTTTAGATATAGTCTTAAGAACTCTTGTAATAATTTTACTTGAGTTTATAGTCTTACGAGGTTTTTTTAAGACTCAATTGAGTTTTGGAAGATATCAAATAATGAATGATTAGTCATATTTAAGGACGAAAGATTACACTTATTTACAATATAGAATTCCATCAGCTCATCCTAATTTAGAGAAATGATTACTTTTATTTGTATAATAGAATGTCATCGTCTTACTGTAGAATTGGTTACTCTTATTTCTTATTTATAATATAGAGTTTCATCACGTTGTTATAATTTTTCGATGTGAGATTATGTTACTTAATCTTGTAGTCTTATTAAGATATTTTCTAAGACTCGAATGTTTTTTATTGATATTTAAGAACGAATTATTAGTCTTATTTATAATATAGAATTTCATTATCATAATTATTTTGATGTTGGATAGTTTACTGTCTTAAGAGCTACAAATGATATTACTCTTATAATATAGAATCATCATCTTAGTTTAATTGTGGGACAATTTTAAGTTTGTAGTCTTATTATGAGTTTTTTTAAGACTCAAAAGTTTTTTGGTCGATATTCAAAAACAATGATTACTCTTATTTATATCATAAAATTCCATAACCTCATCATAATTTTTGGATGTGAGATAATCACTTTAAGGTTATAATCTTAAGAGTTCTTCAAGATTCGAAAGATTTTTGGTGGGTATCTAAGAACGGATTATTACTCTTATTTATAATATATAATTTTATCACCTTATTATAATTTGTCGATGTAACTTTAATATCTTTATAGGTAATAAATTCATCACTTTTTCGAGCAAATAATACGAAATAAATTATATGAAATTTATACTCAAATGAAAGCATTTTCTACCAAGAATCTAATTATTTTATTTTTATAATTTTTTTTAAGATAATTTTTTGTTAAACGAAATTTAAAGGTTTTAAGATGAAAATTATAAAACAATCACCATAATATAATGGATTATATATATTATTATAATAATTAAAATATTCTCTACTTGATTTTTTTTATTATTAATTATACTTTCCTAAATTGAGTTTTGATGCAACGGACTAATCATATCGCTCGAAAAGTTCCTTCTATATATATATATTGATTTGACATTCCTCATAAATTTGGCTCCACATGTCACCTCATCATTGGACTTCTCTCCCCTTTTTGCCAAAAATAAAGACAAACAATTAATCGGAACGGAGAGAGTAAAAGTGATAACAAATGACTGAGACGGGAAGATATTACACACTAGAGTCACTACTTTTATTTTTCTATAACAATTACACACTTGTCATTGCTTTGACACTATTTTAATGGTAGTGACCCCAATTGTCATTAGTTTACAATAAAAGCAACTCCTAGTGTCCCGGTTTTTTTTTATGGAAAGACGGGATTTTATATCATATCAATTTCTGTGATAGCATCCGGGCAATTCGACACATACAACGATTCATCCCCACTCTCCGCACACAATCTAGCGACATGGTGTGCAACAACATTTCCCGTTCTTTTGACATGAGACCAACGACAACTAATAAAAAATTGTTTATAAGACAAAATATCCAGTATGTGGAGTCCTATCTGATTCCGTGGTGAGCTATCCTTCCTTATCGTATCGATACAATTTTGGAGTCACAGTTAATAGTTCACATTTTCCTCCTTTAGATGTATTAGTCAATAGTTCACACTTTTCTTTTGAGTAAATTAAAAATTACCCCTTTTAAAATACCAATTTTAAAATTTACTCCTCTTTGAATTTTTTGTTAAAAATAATTCCCAAAATGTTCAAAAATGCTCTCAAATTTATTTTTAGGACGAAAATGCCTTTGGCCAGAAGGCGAGGTGAAGTAATATGATATAAAAAAATTAGGGGCATTTTTGTCCAAAGATTATATTTTGGAGTAATTGATAGATTTTGGGAGGTACCCAAATTTCAAAAGGGAGTAAATTTTAAAATTTGTATTTTAAAAGGAGTAATTTTTAATTTTTACTCTTTTCTTTTTAGTAAATTTTACTCTCTACTTTTACTTTTTAATAAAGAAACGTTAATTTTCTCTCACTACCTTAAATTTTGTATATAAAACAAATGTGATTTATCTATTGAGATGGAGGAAGTACCTTACATTCCTCTACTTGAGATTACTCCGTATTTTAATTAATTTTTTTAAGAATTGTGGGAAAAGGAAGGGTGAAAGTGTAACAATAAGACGTGGATGGAGGTCAATAAGCGTGTTGCCTAGTGGTTAAAACTTGTGATTATTGGTCCAAGAGCTGGTTAAAACTTGTGATCATTGGTCCAAGAACGCACCAAAATGGTAGCGGTTGCGGGTTACCTCGTTCATTAAAAAAAAAAGACGTCGAGGGACTAGGGAGTATTTAATTTTAGCACTATAGTTATGTACAGTATTGAAGTTAATTTGTAGTGCTCGTATCATATGATATGATCCGAACAGAACATCGACTCGATCCTAGTTACTTGATTAATGCAAAGTAGGAGGCCGATCCTAGAACAACTTTGGGTGTGATATTATACTGCAAACTATAGGTTTGGTAAGAGAGTTACCAGTGAGGACGATTGCTTTGACGTCTTTTCTGTTCATGGCTTCAACATATTTAAGCTTCAATTCGCGAATCACTACAAACATTCCACAAATTAAATACGAGTATGAACATTTATTTATCGACGGCACGGCAGATTAATAATTACTCCACTGGGACTGGGACTGGGACATAAACAAAAAAGAAGAACTAACACGGAATAGCAAGAGCATTGACGGGAGGATTGATGAGAGTGATGACCGCAACGCCGTCGCTTCCAACTTCCACCCTTACTCCACTTCCCGCCATTTCTTCAATCCAAAGAAATTGATACTTTTGTAAGAAGAGGAATCGGATACTATGAAGTATGAATCACAAGTACAGTATGGAAGAGTGGAGTAGTGGAGTTTTAGTCAACAATGGGAGATCTGTGGACTTCGGTCAAGTCAAATTCGGCAACACCAACTTTGACTCTTCATCGCTGACCGTTGACATGTAATACGGAGTATTAGCTGAGTTTCTAATATTGCTCCATTTGTACTTTGGGTTGAAAATAAGTAAGCGAAAATGAGTGGTTAAAAAAGAAAGGAGTAAGAGAGAGAATTTGGTGGATAAATATGAACCACAAATTTATAGCCAAAAATAGAAAATGGGTAAAAGATCAGACTCAGCCTAAAAAGAAAAATGGGGGCAAGGTTAGAAACTCGGAGAGAGCATACTTTTGTTATCTCCTCAAGTTGTGACTAGTAGAGGTGGCATTTCATCGACCATCGTGTGTAGAGCTGAAGTTGACACGATCTGTTAAATTTACCTGATAGAACTCCTTTATGATCCGTTAACCGATATAACACAATGACTGGTGAACTAAACCCAAACTTAACCCAACCCAATTTAAATCCGACTCAATAAGATTAACGATCAGACAATTACGTAGTATTAAACTTAAAGATTGATTCAAATAAAAGTGATTTAGGCTATATATATATATATATATATATATATATATATAGATAGGTTCACATAAGACCAACAACTGTTCATAAGTTCCAGTGTTAAAGTTACACAAAAAGTGCTTAAAGTTAGACGAGATGAGTGTTAAAGTTGCACTTTATCACTTGAAGTGATAACAGTGCTAAATGTTATAGTTACATATCAAACTTGAACAAATGCAACTTTAACGTATGTCATCTTGAACAAATACAAGTTCGGTACGAACCGTCCGAACTATATAACATGGAAAAAACACGCGCAATTCATCTGTTCATCCATCGTTCTTCTCCAATTCACCTGTTCATCCATCTTTCTTCCCCAGTTCACTCGTTCTTCCCCAATTCATCCAAAGACAAGTTCGACACTCTTAACCTCAATTCATCAGGTAAATCAATTTCGCGCTACTGTTACTCCATTTTTTCGATTCCTCGATTTCTTAGGTTGAATCTGTTTGTATTTAGGGTTAGCTTACTCAGGTGAATCGATTCCTCGATTTCTTATGCTGATCATTTTTTTATGTGACACTCTCATCCTCTATTTTGGGCTAGCTTACTCCATTTAATTCAATGATTAGTTTAATTTCATCTATTTCTGCTGTTGTTGTTGTCGATTTCATGTATTGCTGTTGCGCTTGTTGTTGATTTCGATTTAGGGTTAGCTTACTCGATTTCATTTACTTGTTACTCGATTTCGTCTCGATTTTTTACAGTGTTGACATGCTTTTGTTTCTCGTTGTGTGTCTGTTCGTACCTTGCCGTTGTTCGAGTACGAGTTATTATTGTCCATGTTCGAGTACGTTATTATTGTCCATCATATCAGCATTTGACAAACCTTAGTCTTCATTAAGAAACATGCTGCTGTAATTAGAAGTCGACTTTGACCGTGTTCATTTGCTTTGTGTATGATATGACCATGTTCATTTGCTTTGTGCATTACAGTTAATTTCTTATTGTAGGCAGTCATACTACTCGAAAAAGTAGCAGAGGATCATATTACTGTATCTGAAACCTCAACTCAAAAGGTTTGAGGACCATTTTGGTTTATGGTTATCAATTATGCATGATTTTATGGGCAAACAACAAGTACTCTATAAATTAGTTTTATACAATTAACCGATTTAAATTAACAAAGGAATAAACGAGAACTCATCTATTTGAAATCGATTCATCGTCTTTTTTATTGGATGATGGCTCTTCAACCCAAAAAAGAAAGAGGCGGTTAGACATAATACTAATTTACTGTTGTATCTCTCCCTAAGCAAGCATTATATAGCAGTTGTGGTATTGTTAATTTAATTCCCTTATTCTCACATTGGTTTACTTTGTTGTTTGCATCTCGATTTAGTGTATTGAGATATGGTCAATAGTTCTATTGTGGAGTATTGAGGATGACCTTCATTGCCCTACATCATTTAATTTTCTTGACCATTTTTTGATTTGCCTGCCTAACTTCAAACATTAAATACGTTCAAATCTAAGGTCAATTCCAGGTCACATGGTTTCTCAAATGTTAAAGATACTGCAACACTGCATGTTTATGTTTCAGGTGGCTAAAACCGTAAAATTAAATTAGTCACAATCGAGCTTTAAATAATGGTGTAATGAAGATGCATGATTATAAGATCAAACTGTTAACTGTAGTTTGTCGATACTCTTCGTCCTTAGAAATACTCTTTCCGTTTGTTTATAATCAAACTGTTAACTGTAATTGCTCATTTGTTTATAATCATGCACTTACACTTTTATCACCGTCTATTTACACTTTCTTTGTTATTATTCTTTAATTTATTACATAATTGTCCACTTACACGTGTTCACCATGTACTTACAATTTTTTACCATCTCGTTACACTTCTTCGTTATGATTCTAAACTCCAATTTACTGATGTAAATCGTTATAGTAAAGGCAACACATTTCTTAGTAAAGTTTTGTTATTCTGTACTATTATCATTTGACCTTCAGGATAAGTACATTTCTCACTTACATTTCTTCACCGTCTACTTACACTTTATCACCGTCTAGTTACACCTTCTTCGTTGTGATTCTAAACTCCAATTTCCTGATCTAAATCGTTATTGTTTTGTCAAATAATTTTTTTAGTATGTTATTCTTGTTGTTCGCTTAGAAATAGATTGTGAGAGTGTGTATATACGTACCCTTCTTTGTTATGTTTTTCATAATTACACTTGTGTTTGGCAGATATGAAGAATGTGCTCGCTATTTCAATTAACAAAAGAAAAAGAGGTGATAAAGAACATTTTTTGAAGATAAGGATGTCACCGAAAGATCTATGTAAATACCCTTAGATACACCTTTGTAATTATTTACAATAGATACACCTTTGTAATTACTTTTTGTCGGTTGTAATTATTTACCATTAGTTTCAGTGTAAATACCCAAGGAAGAATTTGGCAATGACATTACTAAGCGACAATAGTTGCGAAAGTGTTATTCGTTATGAATCAGGAACAAGGGTAGCCGCGTTTGATCGTCTTGAAGATTGGTTTCTAGTATATTTGACACTAACTTTATGATGCCCAACTCATCTTATAGTCATTTTAGTGTTTTTCCACTTTAGAGAAGTGTATGTGGCCGCCGTTAGAGAAGTGTATGTGACCATTTGACAAGTGTAAGTAGCCATTTGAGAAGTGTAAGTAGCCGTTTTGAGAAGTGTATGTGGTCATTTGAGAAGTGTAGGTAGCCGTTTTGAGAAGTGTAAGTAGCCGTTTTGAGAAGTGTAAGTGGCCGCTAGAAAAGTGTAAGTGGCCACTAGAAAGTGTAAGTGGCCGTTTTGAGAAGTGTAAGTGGCCGTTTTGAGAAGTGTAAGTGGCCGCTAGAAAAGTGTAAGTGGCCACTTTGAGAAGTGTATGTAGCCGTTTTGAGAAGTGTAAGTAGCCGTGTTGAGAAGTGCATGTAGCCGTTTTGAGAAGTGTAAGTAGCCGTGTTGAGAAGTGTATGTAGCCGTTTTAGTGTAAGTAGCCGTGTTGAGAAGTGTATGTAGCCGTGTTGAGAAGTGTATGTAGCCGTTTTGAGAAGTGTAAGTAGTTATTAGAAAAGTGTAAGTAGTTATTAGAGAAATGTAAGTAGCCATTTGAGAAGTGTTAGTGGTTACTAGATAAGTGTAAGTGGTCGCTAGGAAGTGTATGTAGCGACTAGAAAAGTGTATGTAGCGACTAGAGAACTAATGTATACGCCACATTGCAAGAAGCATTACCAACATTCATCGTTCAACTTCATGCGATCGGTCCATTTCTCCGTTCCTTATTTTCTTACACAAAAACAAATACATAATTTGATTAAAAAAAACTTCCATCATATACTAACAATCTGATTTTGTTTCCAATGCGTAAAGAGAAATTTCAGTCTAATATAATATCAAACCAACAAAAGTGGCCAACAAAAATGAACCCAATCGAAGTCAAACATAAATTGAAATTAAGCATAATCCAATTATAATCTCGTGACAAAATCCTCACTAATAAATGTCTTCACTTGCAGTAGTTGTTCCAAGTAATCAATCAAACTCTTCATGATAGCTGAAATATGCATAAACCTGTGACAAATGACATTGGACTTACATTGGTTAATCGGTTATATTACCGAAAATAAATTAATTTCATAATTTTAGATTGATGGATACTTACATTGGGCTTAATCGAACCACCCATTTCACAAAAATTCTACTCGCATCTTCTATAGAAAACGTTTCTGCATTGGATGAAAAAATAATAATTAGTTTATGAAGTAATGTTAACATCAATACAAGTCCCCAAAATAAATCAAAGAAAGTACCTGAATATTATACTACTTTTTAGTGATTCTTCCCGGACAATTTCTACTGTCATGGTTTGTCATTTCCCCACAAGGACGACAATTCCTTAGAGGCTTATCACGCTCCTCCATTGCCTTTGCTTTGTTAGACTTCAACCTTTTTCCAGACCCCTTATTTTTTGATTGTTTTGGAGGTATAATAGTAACTTCTTTAGGGATTTTTAAACCAATAAGCATCTCAATTTGAGCTTTCTTATCTTGACTTCCAACCTTCACTTGAAAGCAACTTCTCGTTGAAACTTTGAAGCAATTTGAACAGCTCTTGTGAATGCTCCTCGTCATCCTTAACAAGCGACACTGATGTGAATACTTCCGACCATAATTCACTTATAGCATTTTGCTTTGTATCAAGTGATGCACAATCCTCTTCTAAGGACGTCCCTACAAGATTAAAGATAGGGCGAAATGTTGCACATTTACTCCACCTAGTCAATAGATAATCAGAAGGTATTTCATCAAACCCCTTATTCTTCAACACACAAAGACAATGCCTACAAAGTACCCCAATCCTCTCAAACCTCTTGCATGAGCACACCACGTTTCTTCCATTAAAATCAACATCGTAAACCTTATTTGTGTTACGATCCAATATCGATACACGCTCCATGTCACCCTCTCTTGTGCTTTTGTCCACACCACAATGAAAACACGCCTCTTCCAACTCTTTTTGAAACTCACAGAAAGAAACATCCACACCATCATTTTTTGTAACATATTTCCTCTTCATTTCACACAATCTACTGAATCTAGTATCAGTATGTGCACAACATACTTCTCATCTTCCCCATAATAACTCTTCATCATACATATGCTTTAAAGATGACGGTATTGTGTTACTCGGGTTTAAACAATCTTTCACCTTGGATTACTACAATCAAACCTCATCATGGGAAAAACACACTGACTGCTGCAACTGGCAGGGGATAACCTGCCATGAAAACACGGGTCGCGTGGTTTCACTCGACCTCAACAGTGCTTATATCGAAGGTGCTATTGGAGATAATAGCACCCTTTTCCGCCTATATCATCTTCTCTCTCTTAATCTCGCCTATAACTACTTCATCGATTCTCTAATCTCCCCTAATTTTGGCCACTTTCCTCGAATCGATTGGTGAGAGTGATTTCTTCACTAAGCTAATCTCCTTGAATCGTTGAAAATTGAAAAACGATATGTTCATATGTATATGGAAATCCCGTCAATTTTCGATTAATTTCCCCCAATTTGATCAATTGATTACCCATAACAACAATTAGAGCAAAAATCGAAAATAACAACAGAACATGAACTACAGCAACGGAAATTACAGTAAAAAACCAAAAATTGAAAAAAGGAATAGTAAATCGCGTGTCGATTGGAGAATCACAAATACCTGGTGAATGATGTTGAATACTTGCTTGAGAAATCGATTGATTGTTGATGGTCGATTCTTGGGCTTGATTGTTGAGGGTCGAGTGCATAAAGCGCGTGGGTTCTGAATTAGGGAAGAATGGGATGAGCAGTAAAGAGGTTATGTTTTGAAATGCGCGTGTTTTTTTTGGGGGTTTATTATATAGTTCAGACGGTTCGGACCGAACTAAGGTTCAGACTGGATCCCTTCCCTATATATATACTCTCTCCTATTCTGAGTATTCCTCCCCAATGTTTTTTGGGGAGAAACCAAGGAGGGAGTAAAATAACAATAAAGGGGTAGATAAAGTAAGAGAGATGAATAGAAAGTGGGGTATGGAGTGTAAAAGGTGGGGTATAAAGTGAAAAGGTGTTGAGTTTAGGTGTGGAGGAAAAGAATAAAGAATTGAAGGAAGAATAAAGAACGATTAAAATTATTTCCAAAAAAGGAAAGTGGGAAGAAAACCAAACTAAGCTCAAAAAGGAAAGTGGGAGGAATACTCTGAATAGGAGGAAGTATATATATATATATATATATATATATATATATATATATATATATATATAATATATATATATATAGAGAGGAAGGATCAAGTGAGTCCACTTATCATAATTGAGTCCTTGAGTCCTCATCTCAACCCTTAAATTAGCATAGATTAATGGTTAAGATTGTTTTGTCAATTAAGGAAATAACTAACTAAATCTTGGTAAACATTTTATTTTTTTCTCTCTCCTTCTTAATTATCTTAATGCAAATCTTCTCTCTCCCATCAAATTTTTAACTGCATTTTTCTATCACACAACAAATGTGTCGTTTCATCTTCATTTTCACAAAAAAAAATCATCATTTCGTTACTGCCATGTTACTCTAACTCATACAATTTGTTATTCTAACTCATATAATGTGTTACTCTAATTCATGAATTGTGTTACTTTAACTCATAAAATCTGCTACGTTACATAATAGTGTCTTACAAAAATAGTACGTTGCAAAATGTATGTTTCTATTAAGGATACTCCAAAACAAAAATTATAAAACTCCATTATAATTCCAATTTTTCACACCTGTTAATCTAAGAACTTGATATTGATAATCAAATTATACTCATAAATTGTGTTACTGTAACTCATTATGTACGTTACTCTAACGCATAATGTGTGTTATTCTAACGCATAATGTATGTTATTCTAACTCATTTTACATCAATAAATTGGTACTGAAGTTCCAACTGAATCAACTTCATTACAATTCCAATGATTCATACCTGTTACTCATATGTGTTACTGTAACTCATTAAGTATGTTACTCTAACGAATAATGTATGTTACTCTAACAATATACTATCCTACTTAGAATTCTGCTTCTCCATCCTCCTCGTCCTCTTCTTCTTCTTCTTCATCATCATCGTCAGAAGCTTTGATTTAATCTAGCCATCGCACCATCTTTTCGTTGCTTGTGTACCTCCTCACATCGAATCCACAAGCCAATGCGTAGATTTTATAGAAGTTTACTGACTCATCCACGTCCTTGAAGATCTGCCATATGTATGGAGGAAACTCTCACCCACATCCCTACACCATTCATGTGCTTTTGCGTCTACTGAAAAATAATAACAGTGCCAATAAACGTGGCGAAAAAGAAACAATCAGAACTAGAAATATGGATTAAAGTAACAGATGACAAGAATTAAAGTAACAGATGAAGTGCATTGAAGTAACACTGGATTCAATTAACAGAGGATGTTTATACACCGGGTATAAATTAAAGTAACAGAGGTCAGACATTAAAGTAACAGATAGTGTGAATTAAAGTAACAGATAATGTTCATTAAAATAACACCAGGTATAGGTTAGTGCAAAAAATTCATATAATGATTAGAAATGAGAGTATGACGCAATATCTTTCTTTGAATGAGGGCGATATTCTTTGATATTGTTTCCTATTTTGAAGTCAATCACGTCCCATAATTATAGGAAGCAGTATCTTTATTTTTTATTTTTTATTTCTTTTTATATGGCGGTATTCTAAATCCTTTTTGTCACTCCAATGCATTACAGTAACAGATGAAAAGAACTAAAGTAACAGATGAAGTGCGTTAAAGTAACACGAGATTCAGTTAACATTATGTGTATTAAAATAACAGGTTAGTCATTAAAATAACAGATTGTGTATATTAAAGTAACACAGTATGTGCATTACAATAACTTCATATATTTGTTCGTGCGTAAAATTCATACAATGCTTAGACCTTTTTGTGTTACATTTTTGTGTTACTCTAATTAAAATTAGGTGTTACTGTAACTCAGAACGCATGTTACTTCAACACCGTGTTTGCTTCAATAGAAAACAAAACAATAGCATCAGTGAAGTTTAAGAAAAACCTAAAGAATAAACAAAACAATAACACGAGAGTAATAACAGACCATTGATATGAATCTATGAATAATCAAATGAATAAAATTCCACCTTTTAACAAATATAAAAATTTGGAATCTATACTAACAAGCGAGCAATGAACCAGATATGAATCCATGATGAATGAAATGACCACAAAAGCAATATCGACATGAAAATCGACGAAAAACATGAAAGCAAATTGATGCAAATTAGTCGAGATGATAAATAAAAACTGACGCAAAACATGAAAGCAGTAACGAAACTCACCATTGTTATAGTCGATGAATTGATTATCAACAGTTGATAAAGATATCGCGATCATTGAATCCATAATAACGGTATTTCGAGCACAAATTTGAATGAATGAACGTGATATTGGAAGCAATTTTTTTTTTTAGGTTTTTGATGAAAGTGAACGTGAATGAATGAGTGAATGAATGTGATGTTATTGTTTCCTAAAATTATGGGAGTTATTTTAAGAAACAATATCTTCCTTTTTTTTTTTAATACAAATATTAGGATGCATCTTGTCCATCGATTCTCATCCCATTCAATGGATGAGATGAGGACTTAGGGACTCATAAGAGCCTTACTCTATATATATATATATATATATATATATATATATATATAGAGGTAGGTTCAAATAAGGTCCACAGTTTTTTTAAGTCTATATTGAAGTTACAGATGACATACGCTAAAGTTGCATTTGTTCAAAATTGATATATATACAAATGCAACTTTAGCGTATGTCATCTGTAACTTCAATATAGACTTAAAAAAATTGTGGACGTTATTTGAACCTACCTCTATATATATATATATATATATAACTTGATACATTGGACATAATAACAAATTAATTAAACCAAATAATGATCAATAAATAAATTTAATTGGAAAATATTGAATTAATATGATCCTTCCCTTCATAACCAAACACACCATAACCAGGGACGGACCCAGGAAATTGATGTATATGGGGCTAATTTAATTGGAAAATATTGAATTAATAATTTTTTACATCGTATTATTATTAACAATATATTTTACGTGTCACTATCATAATATTTTAGGTAAACATGATTAATTAAAAAACTTGTTTTTAGATTGTAGCATTATAATATGAGTACTCGTATAGCCGTATCCTCTTTATATTAAAAGAGAAATCACTTCCCAATTTTTAAGAGCATCTGAGGCTAGCATTTTGAAATAGGTCTCATTTTTTACACTTTCGACTTTTCATCTAATGTGAACGCAATGTTGTATGCATATAGACTAAATGCCTCAAATAAGCCGTAAATGTCCTCCAAAAAAGAACAACCACAGGGTTCGAACCCACGCCCTTTGAAGAGAATCCCATCTTACCTAACCACTGAGACAACTCGCTGACTGTGAGAAAATAGTAGAAAAAACATATACTACCTTTCAGAATTGTGGTTAATTGCTCTTCATAATTGCACCTCTTCATCTTCTCACTTCCTCATTAATTGATCAATCAACTGATCAAATACATCTCGAAACCTGGTCAATTCCTCTTCACCTTTGTCAATTGGTCATTGTACTCATCCTCCTCGAAAATGCATCACTCATTCATCCTCTTCGAAAATGCATCATCCATTCACCCCCCTCGAAAATCAGATTCTTCATCACTGATTCCTCTCTGAAATTGTGATGCCATTTAATGCCGTCCCATCGTCTCCACAAGCCCTAAATTACTTCCGCCACAGGTACTATATATTGCTGTAACCCGGTTAGTGCAGTTTCCGTATCAGCCATCAAATCGTTTGTGAACTCCTCTGTTGTATCACTATTATTTTTCCCCGTTTTATTTACCATGTCTGATGTACGTCGTGAGTCAATTTCCACACTATGTGAGGGTGTGCGAGTGAAGGATCTAAATGTTAGGGTAATCAATAGATGGAATAGACTAAATTTTAATGACAAATCCGTCACCGACTCAATTGAGTTGCTGCTTATTGACGAGAAGGTTGTTTTCTAAGTAGTATCGATGCATAGATGTAGAGAGTGATTATGTTTTACTCCATTTGCTTTATATTTTGTTAATCTTTTTGCTGTTTTTCTATATCAGGATGACTTGGTCCAAGCTACTATCAAGAAATCTTTGATTAGCAAATTCACGGACAAATTCATATTGAAGGAGGCGTACAACATCCGTAGTCTCACCGTGACGTCTAACACCGGATCGGAGCGGGCTACTTCCCATGCCTATAGGCTCCAAGTTGAATTCTCGACAAGGGTTAATCATTTGCCTAAAAATTCATCAATTCCTTTCAACATATACCGCTTCGCGAGGTTTGAAGACATCGTCAATGACAGAGTACCAATGAATTAGTACATAGGTCTCCATTATTCCTCCTTTTGCCTGTAGTTAATTACACACTGTCACTTTCAAAAAAATTCTGACCTTTGTCATGTTATGAAATGGTTAACTGGTTTTGCAGATATCGTTGGCAAGGTGTACTTGAATGCAGGAAACAAAGAGGGTTTACAAGTGCAGAAAAATCAAGCTCGAAGATGTCGAGTATGTACCCTTATTGGATTCTTAATTTAGTAACTCTGTTTTCAGGCTTTCACCCATTTTTGCGTGTACTTGAATTCGATCTGTCAAGCATTAACCGCTTACTCTTTTCTTTGTTTACTCTAGTGGTGTTGTTCTTCAATGCACACTTTGGGCTCCTCATGCCACCGAACTCCCGGAGGTTTTGCAAGTTCTTCCATCCCCACAGCAGTCTAAAGTTGTTGTTCTCAAAGGTGTTGAGACGAGGCTGTTTGACAGTAAGCTACTTCTGCAGAATTGAAGTCATCTCCTCCTTCCTAACGCGAGTATTTAGTTAATTTGATATATACCTTGGTTGTTCATTTGATAGATACTTCCGCCGCCACAGGTACTATATATTGCTGTAACCCGGTTAGTGCAGTTTCCGTATCAGCCATCAAATCGTTTGTGAACTCCTCTGCTGTATCACTATTATTTTTCCCCGTTTTATTTACCATGTATGATGTACGTCGTGAGTCATTTTCCACACTATGTGAGGGTGTGCGAGTGAAGGATCTAAATGTTATGGTAATCAATAGATGGAATAGACTAAATTTTAATGACAAGTCCGTCACCGACTCAATTGAGTTGCTGCTTATTGACGAGAAGGTTGTTTTCTAAGTAGTATCGATGTATAGATGTAGACAGTGATTATGTTTTACTACATTTGCTTTATATTTTGTTAATCTTTTTGCTGTTTTTTTATATCAGGATGACTTGGTCCAAGCTACTATCAAGAAATCTTTGATTAGCAAGTTCACGGACAAATTCATATTGAAGGAGGCGTACAACATCCGCAGTCTCACCGTGACGTCTAACACCGGATCGGAGCGGGCTAATTCCCATGCCTGTAGGCTCCAAGTTGAATTCTCGACAAGGGTTACTCATTTGCCTAAAAATTCATCAATTCCTTTCAACATATACCGCTTCGCGAGGTTTGAAGACATCGTCAATGGCAGAGTACCAATGAATCAGTACATAGGTCTCCATTATTCCTCCTTTTGCCTGCAGTTAATTACACACTGTCACTTTCAAAAAAATTCTGACCTTTGTCATGTTATGGAATGGTTAACTAGTTTTGCAGATATCGTTGGCAAGGTGTACGAAATTGGTCCAATGCAGGAAACGAAGAGGGCTTACAAGTGCAGAAAAATCAAGCTCGAAGATGTCGAGTATGTACCCTTATTGGATTCTTAATTTAGTAACTCTGTTTTCAGGCTTTCACCCATTTTGCGTGTACTTGAATTCGATCTGTCAAGCATTAACCGCTTACTCTTTTCTTTGTTTACTCCAGTGGTGTTGTTCTTCAATGCACACTTTGGGGTCCTCATGCCACCGAACTCCCGGAGGTTTTGCAAGTTATTCCATCCCCGCAGCAGTCTAAAGTTGTTGTTCTCAAAGGTGTTGAGACGAGGCTGTTTGACAGTAAGCTACTTCTGCAGAATTGAAGTCATCTCCTCCTTCCTAACGTGAGTATTTAGTTAATTTGATATATACCTGGGTTGTTCATTTGATAGATACCTGGATTGTGCAAACCACGTACAACGCCACAACTTTTGAGTTTAATCCAGCAATACCCGATGTCGAAGCTTTTCAGGAGAGGTTTAACATTGCATTCTCCTTTTTATTGTACACCTTGAACTCTTCCACCTCTATCGTGATAATAGCTTTCATTCTTTTCAGTCTATCATCTCAAGCTCCTAGCAACTCACTCCAAGTAATCGAGGAAGGTGCGGAGGAAGAGAGTTTCAACTTGCCCGTTGACGGTGTTCTATCAATTTCACAGATTGTTGAAAACGAGAAGGTAGGATCCCAAACCGTGAAACGTGTCACTATCACTTTCAGTTTTTCTATCTTTTCATTTTTTAACGGTGTTTAGTTCTTAACAACCAGGCTGGGTCGTTCTACACTGTCGCAAAGACTGTCGACATAGATTCATCTGCGGGATGGTACTATCGCAGTTGCAGGTCTTGCAGGACGAAAACAGTGAAGAACGACAGGGGTAGGTGGGTTTGCAAGAACCCCGGGTGTGATGGAAGCAAAAATGGGTACATGAGTTGCAATTCGAAGTAATTCTAAGACTTGCACTGTGCAATTTGTATTTCCTTTATGCCCCCTAATCAAGGATTTCCTATGTCTAATTATTTTTAAATTCGTCACAGATTTCAGTTGAAGTTTGTCGTCCAAGATTTCTCCGGGATAGGGTGTAATTTTGTTGTCTTTGATAATCAAGTGGAGCAGTTCCTTGATACCACGACTATTGAACTTATTGCTAAGATGGAAAAGGTACGTCTCCTCTACTAAACTATGCACCTTCATTTATGATTCTTCTAGGTCAACGTTTTCATTCTAAATTTCACCTGAATGTTACTCTTAGGATGGAGAAGGTCATTCCATGCCCAACGAGCTTTCCATTTTCCTTGATCAACGTTATCTATTCAAGATAAAAATAGATGAGAACTTCAATGTCAATCAATTTTCCAAGTCATACACTGTATCGTGGATATCCGACGACGTTGAAAAGATCCACAAGTGGCACATGACATACGAGCAAGCCCTTAAGGTATGCACACACTGATCTACATTAACATTGCAGTTATTTATTTCGCGTTTATGAATGCCTCAATGGAACGCAACTTTCTGACGAGAATTATAATCTAGATTGAGATGGACAACTACACTTCGATGGCGAAGAATCTCCGGCGTAAGTCAACCCCTTCAGGCAGTCAAACCAGGGAAGACGCTGTTCCAGAAATTTCATTGAGTGGCTCTAAAGACATTGACGCAACACCTACTGAACCACTGCACGAGCCGGTACTTTGCTCATATATTTATGCGACTGCGTCTAACTTTGTTTCTACAACACAAATCTCTTACGTATCACACATCTTCTAATCGCCTTCGTACTTTGTTTGCAATCAGGTCATCGATTGTGAGACCGCCTCAACATCATCTAGGATTACACCTTTGAAGAGGAATGGAGCCGCAGTCGAAGTGCAGTCCTATGATCTAGATGCCCTTGCAGAAGACACTGCATCTGCCACTAAGCAGATCCTGTCGATAAAGAAGGAAAAAATAGCTTGACAGAATTGTTTTTTGTTTGTCTTTGGAAAACTATTTACCTAAGTCTCAGCTTTTACATCTTTTTAAATTTGTCTTCAGACGTTTAAACGCTCTTCACCATTACACTGTGGTGATCTTATTTGCCAGTTGAGACATTATCATTTACCAAATTATTTTGATAAGGACTACATTTTCGTTCTTTGTTTTGGTGATGCTTTGAACCTTTATGTTCACCCCATTTTTGTTACATCCCTAGCATGTTTTGTCGTCTGATTATTGTTGCAGGTTACAGGTTAATTAGCATATTCGGGCTTTACTCTTCACCAGGCTCACCCATCTCTTATTCAGGATCGACTAACGAAGAACATTGTCGCTGAATTGATACAGTTTTGATCATTGTATTTTGTGTAACGTATTTTGATCACCTTTCCTGTTAACTATGTAATGTATTTTTACATAATGTTAATACATAAGTTTATATATGTAAACATTTTATGTTATTTTATATATTTGATGTAAACATTGGGGTAATGTATTTTTCTCAAGTTTATACACCTTTCTAATGTCATGCTGTGTACATCATTTTGTGTCCACTTTACAGCTTTGTCATCATATGGTCATCATACGGAGCACTTTCTGAAAATGTAAGCAGAAGGAGCTTAAGTTAATTGAAATGAACATATGTACAATAATTGAACTTAATTAGGAAATTAAGAAAAAGGACCTTAAGGGTCGCAGTTTATGTTGGCATTTTACGTTAGCTGTGTATTACGGTACAACGTTGAATTTTTATACTCCAGTATGTAAGCATCCTATACTACACTGTCTACTATGGTACAACGTTCAGTTTCTATACTCCAGTTTCGTAATCCCCATTTTAAAATATAAACCAGTTTTCGTAAATCATGCGTATTAGAATGCCCCATTTTCAATTATTTGTACACCCATTGGACGTTAAGAGTAACTTGCCCTCTCAGATTTCTCCAAAGTACATTGTCTCTTCGTTATATTTGGTAATCATGTCTATATTACCTATTTTTTCAAAAATTTACAAGTCTTTTTTCGTGAAATTATCCTATGCGTAACTGAACTTTCACTGCTTTTTTACAGCTGCGTGGAATTCTCTTCAAAATTGTCGGATTTCCTTTGTAGGATGAACAAGACTGACTACACAGGTCCCTATTGTGATCTTCATTCACATTTACTCCATTTATATTAATTCACCATGATTTCAATTGAAGCCATGACCCCTCGACTTCAGATTCTCATTGTCCCAAACAATTAAATTTGTTACACAACTTCCAATCATATATAGTTGTATAAATTTTTTATCTTTCAATTTTCGTGAACACTAACATCATCTAAATTAAGAAAAATGGATCGTGATCTGAGTCTAAATGCAGATATAGTTAAGTCGGGTAATTCTAAGAGAAAATCTGCTAACCTTTGCGAAAATGCAGGCAGTAAGGGGAACACAACACGGAAGAAAGCACTTAGGAACGGTAAGCACATTTAAC
Organism: Agrostemma githago; assembly: GCA_958450325.1. Classification (NCBI taxonomy): domain Eukaryota; kingdom Viridiplantae; phylum Streptophyta; class Magnoliopsida; order Caryophyllales; family Caryophyllaceae; genus Agrostemma; species Agrostemma githago. Next base: position 57,117,994 of record OY288245.1, on the reverse strand, counting down.
GGAAGATTTCATCCATTTTTACAGTTTGTTTACTACCTGATAACCACCATTTGTAATGAAGTTAACGACTATTTTTTCTTTCATTAACAATTGTCAGTTCGGAGGTCTCCTTTCAAAGATGTTACGAACACAGTCAACAGTCATGCGACCGGTCATGATTCAGGAACACCACGCTGCAATATTCGGTCTGATCAATGCACACCTTCGAATGAGGGTTGTAGGTCTTTAAACCTTCAATGTAGACCTTCAACGTCTCTGCCAGGGAAGCGTCTGTTAGCAGAGTTTCCAGACCAAACGACCGCACCCGGAAATGAGGCCTCAGGTACAATTCTCCGACAGTAAGTTGTCCGTATGCAATTATCCACTGAATGTGTGCCCTAACAGTGCTTACAAATTAAAGTTGATTTTATTTTCCGAATTCAAATGTAGGTTCGTCACCTACAACAATCCCCCTAGATGAGTTTGAAACATTTGATCGAGATAAAGATCTTTATAAAGATGGTATTCCTTTTCATTAATCAGTTTGCATTGTTCTACGTTTTTCTGTATATCCTCTCTTTCTATCTGCATTGTCTTTTCATGTAACGTTGAGGATTTCACTCCGCAACAATTGGTCTCGAGAAGTACCTCATTAAATATCTCATAGCACAGCAAGCACGGAGGGATATGAAACATATTTTGGCTGACAGGAGGCAGGGACATAAATCGTATCAGGATGCCATGTACACTAATAATGATCCTTATCGTGAGTGGCGTACAAAACTTGCGCGTCGTAAACATGTCGTCAAGTTCAGGGAGCGTAGGGATAGTAGCTTACTGCAGACGTCGCCGGAGCCAATGTTTTCTTCTCCTTTTTCTGAACTTACGGAGGGTAACATCCCTAACTCAATTGTAAAAGACCTTCTTTGCACTTTAATTTCCTATTTTATTTACTGAACCTGTTACCCAATGCGTTTATTCGTTAAATATGTCAGCTTCGATTGGCCGGGTGGTTGAGGATATACGGCAGTCATGCGTAACTGAAATTAGAACGCCACAAAATTTAGCGTCCAATGGGAGGTTTACGCAATCGAGTCACCGTGATTTGATCATTAATAGCCTAGCACGTGACATATTTGGTGGCCCATCCACTGAAGACAGCCAAGAAATTACAGGTTTGCCAAACACACACAACATTATGCTGCAGTTTATATATTTTTCGTTAATAATAGTTCTTCAAGTTTTGCAACTGCGTGAAGGGTGGGAAGGGTATGAGGACATAGACGACCCTGTCTACAGCTGTCAGAGGTGTTCTGCTCAAATGTGGTACGGGGAGCGTGACAGGATGGATCGTAGACCGTTAATTCCAACATTTTCGATGTGTTGTAAAGACGGTGTGGTGGAATTACCATACCTTACGGACCCCCCTCTGCTAATAAAGCATCTACTCCACGGTGATCATCCCAAGAGTCGACATTTTAGGGATAATATTTGGATGTACAACTCCGCTCATTCATTCACATCAAGCGGAGGCAAGATAGACCATTCTGTCAACGAAGGGAGGGGCCCCTACACATACAGGATTGGCGGCCAAAATGGTCATTTCATTGGGAGCCTACTGCCGGGTTCTGATGAAACTCCAAAATTCTGTCAGCTGTACATTTACGATACTGGTGAAGAACTGAACAACAGAAAACGAGCTTTTAGGTAATAGACTACAACTTCACTGCTCTACAATTTCATTGCAAAACATTTTCATAAACTCATATATAAACGTTACTTTTAAATTGTTCACCGTCTAGGGGGCAGTCCAATAGAGTGGACAGGTTTGATGATGACCTTATGCTTGATCTGAGGTGCATGATAGATGAATACAATCCGCTAGCTAAGTCTTTTCGAATGGCGAGGGATACCATATTAAGCCGACAGGATAGCGTTGAGGTTAGGCTACGACTTATCGATGGATGGCATACAGATGGTCGCACATACAATCGTCCGTCCGTGTCGGAAGTAGCTGCGATTATTGTCGGTGACATTGATGAGGCCATTGAGAGCAGGGACATCGTCGTTGTTGAAAGGTGCGGACGTCGGCAACGAATATCTGAACTTCACCTATCTTACCTCGCACTTCAGTATCCACTCTTTTTCCCGCACGGGGAGGACGGTTACCGACTAGGAATTAAGCATTGCCAAAATTCTATTGAATCCAGTCGTAATCCAGAGACAGCCCATAATAAGCTTACTTTGAGAGAGTGGTTCGCATTTCGTCTGCAGGATCGTCCATCTAATGTAGAACCTGACACTTTGTTGCGTGGAGGTAGGTTATTCCAGCAATTGATTGTTGATGGATACACAATGGTCGAAGCTCAACGTACTACTTACCTGAAATTCAATCAGCCTAAACTTAGATCCGAGAATTACAAGCAGCTGAGGAATGTTGTCGATAATGGAGAAACAGACACTTCATCTCAAGGTGTTAAGTACATTCTTCCGTCGAGTTTTGTCGGTGGTAAAGGCTACATGAGGGAAACGTATCAGGATACGATGATAATATGTCGGTGGTGTGGTTACCCCGATTTGTTTATAACATTCACGTGCAATCCCAAGTGGCCAGAAATTACACGTTTTGTAAAAAGCAGAGGACTGCAGCCCGAGGACAGACCCGATATAGTTTCCCGCGTATTCAAGCAGAAGTTGGATCTTCTAATGAAAGACTTTGGGGAGAATCACGTCTTTGGACAAAGTAGGGTTGGTATATTCATTCTGACATCCACTCTTTCTCATTTTAATTGTAATTCTATGTACTTTATTATTGTGACGTTGATATTAATTTATGATTTGCATTTGTGTCCACAATAGAGTTTCAGAAGCGAGGTTTGCCCCATGCCCACATACTGCTATTTCTCGAGAGGGAGGACAAGTTCCCCGAGGCGTCCGATGTCAACGCGGTTATTTCTGCAGAAATCCCTGATCCATCGGAGAAGCCATCTCTATATGAAGCAGTTAAGGATTTAATGATCCATGGTCCCTGTGGCCTCGCGAATCCTAATTCACCGTGTATGGTGAACGGTGTATGTACTAAAAGATTTTCAAAGGCATTTTGTGAACGCACCATTGTTGATGGTGACGGTTACCCGATGTACCAGAGAAGGGACAACGGTATTAGAATTGACAAGGGTGGTGTGAGCGTTCAGAATGGTTTCGTTGTCCCTTATAATGCCGACTTGCTCACCAGATACCATGCGCACATAAACGTGGAGTGGTGTAATCAGGCAAGATCCATTAAATATCTATTCAAGTATGTGAATAAAGGTTATGACAGAGTTACTGTTGGTGCATCTGTCAGGACAAAACCCGACGAAGTTGATCACATCCAGGAATACTATGACTGTCGGTATGTATCACCGTGCGAGGCCGTATGGCGTATCTTTTCATTTGAAATTCATTATAGGACTCCTCCAGTACTTCGTCTTGAGTACCATCTGCCGAACGAGCAGAATGTCGTATACAATGACGATGACCCGCTTGAAGAAATCGTTGTAAGGTCGAACGGTGCTAGAACGAAGTTCACCGCTTGGTTGGAGTACAACGCAAACCATTTGGAGTCCAGGGGGTTGACATACACCGAGTTCCCAACCAAGTACGTTTGGCAGAGAGAGGGCAGGTGTTGGACCCCCCGTAAGAGGGGTCTTAGCCTTTGCAGAATGTATCATATGTCTCCAAACGGGGGAGAACGATACTACATGAGGTTATTACTGAATTTTGTCCAAGGTGCAACATCTTATGAGGACATTGATGGGAGGGATTTGTCGTGGAACCCCAACCGATCAAATAGAGTAACCGGCTATTCCTACGGTAGATAGGGCAAGTCGGGTCGAATCCACGGGGACGGTAAGAGGGGTCTAGACTAGGTCGGCCCAAATACTAGACTAAGTCAACGAGCTACACTAAAGAATGATAGAGGGGAAGAGAACTAGACTAAGGACTATGACTAAGGAAAGCAAACAAAGGAGAAAGGGCTAGGATTAGGTCGGGGTCAAAGGGGTAACGGAGTGGTCGAGGGAGAACTAGAGAGGAGGAGGTAGTAGGGTGATCTAGGTCGGTCCGGGCTCTCGCAACTTAGACCAACCTAGAGGTTCCACCTAGAACCCATCGAGGCGACACACACGACAAACGGGGTTCTAGCGCGCTATGGTCCTAGGTCCAATCCGGGCTCTCGCAACTTAGACTTGACCTAGGGGTCGTCCTCACCGGGCTCTCGCAACTTAATGAGGGAACCGAACCCACAACAAACTAACACCCACAAAGAAAGGCAAGAAAAACAAGCATTCCAACCTACTTAGTCTTTCAAGCAATTCAACAAACATGTGATGTGCATAAACCAAGAAGAAACCCAAATCTTCCACCCATCATCTCTAACAAACCCTTAATCACCCAATTAACACCCTAATCGCCTTACTAACCCTAGCAAGAACACTACTCTAACATTATCAAACTATAACTAACAAAAACAAGATGAATCAAACTAAGAACCAAAGCAAACATAAACAAACTAATGAAAACTATGAACTACAAACATTAAGATGAACAAAGATTGAAACTTGGAAGAACAAAACAAGAATAAGAGAAAGGAGGAAGGATTATACCATACTAGAGGAAGAAGAAAGGAAGAAACTTGCATTAATGAGAAGAATCCAATACAAACACCCTAGGTTGTCAATCTTGGGTGATTCTTGAAGAATCCCTTAATACAAGTACTAAACTATGATTAACTAACTAATTACCGACTAATATACACTAATCTAATCTAATCTAACCTAAAACTATCTAGGGTTTTGTGGGTAATGAAAGACATAAGTGTTACATAACAAGGGAAGGGTATATATAGGGTTTAAGGATGAAAGGAGAAGGAAAGGATTGAATGCGGGCGAACTGGCAACATTCCCGATCGGGATTTCTTGGACCCGGTCGGGATTCTCACATTCCCGATCGGGATTTCATGGACCCGGTCGGGAACACCTCCCAGTAGCCGCCTCTTGTGTTCCACTTCATTCCCGGTCGGGATGAGGCCATACCCGACCGGGAATAGCCTTGTAGGCCTCCAATATGATCTCTATGGTCCCTCCTTGCTTCTCATGGGCTTCTCATCGATTCTCGGGACTCGGGATCGGGTCTCGGAGGCTCGGGATTGGGTCCCAAGGTCTCGGGGTCGATTCCAAGGCATCGAGTCATCGTTCCTTAGCTTCGTTGGCTCTAAAATGTGTATGTATTGAGTCGGAATCACTCCAACTCTCCATGAACGGTCTCGGGAACCTGAAACGAGCTAAAGGAACCATAAGTAGCCCATAAACCGCTCCCAAGGAGCTATTCTACAAGGAAATGGGACCAAAACACTACGAAATAGGCACTACAAATGGCACTTATCAGACATTCGTACGGTCAAGGGAGTCTTATACGAAACATATAAGGATGCTTGTTACGCTTTAGGCTTACTGGGTGACGACAAGGAGTATGTCGACGCAATAGAGGAGGCCAGCTATTGGGGCACTGGTGTGTACTTAAGGAACATGTTTGCAACCCTTCTCTATTCCGGAAGTTTGGTAAAACCGGAGGAAGTTTGGGATAAGACTTGGCACCATCTCTGCAATGACATCCTATCCAGGCGACGGAAGGAACTCCTTAATTTTGGTTAGTTTTTCATGCATTTGATACTCCTCTATCCTGGTGTTAGCTCTCATCTATTATAATCCTCGGTATAGGTCGAGATGATGCACAATTATTTTATCTGCTCTAAATTATTTTGTTCTCAATATAGAGTTGCAAATGACGGATGACCAATTGAAGAACTACGCGTTATCTAAAATTGAATCCGTACTTCTGGGTAACGGCAGTTCGCTCTCGAAATTCCCGAATATGCCACAACCTGACAATGATCTATTTCGTGTTGATTCAAATAGGTTAATTTCGGACGAACTATCATACGACCGTGACGCTATGCAATCTGAGCACGTAGCATATATGGCAACTATTACCGCTGAACAGAGGTCAGTTTATGACTCAATTATTGGAGCAGTTGAATCCGATTATGGTGGTCTTTTCTTCCTATACGGCCACGGTGGTACCGGGAAGACCTTTATTTGGAAAACTCTATGCGCTGCTTTGCGAAGCAAGTGCGAGATCGTCCTGCCTGTAGCATCAAGTGGTATTGCTGCCACCCTACTACCCAGAGGTCGAACTGCTCATTCCAGGTTCAGTATACCTATTAATGTAGATGAGAAGTCCATGTGTCCCGGAATTAAGCCAGGATCTGACCTAGCTGAACTACTCACTAAAGTAAGCACATACTCGCCCTCGAGTAAGCACATACTAACTACTAATCTATCCGAGCGGGTATTAGCGCACCCTACGCCCTTTCAACTCACGCGAGTGCACTTAGAGGAAAAGTACACTCCGCAAGGCAAGTCGGGTCTTGCGACAAAACTGTGGATGCAACCGGACACGAAACACATAACCAAACAAATGCACACACAAACACATAATCGGTCACACCCAAAACCAAAGAAATACCGCCTCCCTCAAACAAGCGGTGAATGAAACACCGGTTTAGGACTCGAGGTAAGTGACAACGTTCCCAAGCTAGCAATACAAACCAAAATGGACTAAGCCCTAATAGTATGACGATAAAGCAACAAAAACGTTGGTAACTTACCTAGGTCCTTCTAACTTTCTAAAAACGTACAACGGGACTATCGGCGGAGTGGAAAAGTGAAGAACCACGGTGTTAGTCGACACTGTAGGTAAGTGAAGACCCGTCCCCTTTAGCGTGAGCCAAGAGGGTCGTCCCGTGTCCAAAACCGCCTAACTAGTCCAAGTAAAAAGGTGGAAATATGCAAAATGAGGGAAGACCGACCTATGCCGCTATCATCCTTCCTCTGGAGTCGGTCCTTTGGTAGGCTCTTCACGGCAAAAGTCGGGAAAAAGGCTTATTTTGAGATGTTGGGATTATTTTTGTGAGACGGGTTTTCTTTTGGCATTTTCTCTTTTCTTTTGCATTTTTGCTTTGTTTTGCCATGCCATTTCTTTTTCTTCTTTTCTATTTTCTTTTTGGCTTTTGTGCCTTTTCTTTTTCTTCATTCTTTTCTTTCTTTCATTTTTTTTTTCTTTTCTTTGCCCTTTTTTGGCTTGATTTGGCTTTTTGGCATTTCAATGTGTAACGAGAAAGAGGGAAATCAACACCTTGCATGTTTATTGTGTGGGTATGTGTAGGAGGTAGGGAAATGGGTGAGTCAGGGTTGCGCATTCCCCTTCAAACCCACAAAAAGTGGAGAACTTGGACTAATCAAACAATCCTAGACACGGTCACCTAGGGGATGAGACTCGGTAACCAAGGCCTTTTCACACCGTGGGTGGTCATAATGGTCAAAATGCAAATCCCGTAGTAAATCCCTAGTAAGTTAGGTGGACTCAAGGTAAAAGACCAACGAATTCATTGGTTTAGGGTCATTCTACCAGAGTAGAGTCCAAGACTCGATTTATACAACTAGGAAGGGAAAGTAAACACTCACGCTCTAGCCCCTAAACCGGGTTTTCGAAAAACCATTTACACACATAACTCAACTACACACAAAACAAAGTGAAGACTCAACGAGAACGAAAGAAAAAGAAACAAAAGCAACAAAACAAGAATAAAACAAAACGAACACATACACAACACAAACACTACCCCGAATCTCCAAACAAGTCACCGATCAACCACAAACTTTACAAAGCTCCACCCGAGCACACCACATCATAATCTTCTCCAAACTCCGCGAGAAATAAAGAGGAAAAAGGGATAGAGGTTACCGGGATTCTTGCAAGCTCTCCAAAGTTGGCGGCGATTAGGCAACCTAAAAGAGAAAAGGGAGGCAAAGCACACGCACAAAACAAATATACTACACAAAGACCCAAAAGTAAAACATACAAAAGGAAAAATCTTTTTGGATTTTGTGAAATTTTTTCAAATTTTTAGGATTTTTTCAAGATTTTTCGATAAAATAAGAAAATAAAACAAGCTACGATAGAATATCGCTCCCCCACACTTAAATCGAGCAATGTCCTCATATGCTCAATCGTAGTGTCGGAGAGACAAAAGAAAAAGAAGAGAAACTACGAATATAAAGCTAGGAATCAAAAATAAAGTGGAGAAAAGGTAGAAGGTGTCCGGCCGGGGTGTAATCAAGTCACCATGGGCCGAGACAAGAAAAAAATATGGATGGGGGAAGAAAATAAAAAGAAGGAAATAAAAGGAAATGGGAGGGGAGGGCTAGGTGTAATCAAGTCACCTAGCCCGGATTCCGCCTCAATCCGACTAAATCCTCAAAAAAAAGAAAGAGTGAAAAGCTTATAAAATTTGGGTTTTGAAACGACTCTCGATGCTTGTGTGAGTAGTAGTGGCCATACTCCCCATACTTGCTCATCGAGAGTCAAGAGCAACCAATACCTAGGCCCCGAGGGCTACCATGACACAAATATAAGGGGAAGGGGGACATGCAAGGGGAGACAAGCTATAAGAGATGGAAAAGAAAGGATAGTTGCTATACCGATCGGTTAGCAACTCACTCGCTCCATCACCTCATGATTCAAAATTGGCACAAAGCTTGTCTTCTTCATTGCTATTCCTCTTCATTCTCGATAATACCGCATGGTAGAGGTGGTAAAGGTGTGAAGGGGGGTGGTATTTGATGTGAATATCGGTCTAAAGTAAGGAGGAATGAGATGAAGGTATGAAAATGAGGTACATGGGTGGCATGATATGAGAGCTATATCGATAACCAATCCTCTCAAGGAGTCATCTTCATTGCACCTATCACAATAAACTCAAAATACACATCAAATTCACTCCCTCACATCGCTCATCAAAATACCAAATCAATTACAAGAGCTTCACAAAAACAAACAAAAATCAAGAGAAGAAAACACACAAATACAAGGACAAGTATTCTAAAGAAGAAGAGGAGGGGAATGTACAACATGACGGTTCTTTTAGGAACTTCGTCAAACCTAGGATGGTGGATTCTTCTTCAACCGTAGCCCTCAAGGGCATGGAGGAGCAAGTCGAACGCGCTACCGACATCGTAGTGAAGGCCCAAGAAGCGCTCGAGCTTTACCGACCTCCACGGCCTCCAAGGAGGAGGCAAGAAGTAGGAATCCCAAGACCCGACATCATCTTCATAGTAATCTCCGGGGTCTCTCCATCCTACGAGCTCCACCGATCTCTTCTTCTCCAAGCATTGCCTCCAATCACAAGCAAGCTTCGTCTCCAAGAATCGAGGCACAAAAAGCGGTTTTGGCCTCACTTCCTCGATGCACACCCCCACACTTTCCTCAAGTTGTGGTTCCCTATCTTCATCACTCGGCCCCACATCAACATGGAGGAGAGGATAGAAACTTCTACCGGCGGTTTCAATCCCTTCCAAACCATCACTCGGTGAACTAGCAAGGGGCTCATGATGCATATCTTCGTTCTCGGACAAGGGCAACTCGAGGTTAACAATCTCACCCAACAACTCCACAAACTCCACCAAACCATCCCACTCACTATCCTCCTCCAATTCCTCACCAAAGATGCCTTCACCAAGTGTCATCTCCTCATTCGTCTCTTTTTGGGTAGACGATTGAGGTTCTTCAAAGCAAATCTCTCTCTCAAAGGGAACTACATCGGCGGCTTCATAATTAGGTTGCTCCTCTCTCTCAAGTGGGCACCATCCATCTAAATGAGATGCTTGGGATAGAAGCATTGCGGTTTTAGCCGCTAACGCGTCTAATTGAGCATTCCTCGCCTCGTTTTCCCTTAGAAGTTGGGCCAAAAATTCATTTTGCTCTCTTTGCAATTGAACTTGATCCTTTTGAATTTGATCGGCCATTTCTTGGATGCTCCTTTGCATTTGAAGCATAGATTGAGACACCTCCATGTCGGTCGATTGGTGATCATTGGGATCTTGTAAAGCTCCTTGATAATCTTGATGATGCCCAAGGGGTGGGGCATCATATTGTTGGTAGCAAGGTTGGGGTGGTTGGTAGTATTGTGGGTCATAGGGTTCATATTGTGGTTGGGGGGTAGGGTAATATTGTGGGTCTTGAGGGTATTGGCTTCCATAAGGTGGATCTTGAGTGTACATGGTGGGGTCACAATCATAACTTGAGTAATAGCCACCATGATCGTAGGAGTTATAATCGTCCACTTGTTGGTAGCCGTTTTCATAATCTTGAGGATCATACCCATCTTGATTACCCCAAGAAGCTTGATCATGGTAGGGGGACATCATATCATAGCTTTGGTTCAAGGAAGAAGAGTGGTAGCTCATCTCGGCTCCCGAGTGTGTGGAGTCTAGATCAAACCCCATGCTCGCTCCATAATCGTTGTCCATACCCGGTTGGAAACCACTCATTCTAGCAACCGTCCGTTAAAGCGGCTCTAAGTTGCAAGAAGAAGATAATCACCACCTCTAAGCACAAACTGTAGACTAAGAACAAACGTGAGAAGTCTAGTGCTTTTTTGGGCACTAGACGAGAGAGAAATAAACCGCTCACACTCAAGAAGCAAAGTAACCAAAAAGAAAAAGAAAACACAACACAAAGACAAAGCCAAGTAATTAGGAAAACAAAGTCTAAACTAGCACCGTCCCCGGCAACGGCGCCAAATTGATGGGAGGGATTTGTCGTGGAACCCCAACCGATCAAATAGAGTAACCGGCTATTCCTACGGTAGATAGGGCAAGTCGGGTCGAATCCACGGGGACGGTAAGAGGGGTCTAGACTAGGTCGGCCCAAATACTAGACTAAGTCAACGAGCTACACTAAAGAATGATAGAGGGGAAGAGAACTAGACTAAGGACTATGACTAAGGAAAGCAAACAAAGGAGAAAGGGCTAGGATTAGGTCGGGGTCAAAGGGGTAACGGAGTGGTCGAGGGAGAACTAGAGAGGAGGAGGTAGTAGGGTGATCTAGGTCGGTCCGGGCTCTCGCAACTTAGACCAACCTAGAGGTTCCACCTAGAACCCATCGAGGCGACACACACGACAAACGGGGTTCTAGCGCGCTATGGTCCTAGGTCCAATCCGGGCTCTCGCAACTTAGACTTGACCTAGGGGTCGTCCTCACCGGGCTCTCGCAACTTAATGAGGGAACCGAACCCACAACAAACTAACACCCACAAAGAAAGGCAAGAAAAACAAGCATTCCAACCTACTTAGTCTTTCAAGCAATTCAACAAACATGTGATGTGCATAAACCAAGAAGAAACCCAAATCTTCCACCCATCATCTCTAACAAACCCTTAATCACCCAATTAACACCCTAATCGCCTTACTAACCCTAGCAAGAACACTACTCTAACATTATCAAACTATAACTAACAAAAACAAGATGAATCAAACTAAGAACCAAAGCAAACATAAACAAACTAATGAAAACTATGAACTACAAACATTAAGATGAACAAAGATTGAAACTTGGAAGAACAAAACAAGAATAAGAGAAAGGAGGAAGGATTATACCATACTAGAGGAAGAAGAAAGGAAGAAACTTGCATTAATGAGAAGAATCCAATACAAACACCCTAGGTTGTCAATCTTGGGTGATTCTTGAAGAATCCCTTAATACAAGTACTAAACTATGATTAACTAACTAATTACCGACTAATATACACTAATCTAATCTAATCTAACCTAAAACTATCTAGGGTTTTGTGGGTAATGAAAGACATAAGTGTTACATAACAAGGGAAGGGTATATATAGGGTTTAAGGATGAAAGGAGAAGGAAAGGATTGAATGCGGGCGAACTGGCAACATTCCCGATCGGGATTTCTTGGACCCGGTCGGGATTCTCACATTCCCGATCGGGATTTCATGGACCCGGTCGGGAACACCTCCCAGTAGCCGCCTCTTGTGTTCCACTTCATTCCCGGTCGGGATGAGGCCATACCCGACCGGGAATAGCCTTGTAGGCCTCCAATATGATCTCTATGGTCCCTCCTTGCTTCTCATGGGCTTCTCATCGATTCTCGGGACTCGGGATCGGGTCTCGGAGGCTCGGGATTGGGTCCCAAGGTCTCGGGGTCGATTCCAAGGCATCGAGTCATCGTTCCTTAGCTTCGTTGGCTCTAAAATGTGTATGTATTGAGTCGGAATCACTCCAACTCTCCATGAACGGTCTCGGGAACCTGAAACGAGCTAAAGGAACCATAAGTAGCCCATAAACCGCTCCCAAGGAGCTATTCTACAAGGAAATGGGACCAAAACACTACGAAATAGGCACTACAAATGGCACTTATCAGACATTCGTACGGTCAAGGGAGTCTTATACGAAACATATAAGGATGCTTGTTACGCTTTAGGCTTACTGGGTGACGACAAGGAGTATGTCGACGCAATAGAGGAGGCCAGCTATTGGGGCACTGGTGTGTACTTAAGGAACATGTTTGCAACCCTTCTCTATTCCGGAAGTTTGGTAAAACCGGAGGAAGTTTGGGATAAGACTTGGCACCATCTCTGCAATGACATCCTATCCAGGCGACGGAAGGAACTCCTTAATTTTGGTTAGTTTTTCATGCATTTGATACTCCTCTATCCTGGTGTTAGCTCTCATCTATTATAATCCTCGGTATAGGTCGAGATGATGCACAATTATTTTATCTGCTCTAAATTATTTTGTTCTCAATATAGAGTTGCAAATGACGGATGACCAATTGAAGAACTACGCGTTATCTAAAATTGAATCCGTACTTCTGGGTAACGGCAGTTCGCTCTCGAAATTCCCGAATATGCCACAACCTGACAATGATCTATTTCGTGTTGATTCAAATAGGTTAATTTCGGACGAACTATCATACGACCGTGACGCTATGCAATCTGAGCACGTAGCATATATGGCAACTATTACCGCTGAACAGAGGTCAGTTTATGACTCAATTATTGGAGCAGTTGAATCCGATTATGGTGGTCTTTTCTTTCTATATGGCCACGGTGGTACCGGGAAGACCTTTATTTGGAAAACTCTATGCGCTGCTTTGCGAAGCAAGGGCGAGATCGTCCTGCCTGTAGCATCAAGTGGTATTGCTGCCACCCTACTACCCAGAGGTCGAACTGCTCATTCCAGGTTCAGTATACCTATTAATGTAGATGAGAAGTCCATGTGTCCCGGAATTAAGCCAGGATCTGACCTAGCTGAACTACTCACTAAAGCAAAGCTAATTATATGGGACGAAGCCCCAATGGTTAGTCGATATTGTTTTGAAGCTCTCGACAGGAGTCTTAGGGATATCATGAGATTTGTCAACCCTATGTTTGCGGAGAGACCATTCGGGGGCAAGGTCGTTGTACTAGGTGGAGATTTCAGACAAATCCTACCAGTTGTGCCTAAGGGTAGTCGACAGGACATTGTCTACGCCTCAATCTGTTCGTCTCCTATTTGGAGAGATGTAAAGGTCAGAACTTACGTTTTGTTTTTAGTGTGTCACTCATGTACGTAACCTGTATCGTATACCAAATTTGAATTAGGGTGATATCGTACTGACTGGAATGGCATTTTCATTTACAGGTCCTTCGGTTGAATACAAATATGCGGCTTCAAACTGGACGCTCCGGAGACGTTGATGAAATTCGGGAGTTTTCAGAATGGATTTTGAATGTAGGGGATGGTCTCGAGGGGGGTCCTAACGATGGGGTAGCAACCATAAAAATACCAGACGAGTTTCTATAAATCCTGGTGCAGATGCCGTTGCAGCAGTTGTTCGTAGCACATATCCAAATCTGTTAATAAAATTCAAGGACACTGACTACCTGCAGGAAAGAGCTGTACTTGCTCCAACTCACGATGTCGTTGAGAAGGTTAACGCTTATGTATTGTCAATATTACCCGGAGACGAAGTTGTTTACCTAAGCTCAGACAAGATTAGCAGTGATGAAACAAGTCGTCCTATTGTAGAGCTGTACTCTACTGAATACTTGAACACGATAAGATCGTCAGGGCTCCCAAACCACCGGTTAACTTTAAAAGTTGGGGCAATTGTGATGCTATTGAGAAACCTAGACCAAGCGAACGGTCTATGTAACGGGACAAGATTAGTTATTTCGAAACTCGGTGATCGTGTACTTGAAGCCAAGGTTATATCAGGGGTGAGAAAAGGGGAAATGGTATACGTCCCAAGAATTAAACTGTCACCTTCAGATGATACCAAGTTCCCCATCAAGTTCGAGAGGAGGCAGTTTCCAATAGCAGTATGTTTCGCGATGACCATAAACAAGAGCCAAGGTCAGTCTCTACCTAATGTAGTGTTGCTTCTACAGCGACCTGTGTTCACCCATGGGCAGCTCTATGTCGCGTTATCAAGAGTAACGACTAAGAGGGGGCTAAAAGTTCTAATCCTAGACGAAGATGCTTTCGACACGGACTCCACCACAAATGTCGTGTATAAAGAGATTTTTTCAAACACTAGATGACAGTTATGTTGTAATCTACGCAAAGTATAGGAAAAATGGTGCACTGGTTTTGAGAAGATGTAGATCCGTGAAAATGGAGACCTTATTCAGGCTACAACTACTACCCCGCATAGTTTACTGCGTGTTGTACAGGCTTACAGATCCGTCTCCCAAACCTTCACCGTTCACAGCTACCAGCAAGTGTAATGCATATCAATTGTAGGATTCAAGCACAGTTGTAGCATGTCCATCACACTGAAATTAATCAGATATTAACATAGTTGTAGGTAGTTCACGATTCAAGATAAAATATTCATCGTGTAGACACCCGCATTTTGACTGTCAGGTGTCTATGGCAGTTTCCAAAAAACACCCGATGATGATCGGACGCTAACGTGTTTCTACGCGCTCGGATACGGGCTCAAAACCATTAGTTGTTGGCTTAAGCACTTACGGATTACAAATCTCACAAAAACGACCTCAAATTAAGGCCCAGTGGGTCGTTTCCACTCAAATAAGGCTAATTTGGGCCAAAACCGACACCGGAAGTAAAACCGACTTTAAGCGATTGGGTCAACCCCGGTCAAAGCCGTTTCCGAGACACATAAAAACAACCATACAAACATCAAAAACTCTGCCCAAATACAAAACCCATCTCGAGGTCCAAAACATTGGACCCACGCGACCCACCCGATCCAGTCGATCGAGTGGGCCCTCATTCGAGCCCGACTGCGTTTGAATGGGCCATTCGACCGAGTCAAGGGGCTACTCGGTCGAGTAACCCTAGCCGGGGGTCCATGGCCATGCCTATATATACACCCCCATGCACAACCTTTTACACATCTTTTTTTCAAACCTAATTCTACCCTAATCAAACCCTAAGACTACACTAGCAAACCCTAACCCTAGCTTAGAAGACAAACCCTAAACCACCACAACTTAGCCTGCATCTCGATCACTCCCGTGCTAGCCACAACTACGAGTCCCGTCCGAGAACAAGAACATGTAGGTTGAGGGTGCAAAACCCGTTCTCTTTCCTTCTCCTCTCTCTCTCTCTCTCGTCGTCTTCCTCTTTATCTCCGTTTTTTATTTTATTTATTTAATTATCACATTTGTAATATCGATAATATAATTAGTATAAAACACTAAAGTATTCGTCGATTCGTGTCGAGCGAGAGTGATGGTGGGATAAGGAAACCCGAATATACAAGAGTATTGCACTCAGCGAGAGTGATGGTGGGATAAGGCGAATTGACATCAACCATAATTTTCTTATTTTGTCATCATTATCGCAATTTCCATCAATTCTAAGACCTTTTTAAAAAAAACAAACACTTTTTTTAATAAGGGTCGAAACCCGTTGATGCGGATCCGACATCAAACAATTCGTAAGAATTAATTATGATGTCAGGATGCGGAGGGAATCAAGTCGAGTTTATTTAATTCAAGTGTCGATCTTTTAGATTCGATACCAATTTCATAATTGGATGTTGGATATAACGATCTAGTCAAATAAATTAACTAGCGCGATTTTCGTTGATGCTAATATAAATGTCCTCTAATTCAATTGAATTAATCATGACATTAATAAACGCGGAGAAAATTTATATCGTGCTAGTTAACTTAAAACGACTTATAGCTTTTTCTTCAAATTTCATTCTAGTATTCAATACCGCTTCAATAAGCGGATATCGGGCACGACGAGAATCATAGATATAAATTGGACATAAATTATACAATATTTATGCCCAATTCATCGAATTCGCAAAATCAAAAGCAATTTCGAAATCGATACAAAATTGCAAAGCGAACCATAGTTCGTACAGGGGACACTCGATCGAGTGCCTAACCCACTCGGTCGAGTGGCACCTCAAAAACCGAGATAGAAGGTTTTTTTCGACCTCCACTCGGTCGAGTCTCGCAATGACTCGGTCGAGTGGCAACGTACTCGGTCGAGTTCGTCAATAACTCGATCGAGTAGGGTCTAACATACGGGACGGAAGCTTTTTCCGAGGACCACTTGGTCGAGTCCGTCAATGACTCGATCGAGTGGCCTTATCACGACAAATACAGTGAGTCCTACATCGCTTTTCTGGTCTCGATTATATTTTTTTTATGACTTAGGTTAACACGTGTCTAATCTATCACGTGAAACATCACTTTTCAAAACCATGCATCATTCTATTTACATCATTCCATATTACATTATCCGCAAACCGTTATTACCGTTATACCGTTACTAACAAGTTTGTTGTTTCTCTTGTCGATTTTTTATTTTATTTTATTGTACTAAAATGAACCCACATGCTAAATTCAACTTCAACGTTAAAACTAGCTGCATTAAATCGACATAGAAACTCTTTCAATTTCTCACATATTTAGGGAAAATAATGCTTGCATAACATTTTCACCGAACTACTAACGCGCGTATTAGAAAATGATTCGATATCCTAGTAGAGGCCGCTAATGTGCGGGCGGGGTTGGGTGTCCTTTGTGGGCTTCCCAACACGTACCCTCACCCCTTACTCAGAACCTCGGTTTCCGGATGCCCGAAACCATTAGCGCACAAGAGTCATTCAATACACGATATCCGATAATGTCGGTATCGGTATCAAATGCAAAGGGACGAGCCCTATAAACTCTGACATCGGAAATGGGCCATACTTGGTGCATGGCCCACTACGACATAGAGTGGGTTCGAACGGGCCCGAACTCCCACAAAGTTCGGTGGCGACTCCACTTCGATTTAAATTTCAATTCGATCCATTCGCCTCCCCAAACCCGCGCGTGGCCGCATCGGGGTGGACCTATGTCATGTCCACAATTTGGCGACTCCGCTGGGGATTAACTGATGCGTGACTTACCATCGGCATCCTCAGGGTGAGACTCGAAAAGAAATCGTTTGACTAGTACAATACGCGTTTTAGTTTTACGGTTCATGCATAACCCCATATTTTCCCGGGCCGGTACTCGCGACCGACGTCCCACTTTACCGTGATGTACTCCAATATGGATATGTCAAAGGTGTCCATAGTTGATTCGAGTGGGTTTCGCGGCATGTTCTAAGATCAACTCGACTTAGAAAGTCCGTCCCGATCAACGTCTAGACTATGTGCACTAGTATAGACCCTCTATAGACCGACCGAGACTTAGTGTAAAGCATACATGGCGTCGTTATAATGCTTGCCTGACTACATGCTATTTGGTTTCCGTGTCGTTTTCAAAAACCATCAACTTTTCAAAAAATACATCTTTTTCAAGATATCCAATTTCAAAACCCGGGACGTATACCAAGTTTATGACTTATGATTTTACTCAAAATAGCCTATTTCTAGCCGGTATTCTGCCCATTTCAAAACTCAAAAATATTTTCGAACTTTCAAAACCGAGGCCCGATACACTTTCCGACTTTCTCGAAAATTCGGGCCCTTCCCCGAGTTCTCTCGGATTTTCCAAAAAATTTATTTTCAAAACCTTCCTCTTCTTAGGACTTTCCGTATTTAGCAGTGTCGGGTCATGTCATAAGTCGTCGAAGTCTTTAGCGTCGAAACTCTGTCGATCTTACATCACGTTTTTCTTCCCTATCCCAGTCCGCCTTATTAGACTAAGGCAGGGCCCACCTACGTAGGACATATTCCTACAAGGGAGGGCCCGTCTATACAATCGAGTCCAAAGTCTGAGAAATATCTCATGTGGACCTTCCTTCGAACAGGACTCAGCCCACATAGCCGAATCCTAAGGAAGGCCCACCTTTCACAAGTCACCCGTCTAAGTGTCTTTTCCGAGTCAAACTTTTACAAGGCATAGCCCTATAACAAAAGGTTCGTGGTCCTTACGTCTAAGGGTCACTCGTCCAACACTCGAGTATTAACAAAATCTTCAATCCCACTCGGGGGCTACCCTTTAGCAGGGTGATAAGTGTAGTTTGTAGTGCCTAATTTGTTGTGTTTTGGTCCCGTTTTCCTTGTGGAATCGCTCCTTGGGAGCGGTTTATGGGTTACTTATGCTTCCTTTAGTTCGTTTTAGGTTCCCGAGACCATTCATGAAGAATTGGAACGATTCCGACTCGTTTCATACACTTTTGGAGCCAACGAAGAGAAGGAACGATCACTCAATGCCTTGGATTCGATCCCGAGACCTTGGGACCCATTCCCGAGCCCCTTAGGTTCGATCCCGAGTCCCGAGAATCGATGAGAAACCCATGAGAGGCAAGGAGGGACCTTAAAGATCATATTGGAGGCCTACAAGACTCATCCCCGACGGGAAGGACCTCATCCCGTCCGGGATGAGGTGCACAAATGCGATAGCTTCTGTCCTGGGTCCATCCCGACCGGGATGAGTTCATCCCAACCGGGACCACCTCATCCCGACCGGGAAGAGCAATAACACAGCCTGGTGTTATTGATAACACAGCCCGGTGTTATGCTTGATCCCGACCGGGATGAGTTCATCCCAACCGGGACCACCTCATCCCGACCGGGATGAGCCCAGTTCAGACCCGCGCTTCATCTTTCCTTCTCCTTACTCATTGTAACCCTATATATACCCTTCCTCTTGTAATCTTATAAAATGTTCTTCATTACCCACTAAACCCTAGACTACTTTAGCATAGATTAGCTTAGATTAGAGTAGATTAGTCGTTAATTAGTCCTTAATCTAGTTATCTAATCTTGTATTAAGGGATCTCTTGAAGAATCCATCCAATCTTGACAACATTGGTGGATGTTTTGGGTGTTCTTTATAAACAAGTTCTCATCTTTTCATTCTCTTGTTAGTTGGTATAATCTTCTCATCCTTTTACTCTTAATCTTTGTTTATGTTATTCAAGTTTTCATCTTTATATCTAGTTTGTTATTCTTGCTTGTTCTTTATATGAATGTTTTGGTTTTTATGTTGGTTTCTCTTGTTAGTGTTAGTTTTCCATTAATTATGTTTGAGTAGACTCTTGCTAGGGTTATTAGGGGGATTGGTTGTGATTAGGGTTGTTTAGGGTGAGATGGGTGGTACTAGATGTTGTTTTTGTTGTTTCCCATTTACCTTGCACTCCACATGTTCGATGAAATGCTTGTGAGACTAGAGACGATCAATCCTTGTTTTTCTTGCATATTCTCTTGTATGTGTGTGTTTGGTTAGATGGTTTGGTTGCCTCATTACGTAGCGAGAGCCCAGTGAGAACGACCCCTAGGCCGATTATGTAGCGAGAGCCCGATCGGCGGAACCTAGGCTACGAAAGCATGCTAGTGACTCCGTTTTTCCCCTTTTTGTCTTCTTTGCACCCATGAACCCGACCTAGCCCTAGTTTTTCTTCTTATTATTATTCTTGCTTCCCTTAGTCATTAGTCATTTGTTTTGTCTTCCTTTTCCTTGTTTTAGACCTTAGCCTAGTCCTTAGCCTCCCCCTATATTAGCTTGTCTCGAACCTAGTCCTAGACCGTAGCACCCATTAGTCTAAACGCATTTCCGTCCCTGTGGATCGACCCGACTTGCCCTAGCTACCCCAGTTAGGTTACTCGGTATTATTTGACGGCGGGATCCGCGACAAATCCAGCCCATCACAGGGCGATCAATCACGGTTGCCCTAAGGGTCATGTCTTACACGTGTCCCACGTACCCCAGTTTCAAGTCACTTAAGATACCACACCATCTGAGTCCTTAGTCTCACTTGGGGCCTATTCTCCGACGGAGTGATTAATCATAGTCGCTCCGAGAATCGTACCCTACACATTTGTCTTAGGAGAATCTAACCTGAGTTAAACCAGATTCGTCTCTCCTCCCACGCTATTTCCTATGCCTTGGCGTATTTGAGTTCCGAAGCAACTTTTCTGATTACGCGGTATTCTTACAGACAGGCCACCCGTAACTAGAAGCCAACGCAAGATGCAAGAAACCTTGGACGAACTGAAAGCCTCACTGGCTAAGATGGAGGCCCAATTGACAAGCATCAGGACCGACCAAACCACTCTTGCCACCCGCCTGAGTGCCATGGAGAAAGGGACTCCCAATACTGGATCCGAACTCACTGGGCCCATAGCTGAACTAATCAGCGTTGTTCGCAAACTTGAAGAACAGGTCCACTTGTCAACTAACAACACTATCCACACGGAAAATGCCCGTGCCTATTTACCCCTGAATGATGAACTGCCCGACAACCTCGACCTTACGGGCATACTAATGTTTGTGGGTACTGAAGACCCGGTTCATCACATTCGGGCTTTCAAAGAGTTCATGGCCGTCAAGGGAGTAAAATCCACTATGTTTAAGCACCTGTTCGCTGCTTCCCTCGAGAAGCATCCAAAAGCCTGGTACTACAGGCTCGATTCCAAGAAGTACCCGACATGGGATGACGTGGCAACGGAGTTCGCTCGGAACTATGCTGATAATATCGAGATCCAGACTACAATGCGTACTCTGGAAGTTATGGCCCAAGAGCCCAAAGAAGGGTTCACTAAATATCTTCAAAGATGGAGGGCCGAAAGTGTAAAGTTGGTAGACAAGCCCAACGAGAAGACACTAGTGGAGGCGTTCATCAACAACCTCCTACCTTCCTACCGCGTCCATCTTAGGTATGCCGGCATTTCAAACTTTGCGGTGCTTACCAAAATGGGCATTAGGATTGAAGACGATCTCCGACATAATAAAGATATGGGTGAAGCTTCTACTAAATGCTATACTGGACATCAACTCGAGTCCTTAGAGGCCGACGACTAATGATAACATCATCCGAGGGTCTGGATTTGATTTAAGTCCAAGTCTGAGTCCGAGTCTAGGATATACTATTTATTTCAAAGTCTGAGTCAGAGTCAGTTGTATTCTGTCCTCTTTTCCAAAATTCAATAAAATCAGCTTTCCTGTTTCTCCTATATACTTTCCTTATGTGTTTCCGAGAACATGATGAACACCATCATACACTGTGAGCACAGGCACGTGACTATTGTAGGCACATCTATAATGACTGCAGGAAACCGAGCCCGTGTTTTCCTTTACCTGTTCCATGTCTGACGTTGGAAGCCACAAAACTACCCTTAGCAGGAGCGGTATCGAATCCTATGACAAATCTAGGTAGTCTCCTAGTTTGGGTTAAAGACGGGAGGCAAGCCCATTTCCCACAGTAAAACACCCCTCCAATGAGACTGACCAATCCCTACCTTAGGTGTTAGTCTGACCAACAAAAATTCAAAAAACCCATGACCGGGGCTAAGAGGTCAACCAAAATTCAAAAAACCCATGACCGGGGCTAAGAGGTCAACCAACATTCAAAAAACCCATGACCGGGGCTAAGAGGTCAACCAACATTCAAAAAACCCATGACCGGGGCTAAGAAGTCAACCAACATTCAAAAAACCCATGACCGGGGCTAAGAGGTCAACCAAAAAATATTCAAGATCCCATGACCGGGGCTGAGAGGTCAGCCAAAAAATATTCAAGATCCCATGACCGGGGCTAAGAGGTCAACCAACAAAAAAATCCAAAAACCTATGACCGTGGTCAACGGTCAGCTCAAGCAAGGGAGAAACAATCAAGCTGGTCAGCTAACACCACACTCAGCCTTCCCACATTACAACCCTCAAGACCTTCCCGAGACCTAGGCTAGAGACAGCCCAAATTTTGACGATTCAAGCTCCATAGGATACCCCTAACCATTAGGGTCAGACATGGAAATCAGATTCCGCATTATCGACCTGCCCGATAGAAGTCCGAGTCATTTTTACTCGACTTCCTCCTTTCCTACCACATTGCAATACCTTACCCTCGAAGCCTTAGCTCCACAAAATCGAGCTCCAGATTTCGAAAACATCAAAGCCACTTGCGACCTAGCTCCACCTTTCCAAAAACATCCAAACCAGTTACCAACCCCAAACACGGGAACTCAACCTGCGGTCGGCATAGAACATGCCCAAATAGTTCACACCACCTTTGGAGGCTATCCCAGAGAACGCTCATAGTCACAGGATCAATATCCTAACCATTCTAGCCCTTTGATTAAGACATCATTGGGAATGCACCTAGCCTGCACCATTGTTATGGCTAGTTACACACAAAGTCCTATTAGATTAGGCACCATAATATATCTTTCAATCCACTGAACTACGGCATGGTTTGATTTCACTACACGTGAATAGGTAGGCAGCCTTTCAACAGAGGCACAACCACCCACATTGATACACATTCAAAAAGCACTATCATTCCGGTCACGACACTGTCATGTTCTCAGTAGCTAGCTTTGTTGTCCTGGGGGCTTCTATTAGACAGAAGTTCTCCTTCCACTCACATAATCCAAATACTTTCAAAATCTAGCCTCCTTTCTACAGTGTGTCCTAGTACTCGGCTCAGTCGAAGACAAGAATCTGTCAGGACTCGAAGCAATACCAACTTCGGGAATGTACTCTACAATCAAAAATCCAGAAGAGCACTATACTAAAACAGTCTCATTCCCCCCCATAGCACATCCTTCCCATTCCGAGGATTTGACCATGTTGCCACTCGCCTAGGCTACGGAATAGCGCAACTTAAGAGTCTTGTTAGGTGGCCCACCCCCTACCGAGTCACGGTCCAACCCCTCAAGAGTTCAGTCGTGTCTGTCAACTCGTCCAGTCACGTCCAGAGTCGAGTCTTTCAGTATACCTCCCTCTTTAAATTCTCATTTTAAAATTTGGAAAACTTAGCCATTTGAGAAAATCCTTTTCGATAAGGTCAAATTTCGGTCTATTTAAATTGCAAATTTCATTTCTACCCATTTCAGTTTTGAAAACTTATTTCCTAGTATGTGAGTTGCTTTCAGGACTTCGATTTCAAAACTAAGCAAAAATCATTTTTATTCCCCAGCGCGATTCATATGTGTTTTACCTACGTGTTGCATGCAAAATTTTGCGTAACTTATATTGGTACGAACCAAGACCGTGCAGGTCACATATATCCCCAGCAGAAAGCCCAAGACGACATCTTCTCTCGAATCAACACGGGATGGGCCAATATACAGGCGCACCCGAGACTTATACGACAAGTCCAATTCCCCAGCAGATAGCCCGAGGCGGCATTTTCCCCGGAATTTTCACGGGATGGGCCCACATATAGGCGCACCCGGGACTTACGCGACAAGTCCAAGTTCCCCACGGAGGTATTATCATCAGCTCAGGTATGATTTCTATCTTATGGCTGGCGAGCCCTTCACACAAGTCTAATGGACTATAAACGACCCGACCGGAAGTCTGCCAGGTCTTAATCCTCGATTGGCCTGATAGCTACTCTGACTTTCACCTTGTCCAAGCCTCGGTCAGAGTGGGGGCTCTATAGACACCCGCATTTTGACGGCCAGGTGTCTATGGCAGTTTCCAAAAAACACCGGATGATGATCGGACGCTAACGTGTTTCTACGCGCTCGGATACGGGCTCAAAACCATTAGTTGTTGGCTTAAGCACTTATGGAGTACAAATATCACAAAATCGACTTCAAATTCAGGCCCAGTGGATCGTTTCCACTCAAATAAGGCTAATTTGGGCCAAAACCGACACCGGAAGTAAAACCGACTTTAAGCGATTGGGTCAACCCCGGTCAAAGCCGTTTCCAAGACACATAAAAACAACCATACAAACATAAAAAATTCTGCCCAAATACAAAACCCATCTCGAGGTCCAAAACATTGGACCCGCGCGACCCAGCCGATCCACTCGATCGAGTGTTCCACCCACTCGATCGAGTGGGCCCTTATTCGAGCCCGACTGCGTTTGAATGGGCCACTCGACCGAGTCAAGGGGCTACTCGGTCGAGTAACCCTAGCCGGGGGTCCATGGCCATGCCTATATATACACCCCCATGCACAACCTTTTACACATCTTTTTTTCAAACCTAATTCTACCCTAATCAAACCCTAAGACTACACTAGCAAACCCTAACCCTAGCTTAGGAGACAAACCCTAAACCACCACAACTTAGCCTGCATCTCGATCACTCCCGTGCTAGCCACAACTATGAGTCCCGTCCGAGAACAAGAACATGTAGGTTGAGGGTGCAAAACCCGTTCTCTTTCCTTCTCCTCTCTCTCTCTCTCTCTCTCTCTCTCTCGTCGTCTTCCTCTTTATCTCCGTTTTTTTTAATTTTATTTATTTAATTATCACATCTGTAATATCGATAATATAATTAGTATAAAACACTAAAGTATTCGTCGATTCGTGTCGAGCGAGAGTGATGGTGGGATAAGGAAACCCGAATATACAAGAGTATTGCACTCAGCGAGAGTGATGGTGGGATAAGGCGAATTAACATTAACCATAATTTTCTTATTTTGTCATCATTATCGCAATTTCCATCAATTCTAAGACCTTTTTAAAAAAAACAAACACTTTTTTTAATAAGGGTCGAAACCCGTTGATGCGGATCCGACATCAAACAATTCGTAAGAATTAATTATGATGTCGGGATGCGGAGGGAATCAAGTCGAGTTTATTTAATTCAAGTGTCGATCTTTTAGATTCGATACCAATTTCGTAATTGGATGTTGGATCTAACGATCTAGTCAAATAAATTAACTAGCGCGATTTTCGTTGATGCTAATATAAATGTCCTCTAATTCAATTGAATTAATCATGACATTAATAAACGCGGAGAAAATTTATATCGTGCTAGTTAACTTAGAATGACTTATAGCTTTTTCTTCAAATTTCACTCTAGTATTCGATACCGCTTCAATAAGCGGATATCGGGCACGACGAGAATCATAGATATAAATTGGACATAAATTATACAATATTTATGCCCAATTCATCGAATTCGCAAAATCAAAAGCAATTTCGAAATCGATACAAAATTGCAAAGAGAACCATAGTTTGTACAGGGGACACTCGATCGAGTGCCTAGCCCACTCGGTCGAGTGACACCCCAAAAACCGATATAAAAGGTTTTTTTCGACCTCCACTCGGTCGAGTCTCGCAATGACTCTGTCGAGTGGCAACGTACTCGGTCGAGTGGCAACGTACTCGGTCGAGTTCGTCAATAACTCGATCGAGTAGGGTCTAACATACGGGACAAAAGCTTTTTTCGAGGACCACTAGGTCGAGTCCGTCAATGACTCGATCGAGTGGCCTTATCACGACAAATACCGTGAGTTCTACATCGCTTTTCTGGTCTCGATTGTATTTTTTTTATGACTTACGTCAACACGTGTCTAATCTATCACGTGAAACATCACTTTTCAAAACCATGCATCATTCTATTTACATCATTCCATATTACATTATCCGCAAACCGTTATTACCATTATACCGTTACTAACAAGTTTGTTGTTTCTCTTGTCGATTTATTTTGTTTATTTTATTGTACTAAAATGAACCCACATGCTAAATTCAACTTCGACGTTAAAATTAGCTGCATTAAATCGACATAGAAACTCTTTCAAATTCTCACATGTTTAGGGAAAATAATGCTTGCATAACATTTTCACCGAACTACTAACGCGCGTATTAGAAAATCATTCGATATCCTAGTAGAGGCCGCTAATGTGCGGGTGGGGTTGGGTGTCCTTTGTGGGCTTCCCAACACGGACCCTCACCCCTTACTCAGAACCTCGGTTTCCGGATGCCCGAAACCGTTGGCGCACGAGAGTCATTTAATACACGATATCCGATAATGTCGGTATCGGTATCAAATGCAAAGGGACAAGCCCAATAAACTCTGAAATCGAAAATGGGCCATACTTGGTGCATGGTCCACTACGACATAGAGTGGGTTCGAACGGGCCCGAACTCCCACAAAGTTCGGTGGCGACTCTACTTCGATTTAAATTTCAATTCGATCCATTCTCATATGGAGATTCAT
Organism: Agrostemma githago; assembly: GCA_958450325.1. NCBI lineage: Eukaryota > Viridiplantae > Streptophyta > Magnoliopsida > Caryophyllales > Caryophyllaceae > Agrostemma > Agrostemma githago. The sequence goes on along the minus strand of OY288245.1, from coordinate 57,091,745 downwards.
TCGCCTCCCCAAACCCGCGCGTGGCCGCGTCGGGGTGGACCTATGTCATGTTCACACGTCGTCACAAACAGTTCGATCAAAATACCAACAATCCGGACTGAGGTCCAATAATCCATTACAGACAGTTTAAAATGTAACAACAAATTAACAGACCATGAAGATAGTTAATTGGGTAAGATAGTTCAGTAGATCATCAGAAAAGGTCATTGCATTGAGTCAGGAGGAGTTACCTTTCAGACGTAGAATCCGGGGCGGTGTTGCTTCAGATGATTAAACACGCACACGTACGTTGACAGACTGTCCGTGTCCGCGTCTCCGTAACCCAACCTCTTCCAATCAACTGAAAGAGCAATGCAGTTCCTGCCCTCCTTCACCAGCCCACGATCTGCAGAAGTTGCAACCCACAGGTGAGGACCGAACATTTTGTCTGAAGTCTTCTCGAAGTCCGACCTTCCCCTACCGACTCTCTCAAAGCACTTTTGCAGTCTGAAAGCACTCCTGTACCTATGCTCGCCCCTTAAAAACTCAATTGCAATAGCCCTCTTGAAGTTTCCAGGGTTCCCTTTCCACACATGGAAGACCTTCCTAACAGGGTACCCCAACTTAATCAGTTCATCCCTCACAAAGCTGAAACTCTTGCCAATGACTTCCCCCTCACCCACAATTTTGTAGGGTAGATTGTGCATGATGACGGTCGGTGGGTACACAAATGTCACAGCCATGGATACCAGATTTTGTTTCTGTTATATTCTAATTTGTTGTGCAGTTGAAGAGTGAATCTGAGTTGGGAATGATCGAATGGTTGAGCTTTACATGCTAAAGACCTTGCTTCATACGGTTAATAAGTGGTGGAAGTTGAGTGTGATGTCATAATTACTTCAAAGGGTTAATGATATTAATGTAATTGGGGAAGTTACCCTTGGGAAACTGAAATGTGACCCTTTGCTTGCCAATTGAGGTAATCAGTCATCATTACACTTTGCCTCCATCAAGTTTCCTACATCTTACTGCATAATCTTTGTGTACCGTAATATCTTTCTGTTTATCAGTGCAAACGTATACAGTCACGTGTTTTTTTAAAACGTATTCCGTTGTATATCTATTACGTTTAATCATATGGTAACAAAAACGAATGGTGCGTCTACTAAATGTTCCCGATATTAGATTTTATATTACACTTTCAGTGCTACTGTCTTCTATTACGGTACGCCATTAAGTCGTATCCAACCCAATAACAACCGTTACGTTGAAGCAAACCTTAGGAATTCTTTTGTGTTCAGCACTTACGAACTCATTATTTTCCTTGACTATTAGAATTATTTTACGGTAACCTTATATTTGCCATCAAAAATATGAGACGATAAGTTTCGCTCATACACTGTTCGTTAAATTAATTTATTAGACAATAATTGTATTCATATACGTTCAAATATATATCCACGTTTGTAATTAGTTAATCGACTTACGGACGACCTCAAGATTCTGTTAGTGTTACGTATTTAGTACAACTTAAAAGTATTTATTAATATTTCAACACACAATGTGTAACTACCCAATTACTAATTTGACCCGTAACGTTTGGTCGCACTCTATTCATACTATCTACACCATGGCAAAGTTTCGATAACGCCAAATTGGAGATTCGTGATCGAACTGAAGTACTGACCAACAAACGCACTACTTAGCCTAACATTCAGAAGCAGATTTTTTTATCAACACCGTAAACAAAATTGGAGATGAACGAGTTCCAAATTCGTAACAAGCAAGCCGGTTACATATTAACCAAAACTATTTACCAACAAACAATGTACGTAGCAATAGAGTCAAAAATAACTTCGAAACCATCCCTATGCAGTTAATTATCGGAGAAGAGCATGTACATTTCGTTCAAAGCGTTCATAACATATTCTTAATGAACATTTCCATAACCAACTATGAAGTCTGCAACTCGACAAACATTTAACTTCTATGTACAGCGCAACCAAATCGAAATACTTACTTCCGTTCCCATGCATTTAATCGACGTAGAAATCCCGGTAGATTTCATTCAAAGCGTCCATAACATGTCCATAGGTCCCAAATTCCTCAGCCTCGCCCAAGTACGTTCCAACATAACGGCACCAGATTGGCACCATACGGTAGTCTGTGTCCGTCGATAGATACTTCTCATCCTCCCCAGAAGCAACCCAACAATGTGGACCGGCTTGGTGATCCCACTGGTGTACCATTGCTTCCTTGGTCATCCCTTCATTTTCAAACTCCCTTTGAAGTTTGTAGACCTGAAAATAGTTCAGCAGCCTTGCTCCGAACTCAACTACGACCGTCCTTTCGAAATCAAGCGTAGGCGATATACACGGATCTAACCTAACCACATCATACCCAAGGTAGATTAGTCTCATTTTCAGAATGTGCAAATTCTGGCAGATATACCACCCGTCTTGCACGTCGTACGACATGTTGTCGAGGATGCACTTAGGCGGCCATATCAACTGTCTATACATTTTGCTTGATTAGAAAAGCAGGTTGTTGGGATGGTTTTTTCTTATTGATGTAGAGAAGCTAGATGTGCATGCAAGTTTAATGTTTTTCTTAAATGAACTAAATCAAGTTGTCATTTTTACTTTGATTATATATTTCGATGATAATAACTCTTCGACTTCCGTATAGTGTATTTTTCTATGCTTATGCGTTTGTCGACCATAGTATTAACACATACGATTCGTTTTAATTACGACACTTTTACACCGTCAGAAAATATACTATTAAGTTACGGTACCGTTAACTTCATGTCATTCACCGCATACTCGATGTTGAGTAGTGTGTTGCTGGGTTGATGTTGCAAATTGGTGACGGAGGAATAGTGTCTGGCCCATTGTTGGATTGGGTTACTCATATCCATGATTAGTGTGAGGAAGCCCACTGCACCGATGTATTTGGGTCGTGAAAAATTCTTCTCCATTATCCTTCGAACAGCAACAGTCAACCGAGTATACACGGGAACATGGCCCATCCCAAATTTCGATCCCTCACTTTTTTATGCAGCCCAAAACAGAAGATGATTAGCGTCTTTGTTTACGTATCTCTACCCAGCCCTCCCAACTAATAACGTTTGTCCTCTTAGTAATGGTGCGTGCAAAATGTTTACCACCTCCGATTACGTAATTGTGTTAACATCGACACAAATAAAAAAAACACGATAACGGTATACTGTGTAAAAAATCGTTCTATTTAATTATAAGTTACAACAAATGAACCTCACGGACGAACTTGAAATTATAAGAATGCCAAACGATATCATTATTTACCTTTGCGATGATTACTTAGCACATATAGGTAGATATCGTGCTATCTGCTAACGATTGGGTAGGTCCTTGATTCTATAATCTCCGCATAAGTAGTGATGTATGACGCGTTGACATCTCCCTCTTCGTTCATATGCTCACCTCTTATCTATTGAATTGGTTAAAACACTTACAACATGGAGTAGAAAGTTCATGATCAAGTCATCCCGAAGAGATTGCGTCATGCTTACTATATGTTGTTCATTAATTCGCTTACCTAATAACACGTGAAGTAATTGAAAGACTCTTAACGAGTAACTTAATTTTAGGTGTTACTTCATCCCACTCTTTATATAACTAAAAGCGAACAACCCGTGAAATCTTTCACGGGTAACACACTAGTACTAGTTATATGAACAATTTCGAATTATTCTAGCTATTTGGCAACGAATCACTTAAACTGAACTTGGATAAAAATTCATCGAAGTTCATTAGTTGTGATGTACCTAACATGTTTTGTAATATCATTGATTGTTTGACGTGAAATAATATACATTAAAATGAGTTAGAAAGTTAAAATTCAAACATATACGGAGTAACTTATTACAGTATAAAATACGACTCAGATTCATCAATTTTGTGAATAAAAATATACAAACTCGACATATGTATGATATACATGAAAGCATCAAAATATATACTCCGTATTTTATATAAGAAATGATATATTCGTGTTAACCTTAAAATGAGTTAAATTGGATAGATGAAAATATTTACGAGAAGGAATTAGTAAAAAATTTGACCTAAATTGAATAATATTTGGATTGTTTTGATCTTTAGAAAAGGAAAGAAAGTAGGAAAATAAAGAAAATTAGAAAGGAAGGAGTTTGAGTGCTCTACTTGTGGGTAAGGAAAAAAATAGAAAACATCAGGTTTTGAACCCAGTTCTCCTGAATGAAAGGTAGCCTACCAAGCCACTGAGGCAATAATAGATAGATGCAAACATCTTTTATTTATAAAAGAAGAAACCACGCAATCCTACGTGGCACAACCTCTAAACACAATTACCCCCAACTTGAGCTGTCCTTGATCCTTCAAATCTCAGCAAATATTTTCCAAATTTTTCATAACGGTCCCTCACATTTCCCCTTAATTGCTGATTACCCCATAATCTACATGAGTAATTATTACTCCGTAGTAATTATTAATTGAGCATGGGAAGCCTCACAAAAAAAGGGGCATAGGGAGGAGACAATAGCATTTAATGTGCTCATTGAAAAAAATCCTTGGAAACCACACATTGAAAGATGCAGAGAACTAATTCAAATATGTTATAAACTCTTCCTTACCCATCATCCCACTATTCAAAGCTTCAAAGATATTTGTTCATAGAACCAGGTTCCTTTCTCCCGAAAAAATGAGGCTCCTCGGTTTCCAACCTGATTTGAACTTTGGTTATAAATTAATCCATATCGTTTTTTCTCTTTCAAAATCGTCATACCTCTCAAGATCCTTCCTCTAAATCGACTCTGATTATCCAAAATCTACACACGCTTCATACTCAGTTAGTCAGTTTCAAGCTTTTCGGTAAATTTCCAAGCTTTTCCCCATTTCTATTGTTCTTTAAGTAATAGATAGGGGTTTTTGTCAATTATAATCCACATTTTCAGGTGATTGAAAAAAGAAGCAGAGGAATTACGATGAGGAAATGAACGAGTGGAAGCATCTGAACGAGGTCAGTGTACAGATCTTAATTCAAATTGTAATCTTGGATTTTCCTTTTTTTTTTCTTTTTTTGATGCAATCTTTTTTTTTTCTTAACTACATTTAGAATTTGGAAATTGCAATTTGAATTATCAGTTGGATTTTGTTTGAGTTGTAATCTTGGTTTAATCTTCTATGCGAATTTTGAAGTAAAGTATCAATGGTGACCGATAAAAGTACTGTACTTTGTGGTTGGTGTTCTGCAGGTGGTGGCGTCATATTTGGATTAAAGTTCTCATTTTTAGATAAATTTATGACTTTCTCCATTTTTATTTTTTTATGTTTAAAAATTGATCTTGATTTTTATCAATTTATGTCTAGGTAATATTTAAAATCTGATAAGAGTTTTTCCCTAATTTTTCATTTTGTTGTATTTATAAATTCTGAAGCTACTCATAAATAAAAAAAGTACTTTCACCATCGTTACTATGCAAGTGAAATTTGTTTTTTTACTACGTAGTAAATACGAAATACAAATTATTAGTACATATTAGATCAATTCATCGAGAACAGTCTAAAAGAATGGAACCCTTGAAAATAACATATGTCTATCTCTTCTGTATAACAAATTCTCGAGATAAAGGATTGTTGTTACGAGTAAAATTAAACGATTATTGTTACGAGTAAAATTTATGTTATGTCTATCTCTAGAAAATACGAGTTATGGTTGATGTTTTCATGATTATTTTCTGATTTTTTTTTGTTATGTACGATAAGCGAAGGAGATAAGCGGAATTCCACACCTTGCAAAACATGAAATCGAATACGAGTTCAAGAAACAAATAATCAAGTGCAGCCGGTGGCGAGTCAAAAATTATTCCTATTATTTTATTTTCACTTAATAACATAAGTAGCAATTAAAATAAAGGGATTTTCTACGCGGTACCCTTATGTTTTTCACTTTTCTACATGTTACCCCTACCTTTTCTATGTCTATACATGGTACCCTTGAAGTTTACTATTAATTTAACTAGCGTCCCGAATGTTTTTTTTCATCAAGTTTTGTCGTTAGATTATGTTTTTAGCTTATAATTGAGACTTCAAGATTATTTAACTTAGATAATTAACAAGTAATTGAGCTTAATTTAAGTGTTATCATTTGATTTGATAATATAATGTCAAAAATATAATCTGTTTAGATTCGGAGTATAACTGCAAACACGTACAAAATTGTTAATTTAAGTTCAATTATCGGTTAACTAGGTATGTTAAATGACGTTTAACTTTTAATTTTGAACATAAAAAGATAATTTGTTGCCAAAACTTGACGGGAAAAAAAGTTTAGGGGTACAAATAAAGATAATAATAAAGTTTAGGGATACCAAAGAAACTTTTAGTAAAGTATAAGGATACCATGTATACATGTAAAAATTGTAGGGATACAAGGTAGAAAAGTAAAAAGTTCAGGGGTACCATGTAGAAAATTCCTAAAATAAATTAAGGTGAAGTTGTCTCAATGTAATTTTTTAATGGAATTATTAGTAGATTCTCAATTCTCTTAATATGGATGTAATTAAATGTACGGAGTCCTACTCTTCTTTGAACTATTGTATCAATAACTTCTTCAAAAAAAAGTTGTATCAATAATGTTTTAATGAAAGCAAGAAGAAATCGAGGAGTGGCATTTAATTTGATTGAAATCGTTTCTATTTAAAACAATATACTTCATCTATTTCATTGATATCTTCCATTTTAAAAGTGGAACATTTTTTAAGAAAAAAAATAAAATGAACCGAATTAGAAAGGTAGTAAAGTAACTAGAGAGTAACCTAAGTTACCGGTAAGAGAAAAGTGTGATAACTAAAAATGAAAGTGGAAGAAATCAAAGAAACCGTTACAAAAGAAAATGTGGAAGATATCAATAACACAGAAGGGTTACACAATAAATTCATTAACAAATATACGGAGTGTAATAAACTGAAGTTTACTTTACTTTCGGAGAAATATTAAATTATACGTACTCCATATTAAATTTCTACAAAGTTAATACATCATCCTATAATGAGCAAAATATTTTATCTACGGTATCTTTACTCTTATGTAAATACGTTATGAATCTTATGATGATGGTTGGGACTTGGGTGAAGAAATCAATTTTTGGGTCAATTATTTTAAATGATTTTATCACATAAAAGATTAGTGAGGATGAAGGTGTTGGTTAAAGGGTCTAAGTGTCGACCTCATTCTATTTGTTTTGACCAATTTTCAAACTACGTGTGAGGATGAATGTTTTGATAAAAAGAGAATAATACCTTCTAATTCTCTTCTATGTTCGATTTCTAACATTTTGTCATTCTCTCTAAATACAAATGTAGAAATGATACAAATTTGACACGAACCGTACCCTTTATATCAAACGATCCTATATCTAACATTCATTTCGTTACAAATCTAATTCAGTTTGTCAAGTAAAAAAATTACACGTCAATATTATAACCACGGGGCAATATAACTTCTTTAGAACAATCTCGTGATTTTATCACGGGGTGTATACTAGTCTTACACTAATTTTTATATCTCTTGAAATCTTTTTGGGCTATAGCCCAACAAGCCTAGGCCTAGATCCGCCCATGACCATAACGCATCTGGACACTATTCACAAGTCAAAATAATCTTCAATATTCTCGACAATATACAAGATAAAATATAGTCATGTGAGATCTAGTTTGATTTGTCTTCGCAAGTAGATCAAGAATATCAGATTTTTATAATTTTTACTAATGTAAAATGAAAGATATCGATAATGTAAAATGTGTCTCGAAAAATGAGAAAAACAAATTGTGTGTTTGGTCAATGGGTAGATTATATAACACTTTTGCTTCTCGTCATCCATAATTTTACTTGATGTCGTCCGTATTTTAACTAATACGAGTATAACCCTTTTAACCCTCACTTTATTTAACCCTTTTATTTACCCATTCAATTACATTCATAGTGGTAATTGAATGTAATTGAATTACCCATCCTGTAATATAATTGAATTACCCCTACTCCTCTTCCATAGTATTTTTTAGAAAATTGAAAAATCAGTTTCAAGCAATCAGACTCTAATTAATTCATTCTTATCATCCTAATTAATTTGTCCATTGAAAATATATGAAGTTAAATTTGCTAAATACGAATAAGTCAAATAGAATAACTAATTTCAACATTTTTCTATGATTACTACTTTATTTTTTAAGTTAAGTACTGAATTTTTTACCGTTTAAATACTTTTGTTTAAACTATTTATTGTTTTAGTATCTTTTTAAACTATTTATTCTAAACGGGTCCACGTCACCAATTATTATTATTTTTTATTTTCAAAAATCGGGCCGCTAGTTTTAACTAGCGGCTACCCTACTGTACATAAGCAAAAACAGAGCCAAATCCCAAATTCATCTTACCATCATCACCAGTATACCACCACCAATCTGGACCTCAACTACTCACCACTGCAAATGGACCGTAATCACCTGCGATCCGACCATAAATCGGGTCACCTCAATCAACCTCCAATTCCTCTTCCCCTCCGGCTCACTCCCGAACTTGCTTAACTCGCTCACACAATTTACCACCACCTCCCTCCAAAATAACCGATTCTCTGTACCAGATTTCTCCAACATCTCATCTCTCTCCTCACTCTCCTTCAACTCCAACATTTCCCCTCCTATGTTTCCACTGCTTTCTCCGGTCTCATCTTGGTTCGAACTCGATCGATTTGGAATAATCCTGCTGTCGCCATTGGAGCTTCTGATTCAGCTTCGTTTCACTCTACGCTAGTAACTGCAACCTCGTTGGCTCGATACCCGATATCTTCGATCATTCCCGGGTTTAACCGATCTCTGACTTGCTTACAACAAGCTAAACAGATTGTTACTGAATTCCATATTTAATTCATCAGTGCACCTATGGAACAATCAGGAGCTCTCGAGTTCGATTTCAGTTGTTTCCGGTTTGACATAGCTGAAACAATTGAAACAACTATGGCTACATAGGGATTTGATTAGCTTTGAGAGTTTCAGTGAGTTGGAAGAAGATGGAGAAGAAGGTGGGATTGAGGTGGTGTGAGATGATGATATATGTGAACATGACTTAGGTCCACCCCGACGCGGCCACGCGCGGGTTTGGGGGGGGGGAGGTGAATGAATCTCCATATGAGATGGATCAAATTGAAATTTAAATCGAAGTGGAGTCGCCACCGAACTTTGTGGGAGTTCGGGCCCGTTCAAACCCACTCTATATCTTAGTGGGCCCGTTCAAACCCATTCGGATGTCAGAGTTTATTGGGCTCGTCCCTTTGCATTTGATACCGATACCGACATTATCGGATACCGTGTATTGAACGACTCTCGTGTGCCAATGGGTTCGGATATCCAGACACCATGGTTCTGAGTAAGGTGTGAGGGTACGTGTTGGGAAGTTCACAAAGAAAACCCAACCCCGCCCGCACATTAGCGGCCTCTACTAAGATATCGTTTGACTCTCGAATACGCGTGTTAGTAATACGATGAAATGATATGCAAACAACGTTTTAACTAAACATGCGAAAATTATAATAAGTTTCTACGTCGATTTAATGCATCAAAAACTAACGTCAAAGTTATATTTAGAATGCGAGGTTCATTTTAGTACAATAAAATAAACAACGCAAATAAATCGACAAAAGGAACAAACGTGTTAGTAACGGTAATAACGATAATAACGGTTTGCAAAGAATGTAGAATGCTATGGAATAATGTAAACATGATGCATGGTTTTGGAAAAGTAGTAGACCACGTGATAGACTTGACACGTGTTGACCGAAGTCATAAAAAAAGTATTATCGAGACTCGAATTGTATTGTAGGACTCACGGTTTTAACGTGATAAGATTACTCGATCGAGTCATTGAAGGACTCGACCGAGTGGACCTCGGAAAAAAATTTTGTTCCGATTTTTTAAGTGCCACTCGACCGAGTCATGACGGGACTCGACCGAGTGAGCAGCCACTCGATTGAGTCATTGCGAGACTCGACCGAGTGATTCTAAAAAAAACCTTCTGCCTCGATTTTTGGGGTGTCACTCGACCGAGTGGGCTAGGCACTCGATCGAGTGCCCCCTGTACGAACTAGGGTTCGCTTTGCAATTTATAATTGATTTCGAAATTGCCTTTTGATTTTGGAAATTTGATGATTTTATTGAGTCGGGCAAAAATATTGTACGATTTTGCTCGATTCGGACTTTGATACTCGTCATATCCGATATTCGATTATTGAATCGATATCGAACGTTTAGAGTGAAATCTAGAAAAATATGTTTGTAAGTCGCTTTAAATCAACTAAAACGAAATAGATTATCTCCGCGTTCATAGTGTCGTAATTAATTCTTTCAAATTATGTGACAAATATTTAGCATCAATGAATTCGGATTAGTTAAATTTATTGACTAAATCGTTTAGACACGACGTCCAACTATTGAGTTGGTATCGAATCTAATAGATTGACACTTTATATTTGCTTGAATTAAAAGGACTTGACTTGATTCCCTCGGCATCCCGACATCGTAATAAATCCTTGCGGATGGTGTGATGTCGGATCCGTGTCAACGGGTTTCGACTCAACTAAAAAAAGAAGATGTTTTATTTGAAAATAGTTTTGAAATTGATGAATATGCGATATTAAATATGATGACAATGACACGAAAAGCGTGACTAACAACGCGACAAAATAGAATAAAACATTATTGTTGACGTTTGACTCGCTTCAACAATCAAGCGTTCGGGGTGTCGGGATAAGCGACCGGCAACATCGGGTGAAACACCCTTGTATATTCGGATTTCCTTATCCCAACATCCTTCGCGCTCGACACGAATTAGCGAGTAATTTAATGTCTTAATATTAGTGGTATTACTGATATTAGAACGCGATAATAAAATAAAAAAGGACAACAACGACAATGACGGACGACGGACGAGACGAGGGGGAGAAAGAGAGAAAGAGAGTCGGGAATATTGAACCCTCAACCTACATGTTTTGTATCTCGGACGGGACTCGCTTAGTTGTGGCCTAAGCACGGGAGTATCGAGGTTTACGTAGGTTAAGTTATGGTGGTTTAGGGTTTGTAAGTTGTTAGGGTTTAAAGTGGAAGATGAGTAATTAGGGTTGCCAAGGATGTATTGTGTGTGAAAAAAAAAAGAAGAGTTTAATTGCATGAAAGAGGGTGTATATATAGGCAATGCCATACACCCTCGTCTAGGGTTACTCGGCCGAGTACCCTGCTGACTCGGTCGAGTGGCCCAAAGCAGCCACAGACGGGCCTGTTGAGGGCCCACTCGATCGAGTGGGCTGACATTCGATCGAGTGGGCTGACACTCGATCGAGTGGGTCAGCTGGAGCGAAGGGTCCGGATTTTTGGACCTTGGGTTGGATATTTTGTGGATCTTGTATTTGGGTTGGACTTTCGATGTTTGCATGGCTGTTTTTCGTGTCTCGGAAACGGCTTTGACCGGTGTTTGACCCAATCGCTAAAAGTCGGTTTTATTTCTGGTGTATGTTTTGACCCAAATTAGTCTTATTTGATTGGAAACGTTCCACTGGGCCTGAATTTGAGGTCAGTTTTGTGAGATTTTGTACTCCGTAAAGAGCCCAAGCCAGCAACTAATGGTTTCGAGCCCATATCCGAGCGCGTAGAAACATGTTTGCGTCCGATCATCATCGGGTGTTTTTTGGAAACTGCTATAGACACCTAGCAGCCAAATGTGGGTGTCTACAATATGGTGAGATGAATTGGGGGCATTTTGCTCCATTTTTATACTTTTGTACCGGAGGCGGCCGCTAGTTGAACTAGCGGCCCGGTTTCTCAAACAAAAAAAATTATAATCGGTGACGTAGACCCATTTAGAGTAAATAGTTTCAAAAGAACGTTAAAACAATAAATAGTTTAATAAAAAAATATTAAAACGATAGCTCCACTATATAGCTTCTCATGTCATGGTTGTCACAAATACAAAATAAAGCAAAAGAAAATGCGGCTTAAAGAACACGCATGTCGCGTCCATTATTGTGGGATGAGCAATGATGGTTGTCTTCAAAAATACGCAAAGAAGGAATAAAACAAATCAGAAAAGGGTAGGGCGTGGCATATAAACTCGTATTCCTGGGGTGGGGCGTGGGAGTTTTGCGCCTCCACCCACGACTGAGCCTGATTCTCCCCTGCCTCTTCCTGGGCAAAACATTATGCTTCTACTTCTGAATGTCGAGTTAAGCGTAAATATCCGACGTCAAGGGTTTTTTCACAAAGTCCAATTAAACAAATCGAAAAAAAAGCACGTTGATAATGACGAAAATGAATCTAGAATTTAATCTCGATAATGTCATTGCGTCCGAATTATTTTCAGTATAACGCAAATTAAAATCAAAAGGAAAATTAAAGGTAAGCGTATTGCTAATTCGAGAATAAATATTGTTGTTGTTGTTGTCCGAGTTGTACCTTGGATTAGGTTAGTAAATAAGTAGGGTAAATTAGGTTAATGAATAGTTTGGTTAAATAGGTTAGTAATTTAAAAAGGGCAAATCGGTAATTTAGTCATAAATTATAGAGTAAATTAAAAATTACTCCCTTTTAAAATACCAATTTTAAAATTTACTACCTTTTGAAATTTTTGTTAAAAATAACTCCCAAAATCTATCGAAAGTTCAAAAATTACTCCAAAATATAATTTTTGGACAAAAATGCCCCCAATTTTTTTATGCCATAATACTTCACCTCGCCTTCTAGCCAAGGGCATTTTCGTCCTAAAAATAAATTTGGGAGCAAATTTTGAACTTTTGATAGATTTTGGGAGTTCTTTTTAACAAAAATTTCAAAAGGGAGTAAATTTTAAAATTGGTATTTTAAAAGAGAGTAATTTTTAATTTACTCTAAATTATAATGTGGTCGATGCTAAGTAATTAAGCAGACGACATGAAGTAGTGTACCTAACTCGATGTACAACTGGTTTATAATTTCAAGTGTTATCACAAAGTTTTTGAGTTTTGTTGTAAACTTTCTAATCTTTAATGTAAAGTTGTCGAACTAAATCACATAAATGTATGTTTAAGCTCAAAAGCTTACAACTCAACTCAGAAACTTATATAAACTCAGTAAGTATACACAGAAGCTCAACAACTTTGAGGCGGTTGTACACAACTGGTGGTATAATACTATTTTTCGTGTTTGGTTATAAAAGGAGAGAGTATTAACTAAACCCGATAATGACCCGACTTAAACCCGATGTTATTGTGGACGCTGCCACCCGCTGTCGCGCGCACCCGCACGGATCCCGCAGCAGCCATCCACACGGCCCGTCTTCTGGTTGGGCTGGTCCGATCTCGCATTCAGGGCGATGTGTCGACCTCGATTTGGTTGACGATTTGAATTGTACTAGATAGATGTATGGACGCATCTATGTTTCCGTTGGAATCGATCGAGACGTGGTTGTAAATGTTTAAAGGCCGGATCATTTGGTCCGGTGACTGTTCTAGTGAACCAAATTTGTTGCCGATTTGTGTAGTCGCCACCGAACAATTATGGCATGCTCGGAAACCATTCATGTCAACTTTAATCCTTGGTCGGCTCAAAGCTGAGTGACATGGGGACCTAAAGATAAAGACTTGTACCGTTAAATATTCCATGTCTAGAATGACTCTTATTGTCAATGGTTTCGGATATCCGGAAACCGTAGATTCTGAGTAAGAGGTGAAGGTACGTATTGGGAAGCCAACATCGAGTAGACTTCAACACCCAATCCCGCCCGCACATAGCGGCCTCTACTAATCAATCGATGGGCGGATAACTTTGTTCTAATGTGGTGAAAAAGAGGTAATAACCATTGTTTTGAACCTAGTGTCTTAGCTAGTCGGTTGATTTCTGGACAAGTAAGTCGACGTCGAAGAAAGTGTTTTACATTCTTTGCATGCGATTTCACGTGAGAAGCAGACCATGTTAAAATGCACGTAGGAGAGTAGAGAGTACTAGATAGTAGGCATATTAGCAAATCAATTTTAACGTGATAATACAGATATTAGCCGTTCTCGTGATATACCTTACCTGGTATTGCTTAAAGTGCGTTTGTAAAGCATTAATAGAGACGCGCCAAGCCATGGGTGAGGTGTCTTAGTATGAGCGTCTAGATTAATATGGGACTAGACCACTGCTTGTTTTGATTAGTGTTAGTTGTTTACGTTTTAGCTTCCGGTTAGGTAATTTAGCGGTAAATCATACAAGAGCGATAAAGTGTGAAACATAAATAAATCATGTTGTATGAGGAGTTGCACCCTCAGAATGTACACTAAACGAAGTACGATGTGTAGACGATAAAGAACAGATCTAATAACGACTGCTTGGATTCGATTTAGGTGTTTTAGTAATTAGGGTTGAAGTTGTGGACGTTACGTATTTTAGACAAGTTGGTCTAAAGACTAAGGCAAACAGGAGCTTGTACACCATTCGGAGTGCGGATGGTGTACGCATCATAGCCCCCCAAGGTTAGAAGTTTTGAAATGTAGTGTGTTTGTTTTGTAGTTTGTGGCCCGTCCTTGGGCTAACTACGAGGATCTGCCTGAGTACGCGGTGGCGGAGCTGAGGCCGATGAGCTACCGGAGGATGCTCCTTCACGCGTTGTTTCGTCTGGTGTGGTATCTAGGGGAGAGACTAGTGCGTCAGTGCCTTTACGACGAGTTTCGGGTCCCGGTTGACCCTCCCCGGACCATATTCAGGCCTCCTCCCCGGACCATATTCAGGCCTCCTACTACGGTTGAGGCTCGTGTTGATAGGGACGGTGAAGGAGGTGAGGAATTACTGGTGCCTAATGCCTCATACGTGTCCCATGTCTGCCAGCGGCTGGCTTTCCACCGCATCGTGGTAAGCCTTTTGGTTGTCATTCGATTGTTGTTTGCTTTTGGGTTTGGTTTTGTTGTATTTGAAATGGTTTTTCTTCCTTTGCCTTGTGTTCCAGATGGCTTATCCGGCTGTGTGGACATGACATAGGTCCAACCCGACGCGACCACGTGCGGGTTTGGGTAGGCGATTGAATCTCGTGGTGAGATTGTTCTCGTATTGATATTTAAATCGAAGCTGGAGTCGACACCGAACTTTGTGGGAGTTCGGACCCATTCGAACCCACTCTATACTTAGGCGTATCGCGCAGAAAGCACAGCCCGCCTTAGTACTAGAGGTTGTGGGGGTTCGTCCCTTTGCATAACGATACCGATGTCGAATTACTGACTATCGTATATCGAATGACTCTCGTTGCCAATAATTTCGGGCGTCCGGAAAGCAAAGGTTCAGAGTAAGGGGTGAAGGTACGTGCTGGGAAGCCCACGAAGGACACTCAACCCCGCCTACACTTAGCGGCCTCTACTAAGATATCGATCGGTGTTCGTGTACGCACGTTAGTAAGATGATGAAATGATAGGCAATCATCGTTTTATGCTGGATGTGAAATACGTGTTACTACGTCATTTAATGCATATTAAATATGTCGAAGTTGTTTTAGCATGCGGGTTCATTTAATAACGATGAATTGCCGAACAAATAAAGCAAAAGAACTTGAAATATAGATTAAAAGTTACACGGGCGGAATACAACCCGGAATTCACAATACTTGAACAAATTGTAATAATAATAATATCAAAATAACAACGGTAAACGTGAACTATGAATGAACTCATAAATAGAAAATGTAAATTGAAATCGTAAATCAAATGATTGGACAGAGACTCTGATCACTTATACATTACGTTATGTATTGACCGGAGGACAAAGGTTTTAGTACGCGTAAGCGCACAGGACCAAAGCGTAGTGCTAGCTTGATCCCTGGGCCTCAGGGTCTTGTCCCGACTTATCCTAGTGAAACTGGATTGCCTCAACTTATCGAATATCAAACTCGACTAAAGAGCCGTTGATATAAGATCAGTCGTATGAGACGTCACTCAAAGTCGTGAAGAAACAGGATGATGATAAATTGGAAAAGATATAAGATGTGGGTTTTAGAAGAGGAATACGTGATTAATTTGACACGTATCGACTTAGTGAGATGAATTGGGGGCATTTTGCTCCATTTTTATACTTTTGTACCGGAGGCAGCCGCTAGTTGAACTAGCGGCCCGGTTTCTCAAACAAAAAAAATTATAATCGGTGACGTAGACCCATTTAGAGTAAATAGTTTCAAAAGAACGTTAAAACAATAAATAGTTTAATTAAAAAATATTAAAACGATAGCTCCACTATATAGCTTCTCATGTCATGGTTGTCACAAATACAAAATAAAGCAAAAGAAAATGCGGCTTAAAGAACACGCATGTCGCGTCCATTATTGTGGGATGAGCAATGATGGTTGTCTTCAAAAATACGCAAAGAAGGAATAAAACAAATCAGAAAAGGGTAGGGCGTGGCATATAAACTCGTATTCCTGGGGTGGGGCGTGGGAGTTTTGCGCCTCCACCCACGACTGAGCCTGATTCTCCCCTGCCTCTTCCTGGGCAAAACATTATGCTTCTACTTCTGAATGTCGAGTTAAGCGTAAATATCCGACGTCAAGGGTTTTTTCACAAAGTCCAATTAAACAAATCGAAAAAAAAGCACGTTGATAATGACGAAAATGAATCTAGAATTTAATCTCGATAATGTCATTGCGTCCGAATTATTTTCAGTATAACGCAAATTAAAATCAAAAGGAAAATTAAAGGTAAGCGTATTGCTAATTCGAGAATAAATATTGTTGTTGTTGTTGTCCGAGTTGTACCTTGGATTAGGTTAGTAAATAAGTAGGGTAAATTAGGTTAATGAATAGTTTGGTTAAATAGGTTAGTAATTTAAAAAGGGCAAATCGGTAATTTAGTCATAAATTATAGAGTAAATTAAAAATTACTCCCTTTTAAAATACCAATTTTAAAATTTACTACCTTTTGAAATTTTTGTTAAAAATAACTCCCAAAATCTATCGAAAGTTCAAAAATTACTCCAAAATATAATTTTTGGACAAAAATGCCCCCAATTTTTTTATGCCATAATACTTCACCTCGCCTTCTAGCCAAGGGCATTTTCGTCCTAAAAATAAATTTGGGAGCAAATTTTGAACTTTTGATAGATTTTGGGAGTTTTTTTTAACAAAAATTTCAAAAGGGAGTAAATTTTAAAATTGGTATTTTAAAAGAGAGTAATTTTTAATTTACTCTAAATTATATTGTGGTCGATGCTAAGTAATTAAGCAGACGACATGAAGTAGTGTACCTAACTCGATGTACAACTGGTTTATAATTTCAAGTGTTATCACAAAGTTTTTGAGTTTTGTTGTAAACTTTCTAATCTTTAATGTAAAGTTGTCGAACTAAATCACATAAATGTATGTTTAAGCTCAAAAGCTTACAACTCAACTCAGAAACTTATATAAACTCAGTAAGTATACACAGAAGCTCAACAACTTTGAGGCGGTTGTACACAACTGGTGGTATAATACTATTTTTCGTGTTTGGTTATAAAAGGAGAGAGTATTAACTAAACCCGATAATGACCCGACTTAAACCCGATGTTATTGTGGACGCTGCCACCCGCTGTCGCGCGCACCCGCACGGATCCCGCAGCAGCCATCCACACGGCCCGTCTTCTGGTTGGGCTGGTCCGATCTCGCATTCAGGGCGATGTGTCGACCTCGATTTGGTTGACGATTTGAATTGTACTAGATAGATGTATGGACGCATCTATGTTTCCGTTGGAATCGATCGAGACGTGGTTGTAAATGTTTAAAGGCCGGATCATTTGGTCCGGTGACTGTTCTAGTGAACCAAATTTGTTGCCGATTTGTGTAGTCGCCACCGAACAATTATGGCATGCTCGGAAACCATTCATGTCAACTTTAATCCTTGGTCGGCTCAAAGCTGAGTGACATGGGGACCTAAAGATAAAGACTTGTACCGTTAAATATTCCATGTCTAGAATGACTCTTATTGTCAATGGTTTCGGATATCCGGAAACCGTAGATTCTGAGTAAGAGGTGAAGGTACGTATTGGGAAGCCAACATCGAGTAGACTTCAACACCCAATCCCGCCCGCACATAGCGGCCTCTACTAATCAATCGATGGGCGGATAACTTTGTTCTAATGTGGTGAAAAAGAGGTAATAACCATTGTTTTGAACCTAGTGTCTTAGCTAGTCGGTTGATTTCTGGACAAGTAAGTCGACGTCGAAGAAAGTGTTTTACATTCTTTGCATGCGATTTCACGTGAGAAGCAGACCATGTTAAAATGCACGTAGGAGAGTAGAGAGTACTAGATAGTAGGCATATTAGCAAATCAATTTTAACGTGATAATACAGATATTAGCCGTTCTCGTGATATACCTTACCTGGTATTGCTTAAAGTGCGTTTGTAAAGCATTAATAGAGACGCGCCAAGCCATGGGTGAGGTGTCTTAGTATGAGCGTCTAGATTAATATGGGACTAGACCACTGCTTGTTTTGATTAGTGTTAGTTGTTTACGTTTTAGCTTCCGGTTAGGTAATTTAGCGGTAAATCATACAAGAGCGATAAAGTGTGAAACATAAATAAATCATGTTGTATGAGGAGTTGCACCCTCAGAATGTACACTAAACGAAGTACGATGTGTAGACGATAAAGAACAGATCTAATAACGACTGCTTGGATTCGATTTAGGTGTTTTAGTAATTAGGGTTGAAGTTGTGGACGTTACGTATTTTAGACAAGTTGGTCTAAAGACTAAGGCAAACAGGAGCTTGTACACCATTCGGAGTGCGGATGGTGTACGCATCATAGCCCCCCAAGGTTAGAAGTTTTGAAATGTAGTGTGTTTGTTTTGTAGTTTGTGGCCCGTCCTTGGGCTAACTACGAGGATCTGCCTGAGTACGCGGTGGCGGAGCTGAGGCCGATGAGCTACCGGAGGATGCTCCTTCACGCGTTGTTTCGTCTGGTGTGGTATCTAGGGGAGAGACTAGTGCGTCAGTGCCTTTACGACGAGTTTCGGGTCCCGGTTGACCCTCCCCGGACCATATTCAGGCCTCCTCCCCGGACCATATTCAGGCCTCCTACTACGGTTGAGGCTCGTGTTGATAGGGACGGTGAAGGAGGTGAGGAATTACTGGTGCCTAATGCCTCATACGTGTCCCATGTCTGCCAGCGGCTGGCTTTCCACCGCATCGTGGTAAGCCTTTTGGTTGTCATTCGATTGTTGTTTGCTTTTGGGTTTGGTTTTGTTGTATTTGAAATGGTTTTTCTTCCTTTGCCTTGTGTTCCAGATGGCTTATCCGGCTGTGTGGACATGACATAGGTCCAACCCGACGCGACCACGTGCGGGTTTGGGTAGGCGATTGAATCTCGTGGTGAGATTGTTCTCGTATTGATATTTAAATCGAAGCTGGAGTCGACACCGAACTTTGTGGGAGTTCGGACCCATTCGAACCCACTCTATACTTAGGCGTATCGCGCAGAAAGCACAGCCCGCCTTAGTACTAGAGGTTGTGGGGGTTCGTCCCTTTGCATAACGATACCGATGTCGAATTACTGACTATCGTATATCGAATGACTCTCGTTGCCAATAATTTCGGGCGTCCGGAAAGCAAAGGTTCAGAGTAAGGGGTGAAGGTACGTGCTGGGAAGCCCACGAAGGACACTCAACCCCGCCTACACTTAGCGGCCTCTACTAAGATATCGATCGGTGTTCGTGTACGCACGTTAGTAAGATGATGAAATGATAGGCAATCATCGTTTTATGCTGGATGTGAAATACGTGTTACTACGTCATTTAATGCATATTAAATATGTCGAAGTTGTTTTAGCATGCGGGTTCATTTAATAACGATGAATTGCCGAACAAATAAAGCAAAAGAACTTGAAATATAGATTAAAAGTTACACGGGCGGAATACAACCCGGAATTCACAATACTTGAACAAATTGTAATAATAATAATATCAAAATAACAACGGTAAACGTGAACTATGAATGAACTCATAAATAGAAAATGTAAATTGAAATCGTAAATCAAATGATTGGACAGAGACTCTGATCACTTATACATTACGTTATGTATTGACCGGAGGACAAAGGTTTTAGTACGCGTAAGCGCACAGGACCAAAGCGTAGTGCTAGCTTGATCCCTGGGCCTCAGGGTCTTGTCCCGACTTATCCTAGTGAAACTGGATTGCCTCAACTTATCGAATATCAAACTCGACTAAAGAGCCGTTGATATAAGATCAGTCGTATGAGACGTCACTCAAAGTCGTGAAGAAACAGGATGATGATAAATTGGAAAAGATATAAGATGTGGGTTTTAGAAGAGGAATACGTGATTAATTTGACACGTATCGACTTAGTGTCGTGAATATAACTCGACGGAGCTTTGTATCGTCTTTTGGTCCTCGTTGGCGGTTTGTACCGGGTCACTCGATTGAGTCATTAGGTGGACTCAGTCGGCTGCCCTTGACGAAAAGCTTCATGCCCCTTATTAGGGGGTCACTCGATCGAGTGCCCCTGGGTCGGGTGACACGTGCTTTTGAACAACCCAATTTCATGATTCGAATCGAAGATAGTCGAACTAACATGAATATCAGACCCCTCTGTGCCACGACGTCATTTGTCGGGTCTCATGGACTGTATGACAATCGGATTGACGTCATTTGGTTTCATGTTGGTTTCAATCTCGATGACTCATAACGAGTGATATTCGACTATAGAGTCGATATCAAACATCTTAGAGTGAAATTTACAAATGGAACCGAACACATGCAACGAGGAATTCCGCGATTGCGTCATAACCTACCAAATCCTTTGCACTATTGATATGATCATTTTAGATCATCGTTAGATCAATGACTTTCAAATGGCGTCATCGGAAATGTGCTTGAAATCGATAACGACTCATCATTGCAAACATTAGGTCCTCCGCATTTCGGCACCGTTGTTTGGCCATTAAGGCCTACGGTGCTCAATTTAGCGTCATCGGACGTTTGCTCGAGTCGTATTTTTTGAAAATAGTTTTATTATGTACTTTACACTGTATTAGTATAACAAAATGTAAAAACGTTAATTAAATGTTAGATGTTAGGAACATAAATTAAATGTTAGATGTTAGGAACAAAAATTAAATGTTAGTAGTACAAGAAATTAAAAGTTAGTATACGAATATGTAAAAAACGTTAAAGGTTAGAAATGGGGTTTTGACACCCTCAACCTACATGTTAATAGTCTCGGAATATGTGCTCGTGAGTGTCGTCATAGGCACGGGAGCGGTTAGAGTATGTAGGATGAGTTAGGGTGTGTGATTAGGGAGAAGAATGTTCTTGGTTTTTGTGAGGTATAGTCTCTGACAGGGTTAGTCGTATCCCTAATTAAATATACCCTAAGGTCCACTAACTAATGTAGATAGTGAAGTAGGGGTCGAACCACAAGGAGACGAGACTTAAATACTTGTTCTAAGGTCTAGACTTAAGACTACAGGTCACTGCTTTTCTGTTTATTTAATAGGCTGAAAACTAATTAATATAAGGTAAATCAATAATAAAGAAGTCTAGGGTCTCAGGTTCACAATGAATATTAGTCGGTTCAAGGAGTCAACTGACAGGTCAATAATCGAACTATCTAAGGTGTAGGTCCGGTCGCTACTTCTAAAAACTTTAGACCTAAACTTAACCTGCGGTCGCTAGAATTAAGCTAGTCTATCTAAAATATCGTGACCTAATTAGTCCTTAACCCGGTCGGCGAAAAGTCCTAATTGTGATACTAATTAATTAATCCTGGCCAGTAATCAATCAATCAGAGTTAAAACAATATTTAGGCGACAGTTCATACGATTAGAAACATGTCAATTTACTATAACCCAATTAATATGCATCGATCCCCTTAAACCCTAGATAAAATTTAGCTACTCGCATTAATTGTAATCAAACTAGCAAAAGACGAATTACAAACAAACATGATGAGTACAAATTGAATTAAACTACGAGAAACAATAATAATTCTACGCTAGAAAACAATAAACGAAAATTGAAATTAAAATTCCTACGGAAACGAAAGATGAATTAAGACAAGAATTAAACTAAAAAAACTAAAATTGAAATTAAAATTAAATGTATCGATACCGAATGATTCAAGATCTGAAAAGGGAAGAACGGAGTTCAATGTATCTCGCGAAGAAAACCGAAAAAGAACGTAAACTTCGATGCTAAGGAAATTGCAAAAGTGTACGTGAATTCTATTGTGTAAAAAAAAAGTGTCTGACAACCTCCTAAGAAAACTGATTTTAAAGAAATCAGTTGGACTTAAAACGGGCCCAAAATTCTAGGTGAATAAAAAAATTAATTGCGCGGCCCGGGTAAGACGCACTCGATCGAGTGCACGTAGTGCCACTCGATCGAGTGGATCCGTGATTGCTCCAACTCGAGTTCATCTTGGACCCAAAGAAGGAATTGGCCCAATATACCAATATAGTCCAGTTGGGTGTGATTGTGAGGCACTCGATCGAGTGCTATAACACCACTCGATCGAGTGGGCCTGCTGGAACTCGTAGCAAGAGTTCTTCTTTGCTTCTTAACTTTTCGTTTTCTTCCTCGTCATCCGTTCTCGTCTCGACTATCTGGGCTATTACTCCAAAATAAGCTCGAAATTGTACCTAACTTGTAAAATAGCACGAGAATCGACAGTATCGACTTTCTAATAAAAATCGACATTTTAAACATATAAATTGAGAAGAAGAAAAGCTCAAAAATAGGTATCGGGGGACTATGAAATACGATATAAAATATGTTGATCAAACTCCCCCAAACCAAACCTTTGCTTATTCTCAAGCAAACGACTAATATATACATACGAGGACAAGTGATGTGAAACACGACTCAGAGTTGAATTGCAATTATTCTCCTAAAATCGACGAGAAAACACGTAATGCTCAAGAATGCAACGAGATCAATAATCATGTCATAATCAAACAATTTCCTGCCAAATTTTCAATCTTGCAAGACCAATAATGTCGGACTTCCTTACAGTTGTCGCTCGACACTCATAAGTACGGGTAAGTATATATGTGAAGATAAGAAAGAATAAAGACACTCACTCGACTTATGAAATATGCATGCAATCGAATATGAAATCAATCTTCCCAATCAAATACGTGTTCCACCAATCAGGACCATAGTACATGCCAAGGACTTACAAAGGGTGGCTAATATGTTAGGGAATAAAATGGATTGTGCTTAAAGCATGTATGGAAATGTGGGGCTAAGACAAGTAGTCGCAGCTACACAATAAAAACTATCCATCCAAAAACCTTCTCTATGAATTCCGGCCACTAACTAGAAATAAAACTCAAAAGAGCTCAAGAGAAAATTTTGTCATCCTCCTAATTACAATTCAATTCTAGTTAGCAACTCGACCAATCCCCAAAAATTACAAGAAGCATATATGTTTTTCTTTTCTTTTTCTTCTTTTTCTAATTCTATTTTATTTCTTTCCTTTCCTTTTCATGCTCCTATATTTTTCCAGTTTCGGGTAGGGGGAAAGCGAGTACAAAGTCGCACACCAATGATATTCTACACGAGGATCCAAAAGATGTAAAAATCCCAAATTATGATCTATTAGTGAAGTAATTTCCATTCAGTTCACTGCAAATGTCCTGGTAAGGTCGGCTATTCTGGGTTGTAGTTAATTCATATAAATGATAAAAACAGGCTTACAACAGCTGAAATAGGCTAAACAAAGGAAAATGACCTAAATCTACAAGGTAGTAAAAATGGGTCGTTTTGGTTTTGTGGAGCTCATCAAATACAGAAATGTCTTTCTTCATATACCTCCTCCTCCTCAAACCAAACACGTATTCAAAATCAAGAGACGGACGTCATATTTATGCAAATTGATGTTACACATCCCACTAGGAGAAACCACTCAATTCCTAAATATAAATGAGACCAGTTATGGATGTTACTAGCCTAGGAAGCTCTAAATCCTCATAATTTTGTGGGTTGCCGACAAAATGGTCAAATTTACTCATTTGGCAATTAACAGTTCAATAGGCATTCATATCAAAATCATCTCTTCTCAAGCAATACATGCATTCAGGTACGGAGTTGGTTGTCTATTAGAAGAAATCATGTAAAACACAATGTCATCATCGCCGTTTTGCATGTTTCACATCACACACAAGACAGACACAAAGCACACAAAAATAAAGTTTTTTTGGATTTCTCAAATTTTTCAATTTTTTTGGATTTTTAGAATTTTTGAAAACGGTAAAAGCACACAATGGCAAATAAAAACACACAAACTCTCTCCCAAACCTAAATGTCACATTGTCCTCAATGTGACTCTACAGCATATAAGACATGAAATTCCACAGCCAATCCTAAGGATAACTCGACATAAGGGGAGAAAAAAAATCTAAGAAAACAATAAAACGAAAATAAAAAGGAAAGAAAGTACCGTATATACAGTGGTAGCTTGTAATCCCCTAGAAATTCTAACGCGATATAGTGGCGGAAACACTGTAGAGTCGGGATTAAACCACACTGTAACTATGTCTTAGTAAATTAAATTGGTAAAGTCAAACAAATGCCATAAATAAAAATGGCTAAAATTTAAAACAATCCACAAAAAGGGTTAAACAATCCTTAAGACATAATTATTAAAATGATCAAGCAGGATCCAAGACTGCTCGTTAGCCCACACCCACCGGAAAAACAAGTACACCTGCCATGTTAAAACATAACAGCCACAATCAGTGGGGAGCAACGCCAACGTTCTCCCAGCCGTATAACATGATTTTAAAATTGTAATTACTACTATAGAAAAATAGTCAAAATGAAAAACAGTAAAAACATTATAATGAAAATAAGTTTTCAGTGAAAAACTTCACGTATCAAAACAATATAATAAAAACGAGTTTTCCGAAGAAAACATAAAACATTTCCCAACCTGCAACCAAATTATATCGATAATAATAAATATATTCAAAATGGCATTATGGATATTCGATTAGTGTGCACAAGGCTAGACTTTCACTAGGGATATACTGGAAACTAACTTCGAGAACTGTAGACTTAACTCATAACAGAATCCAGTCTCTAACTAGGCAACTCAACTATAATAGGACTGCGTGCAGCGAGGTCCTGGTTTAAGTAGTGCATACCCCTCCTAGAATACAAATTTGTCTAGTTCAGCTGACGGCGACTAACACGATGCGGTATCTAGCTTAAGGTCAAAATATACACTCTCCTGAACACAAACCATGCTCAGTTCAACAACCAATGCATCCAAAATGGATACACCAGCCTTATAGTTGATGGCAAAACAGTACATCCTAGACTGTATTACTCTAACCCTACACTTATCCTTATTCCTTAACTCCAAAACAAAGTCATTATCGATATTCAAAAGATATAATCATTATAATAATAAGAGAGCAAAAAGGGAAAAAGGATTGCCTTCCAAAAGAGGAAACTTTCTGTTTTAGGAAACTTCTATTTTTAGAAACTTTACTAAAATAGCATCATATCAAAATAGCAAAAATATTAGTTTATACTAATACAATATTTTAGTAAACGATATAGATTTGTAAAACTAATATTTTTAGCCTTAACGATATTAATTGTTAAGTGAGAACATTTGGGTTTATGAAAGTATTAAAATATCGTACAAGTGCTATAAAATCATTAAAAATGTCTTAAACATCTTAATACTACTAATTAGGTTGTTTTCAAAAGTTTATAAAATTAAAATTCCCTAATTATTATTAGTATCGACAATACAATTATAAATAGGATTTTACGGCAAATGTCTATTTAAATCTTTTAACGTCTTTTATTAAATTAAACCATTGAACATATTTGGAGTATGTTAAGGGATGATTTAACTCTTAAAGTTGATAAAAACAAGGCCAAATACACAAGGGAAACCAGCCGAATGAGGTGAATGTGGAGTATGAAGAGTTTGGTCAATTCATCACAATAAATAAGAAGAAATAAAATATCTAAGGCTTAATTTATTTGTAAAATAAAATGTATAAAAAGTTGTAGCGTAAAAATGTGACATGGGTGTTTCACGGCCCAAAACATGGGGAAAATGTCCCAAAATTTTTCTAAATTGGTAAAAAGATGAATCGTAAAATTATTAAAGGTATTTCAAATCAGTTCGAGTAAACCGCGCGTTGGAAAATAATTATTTACGAAACTTCGTAATAAAATCATTAAAGGTCAAATATTCTTAAATAAAAATATTTCTTAGTTGGAAATATCATATAAACGTGTTTTGATATTTAAGAAAAATAAATAACTCAGTTCCAAGCGTAAAACGTTAGTTCGTAGAAAAATAGAACTCCACGCGCAAAAATAAATAGTTTACAATGAAAATCAAATAAATAGGTTTAAAAAAATTAAAATCTTTTAAAATAAAAATAAATATTATTTGACTCAAAAATATAAATAAAGGTCGGAATAAAATGATAAAACAGAAGGTCGAAATGTGAATGAGTTATGACGATGTCATAACGAAAAGGATAAAAACGCTAGAAAAATAGCGAGTGTTACAATCCTCCCCACTAAAAGAAAGTTTCGCCCTCGAAACTAAGAATAAGAAGAAAGGGATAGAAATTATCTCACTCGGAAAGATGAGGATACATAGTTCGCATAATAATTTCACTTTAAAAGAAAATTTTAAAACTTTCAAAGTAACACGGAATCGAATGCAAATATTTATTCCAAGGGGAATTGGGCTAAGCTACCCGAAGTTTAAAATCTTTTAATTAATGAAATCGTAAAGTAAAGTTATTTGATAAAATAACAACGTCAAATAACATTTGTAAACGAACTCGAAGAAAATTGGGTAACCGAACATTTTCTAAACAAAAGTAAAACAATTTGCTTAAGAAATTCGATAATATTTCGTTTTATGAAGAAACAAAATTTAATTTGGAGAAATCAAATTTTGTAGTTAGTAAAAATCGAACCAGCCGTCAAATATATTCAATAACAGATTCAAAAGTCCACCAACAATAAAACGGAAACTAGTTTCAAAATGTTAAATTTCGAAAATGTTATCAAAGTAATTATGAAAATTTTCAAAAATGTTATCAAACCAGAACATAAAATAATTTCGACAATGTTAAAAAGTTATATGTAATAATCATATAGAAATTGAATATTTTGGAAATATGAAAGTCTTCATCAAATTCTAATTGCTTGAAAATAAAAATGAAATAATTTCGAAATAATTTAAAATAAATTATTAAGGCTTTTTTAAACCGATCTAAATATAAACATCAACCAAAGATAAAACAAAAGTGGAGTATAAAGTTCTTAAATTAAAAAAATTCAAAAATATTAAATTTCACGATATTCGAAAAGTTTAAGTTAGCCAAACTTTTTACAAACCGGGGAGTTTCACAATTAGAAATTATAACTCAAAATGTTAAAATTTTACGATAATCCATTTTCTTAACTAGTCAAACTTTTATAAAATAGAGAGTTTGAAAAAAAATTGTTAACGGATAAATAGAACAAGGATAAACAATAAATTAAAATAAGAGCTTTCAAAATCGATAAAGATCAAAGGGATTGGCAGGAGATGCGGTAACAGAATTCAAGAGAAACAGAAAGGAAGACGGAGTTGAGAGTCAAAAAGACCTCTAAAGGATTATAGAAGAAATTAACCATCTCAAGATTCCTAGCACGGCTCTCACAAACACGGGTTCCTAATTGGCCCATCAAATAATGTTAAGTCTAATATCGGTACAAGGTGGTCCTACTCAATCTACAACCTCCAAAATTAAGTCTTACATACTTAAATAATCTTTCAATTAGTACGGTAAGAATCCACAAATGATTTAGGCAAATCCATTAATTAAGATTCCATCGGTTATCAAAACATACTCAAACTCGTAATCACTAAGGCTCATAAATTCAAAGCTCATAAGGTCTGAAATCGAGGTACACTTCAAATTTCTCGAGTAAGGAACACTAAATAAAATCGACCAATTAACAATGTTCGGACACGAAAAATTCAAAAATGTTCATCAACATACTCTTATCATCATCAATAGACATAGGTTAGGAAAGTATGTCAAACCTTAAACACACTCAGTCTGACATGTAACGACAAATACTCACATTTTCAACACGTCATTCTACTAAGGTTTCTGAGAACTCCATCAAATTTTCAAATTGCAATGGCGAAACCACTAAATGTTTAATAACTCAACGAAGCTACAATCTCGTTGGTCTAAGAGTTCTAAATTGTAAATCCATTAAGATGATTGGCATTAAGTATTCTTCAAAACAACGCGATAAATCCAACCTTTAATTGTGCAGTATGTTTCTCTTCTTCAACAATTTATCCAAGTTAAATAACTCAACTCCAAAGTTCATAGGTTACAACCTTAAACAACGATCAACGATCCAATCCTTAAGAAACACGGGTAATCTATGTCAGCAAAAATTTATAACAAGATTAATGAAAACCTTCAATGGTACCACAACACTCAGACTAACACTTTAAACAATACTCTATGATCCCGAATATTCGCGATGCACCCATCCAATAAGCATCAGGTAAGAATTCCAAAGTAGTATTATCAGTTACACTTAGTTCGGTTCTAGGTTAGGTACTAGGTATCCATCAAATATGATATACTCTTACTACTCCAAAATATTATTCAACTTTAAGTACTTTATATAATCATGTAACCTATAACCCAAGGCTGATCGGTATCTAAGGTATCATCTTAATGCCATCAAGAAACAATTTGCCATTCAAATCAATCCTCAAGAATTTCTTACTTGCTTAGAAGATAGGGTAGACTCATAATCCTCAAACTAGGTAACAAGGGTCTACTAAACCTCAAACATTTGATCTATGACTTCTCACGGGGTTCATTGGGACGGAAATCGGTCAAACCAAAGAATCTCAAGAGAAAGATGGTAGAAAAGAAGAATAGAACGAGGAATCGCCAAGCGAATGATGATGAGAATATACAAGAGAAGAATCGGAAGAAGAAGAGGAAGGAAGAAAAGAATCGATGATCCTATATTACTAAGTTCTTGAACCAGGGGAGAATCTTCGGGCCTCCAGAGTTCATGAGGGAACAAAATGGATTACTTCATCGTCTTGTAGAGGAACGAGCACACAAGTCTTGGGTCACTCCATCTGGATCTACTGCAACATCATGGAACATGAATCTACTCTTGATCATCCAACCTGGGCAAACTAAATTTAGGCTGAAAGGTCACCATCGTATCTTTCTTGTAGCACAAAGTTGTCCACTCGAATCAACATGCGTTGAGAGTTCTAAGCAGGTCTTGTCCCGATATGAAGCAGCATCATATCAACATCTTGTTCATTCATCTTCTTCTCGATATAAGAAACAAATATTCAATGCTAGTCATAGAGTTTCAAGAACATATAAACCTAACAGTTAAGTCCTTATTTGTTTCTACCCATCTCTAATAATATTTTTATTTACTGTTTAAATAATTTACTGGTATTTTTCTTAATTTCAGGTGTAAGCGTTGGGAGCAGTGATGCTCTGATACCAACTGTAATCCCCTAGAAATTCTAACGCGATACAGTGGCGGAAACACTGTAGAGTCAGGGTTAAAATACACTGTAACTATGTCTTAGTAAATTAAATTGGTAAAGTCAAACAAATGCCATAAATAAAAATGGCTAAAATTTAAAACAATCCACAAAAGGGGTTAAACAATCCTTAAGACATAATTATTAAAATGATCAAGCAGGATCCAAGACTGCTCGTTAGCCCACACCCACCGGAAAAACAAGTACACCTGCCATGTTAAAACATAACAGCCACAATCAGTGGGGAGCAACGCCAACGTTCTCCCAGCCGTATAACATGATTTTAAAACTGTAATTACTACTATAGAAAAATAGTCAAAATGAAAAACAGTAAAACATTATAATGAAAATAAGTTTTCAGTGAAAAACTTCACGTATAAAAACAATATAATAAAAATGAGTTTTCCGAAGAAAACATAAAACATTTCCCAACCTGCAACCAAATTATATCGATAATAATAAATATATTCAAAATGGCGTTATGGATATTCGATTAGTGTGCACAAGGCTAGACTTTCACTAGGGATATACTGGAAACTAGCTTCGTGAACTGTAGACTTAACTCATAACAGAATCCAGTCTCTAACTAGGGAACTCAACTATAACAGGACTGCGTGCAGCGAGGTCCTGGTTTAAGTAGTGCATACCCCTCCTAGACAACAAATACGTCTAGTTCAGCTGACGGCGACTAACACGATGCGGTATCTAGCTTAAGGTCAAAACATACACTCTCTTGAACACAAACCATGCTCATTTCAACAACCAATGCATCCAAAATGGATACACCAGCCTTATAGTTGATGGCAAAACAGTACATCCTAGACTGACACTTATCCTTATTCCATAACTCCAAAACAAAGCCAATATCGATATTCAAAAGATATAATCATTATAATAATAAGAGAACAAAAAGGGAAAAAGGATCACATTCCAAAAGAGGAAACTTTCTATTTTAGGAAACTTCTATTTTTAGGAACTTTACTAAAAAGAGCATCATATCAAAATAGCAAAAATATTAATTTATACTAATACAACATTTTAGTAAACGATATAGATTTATAAAACTAATATTTTCAGCATTAACGATATTAATTGTTAAAGTGAGAACATTTGGGTTTATGAAAGTATTAAAATATCGTACAAGTGTTATAAAATTATTAAAAATGTCTTAAACATCTTAATACTACTAATTAGGGTGTTTTCAAAAGTTTATAAAATTAAAATTCCCTAATTATTATTAGTATCGACAATACAATTATAAATAGGATTTTACGGCAAATGTCAATTTAAATCTTTTAACGTCTTTTATTTAATTAAAACATTGAACATATTTGGAGTATGTTAAGGGATGATTTAACTCTTAAAGTTGATAAAAACAAGGCCAAATACTCAAGGGAAACCAGCCAAATGAGGTGAATGTGGAGTATGAAGAGTTTGGTCAATTCATCACAATAAATAAGAAGAAATAAAATATCTAAGGCTTAATTTATTTGTAAAATAAAATGTATAAAAAGTTGTAGCGTAAAAATGTGACATGGGTGTGTCACGGTCCAAAACATGGGGAAAATGTCCCAAAAAATTTCTAAGTTGATAAAAAGATGAATCGTAAAATTATTAAAGGTATTTCAAATCAGTTCGAGTAAACCGTGCGTTGGAAAATAATTATTTACGAAACTTCGTAATAAAATCATTAAAGGTCAAATATTCTTAAATAAAAATATTTCTTAGTTGGAAATATCATATAAACGTGTTTTGATATTTAAGAAAAATAAATAACTCAGTTCCAAGCTTAAAACGTTAGTTCGTAGAAAAATAGAACTCCACGCGCAAAAATAAATAGTTTACAATGAAAATCAAATAAATAGGTTTAAAAAAATTAAAATCTTTTAAAATAAAAATAAATATTATGTGACTCAAAAATATAAATAAAGGTCGGAATAAAATGATAAAACAGAAGGCCGAAATGTGAGTGAGTTATGACGATGTCGTCATAACGAAAGGGATAAAAACGCTAGGAAAATAGCGGGTGTTACATAGCTCCCCCAAACCAGCTAATCAACCATCTCATCCTCTCCACCGGTCCCAGATGGACCAGCTCCAGTATTGCCCTGACCTGAACCGCTAGTACCTCCCTGATGACCCGGTTGTCTCAGCTCTCGCAGCGTAACAACCATATTTTCGATGACTTAAATCAATAGATAATGCGGAAAGTTTTGTTTTTTGGTAAAGGGTAAGTATATATATATATATATATATATATATATATATATATATATATATATATATATATATATATATATATATATATATATATATATATATATATATATATATATATATATATATATATATATATATATATATATATATATATATATATGAGATCAATATACAAATGTGTATCTACATCAAATTATGTAGCCACCTAGCATCCTTGACAGGAATAGGATATTTGATCATACACCTTATTCGATTCTTAACATCCAATTTAACCAAATTAGCTATATCCTGTGGCTGCCGAATTACACCGTCTACTCTGCAAGTGTTCCTCTGCCGCCATATATGATATATAGTCGCGTTGATCGTAGCTCGTAAAATGTTACAATAGAGCTTCGAGCCCCTCACCTTCTTCGCCCATTCCAGCCCATTACTACTCGGAATCTGTTTCCTCACCCAATCACTCAACATCCCAATGACACGAGAGCTCCAACAACATCTAAAGAATAAATGCTCTAAGCTCTCCTCTTCAGCTTCACAGATATAGCACCGGGCAGACTCAGCAACTCCAACCCTGAACAGTTTCGACCTCGTATTCAGAGCCCCCTAAACACGAGCCACGAAATGAGACTGTGTCTCGGGACACTCCAAGCACTCCACACTAATCTCGACCACTGAACTTTCGGAGTCTGCTGCCGTAACTCCTGATAAGCTCGCGCAATCGAGTAATGAGAGCACGAACCATGCCATTCACCATTCACAAACATATGCTTAATTTTCTCCTTAGCTTGACAGATTTTCCTCCAAGCCCACGTTACATCTGCATGTGGCTGATAATCTCGCCACGCCACCCCCTTCAGATAGGTGCCATTAACCCATCGAACCCATAACCGGTCCGGTTGATCAAACACCCAAGAGGCCAGCTTCGCCACAGCTGCTTCATTCCAAATAAAGAGATCTCTGATTCCCAAACCTCCTTCATCCTTTGACCGACAAATTTTCTCCCAACTCACTAAGGCTCTATTATTCTCTTCAACGCCTCCCTCCCAAAGGAAATTGCGACATAAAGAAACAATACGAGCCACAACAAATTTAGGAATGATAAAAACCATTGCCCAATAATTATGCAGTTGAGATAACACAGATTGAACCAAAGTCAGCCTTCCAGCATAGGACAGCTTACGGGCTCCAATACTAGAAATTCTCGAAATAATACGAGCAATCAAATTCTCACAATCAATCTTCCCAAGCCGAGTACTCTGGATAGGTAGACCAAGATATCGAAAAGGGAACGTACCTTCAACACAACCCGAGAATTGGAGAATCGAAGCCTTTCGGTCATCATCCACCCCCGCAAAATAAGCATGAGACTTGCCCACACTAATACTCAACCCCGAAGCCCTGCTAAACATAGCAAAGGCACGCCACAAATACTCCATCGATTCCTTCTCCCCTTTACAAAAGAGGAGAAGATCATCCGCAAAAAGTAGATGAGACAGCTTTAACGCCGCACACTTCGGGTGAAATTTAAAATTTCTTTCCAACCTGCCATGAGTCATAATTCAAGAAAAATACTCCATACAAATAGTAAATAACAAGGGCGACATTGGGTCACCTTGTCTCAAGCCCCGTTTTCCTCGAAAAAACCCAAAAATATCCCCATTGGCACAAAGTGAATAAGAGACATTCTCGACACACTCCATAACCAAGCACCGAAACTTGTCAGGAAAGTCTAATGCTCTCAACATCTGATCCACGAAGCTCCACTCCACACTGTCATACGCCTTATGAATATCAACTTTAAAAAGGCACCTGAGCGAAGTACGCCTCCGCCTATACAAACGTACCAGGTCCTGACAAATTAACACATTTTCCACAATACTACGCCCTTCAATAAAACCACCTTGATTAGGAGAAATTATTTGGGGTAGTACTTTGGCCAATCTCGAACAAATTATTTTGGCAATACATTTGTATAAAACATTGCAGCAAGCTATCGGCCTGAATTCTTTCACAGACTGAGGCCGATTCACCTTCGGAATCAAAACAATATTCGCACAATTCAATTGTTTTAGAAGTTTATCGGAGATAAAAAAATCTTGGACAGCCTTCACAATATCATCACTCATGATGTCCCACGAATCAATAAAAAACTGACTCGAGAAACCGTCCGGACCCGGTGACTTATCTCGAGGTATGCTAAAAAGTGCCCGCTTGATTTCATCCGGCGTCACAGCAGCCTCCAGGATCAATTTATGGGCCTGAGAACACGTTGGACCCCTTCTAACCAAACCGACATTAATCAGCTCCACATCACGAGACTCACCAAGCAATGACAAATAATATCTCAAGAAAGCATCTTCAATGGACTCCTTATTGCAACATTCCACGCCTTCAGCGTCATTGATTTTCACAATTGCGTTATGGGCCCTACGACTCCGGAGCAAACCGTGAAAGAAAGCAGAATTCATGTCACCTTCTTTTACCCATTTGTGCTTAGACTTCTGGCTCCAAAACTCACCCCGAGCAGCTTGTAGCGATCTAACCAGCTCATTTAGTCTACTTTCCTCCTGCAACGCTGAAACGGACGCATCCGACCTAAGCAAAATCTGGGCCTGCTCAAGCTGTAACTCCGCTTGGTTGCACCTGTTTTCAACATCTGAAAAACAGGCTGCATTCAGCATTTTCAGCGGCTTCTTCAGTCTACTCAGTTTCTTCACAACTCGATACATAGGCGTCCCACTGATCGGTTCTGCCCATGCGTCGGTAACACATTTCACAAATTCCGGAGCCTTACTCCACATATTCATATATTTAAAGCTTCGATTCCTCCTCCCCGAGGGTTGTTCCAATTGCACGATACATGGGCAATGATCAAACGTACCTTCGGGCAAGAAATTTGCAAACCCATTCGGAAATAATCCCAACATCTCATCATTAATCAAACAACGATCAATACGACTATACACTCTTGTGTCGGCCACTTTATGCTTATTATTCCATGTGAACCAAGACCCACTAGCCTTACTGTCACTTACCTCACAATTAGCTAAACAGTCTCAAAATTGGCTCATAGCCGCCTCATCCGAAGATCCCCTAAGACGTTCACGAGCTTCCACCACACAGTTGAAATCTCCCAAAATCATCCAGGGACCCTTCCGAGCATAGGATTCAAGTCTCCTCCAAAGTCCTAGTCTGTCTGAGGCCGAATTAAAGGCATAAACAATTGTAAGCCAGTAATCCTTCCCCGAGAAAGAAGAAACCTTTAAATGAATACATTGATTACTATACTCCACTATCGTCAAATTCACTCTTTCATGTTTTCATAAAAGCCAAATTCGACCTCCTTCGTGACAATGATTATTTGTCGTAATGCTCCATTCAAAGAAGATGTTCTGTTGAACTTTAGCATACGATTTATTACTAGTTTTAGTCTCAAGTAGACCAAAAATGTCCACATGTTGTTTCCTAACAAAATCACAAATTGCACGCTGCTTATTTATATTACACATCCCGCGTACATTCCAAAACCCGATATTATGTACCTCCATGTAAAACTAATTCCAAACTGTTTCCTTCCTTTTCCTCACCCATCTTTTTCCTTGGGGACCCCTTCACTATTTTAGTGAAAGAAATCTCAGGGTTTACAAAAGCATTGTCTCGCGGAGACTTAACAGGTTGAGCCTGTTTGGTTCTGACTGCAGTAAGCTGACCAGCAGCAGTCGTGACACGCAGCTTTTTATGCTGCGCAACAGTCCCCTGACTAGTCTGCATCTTCCTCTGCCCTGCCAGTACACCCTCCGTTTTCTTCTTCTGAATAGCCTCGGTTCTTGCCTTCTTCAGCTCTTCCTTCTTACAGTCATTCCCATCGTGACCATAATTTTTACATTTTGAACACCAAATAGGCTTCCATTCATACTTCAAAAGTACATCCACTTCATTCCCATGCTCATTAAGGAACTTGATCGAGTTCTTAAATTTTTGTCCTATTTTGGCCAAAACCATTATCCTAGCATATCCAAGCCTTGTTCTCTCATCCGTAGCTAAATCGGATTTCACATACAATCCAACAAGAGAGGCTATCCTAGGGAGACAACGACCCCAAAATTTCAACGGTAAGTCATGCAATTGTATCCAAATTGGCACATCTTGCACGTCTTGTTTGTCCATTTTAGCATCCGGGGTCCATTCTTTCACAATTAACGGCTTATTATCAAACATAAACAAGTCCTGATTCAGAATTTTTACCTTAGCATCTTTTTCCTTGAATCGAACTAGGAAAATTCCATTCGGGAGGAATGAAATTTTATCTATTCCTTGTTCTTTCCATATCCTCTTCACAAATCCTTCTATTACTTCTCATGGAGGATTAGCACCCATAATGAAGCAATAGACTGCATTGCTCCAGTATTCTACCTCTTCCTCGACATCATCTTCTGAAAATCTCATCAATTCCTCCTCTTGTTCCACGTCGACCACTTTTTTCCCTTCTCTCTGTTTCCACCCAATACTGTCATTGAGTTTCGAAATAGGAACAGGGTTAGTTTCAGGTACATACTCAGAAATCTCCTCCGAGTCTTCCTCCTTGTCCGAATCAGACTCGAAGTAGATAGGAGGAATATTGTCAATCTTTACGTTTTCAGACGAGCTGCTCTCCCCTTCCAACGGATTCGAGTTCTTCACTACTTTCTTCGTCGAATTTCGAATAAGTTCTTCCTTCGCTGCCCGTGTCATAGGTTTAGGGCCTTGAGTCGCTGGACGACCCTTCTTCCTCATAGTGTCAAAGTGAACGCAGGCAGCGATGTCGCCGTCAAAGGCTGCCCGCGTCGGAACGATGCCCTAGGTTCGTCAAATCGCCAGGATCGCCGGAATTCCAGAGAGTTTTTTATTGATTTTAAATGTTATTATCTACATAATGCGGAAAGTTATCTAAGTCATTTAATTAAAATTTTATCAGAGTATAAATAAATCCGGATCACTACAGATACTTACAACAAACGACTATTAATTACATAGTCTTGATTCACTTAGTACAGAATATAGATTGTATTTTATACAAACATGTTATTAAATCTCTCTCACTCGATTCCCCAACGTTTAGGGGTGAGCAGAAAAATCCGATACGGTTTTATTATCCGTATGCGATACGAGATACGGTTGCAATTATACGGATTTTCGTATATCTGATACGAATATCCGGATATCAGATACAGTTTTTCATAAAACCGTAGCGGATACGTATCAGCAAAATTGAAAACCGGATATCCGGTTTCCGATCCGGTTTTTAAAAAATACAAAAAAATATAAATAAATAAATAAATAAACTATAATACTAAAACTAAATAACTTAATGGATTAAAAACAAAAAAAATCAACACTCTCACTCTTTTATTCCGCCACAACGCCACTCTCAGTCTCTCACATTCAGTCTCTCACTACTTCATGTTTCATGTCGTCGTTTCTCGTTTCATGCTCATTAAGGCTGATTGTTTGTTTGAATGTTCACTACTTCGTTTGCATGTCAACTGTTGTTGTTTTGGGTTGATTTGTACGGAAAAGATTTGATCTTCAAGCTTCTTGTTTGAAAAAAATATGTTGTTTGCCTATGACTCTATTATCGGAGAATTATTTGTCGTATTCGACTATATATTCGGGATGATTGTGATAATTAAATTATTTTTAGATATTTTTTCTTGTTTATTTACGTAATATATTTGTATAACAATTAACGCAACGTTGGTTACGACCTTAAAATCAAAAATCGGATTATGTGAACTTAAAGAAAAATTAAAAATAAAAGAAAACTCAAAATCGGATACCGGATATCCGGTTTCCGTATATCCGGAAAAAATGGATATCCGGAAACCGGATATCCGTTTCAATTCGGATCGGATTAGGATAGTAAAGTTTCAGAATTCAAAAACCGGATATCCAATCCAGTTTCGCGAACCGGATCGGATATTCGGTTTTGCTCACCCCTACTAACGTCTTATACCTGCAAAAATTAAAACAGTGGACGCTGAGCGGGACATCAACCAAGCCGTTCATCTAACATCACCTAAACACATAAGACAATCATGTGAATAACAAATAATATGCTTACAAAAAATATTAAAGGATATCACGTAACAAATAGTTTCCTTTAATTCAATTAATCAACATGTGAGGTGATGAAAACGATAAAGTTTAAAGATGGAACATTGGCAGCCATTTGATTTTAAAAAATCATTTTTCACGTAAACAGACAAAACACACGAGTCGTGGCTCCTAGTATCACCGCTACATCCTATTGACTTGCATCTCACCAATAGAAGTAACCGTGTTACCGACTCGTAGACCGAACCGATCTTATGAGGTTTACATCTCACCGATAAGGCTCAATTGGGCCCGAACTTCTATTATATTATACGTTTATTCAAACAAGGCTCTAGGCTGAAATAAAAGCCGATGATTACATTCTCTGCATCATCAAGAGGGAACCCGCAATTTTCAGAATCATGTTCAGCCCCCGCTACCTAGGTGGTAATACTGATCAAGTACTTGTCTATACACGCGTACATACCCTACGTAGACTCTTGAACCGCAGATCTCACTGCCGTAGGACGACTACCTTAAACACTAGGTCGACTCTCGGACCGCAGCCTCCGAGTCTGCTTTTCATTACAAGTGCAGGCGAAACACCACGAGTGGTAGAATCCAACACAAGCTATTCGTTCCAGACTCGCATCGTAAACTTTGTATAAAAGTTGTCCGTGAACAAGTAGTATTTTATTTGGTGACTTTCAATAATTGGTCGGACTCATTTGAAACAGTCAAATTCTCAAATACTTACTTTCAGTGTGACAACATTATACTTTAATCCTCAAGTATCACCCGAAACGTTATATTCCAAATATCGTTAAATATTTTTGAAATAGTAAATTCTTTTAAATGAAGTTTTATATAAAAATAAAATTTAAGGTATAATAATAATAATAATAATAATAATAATAATAATAATAATAATAATAATAATAATAATAATAATAAAATATTATTTTAAAATTTATAGTTTCTGAAAAATATAAATTAAGTCGTACTTAGTCCATTTATAAAATTTGACGCAAAATCATTTAAAAATATTTATAAATGTCATGTAAAAATTTCGGAATAAAACAAATCCATTTATTTTAGAAAAATGAAATTTATACATTTGTACTTATATAAAATAATACGTGAAATTTTATTAAAATAAGATTTTGTAGGTTATTAATCTACTCCATTTTTATAATATATAAACAAATGTAAAAGTACTAAAAAAAATTAAATATGACCAAAATTACAATTATACAAAATATAAAGTACGTAGAATAAACATACGTGGCAAGTAGAAGTAAATAAATAAAATACAATGAAAATGATATAAGTAAATTTTATTAATGTAAATTCTTTTATTCATTTTTTCAATTTCTAATATAAACGGAAATATAAAGGTGATAAGTAAATAATTAAACAGGTGATAATTTAGTCAAGTTAAATTTAATCATAATAAAATATCACGTAACATTTTTATATATACATAAGTAATTTAGTCATACAATTAAACCTAAATATTTAAATAAGCAATTTATTAAGTTAGTAACACAATATACTTATATATAAGAAATGTTGTTAAAAGAAAAGTTTGGTTACCTTAATAGCTATCACGGAATATTTATTAAAGTTATTAAGAATGAAAAGTCGTCAGGTCAATAATATTGTCTACGGCAGAAAAATCATCTTTTTCCTCCTTTAAAGAAATTTTCGAGTCGAAATGATTTGACCCAAATACGGTTCTAGAAAAGTTATTCCGTCAAATACTGGGCAGCTCCTCATTCCCGATGCTCCAATTATAAAGAAGGACGAGGGAGTAAATATAGTATATAGTACGGAGTAGTAAGTAGTACGAGTAATATGTAGTAGTAGTAATATTACGCAATAGTAGTAGTACGTTATACGTATGGTATATGTATATATAGTAGGGAGTAGTAGTACGAGTAGTAGCAATAGTAAGTACTCCGTAGTAGATTAGTAGCATATATAGCATGTTAGTAGTACTATATATAGTAGATTAGTAAGTTACTCCCTCCGTTCAAGTCCAAGCTTCCCTTTTGCTTTTTCACGTTTGCCAACGCGCATTTTGCATCGTTAATATCTTTCGTAACATATTAGTAAAAATTATGAAAATTGGATATTAATAATGTATTTTTAAAGGCGAATCAAACAAGATCTCACATGGATATATTTTTTCTAATAGATTGTCGTGAATATCGAAAGTTATCCTTGATTATGAATAGTGTCAAAACAAGGAAGGGGAAGCTTGGACTTGAACGGAGGAAGTAGTAGATTAATATGTTAGTAATAGTACAACTTAGGTGTAAGTTATATGTAATAGTAGGTGTAATAGACTGCGTAGGTGTATTGTATAGGTTATATGAGTAGTAAGATAGGTGTACTTTGTAGTATAAT
Organism: Agrostemma githago; assembly: GCA_958450325.1. NCBI lineage: Eukaryota > Viridiplantae > Streptophyta > Magnoliopsida > Caryophyllales > Caryophyllaceae > Agrostemma > Agrostemma githago. The sequence continues at coordinate 57,051,431 of OY288245.1, read as the reverse complement.
AGTGTAGTTCGTGGAAGTTAGGAGATCCAAGTTTTCCGAATTTCGGTCCGTTTCTCGTACAAATGTTTTTTTTTTTCTTAAAAAGTTGAAATATAAGATTACGGAATTAAAATAATGGAAACCATAAAATTTATTTTTAAAAAGAAAGTTGTGAGACGGTAAGTAAAATAAACGGTAAATAGTATTATAGGACAATAATTTGTAAGAAATTATTATTTTAAGAATTCGATAAATAATTTCTAAATTTTTACGAGACGAGAAAACGTCAGGTCAATATTAAAAATATTTTCGAATTTTAAACTTTATTTAATGAAAGATTTTTTTTTAATAATTCGATAAATAAAGTCTCATGTTTTTATAACGGAGTAATTTTTAATTTAACGAAAATAAAATATTTTATTTACAAAAATAATTTTTTTTTCAAACGTTAAAATTTGTTTAAATAAATGTTTAAAATTTTAACTATATTTGAAAAATGCGGGGTGTTAGGCCACCGTAAGTGCGTCCATAGTCTGGTCCCCAAGTAGCTGGATCAACCCTATAGTCGTGGAATATACCACTGGTGTCACCCGGACCTCCCCAGTAAGTCGGGTGGTGAGGGGTCGAGATTCCAAGATTAGTCATATACTCGTGGATCTCGCGGTTGACGAGTCTCTGATTAATCCCCTCGTGTATCCGACGCTGGTGCTCGTAAACTGGGTCATACAAAAACGAGTACAGGTGCGGGAACTCGGCACCCAGAGTGTTGACCGGGAAGGTCGAGGTGGGTGTAGGTGTGTGCCTAGGGGGCTCGGTATCGTCGAGTTTGGTCTCTACGGGAACCCTCCGTCATGGGGGTTGAACGCCCTCGTCGAAAATGAAGAGCTCCTCGGGAATGAGGTAGTTCGGTGGGTCGGGTGTGTTCTCACCCGCGGGAGTGGGTTGCAGGGCAAGGAGTGGTGGTAGGATTGTCCCTTCGGCAACCGGGAGGTTCATCCAAACCTTGTCCTTGATACGCCACTGAAAATTCGGGGGATTGCCCCGAATCCACTTCAGAGTGGAGGTGAGGTAGCTATGTCCTAGCAAAGGGACGTGCTCAATGAGACTCTCATAATTAACCGTTGTCCCAAAACCCGTAATATAGCGCTTTGCTAGCGCGGTGATAATGGCACCACAGGCGAGCGGTCCAGATCCACTGATCTGCCGCTCGATACCGACGCAGATCATACCCGGGGCACCGAATGCCTTCAGGGATTGCCTAAAGGGATTGAGGTAGTGTCCTAAAATCAACACCTCCAATGAGTGAAGTTTACTCATGTTGGAGCGTGGAAAAACCAAATGACTCAGAATCCGTAAAAAGAGGCAGATAGTGGGGCGTAGGATGGCGTTGAGTGCCATCGCAGTGACACTAGTGATGCAACCCAAAAATAACGGAAAGTAAGGAGGGGCTTTTACACCCTCGGGTATGTCGTAGATGTCGGCATACCGGTCGTAGGTAAGCCTTAAGCATTCAGACAGGGTACTAAGGGGGATACGTCGCTCAACATTATTCAAACGGAAGGATATCGTGCTATCTTGTCTATTGTATTCAAATGAACTAAGGAATTCTAAAGTGAGTATTCGGTAAGATAACTCACGGACTGTCCATAGTCCACCAAATCCGATCATGGACAAGAGCTGCAGCAATTGCTCGTTCAAACCAAGCTCGATCGCGAACTGCGACGAGCAACATCGAGTGGCTTCCATTTGCCTCGGTATCAAGGTAAGCAGACGAGCTCGCTAAACCTTGTTCCTGTAGACAATCGTCTCATAGCCTAGTACAAGCTGAACAGCTGGTGTAGCCGGGACAGTCGGCTCCTCTGTGCCTTGTTCGACGTTCCTATTCCTATTGTGATTCCGGGGTGGGTTTCTTCTTCCTGCCATGACTCAAGTATCACGTTTTGTGCGAAATTTGGGGATGGGAGGATGAAATTTTCACAAAACAACACCAAGGAACACAAGCAAATACTTCCAATTGCAATTTAGAAGCAAAAATCGTGAAATTTGGTGAAGAACTGATGAAATGGGAGTGATTTGGGTGAATTGAGGGTTAGGGTTCTTAAGAATTATGAGGGGAGAGGGGTTTTAAGCTCGAAAAACTGATTTAAAATAAGAATAGGAAACAAGTCAAAGGGGGCGGAAAAACCGATAGTGAACCCGGTTTAGGGGCACTTGACCGAGTGCGCTAGGGCACTCGATCGAGTGACCCCATAAAAACTTGGCAGAAACTTTTCGTCAGGGCACTCAATCGAGTGACCTCTGTAGCTGCTACTTCTCGCTTTTTCCTCTTTAATTGCTTCAAAGCTCCTGAAATTAAATCAAGTAAATTGTAAAATTCCCTCGTCCTTACTCCCGATATTGAGACTGCCAAGCTAACTAAAAAAATGAAAATAAAAAATGCGGAAAGGGACATTTTTATACAAGTGGTGCCGGGTTGCCTCCCGGCCGGTTAGCGCTGGTTTATACGGTCCCGCTCGACCGGTTTACTTCAATTGGGTTAGGTGGAATCGAGGATGTCGTTGAGGTCCATGGCCTCTACGACACCGACGTATGCACCCTCGTGATAAAGCTTGAGGCGTTGACCGTTTACCTTGAATATTTTGCCTTTGTAGGTAGTGAGCGTAACCGATCCAAATTTGTTCACTTCAGTCACCGTGAAAGGTCCAGACCATCGGGATTTGAGTTTCCCGGGAAAGAGTCGAAGTCGGGAAATAAATAAAAGTACCTTATCACCGACATTGAACTCTCGGGAGATAATGTGCTTGTCATGCCATCTTTTGGTCGGCTCCTTATAAATTCTTGCGTTATCATAATTGTGGAGACAGAATTCATCGAGTTCGTTCAATTGCATGAGGCGCTTCTCTCCGGCTAGCTTTGGGTCAAGATTGAGCTCTTTTAAGGCTCACATTGCCTTAAACTCGAGCTCTACCGGTACATGGCAAGCTTTGCCATAAACGAGCCTATACAGGGATGTCCCGATAGGAGTCTTGAAAGCGGTCCGGTAAGCCCAAAGAGAATCATCGAGCTTCGAACTCCAATCCTTTCTCGAGGTATGAACTACCTTATCGAGAATAGATTTGATCTCGCGATTTGAGATCTCGACTTGCCCACTAGTCTGTGGGTGGTAAGCAAGCCTGGTACGGTGGTGAACACCGTATTTCTTCAATAACTTAGTGAGTTGGCGTTCATGAAAATGTGAACCATCATCACTAATGATAGCCCGTGGGACCCCAAAACGAGGTAATGTGGTCTTCTTAAAGAGCCTGATCACCACGTTAGTCTCATTAGTAGGTGAAGCGATGGATTCCACCCACTTCGAAACATAATCTACGGCAACTAAAATATACCAATTCCCATAAGAAGAAGGGAACGGTCCTTGATAATCGATACCCCAAACGTCAAATAATTCTACTTCAGGAATCCCGGTTTGAGGCATTTCGTGCCGTCGAGAAATATTTCCCGCTCGTTGGCATGCATCGCAAGAACGGATATAGGTGGTGGCATCTTTGAGAATAGTGGGCCAATAAAAGCCCGATTGCATTACCTTCGCGAATGTCTTCGAAGGACCGTGATATCCACCATAAGGGGAGGAATGACATCTAATGAGGATAGAATGTACCTCACTCTCGGGAATACACCTCCTAAGTAAGCCATTTGCACCTTCTCGAAAAAGGTATGGGTCGTCCCAGAAATAACGCTTCATGTCATGTAAGAATTGCTTTTTCTGCTGATATTGAAGGTCGACAGGTAGAGTACCTCCAACTAGGAAGTTAGCATAATCAGCGAATGATCGCGCCCCAATCGGATCGGTCGTTCTAGCGAAGGACGGGGGATCAAACAATATTTATAGACTCGGAATAACACAAAAACTACTAGAGTAATCGTGGTAAGTCAAGGTCGGTCCACAGGGAACGGAGTGTGATGGCGAGTTTAAAGCGGTGTGTTTTATGTCTAGAGGGGGGTTTCTAAGGGTCGAGTCTATACTAGAGAGATGACTACGAGGATAGCTAGGGGTGATCAATCTAGAGAAAGGTGTTAGGGAGAAGTTGGGATTCGGTACTTGGAGTCTAAGAAGGTCGGAATCGAATTTTTGTCGCAACATTGATAAAGGAGAATGCCACCTTTCGGTTTCTTCACCTAACCCACCTAGAAACCCGATTTCGCGACGAATAAGGGTAAGTCTCTAGCTATGGTAATTTCTACCCCGAGTTTCCCCATATTCATAGAAACTAGTCAAGGTTGGTATAGTTGGCCGGACTAAAACAATAATGACACAACAACCATAAACAAGATAAACCAACAAGCAAACAACCCACCAACATCCCTATATTCAAATAATCCAAGTCCTTATCCCCAAACTCTCAACAAGAAATCTACTCACTAATCATAATGGAGGACAAATAAACATTAACTAAGGAGAAAATCACTACAACATGCATATTAACTAGATCTAAGGAAACTAACAACAAAACTACAAGAAAACTATGATCTAACAATTACCCACTAAACTATGGAAGAAATAAGATCTAACACAATAAACTAGAGAATAATCTAGAACATCATAAATAAAATTTAGAGTAACTAACAACACTAATATGATCTAAACAAGACAATAGTGAGAAAATAACATTAAATCTAAACTAGAGATTAGAGAGTGGAAGAGAAATATACCAACTATAAAGATCTACAAGAAATAAGAAGATTGCATAGATAAAGATTGAATCTTTGATGAATAAAATGAAGAACTTGTCACTAATCCTTCAATAAGCCCAACAAATCTTCTAATAAAACTTCAAATAATCTTCTACAAACTTGAAATCTAGAGAATTGTTGATGGAAATTAAGTAGATCTACTACTAAATTACTACTAGAATTATAGAAAATTACTAAGAATATTACTAGATTGTTCTACTAATGGATGGTTATACTACACTAATGGTGGACGGATGAAGTGATGGATGATAGTGAGTATGGATGGATTCCTCGGGCAACAAACTAGGGTAACATATATATAGTAATGCCTTAATGGGTATTTAACCTAAAGTCCAAATCCAACTTCTTGCTCCATCAGTGAGACAATCACCCTTAACATCTTCATAGGGTGAAACTTTACCCTGCGCTTTGAGGTATTAATCCCACCGGGTGAAATTTCGCCCGGTGAGATTTTCTTCACTTTTTGCGATTTTTGGCCACTTTCTCCATCGGGCGAAATTTCACCCGGTGGGCGAAATTTCGCCCGGTCAGTTTCGCCCGGTGGGAAGTCTCGGAAAATCTTCGGGGAGGCATATTTACCGTCGGGTGAAATTTCGCCCGGTGGTGTCTCACCGGGTGAAATTTCGCCCGGTCATCTTTCTGGCCTCTTTTCTTGTCTCATTCTTCGTCGTATGATGGGATGACTTTAAAATTTAAGTTGTGTGCTTTGTTCTTTGGACGGTATTCCCTTCTCTTGTGCTCGTGGAAGCTCGATCGTGATTTCAGCGCCAAATCCTATCAAAATTGATAGAAAAACTACCAAAAACGCGTAAAACGCACAAGAGGGACGCTAATGCGAGAAATACTCAAAATGTGGCGATAATCGCACTCAAGACTCGCAAAATGAGGGAAAAACGGGTCTAAATGGGAGGAAAAACGATCTAACTTAGCACACAACAATTCCCCCACACTAAACCGTTGCTCGTCCTCGAGCAAAGACCCAAAAAGAAATTACAAACTACTACTACTAGCTAGACTATGCTAGGCCGATACGGGGCAATTAACGGGCCCGCTCCGTCCATTCAACTCACATCGAAATACCCATGAGGTAGAGTATTCCCATGCAAGGCAAGTTGGGGCTTGCTCAAAATGGTGGATGCGACTAAACACACAAAAACACATAACACGAAAGAATAGACGCATCCAAAGCAAAAATAAAACACCGAATCCCTCATCGAGACGGCGGGGAAGACACCGATTACTTACCTAAAACAACAATAAACTTCCAAGATAAATCACCCACGTAAACAAGGACCAAAGCCTAATACTATGACAATTAAGCAATAAAGATGTTGATAACTTAGCCTAGGTCCTCCTAATCTTCTAAAGGGGTACTACGGGGCGTATAACGGAGTGGAAAAAGTGAACCATGGATTCGTTCGACACTGTAGATAGGTGCAGTCCCGCTCTCTTCGGCTAAGCCAAGAGGGTCGTTCCAAACTCGAATTTCCTAAATTAGCCCAAACAAAAAGGTGGAGTGTTTACAATTATTGGGTTGATCGACTAATCACTGCTATCTTCCTACCTCGGGACTCGGTCCTCTAGTTCGCACTTCACGGCGACGAATCGATCAAAGGGGGTTTTTTTTGAAGGAGACATTTTTGATAATACGATTTTCATTTGAAGCTCCTTTTCTCTCCTTTGTTTTACTTTTCATGTTTTTGTGCCCTTTTTCTCTTGCTTTGGTTTGCCCTTTTTTGGCTTTTTGATGTGGTTTGAAACCAAGCTTAGAGGTTATTTTTGTGTAAACTTATTGTGGTGATGTATAGGTGGAGGAAAAATAGGTAATCGAAAACGCACGCCATTCCCGGATAACCCACAAAAAGCGGAAGAAATTTGGACTAAAGGTGCAATGGTCATTCGAGCAAGGTCACCTAGCAAAAGAAACACACGAAAAATGAAAAGCAAATAAAAGAAAACACAAGGTCATGTACTCCATACTCCATCATCATACAAGCACACAAAATCAACCACAACACCCAAAATGCTCACTTCGAGAGCCTCCAAATAGCAACAACCTAACTCCTTTACAAAAATAAAGAAGGAAGAAGGAAGGAAGTTACCAAACGGGTGCTTTAATAATCTCTGGCGCTATGCACCTCCACAAGTCTCTCCTAGTCGTACTAGCTTGTACACCCCTCAAAGGTTCACTAACTCCGGTACCCGATGTGGGTAGACCTAGTGCTAGGCCGAATTTGGAAATAGTTAAACAGTGATTTCTATCGAACAATCTAAACTTGAACTCCCTTGGTGTGGTCGGGTTATCGATAGTAAAGGTACCTAAGAATTCACATGAAAGGTCTTTATATGTGCAATTCACGTATTTTAGAAGTCTGCTAGTTCCGGTCCTCGACGATAACTCACTAATCGTCCTCTATTCGTAGGATTTCCATTGTGAATGGACAAGGCCACCTTGTACTCTGAAAGGTCTTTTCAGAGAAGGTTCGAGCTAGGGGTGTATTAGGACAAGGTAAAAGTTTGGGCTTAGAAGACTTACTAGAAGATGAACATTTAGAAGGTATAGAAGTCAAAGCCATACCTTGTTTACGCGCGGCTTGTTGAGCTCTTGTCTCCATAATAATGTGCTTCCAAGAATCTCCCAAAACTTTTAGCTCCTCCTTCTTCAAGAACCCAAAATTAATCACCAAGTTGGAGATGAAGTTATGAATGGAGGTTGGGGTGTATGGAAAGTGGTTTAATGATGTTATGATGGGTGAAAGGGTGAAATGAAGAGTGAGGTGAAAAAGGTGGTATAAATAAGGGTGGTTGAGAGGGAAATGAAAAGTTTTAAAGTGATTGGTAAATATTTGATGTAAAAATTTTTGGAGGGAAAGTTATGTGATGTAAATGTGAAGGAGGGAATTGGAAATGTAGTGAGTAAAAATGTGTAGGTGATTCGGCCAAGCTCATGTCGCCGGGTGAAATTTCACCCGGTCAAGCACCATCGGGTGAAATTTCACCCGACGGTTTTTTAATCATTTTTGCCAACTTTTTATCAACGGGTGAAATTTCACCGGGTGAAAATCTCACGGGGCGAAATTTCGCCCGGTGGTATTCTTCAATTCCGGCAAATCTGGCAACTTTCCGTAGGGCGAAGTTTCGCCCGGTCGAGTTTCACCGGGCGAAGTTTCGCCCGATGGTCTTCTTTGCTGCGTTTTTCGCCTTGCCATTTCATGGCTCTTCAATAATCACCTAGAGATTCAAATATTGACTCGACTCACATTACATAATCAATATCTCCCACAAACATGCTTGTGGTCTTCAAATAAGCTCCATAACTCCTCCAAAAGCTTGTTGATCATCCAAATAAATGCTCCATGGCGAAATCCAAGTTCAACCATTCTTCTCAAGCTAACAAAACAAATAAACTCAAAGAAATATGATACATATATACAAGGTGGTTGTTAAGGATACCACCAAACCTACATCAATTTCGAGAGGGGGTTAAATAACGCTCCCCAATGGGAGCTCACTAAGCTTCACGATAGCAAAGGTCTCACGAACGTGACCAGGGTGGTAAATCTTCAAACGTTTCCCATTAACCATAAATTTCCCGGTTTCCGGGCTTGATATCTCTATTGAACCATGTGTTTGCACCTTCGTCACTTCAAATGGACCCGACCATTTTGATTTCAACTTACCGGGGAAGAGCTTAAAGCGAGAGTTGAAGAGCAATACCTTATCACCAACGGAGAAGTCCTTACGAAGTATTCGAGAATCGTGCCATTGGTGAGTTCGCTCTTTATAGATCCTTGAATTTTCGTAGGCTTCAAGTCTTAGTTCTTCCATTTCTTGTAGTTGGAAAAGGCGATTATCTCCTACAACACTCTCATCGAAGTTAGCTCTTTGATTGCCCATTTGGCTTTGTGTTCTAATTCCACCGGTAAATGACAAGCTTTACCATACACTTGACGATAAGGAGTGGTTCCAATCGGCGCTTTGTAAGCCGTCTTCAATGCCCAAAGGGCGTCATTTAATTTCAATGACCAATCCTTTCGGTGTGTATTTACAACTTTTTCTAAAATTCCCTTGATTTGACGGTTGGAGATCTCGGCTTGCCTATTTGATTGAGGGTGGTAGGCTAAGGACATCTTATGAGTGATACCATACTTCCTAAGAAGGTGTTCAAAGGTATCTTTCCTAAAATGAGAGCCTCCATCATTAGTTATGGTCTAGGCATACCGAATCTCGGGAAAATTACATTCTTGAAAAGCTTGATTACAACCTTGGAGTCATTGGTGGGGGAAGCTACGACCTCGATCCATTTTGAGACATAATCAACCGCGATTAGAATGTACTTGTTACCAAAAGAGAATGTGAACGGACCCATGAAATCAATGCCCCAAACATCGAACAATTCAATCTCCAAGATAGGTTGAAGGGGCATCTCATTTCTTCTTGTTATATTGCCACTTCTTTGGCATGCATCACATGTGAGAATGAAAGCTCGAATGTTCTTGAACATGGAAGGTCACCAAAACCCGCTTTGGAGAACCTTGACAATTGTCTTTTGGTTGGCCAAGTGTCCACCATAAGATGTCGAGTGAAGGTGCTTCACACTATTATATCCTTCTTCGGTCGTAACACATCGTCGGTAAATTCCATCTACACAACGGCGAAATAAATAGGGCTCATCCCAATAATAGCGTCGGGCTTCATAACGTAGTTTCTTCCTCTCTTGCTTGGAATAATCGTCCAAAATATAATGAGACACTAATAAATTGACGATATCGGCATACCAAGGTGTAATAGTATCAATGGCCATCAAGGCCTCATCTCTCATAGCTTCATTGATGGGTATACCATCTTTTTCATTGCTTTCTTTACCAACCGTTAGTCTACTAAGATGATCCGCTACCAAGTTCTCCGAGCCGGCTTTGTCTTTAATCTCAATATCGAATTCTTGTAAAAGGAGCTCCCACCGAAAAACTCAGGACTTTGTCTCCTTCTTGGACATGATGTAACGAATCGCCGCATGATCGGTGTGAATAATGACTTTGGAACCGGTAACATAATTTCGGAATTTCTCCATGGCATAGACAACGGCAAGCATCTCTTTTTCAGTTGTGGTGTACCTCGATTGGGCTTCATCCAGTGTCTTGCTTGCATAATATATCACATGTAGCTTCTTATCAACCCGTTGTCCTAGAACGGCACCAACGGCAAAATCGGATGCATCGCACATGATCTCAAATGGAAGATTCCAATCGGGATCTTTGATAATTGGAGTGGTAGTGAGAGCGGTCTTTATCCTGCAAAAGGCCTGAAGACACGAGTCATCAAAAACAAAAGGTGCATCTTTCATAAGCAAATAAGTCAAAGGCTTGGCAATCTTAGAAAAGTCTGATAATTCGTCTATAAAAACCGGCGTGACCTAGAAAACTCCTCACCCCTTTGACATTTGTAGGTGGTGGCAAGTTCTCAATCACGGAGACTTTCTCCTTATCGACTTCAACTCCTCTATTAGAGACAATATGACCTAGGACAACACCTTGTTCAACCATAAAATGACATTTCTCCCAATTTAAAACAAGTCTATACTCTTCGCATCGAGCCAACACTTGATCAAGATTTTCAAGGCAAGAATCAAAAGATGTACCATGGACACTAAAATCATCCATAAAAACTTCCATGGATTTTTCAATAAAATCGGAGAAAATAGCCATCATACATCTTTGAAACGTTCCCGGCGCATTACACAATCCAAATGGCATTCTTCTATAAGCATAGGTGCCATAGGAACATGTCAAAGTGGTTTTCTCTTGGTCATCGGGGTGAATGGGAATTTGAAGAAATCCGGAATGACCATCGAGGAAACAAAAATAAGAATGATGCGCCAATCTTTCAAGCATTTGATCAATAAAGGGAAGGGGGAAATGGTCTTTTATGGTGGCCGTGTTCAATTTACGATAGTCTATACACATGCGCCAACCGGTAATAGTCCTAGTAGAAATAGACTCACCCTTGTCTCCTTTAACAACCGTCATTCCTCCTTTTTTCGGCACAACTTGTACGGGGCTAACCCATTTACTTCCAGTTATTGGGTATATAATGTTAGCCTCATACAACTTGTGGGCTTCCTTCATGACAACCTCTTTCATGGTGGGGTTCAACCTACGTTGACCCTCAACCGAAGGACGGTGGTCATCATCAAGGATGATCCTATGCATACAAACATTTGGGCTTATGCCTTGGAGGTCGGCAATGCTATACCCGATGGCCTTTTTGTGCTTTGTCAAAACAATTAAAAGTTTTTCCAATTGAGGACCATCAAGGGTAGCATTGACGATAACAGGATAATTAGTTCCTTCAAGAAAAGCATATTTGAGGGAAGAGGGGAGTGGTTTAAGTTCAAGATTAGGAGGAGAAGATGCCATACTCTTACCCACTGGTAGTGGTTCTACCTTTTCATCATGCAAACATTCTTCTTCAAGAGGTGGAGAGTCAATTGGTTCATCTTCTTGCTTATCATCATCTATCAAGCTATACTCAACCAAACTATCAATAACTTCAATGGAATGCATTTGTTCAATCATTGGTTGTTTAAGAGCTTGAGAAAGGGAAAACTTTACCGACTCGTTCCCTATGTTAAATGACAACTTCCCATTCTTAACATCAACTATAGTACCTCCGGTAGCCATAAAAGGTCGACCTAAGATAATGGGGGTAATAGTGTCTTCGGGCATATCCATGACAACAAAGTCGGAGGGGATGAAGAACTTACCAACTTGAACGGGTACATCCTCAAGTATCCCAAGTGGGTACTTGACGGACCTATCCGCAAGTTGAATCAACATGCTAGTGGGTCTCATCTCCCCCACAATAAGTCTCTTGGCAATAGAATAAGGTAACAAACTAACACTAGCCCCTAGCTCACATAAAGCTTGATTAACAACAACATTTCCAACCCGACAAGGGATGGAAAAGCTACCGGGATCCTCTAGTTTCTTTGGCATTTGGTTCATAAGAATGACACTACATTGTGCCGTGAGAGAGACATATTCTTTGTCCTCTATGGTTCTCTTTTTAGTCAAGACTTCTTTCAAAAACTTAGAGTAGAGGGGCATTTGAGAAATTACCTCGGTGAAGGTTAAAGCTACCTCTACTTTCTTCATCATATCCACGAAACGGCTAAATTGGGCATTGTCCTTGTGTGGTTAGCTCGTTCGAGAAAAGGCAATGGAGGGATAAAAATGGGAGGCGGTGGAACATTGGATTCTTCTTCTTCTTCGGCTAATCGCTCCGCCTCTTTTCTTTTCGATTCTTCCGCTTCCATTTTCTCTTTCTTCTTTCTTTGTTCTCTTTGTTCATTCTCCGCATTTTGGAGGATATCAAACTTCGCTTGTATTCCCCGGTTTTGTTTGGGGGAAGTGGGAGATAATTCTTGTGGTGCACTTGGTTGATTCACTTTGGTTGGGGTGCTTTTGGTGTTCAAGTTCAAGTTCTTGTATGGGTCCTCAAGTTCTTTCCCACCTCTCAAAATGACGGCATTTGCTTGGTGTGAAGAGTCTCTTGGGTTTTGGGGTTGACCGGGCACACCATGGGGTGGATGAATTGGGGCGGCTAAGGCTTTGCTTCTTGTGATTCCCAAACCTTTAGCCTTACCTTAGTATCTTGATGTTCATTCCATAGTTGCCAAACGGTTCTTTGCAAATCATTAATGTTATCCCATGGAACTTCTCCTTGACCAAATTGAAAATTGCTTGATTGGCCATAAGATTGAGAGGGTTGATTAAATGATTGTTGATTGTAACCTTGATTTCCTTGAAAATTTTCTTGGAACCCTTGATTGTATCCATGATTGAAATGATTACCATGTTGGTTTTGGTAATTGTGGTAATTGTTAGGACCATGGAAGTTGCTACCTTGTTGATTGAAGTTGCTCCTTTGATGAGGAGGCATATATGGGGGCATCTTTGGAGGACCTTGGTTAAAGGGCCTTTGTTGACTTTGATTAAATGGCCTCGTTTGACTCCCTTGGGCACGAGGCATCGGATTTTGAACATTTTGATTTCCATAAGAAAAATTAGGATGAAACCTTGTGCCGGCATTGTAAGTATTAGAAAAGGGATCAAATTGATGTCTTTGCCCATATAATTGTATAGCTAGGACTTCATTTGGCTCTTCAACAGAAACTTCTTCATTAGGAATGCAAGAGATAGAATCAAGGCCATAATTGCCACAATGATCACATTGAACTTCCCATGTTAATTGCTTTGGTGGTGATGGTTACCTTGGTGGAACACTCCCTTGAATTTGGTACATACCTCTAGGAGTGGGCTTAGAATTCATGGCATCCATTCTCTTTTTCAATTCTTCGACTTCCGCTTGAAGTTTCAATTCATTAGAACTCTTAGATAAGTTTACTTCAACTTTCTTTCTTGAATCCCTCGATTGACCCATTCTAGAATCACTCCTTGCCATCTTCTCAATAAGATTCTTAGATGCCTCATCAGTGAGAGAAGAGAAGTCTCCTCCGGCGGCCGAATTGAGGTTTTCCTTGGTTCTCGATGAAAGGGTGTTATAAAAATTTTGAGTAGTTAGCCAATCGGGTATTCCATGGTGTGGACATTTGCGCAACAGATCTCTAAATCTTTCCCAAGCCTCACTTAGGCTTTCAAATTCATCTTGCTTGAAGGTTTGTATCTCCATGCGATATTGATTAGTCTTTGACGGCGGAAAATATTTCTCCAAGAAGGCATTAGATAATTGAGCCCATGTTGTGAATGTATTAGCGGGATGGCCTTGAAGCTATCTACGAGCTCCATCTCTCAAGGTCTTTGGAAATAATAAACGATGCAATTGGCATGAAGTTAATCCATTGAGACGGGCTCCTACTAATTTTTCTTTAAATGAAGCGATGTGCTCTTGAGCATCTTCTTGAGAAAAATCGTGAAAAGTATCTTGTTGGACCGTGTTTGTCAAAGAGGCTTTCAATTCATAGTTCTCGGGAATCTCTCCGAAATCGACAGGAGAAGGTGTTTCTACGTGTGTTAATTGAGAATGTGAACCTAGGGTCGCCATTTGTTGGATTGGTGGTGATGGAGGATTTGAATTTGGATGATTTGGAGAATTCGGAGGGGATGGATTTGAATTTGGTGGTGGAGTTTTCGGTGATGGTGGTGGTGGTGAATTTTGTGAAGTGGAAGGTATGGAAGGATTATTTGGGATGGGGTTATGTGATGTAGAAGGTGTATGTGGTAGGATGGGATTAAGGTTAGGAGGTGATAATGAAGAATGTGGAATAATGGTGGTTGAGTTATTTCCCCGAAAACGCAATGCTCTAAAAGTCCTTTCCGGCTCCGGATCGAACCACAAAAGCGATGACGTGTTCCTGGGCAAAAAAATCAATTTAAACGGTGAGACTCCTAGCACCTAATGGTACTAGGGAAAAGAGAGAAGAGAAAAGAATCAAACATAATCAACTACTAGCAGTCCCCGGCAACGACGCCATTTTGATCACGCCCCAATCGGATCGGTCGTTCTAGCGAAGGACGGGGGATCAAACAATATTTATAGACTCGGAATAACACAAAATTACTAGAGTAATCGAGGTAAGTCGAGGTCGGTCCACAGGGAACGGAGTGTGATGGCGAGTTTAAAGCGGTGTGTTTATTTGATGTCTAGAGGGGGGTTTCTAAGGGTCGAGTCTATACTAGAGAGATGACTACGAGGATAGCTAGGGGTGATCAATCTAGAGAAAGGTGTTAGGGAGAAGTCGGGATTTGGTACTTGGAGTCTAAGAAGGTCGGAATCGAGTTTTTGTCGCAACATTGATAAAGGAGAATGCCACCTTTCGGTTTCTTAACCTAACCCACCTAGAAACCCGCTTTCGTGGCGAATAAGGGTAAGTCTCTAGCTATGGTAATTTCTACCCCGAGTTTCCCCATTTCATAGAAACTAGTCAAGGTCGGTCTAGTTGGCCGGACTAAAACAACAATGACACAACAACCATAAACAAGATAAACCAACAAGCAAGCAACCCACCAATATCCCTATATTCAAATAATCCAAGTCCTTATCCCTAAACCCCCCAACAAGAAATCTACTCACTAATCATAATGGAGGACAAATAAACCTTAATTAAGGAGAAAATCACTACAACATGCATATTAACTAGATCTAAGGAAACTAACAACAAAACTACAAGAAAACTATGATCTAACAATTAACCACTAAACTATGGAAGAAATAAGATCTAACACAATAAATTAGAGAATAATCTAGAACATCATAAATAAAATCTAGAGTAACTAACGACACTAATATGATCTAA
The DNA here is from genome assembly GCA_958450325.1 of Agrostemma githago. Classification (NCBI taxonomy): domain Eukaryota; kingdom Viridiplantae; phylum Streptophyta; class Magnoliopsida; order Caryophyllales; family Caryophyllaceae; genus Agrostemma; species Agrostemma githago. The sequence goes on along the minus strand of OY288245.1, from coordinate 57,036,385 downwards.
ACAAGACAATAGTGAGAAAATAACATTAAATCTAAACTAGAGATTAGAGAGTGGAAGAGAAATATACCAACTATGAAGATCTACAAGAAATAAGAAGATTGCATAGATAAAGATTGAAATCTTTGATGAATAAAATGAAGAACTTGTCACTAATCCTTCAATAAACCCAACAAATCTTCAAATAAAACTTTAAATAATCTTCTACAAACTTGAAATCTAGAGAATTGTTGATGGAAACTCGGACAACAAACTAGGGTAACATATATATAGTAATGCCTTAATGGGTATTTAACCTAAAGCCCAAATCCAACTTCTTGCTCCATTAGTGAGACAATCACCCTTAGCATCTTCATAGGGTGAAATTTTGCCCTGGGGTTTGACGTATTAATCCCACCAGAGGAAATTTCGCCCGGTGAGATTTTCTTTACTTTTTGCGATTTTTGGCCACTTTCTCCATCGGGCGAAATTTCACCCGGGCGAAATTTCACCCGGTGGGGAAATTTCGCCCGATGGGAAGTCTCGGAAAATCTCCGGGGAGGCATATTTACCGTCGTGTGAAATTTCGCCCGGTCATCTTTCTGGCCTCTTTTCTTGTCTCATTTTTCGTCGTATGATTGGATGTCTTTAAACTTTAAGTTGTTTGCTTTGCTCTTTGGACGGTATTCCCTTCTCTTGTGCTCGTGGAAGCTCGATCGTGATTTCGGTGCCAAATCCTATCAAAATTGATAGAAAAACTACCAAAAACGCGTAAAACGCATAAGAGGGACGCTAATTCGAGAAATACTCAAAATATGGCGATAATCGCACCAAGACTCGCAAAATGAGGGAAAAACGGGTCTAAATGGGAGGAAAAACGGTCTAAATTTAGCACACAACAGCGAACCATTGAGTGTCCATGGTAATAGCGAGCAAATGATCATCTGGGAACGAATCATCAATTAGGGCAAGGTCTCCACCATCATATCTTAGCCGGGATAGGTGATCGGCTACGACATTCTCGGCCCCGGACTTATGACGGATCTCCATATCGAATTCCTATAGTAATAGTATCCATTTAATAAGCCTCAGTTTGGCTTCCTTCTTAGCTAGAAGGTACTTCAACGCTGCGTGATCTATATACACTATCACTTTTGAGCCTACGAGATAAGCTCGAAACTTGTCTAGAGCATAGAAAATAACTCCTTCTCCGTGGTAACATAATTAATCTGCGCCATATCTAACGTCCGACTAGCATAGTAGATCGCATGTAAAGCTTTGTCCTTCCTTTGCCCGAGCGCAGCTCCCACAACGTAATCGCTAGCATCGCACATAACCTCGAAAGGCAAGTCCCAATCGGGTGATCGGATAATCGGTGCGGAAACAAGAGCTTGTTTAATCCTGTCAAAAGCTCGAGAACACTCGTCAGTAAACTCGAACGGGGCATCTTTGAGGAGCAGCTGAGTCAGAGGTTTGACAATCTTGGAGAAATCTTGGATGAACAGCGGTAAAAATCCGCATGACCAAGAAAACTCCGCACACCCTTAACATTAACGGGGTATGGTAATTGCTCAATTACCTCGACTTTCGCTTTATCCACTTGGATGTCGCGTTCAGACACTAAATGACCCAAGATGACTCCCTCGATCACCATGAAGTGACATTTCTCCCAGTTTAAGACCAAATTGGTCTTCTCACAACGTTGTAAGACCCGTGAAAGATTAAGTAAAGATGTATTAAAATCAGTGCCATATACACTGAAGTCATCCATGAAGACTTCCATGACAGACTCGATAAGGTCTGAAAATATGGACATCATACATCGCTGAAAAGTGGTCGGGGCATTACAAAGGCCAAAAGGCATCCTTCGATATACGAAGGTGTCGTACAGGTGAATGTTGTTTTCTCCTGGTCGTCAGGGAGAATTGGGATTTGAAAAAATCCCGAGTAGCCGTCTAAGTAGCAAAAGTACTTATGACAAGTGAGACGCTCTAGCATCTGGTCAATGAAGGGGAGTGGGAAAAGGTCTTTCCTTGTAGCTATGTTTAGCTTATGGTAATCAATACACATTCTCCAACTAGTCACTAATCGAGTACAGATAAACTCATTCTTCTCGTTCGTGATAACCGTGGTCTCTCCCTTCTTAGGGACCACTTGGACTGGACTAACACATTTAGAGTCGGAAATGGGATAGACAATGACAGCATCAAGAAGTTTCATAACCTCCTTTCTAACCAGATCCTGCATGTTCGGGTTCAACCTACGTTGTCCCTGAATAGACAGTTTATGGTCTCCCTCTAGATGAATGTGATGCAAACAAAATTAGGGACTAATGCCTTGTAAGTCATCAATACTGTACCCAATAGCCTTCTTATGTCGTCGTAGGATGACTAACTATAATACCCGTATATTTTTATAGAAAGTCAATCCGTAAGTTAAATGGAGTCAAGAAGGTTAAGTAAGGTTAAACCTTAAGTCAAACCCGAAGAAGTGAGTCGTTTAACCCATTCCTAGTACCCTTCTTGTATATTTAATCGGTTTTTCAAGAGTGGGTACTGGTCTACATAATTAGGTTGATCAAACTGAGTTTTGTCTTATGTAGTCAACCTATTCCCAAGCCCAACTTTTACGAGTTCCGGTATCGGAATCAATTAACCCGACTGCGAATTCGGGTTTTAGTGTTCGAATATTGTTTGATTGAGTTCACAATTATCTCCTTCTTCTTACTCCACAGGTCGAACTTTTCCCGGCGGATCGAGCCTGCTCCCTGCACAATGAACACACAGGGCCTCGGAGGTTATCCGAGGGAACCCTCTCCGATGCCTAAGTCAGTCCGTGATTACCTTGATGAACCTAGTTCGTGAGGAGCTAGGTGGTATTTTTTAGAGTAAGAGTCTAGAGAGAGAAAATCCAACCCTTGGAAGGTTGGAGAAAAAGGAGTATTTATACCTTCCCTCAAGAGAGAGAGAAGAGAGGGAAAAAGAGCGAGAGAATGGGTGGATGGTGAAGCGACACGTGGATCCATTTTATCCACCCATTCTCCCTTACCTTAGGCAAAATGACGGAGGGATCCCTAGTAGCCCCTGCCCTGCCTGGGGGAGAATTCCCCTGGAGACGGACAGGTAGGGGGTCTTGAAGCCCTGCTTGGTGGGCCGCATCGCCCTGCTGGGCAGGCGGTTGCCTGAAGCTACCCCTTTGGGGTTCCTTGGTGATTTATCCTGACAGCCTGTTGGGCAAGCTGTTCTGGTTTCCTGGGTCGGGTCTCCTTGGAGCCTACCAGGCAGGCGACCCGGCTCAGGCTTCCGACCCCCATCAATTGGCCCTCACCAGTTGGGGAGAAGCAGGGCTTCCCCCTAGCAGGTGAACTCTTGATTTAGATGATGGGAGGTTGACTTGTTGGCTTCACTATCGCATTCAATGCGCTTGCATGTTCCCGAGGGAGGAGACATAACTGCATTGGGCATGCAAAGAGTTGGGATGTCTTTTGGTTATGATTGCTTCTCATGCTCAGCGGATTTTTGGGAAACGTGCTGGTTTGATGATTGGTTGCATCTTCTGCCGAGGTGGTTGGAGTGCCATTTAATGCCTTGGCCTTTCTTTTGTATAAATTCGGGCTTTTCTTGCCATTTTGTCAATACATCTTCACTTTCCTTATGCTTTTCCTTCTTGAGAACCATGTCTTGGGTTAAGAAGACAGTTGTTCGTTATGGAGTTCGCACTGTTAGCTTTCTCTTTAGGGGATTTTGGAGGCTGAGGTATGCCAGGGCGGCCTTTCTGGCCCTGCGCCGTAGTCGACATCTGTGCTCCCGACCTCGCCGGAATACCAAGAGAGACCTTGTCAGGGCAGGCAAGCGCCCTAACAAATCTCCATCTCCGGTCGGTTCCCGGTTCAAACGTTGTCTTCAGGGTGGAGGTTGTTTTGATAGGGGATGCCATGAGTGCTTTCCCTGGCTGCACCCTGAACAATTTGACCCTAACTGCCATGAGTTGAACTCCTCTTCGGAGTCGGGCTCCTCCTCCCCTATGGTGAGGAGAGTGGGTTGCGGTTCTTGCGATGACAATCAGACAGTCCCTTATGGCAGGGACTGGGACGTCAGCAGTCGCGATTCTGGAGATAGTGAGGGTCTGGGCTATTCGCCTGGCAGAGATGAGGACGGACTTCCTGACGATCCTTTCGAGGACTCCAACGACTGGGATTGGGGATCTGACGTAGGAGGCCAGGACAACCCTGAGGATTACTCGCCGGATTTAGATGATGACTAGGCCTGCCCACAGGGTGCAGGCGCATTGAGCCGGCAATTTAGGCTCCTTTTGTATTTTCTACTTTACCTTGTGTAGAATGTAACTTGCCCATTTTTGGGCTCTTTTTCAAATTAATGAAAAGGTTCAGGCGACTTACTATTATTATTATTATTATTTTTTTTTTTTTTGGATGAATGAATGACGTCACAGGGTGATTAATCCTCTGGCGCCTTTTTGTCTTCTCGAGGCTTTTCTTGGGAAGAGGTGGGTGGTTGGTTGTTTAAAGTGTGACACGTGGGGTAGTTTATGGGGAGGTTTTTGTTGGAGGGGCGACCCTTCAATTGCCCGGGTCTTTCTCCTCCCCCTATTTCCCTCTTTCACACTTTTTCAAAACTCAAAACCCTTCTTCATACTTCTCCCTTCTCTTTGCTGCCGGGAATTTTATAAGACTGAGGAGCCCTTCCCTTCGGATTTTCAAGCGGCGGTCATCGTTCTAGGTTAGAATCTTACTCTAAATCCTCGCCTTTTCATTTCCTCATACTTTTCCTTCATAAATCAGCATGTCTCGTGCTAGTGTTCTTATATTCGACCCGTCGTCTAAGAGGACGGAGGGTAGGGGGAGGGTAGAGCTGACCTAGCCTCCTCTTCCGGGGTTAGGCCCGGTGGAGAGGACCACTTTGAGGGGGAAGAGGATGCCAACTCCCCTGAACCCGCTCCCTTTGATGTCGTCGATTCTGACGACGAGGCGCTGGAGATAGACCCTTTCAGGATCGCCGGTCCTCTTATTCCCAGGGAGAGAGGGAGGACATACTATTTCGACAAAAGCAAGTACCAGATCCCTTTGAGAACTTACCCAGAAGCTAAGAATCGAGACTTAATTTTAGAGAAAAACGCTGCTAGGGACATTGAGAGGTTTTATGACTTTGGGTAGGGGTACACCATTATAGTCCCAGGGGAGAAAGATACAGTATGCTGCCCCCCTGACGGCTGTGTTGCTGTCTATCATAAAAGCTTAGAATTCGGCCTGCGATTCCCTCTGCACCCTTTTCTGGAGGAGACCTTTAGGAGGATGAATGTGGCCATAGCCCAATTGACCGCTTCGGCAATTAGGTCGTTAATAGCCTACACCTGGACCTGAGTCTTTCATGGTGAGGAACCCTCCATCGACGCCTTGCGTTTCATGGTTGGGCTGCAGATGGTGTCTTCGTCAGGGGGAGATGGTTCCCCTGGATACTGGTCCCTTCTAAGGCAAAAGAAATACGCTCCAGTTTGGCCGCCCTTAAGCAGCCTGAAGGATTGGAAGAACAATTTTTTGTACGTACACAGTGCTTCAGGGTGGCGGATTCCTAGGCACTTTAGGAATCACGTTCACACCCGCATGGAAACTCGTGAGGAGTACCATCCAGGCATCGGGGGGAAAGCCTTGGAGGTAAAACTGAGCAAGAAGGAAGAGAAACTAGTCGAGAAGTTCGAGGTTATTGTTGACAAGCCTGGCGCTGGTGGCCCTGCCTTCTGGCTCCCTCACGCGGAGCTCATAGCCACAGATGAATATCTGGCCCTAATGGGTATGATCCCTGGCCTTGGAGAAGGTAGTTTAGGGGTTTCCACCGGCATGACTTTCTGAGACTTCTATCTCTCTTTTTTTGACTGATTACTCTTTCACCCTGCAGGTTCCATTTCTCGCCTTTGGACAAAAAAGCAGATAAGAAGGCTTGGTTTGAACGAAGAATTTGTTATTGTTTCGGAGCGTCCCTCTCTTCCTTCAAATTTCAAGAAAGAGGAGAAGAGCCTGATGAAGTTCGTGAAGGGTCTCACTGCTAACCGAAGACTCCCCCTTCCTCCGTGGTTGCAGCCAGCAAAGCCGGCGGCCTCTCCCTCTGGTGTCCAGGGTGGGGAGGCGGAGGTTACCTCAGAGGCCACCCCCTCCTCTGCCTATAAGCAGGGTGATTCTCCTGCTGGGACCCATATCTCCCCGGGTTCACGCCCTGCGGATTCCGAAGAGACTGGGGAGAGTGTTCCCTTGGAGTGCAGGAGGAAAAGAAACAGAGAACCTTCAGGGGATGCGCAGGTGGTTGACCTGGAGGCTGACGTTGAGACCCCCGAGGCCAAGCGCCCTGCCCGTGACATTCCAGGCACCTTCTTTTCGGAGGAGAATACGGAATTTCATTATGCTGCAGGTGATAGCATTGACGTGTCAGGCCTGCTTTCAGACTCCGGTGCCGTTCTGGCAGATCGCCTCACCAAGTTTGTAACTTCTACTTCCAACCAGGTGATCCAATACATTCAGCGCACCTCCAAGGTGCTGCAGGCCTCTCCTGAGCTGGCGGCTGTCAGCCGCCTAAGCGATGAAGAGCTGGCTGTCACTCCTGGGGCCCCTCTTCCTGACCGTCTAGCCATGGTTGAAAGGGATGTCATTCTGATCAACATTTTGAAAGATAAACTGGTGAAGCAGGAGAGCGAGCTGGAGGAGGCGAAGGACCAGGCAACCCGGTGGAAGTTCCAGGGGGAGAAGGCTGTAAGGGAGGCGTCCAAGTTAGAAGCAGAACTAAAGGAGAGCAATCTGGCGATGGAGCAAGCTAGAAAATTCTTGGCTGAGATGGAGCAGGTTAAGAGGAAGGCGACTGACTTGGAGGAGCGTCTGTCTAAAGCTGACTTAGACCTCAAGCAGGCCCAGGGTGAGTGGCAGAAGGAGAAAGATACTATCTTGGAGGAGACTGAAACTGCGGTGGACCTGAGCTTTCAGACCGGAGCCAATTCCTCCCTGGAGCTTGTTATGGAGGTAATTAAGGAGATGTTCCCTGATTTTGACGAGGATACTTTCCGAAACCTCTACTCTGCCAAAAATGAAGCTCGGGCAGCCATACCGCCTCAGGAGGCTGCTGGTCCCAGCCAGGATGCTCCCCACACTTAGGTTTTTTAATGAGAATTCTAACTTTTGCGCCGAGCCTTGATATGGCCGGCTGCGCTGTAATTTTTTGGTTTTGTTGCTCTTTGGATTTTTGCTTTGGTGCTTTTCTGTTTAAACAATTTCATTTCTGCACGAATCTTCTATGAATATCTTTTCTTAATTTCTGGCTACTTTTTCTTTTCCCAAGACATAGCCTGCCCCCTGTCTTCTTGGAGGCAGGGAGGGGGGGTCTGCGTTTTTTATACAAGGTTGGGGGAATTGCCCCCAGTCCTTGTTCTTTTTTGGCGTGCGAAGCCTGGCCTGACCCTGGCTTCTGGTCGAAGTCCAGGGGGCCTTCCCCCTGCCTGCCCAGAGGTAGGGAGGGAGGTCTACGTTTTTTATACAAGGTTGGGGGAATTGGCCCCAGTTCTTGTTTGTTCTTGGCGTGCGAAGCCTGGCCTGACCATGGCTTCTGGTCGAAATCCAGGGGGCCTGCCCCCTGCCTGCCCAGAGGTAGGGAGGGGGGTCCGCGTTTTTTATACAAGGTTGGGGGGATTGCCCCCAGTCCTTGTTCGTTCGGCGCGTGGGGCCCGGCCAGACCCTGGCTTCTGGTCGAAGTCCAGGGGGCCTGCCCCTACCTGCCCAGAGGTAGGCAGAGGGACTTAGAATTTTGTTGGGGAGTCTATTTTCTTTTGTTCTGGCAACAGGGGGCCTCCCCCTATTGCCCCCTGCTCGTTTGTGTGTGAGAATGCAAGTTTGAACAGACAACGAGTATGGATTCGGAGTTCCTTTCATTTCTTTGCAAAAAAGGCTAAACATAAGCGTGGTCGGAGCCGTCGACATTCTATTCTGACCGTCCTCCGCCAGTTTTCCGAAAATGAAATTTACTTTAAGACTTGCTAGACATAGTATCTTCTTAGAGTATCGACATTCCAGTACGCGCCGAATTCCTGGCCATCGAGGTTGGCGATTGTATATGTGCCTGGTCCCAAAATTCGGGTCACCTGATATGGGCCCTCCCAGTTGGCGCTCAGCTTGCGATGCTCTCTTGACCTTCCTACAGCCTGCGTTTTCCTTAAAACCAAGTCGCCTATCTGGAAGCTTCTTTCGTGTACCTTCTTGTTGTACGCTTTTCTCATCCGCTGCTGGTAGGCGGCGATGTTAACGCTGGCCTCCTCCCTTATTTCGCCGACCAGGTCTAGGGCCTCGGTCATTGCCACTTCATTTTCCGTCCTGTCATACTGCAGTGATCGCAGGGTGGGAATTCTTGCTTCGATGGGTAGCAGGGCCTCTGCCCCGTAGACTAGGCCACAGGGGGTATGACCCGTGGACTCTTTTCGAGTGGTCCTGATTGACCAGAGTATACTTGGCAGCTCGTCAGCCCACCTGCCTTTAAGGTCGTCTACCATCTTTTTGAGACCGTTCAGGATCTGTTTGTTGGCAACCTCTACCTGTCCGTTGGTATGAGGGTAGCAGACGGCAGAGTAGGCAACTGCGACGCCATGGCCTTTCAACCAGACCCTTAGAGGGTCATTATCGAATTGTCTTCCATGATCAAACACTAACATTTTTGGCAGGCCGAATCTGGTGATGATATTCCTCCATATCACCTTCCTGACTGCAGGCTCAGTAATGTTCGGCACTGCCTCGGCCTCCACCCACTTGGTGAAGTAGTCGATTGCCACAATCAAAAATTTTCTGCCCCCGGTTGCCACTGCAAAGGGACCCAGTATGTCCATCCCCCACTGGGCGAAGGGGATGGGGGATAGGATTGGTCTGAGTTCTTGGGTAGGGGCATGGATGGATGGAGCGAAGAGCTGGCATTTTCTGCACTTCCGAGTCAAGTCTTTTGCGTCGGCCAACAGGGTTGGCCAGTAATATCCTGCCCTTAGGGCCTTGTGAGCCAACGACTTCCCTCCTATATGATGACCACATATCCCTGAATGGATGTCATCCAGGACCTATACAGCCTGTCCTTCCTCCATACACTTGAGCAGGGGTGATGAGAATGATTTCTTATATAAATCGTCTCCTATCAGTATGAACCACGCAGCTCTTGCCGGCATCTTTCTCTTTTGTATAGGGTCAGATGGTAAAACTCCGCATTTTTTGAATCGGATGATTGGGGTCATCCAATCCTCAGGTCCTGCCTCCTCGACGCGCCGACTGGCTGGCAGGGAGTGGTGGATTATTCCTGGATGACGTCCACCCAAACTGACCTTCGTATGTCTTGCAGGCTGGAGCTAGCTAGTTTTGATAGGGCATCCGCTCGGTTGTTCTGGGAGCGGGGGATCTGCCTGATTTCGTACGACTTTAGGCCTGACAACTCTTGCTTCACCCTCTCCAGGTACGCGGCCATTGCCTGGTCCCTGGCTTCACACTCTCCATTGATTTGGTTGGCGATGAGTTGGGAGTCTGTCGCCAAGACAATCCGTTCTGCTCTTGCAGCTTTGGCTAGGCTAACACCTGCAAGTACTACCTCGTACTCGGCTTCGTTGTTTGATGCTGGGAAAACAAATCTGAGTGCGTGCTCAAAGTCTACCCCCTCCGGGCTGGTTAACACGACTCCGGCCCTTGCACCATTAGCCGTGGAAGACCCATCGGTGTACACCACCCATTCACCGGCAGGCGGGCTGTCCTCCTCAGAATGGGAGCATTCTGCTAAGAAATCAGCCAGGGTCTGCGCTTTGATAGCTGTTCTAGAGTGGTATGTTATTCCTAGTCCACTCAGCTCGATGGCCCATTTTTGCAGTCTGCCTGATTTTTCGAACTTCTCCAGCACTTTCTCTAAAGGTTGGTCTGTTAGCACCACGACAGGGTGCGCATCAAAGTATGGCCTTAGTTTCCTGGCTGCTATGACAACCGCGTAGGCTGCTTTTTCAACCATTGGATAGTTCTTTTCCGCTGCCCCAGGACATGACTTACAAAGTATATAGGCTGTTGGGCGCCTGCTTCTTCTCTTAAGATAACTGCGCTTACTGTCACATTAGTTACAGCAATGTAGAGGAAGAGTTTCTCCCCTGCTACTGGCCTCGCCAGGATGGGGAGTTTCTTCAAATGTTCCTTCAACTGACCGAATGCCTCTTTTTGCTCATCCTCCCATTTAAACTGCTTGTTGCCCTTCAACACTTTGAAGAAAGGGGTCGACTTGTCTGCTGACCTGGCAATGAAGCGTGCCAGGGCAACCATTCGGCCTGTCAAACGTTGGATGTCCCTTATAGTTCTGGGTTCAGGAAGGTCTAGGACAGCCTAAACCTTCTCATGGTTGGCGTCTATCCCTCGGGAGCTGACTAGAAACCCCAAGAATTTACCATAGTGAACCCCGAACGTGCACTTCTTTGGATTAAGCTTCATCTTGTAGGTGCGCAGGGATGAGAAAGTCTCCTGCAAGTCTAACAGGTGTTGATTATCTCCCTTTCTTTTTACAATAGCGTCGTCGACATAAGCTTCTAGGTTTCTGCCTTTTTGATTCTCGAAAACCTTGTCGACCAGGCCTTGGTACGTGGCCCCTGCGTTTTTAAGCCCAAACGGCATCATTTTGTACATGTAGGTGCCTGAACTGGTGATGAAGGCACACTTCACCCTGTCCGGCTGCCACAAGTATACTTGATGGTACCCTGAAAAAGCGTCCAGAAAACTCAGCATAGAGTACCCACTAGTGGCGTCTACCAGCTGGTCTATTCTCGGAAGGGGTAGCAATCTTTCGGGCAGGCTTTGTTCAGGTTTGTGAAGTCCACGCACATCCTCCATGCACCTGACGACTTCTTAACCATTACAACATTCGCCAGCCATTCAGGGTAGTCGTAGACTTTTATGAACTCTGCCTTCAAAAGTTTCTCTATTTCTTCTTTAATTGCCACGTCCTTCTCTGCGGACATATTTCGCTTTTTCTGCTTTACAGGGCGGGCGTCCGTGCTTACGTTCAGCCTGTGAACAATATGTGCTGGATCGACCCCTGGCATTTCATCTGCCGAGCACTAGTACAAAAAACACATTTGGCTAGTGGAAAAGGTTACGGTTGCATATAATAACCGTAACCACAAGATTCTTTAGGAATATGATTTATAAATGGTTACGGTCGTATAAAAAAATACGTAACCAAATATAAAATGCTTCGGTTATGTTTATAAACCGTAACCAAAAGTGTTCCAAACGGCAACGGCTGTAATCATAGAACCGTGGCCAAATATATAATGCTTCGGTTGAGTTTCCAAACTGTAACCATTTATATTAACATAAATAAAAACCATAATATTTCTGCCCTTGCGTATTTAACCCTAATACTCTTACCTACTACTCGTAATACTCAACTAATTACGACCCTCATTCCGAATTCTTCCTACATTGAATCCATGTTTTCCCAGAACTCGAACCTCACGCAATTCATCCCCGCTTTGCAACTTATTATCCCCAGTATCCCAATTTCCAATCCTCCCGCCCAATTCCTGCTAATACAACCGCCAAATCCCTAATTAATTCCCAATTAGTCATGCAGGCACCATACAATGGGCAATACATTCCGTTTGTGCAATTCATTCCTAAACTCGCCTCAATTCGTAAGTGGATTTAGTTTTCGATCTTTGCTTTTTGAGTCTAAGTTTCGTCCCTAATTGTTTCATCCCTTTTTTGTTCATCCGTTGTTACGTTGCTTCAATTAGTAAGTGAATTCAATTTGTATTGCTTCATCCCTTGTTGCTCTATGATCATGGTTGCTTTGTTGCTTCATCACTTTTCTGTGCTGCGTTATAGAAAAAAATTTCTACTAGTTTGTCATTTAGGGTGTAGATGATTCGTTTGTCTAACCAAGGTTTTTGAAGACTTGGTCAGATGTGGCTATGTGTTTCTTGTTACCATGGCTATTAGTATCACAATCGAGGACATTGTATCGTTGTTTCAGTATAATGTAGATTATGTTTTACAACTAAAGCAATCTGCGTTAATTGAAGTTGAAAACTGTAGTTTAGAGGAGAGCAAAAGATGATGGGTTGCTAATTTGGGCTTCAGTAGAGCTGAAATCATGTTGCTTGTCTTCTACTAATTCAAGGTTACATTTCGCGCTATTGTTTGCAATTCGTGTCATGGTGGGTTGCATTTTTACTAGTTCTGGCTGCATCTCTTATGAATCAAATGCAGCCTGACAATAGTTGTGCAGGCTGTGATGGGTGTACCTCGCAAATTCCGGGAATTACCTCCCAAATCCCATTCTCCCTTCAAATCATTCATATTCTGGTATATTAGCATTGGTTGATTTAATTCATATTATGTTGAATGCAATTGCACATGGTTTTAGCTAAGAGAGGTCGTATTTCTGATGCAGGTTGTTTTTTGCTTGTCCTGCTGCAACCACAGTTTCAGGGTTGATACTAAAACAAGATGCGTAAAGGGTCATTTGTGAGCTGCTGCGTAATTCAATAAATTCAAGTTGCTTCAGATGATGTGAATTTCACGTTTTATAATGTGATATAAGCTGCATTTTGGTGATGCATTACTAATGCATTTTATTTATTGAGGGAAAGAGCATTTCATCAGGTGTGCTTTACCGATAGATTATTGCAATTCAATGCAGCACATGGTAATGGAAATATCATATGCAGTTCAGTCGCGATTAAAGTTTCACCTTTCCTTCGATTCGGGCTACATTTGACGCAGTTAGTTCATGTATCATGGCTGCCATTTGTGCTTGGTTGCACTGAATTTCAGGCTGCATAATATGGAATGCAAGGCTACGGTAAACCTGAATGCAAGCAGCGTTTACAAGAAGAATCCAAATTGCCATTATGGACCATTTATATGAGGAATGCAAGCTGTCTTGGACAATCCAGACAGTACTTGTCAAATGCATTCTTGTCTTATTAAAGGGGTATGCGTCATTTGTTTGCGCTTTCTGAATTTATTTTGGTCCATATTGATAAAAGATACGGGCCTTTGGACATTACTACATTAGTATGCATCTTGTACATGATCCATGCAATTAGGTTGAGCTCACACTTTTTTTATTGCATTTCATTTACAAGAATTAGTGCATTACACACCCATACTAACTGATGTCATAATGGCATCATATCCTCAGACCCATTTTTCATTTGGAATGAACCACGTGGCCAATACCATTTCTCACACTCATCATCCACACACTCACTAATTTCCATTTGAAGAATAAGAAAAAAAATCACGCACTATTATCATTTTGAAGAGACATTTGATGATTCACGTTCCAATTAGTCTACATTGTACATATTTTTATTTTATCTTTCTTTCTCCTTTCTCCCCTTTCTCTCTCAAGAATCCTAGATCTACTTTTTGGGTATGTATAATGCTTTGAATCCATCCTTTGACTTGGGTGTTTGACATCTGAATCAATTCATATTCTTTTTTAAATGAAAACAAGAGCTTCTGGAAGTGTGTTATATATTATGTTCCAGGTAAGGCGACAAACAAATAATTGGTCACATAGTAGAGTTGGGGTGTAAACCCAGCTCACATTAATGTCCCCATTATCAAACAGAATCAAATAGGAGGCAAGTCCAACAACAAAGATGTCTTGTAAGTATGGGCTGGAATAACTATTAACTAATTATAGGAGTACCTTAATATCTTACTCATTTTTCTTCCATCAATTAATTTCTTGATGAGCATATCGAGTAATTAAAATTTGAAATTGATATGTTCTTGTTGGTAAAAGTTAATTACTTACCTCCCATTCTCAAATTGTACAAGGAAGTATATTAGTTGATTGATAATGGGGGTGTTGGCTTTTTGTTGCAACTTTTTTTATGTGCTTCCGAATTAAAACTCAGGAGTATGCATTTTTGGTTAATCTTAATGGTTAGACTTCTTTGGTTCGGATAACAAACTCATATTTGATACTTATTTTCTATAAAATGTATGCCCCCCCCCCCCACTATTTTTTATCTATAACTTTCAATCACACATGGTTACAGATAAGTGTAGTTTGTAGTGCTTATTTTGTTGTGTTTTGGTCCCGTTTTCCTTGTGGAATCGCTCCTTGGGAGCGATTTATGGGCTTCTTATGCTTCCTTTAGTTCGTTTCAGGTTCCCGAGGCCGATTTGGAAGAGTTGGAGCGATTCCGACTCTATACATACACATTTTGGAGCCGACGGAGTAAAGGAACGATGACTCGATGCCTTGGAATCGACCCCGAGACCTTGGGACCCAATCCCGAGCCTCCGAGACCCGATCCCGAGTCCCGAGAATCGACGAGAAGCCCATGAGAGGCAAGGAGGGACCAAAGAGCTCTTAAGGGAGGCCTACAAAGACCCATCCCGTTCGGGATGGCCTCATCCCGTTCGGGATGAAGGGAACATGAAGCATGGCTACTATGAGCCCATTCCGATCGGGAAGGTCCTTCCCGACCGGGAAGGATGGCCCATCCCGATCGGGACCAAGCCTTCCCGACCGGGAAGGGTCAGTTACAGCCCGCATTGTTTCCTTTCTTCTCCTTTCATTCTTAAACCCTATATATATACCCCCCCTCTTGTATTAAGACACCATCGGAGGTAATCTTAGGTTATATCCTTAAAACCCTAGACTACTTTAGTTTAGATTAGATTAGATTAGTGTAGATTAGTCGGTAATTAGTTGTTAATCATAGATTAGCTCTTGTATTAAGGAATTCTTGGAGAATCCATTCAAGCTTGACAACCTTGGTGGAACTATTTGGGTTTTCTTTTATACAAGTGTTCTCCTTTTCATCCCTTGTAGTTGGTATTTCCTTCCTCTTTTCCTTTAATCTTTTATGTTTATTCATCCAAGTTTGAATCTTTAGTAGATTGTTTTGTTATTGTTCATTGTTATCATTAGTTTGTTGATGTTTGTTTTATTTCTTATGATGATTCTCCTTGTTAGTATTAGTTATAGTTTGATTATGCTAGAGTAGTGTTCTTGCTAGGGTTAGTAAGGTGATTAGGGTGTTAATTGGGTGATTAAGGGTTGGTTAGAGATGTTGGTGGAAGATTTGGGTTTCCTCTTGTTTGATGCACATCACATGTTTGTTGAATTGCTTGAATGACTAAGTATGTACGAATGCTTGTTTTCTTGCCTTTCTTTCGTGGGTATTAGTTTGTTTGTGGGTTCGGTCCCCTTATTAAGTTGCGAGAGCCCGGTGAGGACGACCCCTAGGTCGGTCTAAGTTGCGAGAGCCCGGATGCGACCTAGGCCTATAGCATGCTAGAACCCCGTTTGTGTTGTGTATCGCCGAGATGGGTTTTAGGTGGAACCTCTAGGTGAGTCTAAGATGCGAGAGCCCGGACCAACCTAGATCACCCTACTACCTCCTTCACTCTAGTCCTCCCTTGACCATTCCGTTACCCCTTTGACCCCGACCTAATCCTAGCCCGTTTTCCTAGTTTGTTCTCCTTAGCCATAGTTTTAGTCTAGCTTTCTCCCCTCCTATCATTCTCTAGCTTAGACCGTTGACTTAGTCTAGTAATCGGGTGACCTTAGTCTAGACGCCTCTTACCGTCCCCGTGGATTCGACCCGACTTACCCTATCTACCGTAGGAATAGCCGGTTATTTTATTGACGGTTGGGACTCCACGACAAATCCCTACCATCAATTTGGCGCCGTTGCCGGGGACGGTGCTAGTTTGGACTTTGTTTTCCTAGTTGCTTGACTTTGGCTTTGTGTTTGTGTTTTCTTTTTTCTTTTGGTTACTTTGCTTCTTGTGTGTGTGTGGTTTATTTCTCTCTTGTCTAGTGCCCAAAAAGCACTAGACTTCTCACGTTTGTTCTTAGTCTACAGTTTGTGCTTAGAGGTGGTGATTATCTTCTTCTTGCAACTCAGAGCCGCTTAAACGGACGGTTGCTAGAATGAGTGGTTTCCAACCGGGTATGAGCTACGATTTTCGAGCGAGCATGGGGTTTGATCTAAACTCCGCATACATGGAAGTCGATATGAGCTACTCCTTTTCTTCCATGAACCAAGGGTATGACATGACGTCCCCCTACCACTATCAAGCTTCTTGGGGTAATCAAGATGGGTATGATCCTCAAGATTATGAAAATGGCTACCAACAAGTGGATGACTATCACTCCTACGACCATGGTGGCTATTACTCGAGCTATGATTGTGAACCCACCATGTTCAATCAAGATTCACCGTATGGAAGCCAATTTCCCCAAGACTCACCATATTACCCTCTACCCCAACCACAATATGAACCCCATGACCCACAATACTACCAATCACCCCAACCTTGCTACCAAAAATATGATGCCCCACCCTATGGGCATCATCAAGATTATCAAAGAGCTTTACAAGACCCCAATGACCACCAATCGTCAAACTTAGAGTTACATCAATCGATGCTTCAAATGCAAAGGAGCCTTCAAGAAACGGCCATTCAATTAAAAAAGGAACAAGATGATTTAATGGTCCAAATGCGAAGGGCAAACGAGGCGAGGAATGCTCAATTAAATGCATTATCGGTTCAAGCCGTAATGTCTTTATCCCGAGCATCGTATTTAGATGGAGGATGCCCACTTGAGAGAGAGGAGCAACCTAATTACGAAGCCGCCGATGTAGTTCCCTTTGATAGAGAGATTTGCTTTGAAGAACCTCAACCGTCTACCCAAAAAGAGACGAATGAGGAGATAACTCTTGGTGAAGACATCATTGGCGAGGAATTGGAGGAGGATAGTGAGTTGGATGGGTTGGTGGAATTTGTGAGGATGTTGGGTGAGATTGTTAGCCTCGAGTTGCCCATGTCCGAGAATGTGACTACGCATCAAGAGCCCCTTATTTGTACACCGAGAGATGGTTTGGAAGAGATTGAAACCGCCGGTAGAAGTTTCGATCCTCTCCTCCATGATGATGTGAGGCCGGGTGATGAAGATGGGGAACCACAACTTGAGGCAAGTGTGGGGGTGTGCAACGAGGAAGTGAGGCCAAAGCCGCTTTTTGTGCCTTGTTTCTTGGAGATGAAGCTTGCTTGTGATTGGAGGCAATGCTTAGGGAAGAAGAGGTCGGTGAAGCTCGTAGGATGGAGAGACCCCGGAGACAACTTTGAAGATGATGTCGGGTCTTGGGAATCCTACTTCTTGCCTCCTCCTTCGAGGCCATGGAGGTCGGTTAAGCTCGAGCGCTTCTTGGGCCTTCACTACGATGTCGGTAGCGCGTTCGACTTGCTCCTCCATGCCCTTGAGGGCTATGGTTGAAGAATGGAGTCCATCATCCTCGGTTTGACGGAGTTCCTAAAGAACCGTCATGTTGTATATTCCCTTCCTCTTCTTTAGAGTACTTGTGCTTGCATTTGTGTTTTATCTCTTGATTTTGGTAGTTTTGTGATATTCTTGTAATATTGGATTATTGATGAGCGTTGTGAGGGAGAGAATTTGATGTTTTGTTTGAGTTTATTGTGATAGTTGAAGTGAAGGTGACTCCTAGAAAGGAGTGGTTGATGATGGAGTTTGGTTTGCGAGCGAGGAAGTCGATTTTTGAAGCTTATGATAAGCTTTTGGGCTTGGGGAAGCAAAGAAGACTCGTCCCGAACGGGAAGAGGGCTTCCCGACCGGGAAGGATGAGGAATCCCGACCGGGAAGGAGCCATCCCGATCGGGATGAAGGTCCCAAAAATCGGACTCACTGGAGTGCATTCCCGACCGGGACGAGAGCTTCCCGATCGGGAAGGGTTTATCAACCCGATCGGGACCATCCATCCCGACCGGGATGGTCCCCTTTGTCTCCACCCATCCATTATACCCCTTCCCAACCTCCCCACTCCTCCTTCCTCCTATCATATGACCCGTACACCTCACCTTACACCGAAATCCACATCAAATCCCACCCCCTCGCACCATTACTACCTCTACCATGCGGTTCCATCAAGCTTGGAGCGGGATAGAATTGATGAAGACAAGCTTTGTGCCTATAATAATCATTGAGACGATGGAGCGAGTGAGTTACTAGCCGATTGGTTTCGGTAACTATCCTTACTTTTCCGTCTTTTATTGCTTGCTTTCCTTTGTTTATTCCCTTCCCCTTGAGTCATGGTATCTTAGTGGCCTTCGAGGCCTTGGTAGTGATTGCTCCCGACTCTCGATGATGTGACTACATCGAGAGTCATTTCAAAATCCAAATTTTTACAAGTTTTTCACTTTCTTTTTTTTGAGGATTTAGTCAGATTTAGGCGGAATCCGGGCTAGGTGACTTGATTACACCTAGCCCTCCCTTCCCATTTCCTTTTATTCCCTTCTTTTATTTCTTCCCCCATCCATATCTTTTTCTCGTCTCGGCCCTTTGTTAGTTTCCTTTATTTTTTTATTTTTAGCTTTATTTTCGTAGTTTCTTTTCTTTTTCTTTTGTCTCTCCGCACCCTACGATCGAGCATGAGGACATGGCTCGATTTAAGTGTGGGGGAGCGATATTCTATCTTAGTTAGTTTTATTTTCCCTTTTTTCTAAAAAAAACTTTAAAAACCATAAAAATTTGAAATTTTTTCACAAAAATCAAAAAGATTTTTCTTTTGTGTGTTTTCCTTTTGTGTCATTGTGTCGTATATTTGTTTTGTGTGCGTGTTTTGCCTCCCTTTCCCTTATAGGTTGCTTTAATCACCGTTAACTTTGGAAGGCTTTCAAGACTCCCGGTAACATCCTATCCCTTTTTCTTCTTTACCTCTTGCGGAGTTTGGAGGAGATTGTGATGTTGTGTGCTCGGGTGGAGCTTTGTAAAGTATGGTTGATTTGGTGGCTTGTTTGGATGATCGGGGTGGTGTTTATGTTGTGTATGTGTTCATTTTGTGTTGTTTTTGTTCCGTTGCTTTTACTTCTTTTTCTTTCGTTCTCGTTGAGTCTTCATTTTGTGTTGTGTTGTGTGTCGTGTGTGTCCCAAGGAGTGATTCTACAAGGAAAATAGGACCAAAACACTACAAAATTAGCACTACAAAACACACTTATCAACTCCCCCACACTTAACCCTTACTCGCCCTCGAGTAAGCACATACTAACTACTATACTATCCGAGTGGGTATTAGCGCACCCTACGCTCCTTCAACTCACGTGAGTACACTTTAGAGGAAAAGTGCACTCCGCAAGGCAAGTCGGGTCTTGCGACAAAACTGTGGATGCAACCGGACACAAAACACACAAACAAACAAATACACAAACAAGCACATAATCGGTTGCACCCAAAAGAAAGCAAATACCGCTTCCCTCCAAAAGCGGTGAATGAAACACCGGTTTAGGACTCGAGGTAAGTGACAACATTCCCAAGCTAGCAGTACAAACCAAGGTGAACTAAACCCTAATAGTATGACGATAAAGCAACAAAAACGTTGGTAACTTACCTAGGTCCTCCTAACTTTCTAAGAACGTACTACGGGACGATCGGCGGAGTGGAAAAGGGATGAACCATGGTGTTAGTCGACACTGTAGGTAAGTGAGACCCCGCCCCCTTTAGCGTGAGCCGAGAGGGTCGTCCCGTGTCCAAAACCGCCTAACTAGTCCAAGTAAAAAGGTGGAAAACATGCAAAATGAGGGAAGCCCGACTAATGCCGCTATCATCCTTCCTCAGGACTCGGTCCTTTGGTAGGCTCTTCATGGCAAAAGTCGGAAAAAGGCTTATTTTTGTGGGGATTTCTTTTTGTGAGACGGGTTTTCTTTTGGCATTTTCTCTTTTCTTTTGCATTTTTGCTTTGTTTCGCCATGCCATTCTTTTTTTCTTCTTTTCTATTTTCTTTTTGGCTTTTGTGCCTTTTCTTTTTCTTCAATCTTTTCTTTCTTTTCATTTTTCCTTCTTTTCTTTTCTTTGCCCTTTTTTTGGCAATATTTGTCTTTTTGGCATTTCTCGACAATCAAGAAAGAGAGAATCAACAAATTGCATTTTATTGTGTGTGTATGTGAGGAAGGTAGGGTAATGGGTAAGTCGGGGGTCGCGATTTCCCTTCAAACCCACAAAAAGTGGAGAACTTGGACTAATCAAACAATCCTAAACACGGTCACCTAGGGGACGAGACTCGGTAACCAAGGCCTTTTCACACCGTGGGTGGTCATAATGGTCAAAAGTGCAAATCCCGTAGTAAATCCCTAGTAAGCTAGGTGGACTCAAGGTAAAGGACCAACGAACTCATTGATTTAGGGTCATTCTACTAGATTAAAGTCCAAAACTCGATTTATACAACTAGGAAAGGAAAATAGACACTCACACTCTAGCCTCTAAACCGGGTTTTCGAAAACCATTTACACACAAGACACAAATACACACACAAACAAAGACTCAACGAGAACGAAAGAAAAAGAAGTAAAAGCAACGAAACAAAAACAACACAAAATGAACACATACACAACACAAACACCACCCCGAATTTCCAAACAAGCCACCAAATCGTCCACAAACTTTACAAAGCTCCACCCGAGCACACCACAACACACATCTCCTCCAAACTCCAAAAGAAACAAAGAGGAAAAAGGGTGAAAAGATGTTACCGGGTGTCTTGAAAGCTCTCCAAAGCTAACGGTGATTAAGCAACCTATAAGGAAAAAGGGAGGCAAAGCACGCACAACATAACAAAAATACGACACAAAAACATAAAAGGAAAACACACAAAAAAGGAAAATCTTTTTGATTTTTGTGAAATTTTTCAAATTTTTAGGGTTTTTGATGATTTTTTCGAAAAACTACAAAAATAAACTAAACTATACTAGAATATCGCTCCAACACACTTAAATCGAGCCATGTCCTCATGCTCAATCGTAGGGTGCGGAGAGACAAAAGAAAAAGAAAAGAAACTACGAAAATAAAGCTAAAAATCAAAAATAAAGTGAAGAAAAGGGTAGAAGGTGTCCGGCCGGGGTGTAGTCAAGTCACCATGGGCCGAGACAAGAAAAGATATGGATGGGGGAAGAAATAAAAAGAAGGAAATAAAAGGAAATGGGAGGGGAGGGCTAGGTGTAATCAAGTCACCTAGCCCGGATTCCGCCTAAATCCGACTAAATCCTCAAAAACGAAAGTGAAAAACTTGTAAAATTTGGATTTTGAAATGACTCTCGATGTAGTCACATCATCGAGAGTCGGGAGCAACCATATACCAAGGCCTCGAAGGCCACCATGACATCAAGACACAAAAGTGTACAAGAGGAAGGGAATAAACAAAGGAAAACAAGCAACAACAAAAACGGAAAAGAAAGGATAGTTGTCGTACCATAGGTTAGCAACTCACTCTCTCCATCGTCTCATAGATCAATGTAAGCACATAGCTAGTCTTCATCATTGCTATTCCTCTTCAAACTCGATAAGTACGCATGGTTAAGGTAGTGTGAGGGGTGGAAATTGATGTGAAGGTCGGTGCCAAGTGGGTAGAAGATGAAGTAAGGGTATGAAAATGAAGTATATGGATGGTATGATATGAGAAAGGATAAGTATGGAGGTTGGGTGGGGGTATACAATGGTTGGGTGGGCTTAAATGTCGAAGAAGAGGCACCAAAAAGGAGTAGGAGACCATCCCGGTCGGGATAGATGATCCCGATCGGGATGATAAACCCTTCCCGATCGGGAAGCCTCCTTCCCGGTCGGGAAGCCACTCCAGAAATCTCGAAATATGGCACCATCATCCCGATCGAGACGGCTCCTTCCCGGTCGGGATGGCATATCCTTCCCGGTCGGGAAGCTCCCTTCCCGCCCGGGATGGGTCTTCTTGACCTCCAAAACCCCAAAAGCTTCACCGAAGCTTCAAAAACCGACTTCCATACTCACGATCCAAGCTCTATCATTAACCATTCCTCTCTAGGAATCATCTTCACTTCACACCTATGACAATAAGCTCAAATACAACATCAAATTCCCTCCCTCACATCGCTCATCAAAAATCCAAATGAACAAGAGTTCCACAAAGGCTAACAAATCCTAGAAACCAAACTATACAAACAAACATAAACACAAATACAAGCACAAAAGAAAAGAAAAGGAGATATTTACAATAAGGTACTCTCACCAACTACACCTCCATAGCCATCAAGAGCTCGGAGTAGTAAGTCAAATGCTCTAGCAACATCTTCATTGAAGCTCACATGGCCGAGCCTAGCCACTCCCAAAAGTTTCCAAGTCGGAGGGAAGAAGCGATCATCTTCATTATGCTCGGGGTTCTCGTGATCTTCCGGGTCTTCGGAACCATGATAGCGACGACTCTTATGACCATCCGGTAGGTATAGTGGTCTAGAGTCATGCTCGGCATTATGATACGGTAGATCACACCCTAGGGGTGTCGCTTCTTCTACGGGGTCGAGAGTGGAACTCTTTTCCACCGCCCGACAAGGATCCTCTTCACCAACCGTCTCACAAGACAAAGGGCTAGACATCGAGTGCGGTAGAGAAGGAGAAAGCATCAAGTTTTCTTCATTGGAGGCTTTAGGATCCTTCAATTTCCCATACAAGGCAAGTTCCAAGGCATCTACTTCTTTCTCCCAAGTATTGCGCTCCTTTTCACTCACCTTGTCTAGAGGGGTCATCTCTTCACTTGGGTTTGGATTGTCAACATCCGGTTCATCACGAAGAAAATCAAACAAATCCAACTTTATCGCCAATACAATGGCTCCCCAAGAGTTATCTTGATAGTCATGTTCAAATCCCTCCTCATTGTCGACCCTTGAAGCTTCAACTTCCTCTACTCTTCCCCTATCCTCACCACCTAAGCAACACTCGACAATGGTCTCTTGATCGACCCCCTCTTCTTCATTTGTAGCTTCAAGATTGGGTTGAGACACCCGACCTTCATGCCCAAATTAACCTTCCTCAACATGTTGTGGAGCTCGAGTGGCCAACATCGTGATATGAGCCATGAGTGCATTGATGCGAGCATCTTGCACCCCTATTTGGGCCTTGAGCTCCTTTTCAACCCCTTGTATGTAAGTCATCATCATTTGTTGACTCTTTTGCATTAAATTCATCATCTCATGTTGACCCTTATGCAATATCATTATCGCCTCTTGTTGACTTTTTTGCATTTGGACCAACATTTGACAATTCTCAAAGTCGGGGATTTTTGGTTGTGGGTTATGTGAGGGTGTTTGGTAGTTGTTAGGATGTTGGAATGATCCTTGAAAACCTTCTTGGTAACCATATGGAGGGCGTTCGTGAGATTGTTGATGAGGTTGATATGGTTGGTGAGATTTCGGGACTTGGCCATTTACCCCAAAGTTGCCCCGTGATGGTTGATGGTAGCTTGGACGAGCCATGTCCATAACGTCGCTTTGGTACCTAGGATGAGCTAGAGGCACTTGAGCAAACGTTAGTATCCTAGTGCTTTTGAGGCACTAGGAAGGGAGAGTAACACACAAGAAGAAAAACGGAGATACACAAGGAGAAGAGAACACGAAAATCAAGAACAAAGTCCACAACTAAGCAAACAAAAGTCTAAACTACGCCGTCCCCGGCAACGGCGTCAATTTGATGGGTGAGGGATTTGTCGTGAATTCCAACCGTCAAATAAAACCGGCTAACCTAACTAGGGTAGCTAGGGTAAGTCGGGTCGAATCCACAGGGACGGGAGGATGGACTAAGATATGCTACGGTCTAGGACTATGTTCAAGACAAGCTAGTCTAAAGAGGAGGCTAAGGACTAAGCTAGGTCTAAAGCAAGAAAACAATCAAAGGAAAACGGGCTAGGATTAGGTCGGGGTCAAAGGGGTAATGGAATGGTCGAGGGAGAGTCAGAGTGAAGGAGGTAGTAGGGTAATCTAGGTAATGTCCGGGCTCTCGCAACTTAGACTCACCTAGAGGTTTCACCTAAAACCCGTCTCGGCGATACACATGACAAACGGGGTTACTAGCACGCTATAGGCCTAGGTCGAATCCGGGCTCTCGCTACTTAGACCGACCTAGGGGTCGTCCTCACCGGGCTCTCGCAACTTAGTGAGGGAACCGAACCCACAAACAAACTATCACCCACAAGAGAAAAGCAAGAAGAACAAGCATATGCACATACTAGTCATTCAAGCATTTCAACAAAAATGTGATGTGCATCAAACCAAGGGGAAACCCAAATCTTCCACCAACATCTCCAACAATCCCTTAACCATCCAATTAACACCCTAATCGCCTTACTAACCATAGCAAGATACTACTCTAACATATCTAAACTAAAACTAACACTAACAAGAGAAATCAAACCAAACAACAAAACTAACATAATGAAACTAGTCAAACAATGAACAATGAACAATAACAAGAACAAAGAATCAAACTTTAATGATAAAACAAAGATTAGGAGAAGAGAAAAGAAGATTATACCAAACTAGAGATGAAAGGAAGAAAGAAACTTGCATAAATGGAAGAACCCAAAACAAACATCCAAGTTTGTCAAGCTTGGTGGAAATCTTGAGGAATTCCCAAATTACAAGTATTAACCTATGATTAACGATAATCTAAAGGCTAATCTACACTAATCTATGTTAATCTTTGCTAAAACTATCTAGGGTTTTGTCTCTAATCTCAAGTGCATAAGCTTAACATAACAAGGGAAGAGTATATATAGGGTTACAAATGGAAGGGAGGAGAAAGGAAACAAAGCGCGGCAGCAGCACGCCCGTCCCGGCCGAGACGGGGTGGTCCCGGTCGGGATGGGGTCGGTCCCGGCCGAGACGAGATGCTCCCGGTCGGGACGAGTCACAGACAGCAGCTCCTTCAATTGCTCCTTCATCCCGGACGGGATGAAGCCATACCCGTCCGGGATGAGCCTTGTAGGCCTCCAATATGAACTTTTTGGTCCCTCCTTGCTTCTCATGGGCTTCCCATCGATTCTCGGGACTCGGGATCGGGTCTTGGAGGCTCGGGATTGGGTCCCAAGGTCTCGGGGTCGACTCCAAGGCATCGAGTGATCGTTCCTTGGTTTCGTTGGCTCCAAAAAGTGTATGTATAGAGTCGGAATCACTCCAAATCTTCATGAACGGTCTCGGGAACCTGAAACGAGCTAAAGGAAGCATAAGAAGCCCCTAAACCACTCCCAAGGAGCGATTCTACAAGGAAAATGGGACCAAAACACTACAAAATAGGCACTACAAAACACACTTATCATTGGATTTAGTCGGATTTAGGCGGAATCCGGGCTAGGTGACTTGATTATACCTAGCCCTCCCCTCCCATTTCCTTTTATTTCCTTCTTTTTTTTTTTCTTCCCCCTTCCATATCTTTTCTTGTCTCGGCCCATGGTGACTTGACTATACCCCGGCCGGACACATTCTACCATTTCTTCACTTTTATCTTTGATTTTTAGCTTTATTTTCGTAGTTTCTTTTCTTTTTCTTTTGTCTCTCCGCACACTACGATCGAGCATGAGGACATGGCTTGGTTTAAGTGTGGGGGAGCGATATTCTAGCATAGTTTGCTTTATTTTCTTACTTTTTCGAAAAATCTTTGAAAAAACCCTAAAAATTTGAAAAATTTTCACAAAAATCAAAAAGATTTTCTTTGGTGTGTTTTCATTTTGTGTCATTGTGTCGTGTATTTGTTTTGTGTACGTGTTTTGTCTCCCTTTTTCCTTATAGGTCGCTTAATCACCAATAGCTTTGGAGAGCTTTCAAGACTTCCGGTAACATCTCTTCACCCCTTTTTCCTCTTTGTTCCTTGTGGAGTTAGGAGGATTTGTGTGTTGTGGTGTGCTCGGGTGGAGCTTTGTAAAGTTTGAGGTTGATTTGGAGACTTGTTTGGAAGATCGGGGTGGTGTTTGTGTTTTGTTATATGTTTGTTTTGTTTTTGTTTTGTTGTTTTTTCTTCTTTTCCCTTTCATTTTTTCATCATGTCTTCGTCTTGTGTTATGTTAGTTCCATCTTGTGTGTAAATGGTTTTCGAAAACCCGGTTTAGAGGCTAGTGTGTGAGTGTTTACTTTCCCTTCCTAGTTGTATAAATCGAGTCTTGGACTTTAGCCTAGTAGAATGACCCTAAATCAATGATTTCGTTGGTCCTTTACCTTGAGTCCACCTTGCTTACTAGGGATTTACTACGGGATTTGCACCTTTGACCATTATGACCACCCACGGTGTGAAAAGGCCTTGGTTACCGAGTCTCGTTCCTTAGGTGACCGTGTCTAGGATTGTTTGATTAGTCCAAGTTCTCCACTTTCTGTGGGTTTGAAGAGGGATCGCGACCCCCGACTTACCCATTTACCTACCTCCCACACATATCCACACAATAAGTTGCAATTTGTTGAATTCTCCCTTTCTTGTCATACAAAGAAATGCCAAAAGGCCAAATCAAGCCAAAAAGGCAAAGAATAGAAAATGAAAGAAAATGAAAGAAAGAAAAGAATGAAGAAAAAGAAAAGGCACAAAAGCCAAAAAGAAACTAGAAAAGAAGAAAAAGAATGGCATGGCAAAACAAAGCAAAAATGCAAAAGAAAAGAGAAAATGCCAAAAGAAAACCCGATACACAAAAATAACCCCTACCTCTCAAAATAAGCCTTTTTCCGACTTTTTCCGTGAAGAGCCTACCAAAGGACCGAGTCCCTAGGAAGGATGATAGCGGCATTAGTCGGTCTTCCCTCATTTTGCATATTTCCATCTTTTTACTTGGACTAGTTAGGCGGTTTAGAACATGGGACGACCCTCTTGGCTCATCGCTAAAGGGGGCGGGGTCTCACTTACCTACAGTGTCGACTAACACAGTGGTTCATCCCTTTTCCACTCCGCCGATCGTCCCGTAGTACGTTTTTAGAAAGTTAGGAGGACCTAGGTAAGTTACCAACGTTTTTGTTGCTTTATCGTCATACTATTAGGGTTTAGTTCATCTCGATTTATATGATTAGCTTGGGAATGTTGTCACTTGCCTTGAGTCCTAAACCGGTGTCTTTTCACCGCTTTGTTGAGGGAAGCGGTATTTGTTTTCTTTTGGATGCAACCGATTATTTGTTTGTTTGTGTGTTTGTTGTTTATGTGTTTTGTGTCCAGTTGCATCCAAGGTTTTGTCGCAAGACCCCACTTGCCTTGCGGAGTGCACTTTTCCTCTAAGTGTACTCGCGTGAGTTGAAAGGGCATAGGGTGCGCTAATACCCACTCGGCTAGTTTAGTAGTTAGTATGTGCTTACTCGAGGGCGAGTAAGGGTCAAGTGTGGGGGAGTTGATAAGTGTAGTTTGTAGTGCCTAATTGTTGTGTTTTGGTCCCATTTTCCTTGTGGAATCGCTTCTTGGGAGCGGTTTATGGGCTACTTATGCTTCCTTTAGTTCGTTTCAGGTTCCCAAGACCATTTGTGAAGAGTTGGAGCGATTCTGACTCTATACATACACTTTTTGGAGCCAACGAGGTGAAGGAACGATCACTCGATGCCTTGGATTCGACCCCGAGACCTTGGGACCCAATCCCGAGCCTCCGAGACCCGATCCCGAGTCCCGAGAATCGATGAGAAGCCCATGAGATACAAGGAGGGACCCTAGAGCTCTTATTAGAGGCCTACAAGACCCTTCCCGGGCGGGATAGTGGCCTTCCCGACCGGGAAGGGGTGTACAAAGCGAGAGGTTGCTGTCTTGAGCCATCTCGGCCGAGACCAATCTTGTCTCGGTCGGGACCAAGCCTTCCCGGCCGGGATGGGTCCGTCTCGGCCGGGACGGGCCTGCTGCAGCTCCGCCTTGTTTTCTTTCTTCTCCTTTCCACTTGTAACCCTATATATACTCTTCCCTTGTTATGTAACGGTTATGCCTTTCATTAGAGACTAAACCCTAGATAGTTTTAGCATAGATTAGCATAGATTAGTGTAGATTAGTCTTTAGATTATCGTTAATCTTAGATTAGTGCTTGTAATTTGGGAATTCTTCAAGATCTCCACCAAGATTGACAACCTTGGGTGAATGTTTTGGGTTCTTCCATTTATGCAAGTTTCATTCTTCCTTTCATCTCTAGTTTGGTATAATCTTCTTTTATCTTCTCTTAATCTTTGTTTTATCATTAAAGTTTGAATCTTTGTTGTGTGGATTGCTCATAGTTCATAGTTCTTGTTAGTTTCATTATGCTAGTTTGGTTGTTTGAATTGATTTCTCTTCTTAGTGTTAGTTTTAGCATAGATATGTTAGAGTAGTATCTTGCTAGGGTTAGTAAGGTGATTAGGGTGTTAATTGGATGATTAAGGGATTGTTGGAGATGTTGGTGGAAGATTTGGGTTTCCCCTTGGTTTGATGCATATCACATGTTTGTTGAAATGCTTGAACGACTAGTATGTGCATATGCTTGTTTTTCTTGCTTTTCTCTTGTGGGTGATAGTTTGTTTGTGGGTTCGGTTCCCTCATTAAGTTGCGAGAGCCCGGTGAGGACGACCCCTAGGTCGGTCTAAGTTGCGAGAGCCCGGATGCGACCTAGGCCCCGATATCACGCTAGTAACCCCGTTTGTCGTATGTGTCGCCAAGGTGGGTTATAGGTGGAACCTCTAGGTGAGTCTAAGTTGCGAGAGCCCGGGCATTACCTAGATTACCTTACTACCTCCTTCACTCTAGTCCTCCCTTGACCATTCCATTACCCCTTTGACCCCGACCTAATCCTAGCCCGTTTTCCTTTGATTGTTTTCTTGCTTTTGACCTAGCTTAGTCCTAGTCTCCCCCTCCTTAGAATAGCTTGTCTCGAACCTAGTCCTAGACCGTAGCATACCCTAGTCCGACCTCCCGTCCCTGTGGATTCGACCCGACTTACCCTAGCTACACTAGTTAGGTTTTGCCGGTTTTATTTGACGGTTGGGATTCACGACAAATCCCTACCCATCAATCTCCATGGGGTGAAACTTCGCCCTGCGGACTTGACGTTAATTCCCATCGGGTGAAATTTCGCCCGGTGAGATTTTCTTCCATTTTTGGCGTTTTTGGCACTTCTTCCCATCGGGCGAAATTTCACCCGGTGGGCGAAATTTCACCCGGTTTCGCCCGGTCAGTTTCGCCCGGTGGGTAAGCTCGGAAAATCTTCGGGGGAGGCGTTTCACCGTCGGGTGAAATTTCGCCCGGTGGTGTCTCACCGGGTGAAATTTCGCCCGGTCATTTTTCGTGGCCTCGAATCTTGTCTCATTCTTCGTTGTTCGATGGGATGGCTTTAAACTTTAAGTTGTGTGCTTTGCTCTTTGGACGGTTTTCCCTTCTCTTATGCTCGTGGAAGCTCAATCGTGATTTTTGTAGCAAAACCTATCAAAATTGATAGAAAAACTACCAAAAACACGTAAAACGCACAAGAGGGACGCTTATGCGAGAAGTACGCAAAATATGGCGATAATCGCACTCAAGACTCGCAAAACGAGGGAAAACGGGTCTAAATGGAGGGAAAAACGGTCTAAATTTAGCACACAACAATTCCCCCACACTAAACCGTTACTCGTCCTCGAGCAAAGACCAAAAAGAAATTACAAACTACTACTACTAGCTAGACTATGCTAAGCCGATACGGGGCAATTAACGGGCCCGCTCCGTCCCTTCAACTCAAATCGAAATACTTATGAGGTGAAGTACTCCCATGCAAGGCAAGTTGGGGCTTGCTCAAAATGGTGGATGCGACTAAACACACAAAAACATATAACACGAAAGAATAGACGCATCCAAAGCAAAAATAAAACACCGAATCCCTCATCGAGACGGTGGGGAAAGACACCGATTACTTACCTAAAACAACAATAGACTTCCAAGATAAATGACCCACGTAAACAAGGACCAAAGCCTAATATTATGACAATTAAGCAATATAGATGTTGATAACTTAGCTAGGTCCTCCTAATCTTCTAAAGGGGTACTACGGGGCGTATAATGGAGTGGAAAAAGTGAACCATGGATTCGTTTGACACTGTAGGTAAGTGCAGTCCCGCTCTCTTTGGCTAAGCCAAGAGGGTCGTTCCAAAACTCGAATTTCCTAAGTTAGCCCAAATAAAAAGGTGGAGTGTTTACAATTATTGGGGTGGATCGACTCATCACCGCTATCTTCCGACCTCGGGACTCGGTCCTCTAGTTGGCAGTTCACGATGATGAATCGATCAAAGGGCTTTTTTTTTCGAAGGAGACGTTTTTGATAATTTGATTTTCATTTGAAGCTCCTTTTCTTCTCCTTTGTTTTTCTTTGTTTTTCATATTTTTGTGCCCTTTTCTCTTGCTTTGGTTTGCCATTTTTGACTTTTTGATGTGGTTTGTAACCAAGCTTGGAGGTTATTTTTGTGTAAACTTATTGTGATGATGTATAGGTGGAGGAAAAATAAGTAATCGAGAACGCGCGCCATTCCGGATAACCCACAAAAGATGGAAAGGATTTGGACTAAAGGTGCAATGGTCATTCGAGCAAGGTCACCTAGAAAACGGGATGTGGGAACCAAGGCCTAACTCCTCCATGGGTGGTCAAGGTGGTCAAATGCAAACTCCGAAGTAAACCTCTAGTAGAAAAGGTGGACTCAAAGCTAAAGGATCAACAAATTCATTGCCTAAGAGTCATTCTACTAGAATAAAGTCCAAAATCTACAATAGGTTATTTACAATGGAATGTAAACTCTTGTTATAAGTTTGTAATCGGGTTTTCGAAAAGTTTTAATCCTAGACACACTATACAAAAACAAAATAAAACGGAACACACGAAAATGAAAAAGCAAATAAAAGAAAACACAAGTAAAGTCATGTACTCCATACTCCATCAACATTCAAGCACAATCAACCACAACACCAAAATGCTCACTTCGAGAGCCTCCAAATAGCAACAACCTAACTCCTCTACAAAATTAAAGAAGAAAGAAGAAAGGAAGTTACCAAGCGGGTGCTTTCATAACCTCTTCAAATCGCGCTATTTAGGTGGTGGTTACCTGTAAGAGTAAAGAACAAGACCGTACACGGGACACGAAACATAACAAGAAACAAGAAAAGAAAAGAAAAAGTAAAGAAAATGTTTTTGATTTTTCGAGTTTTTCAATTTTTTATGGATTTTTGAAAGATTTTTGAAAAATAAAAGATAGTAGACTCCTCCCCCACACTAAAACTGTACATTGTCCTCAATGGACAAGTAGGGAAGAACGAAAAACAAGAAAAAGAAAAATAAGAAAAATCTTTTTGGATTTTTATGATTTTTAAATGTTTTGGGTTTTATAAATTTTTGAATGTTTTTTGATTTTTCAAAATTTTTGAGAAGAGAAAAGAAAAATAAAATAAGGAAAAACAATAAAATAGTGGCGGGCCTAAGTGCAATCACATCACCTAGACCCTAGCCAAGTGGCTAAGAAAATGAAAATGAAAGAAAATAAAATGAAAGGGTGAAAAATTGGGCGTAGGTGTAGTCACGTCACCTAGCCTGGATTAAGAAAAATTGAGAAAGATTTGATTTAAAAAATTTGGATTTTCAAAGGGTCAATGGCGTAATCACATCGCCAAGAGACCGGGAGCAATACCAAGGCCGCGACGGCCACAAAAATCATTAAATGGGACGGTGGGACAGCTTGCAATTTTGTTCAAGATAAAACAATCACAATGATTATAATTATGGGACAGGGAACAAGAAACAACATTAATTCACATACAATGATAGATGATTAAGACTCACCGACTCCACACATATTTACCCATAACACATACGAACCACATAATCTACCGACTCTTGTAGGGGGGGTCTAGTCTGAATAGTCATTTGACGCAAAGGAGGCCGTGGGAGTTCCTTCACCGGCGTACTTTCAAACTCCTACATCCCCCGAGTTGTTCAGTCGGAATTCACAGGGACCTGGAGGTAGGTCCCAATTGCGAGGGTTATAAATATTGGTTATGTTTTTGCTGGGGACAATTAAGGCTCGGTCATGGCTAAGAGAGACGAGGCGGTGGTCAGGTACGTGAAAGATCCAAGTAGGGAAATAGGCCTCGTCAAGCCAGACACGGGGGTCATGTGGTTTAAGATGGTCGGTCGCATAACCTAAATTTCTTGCTATTACGGTCACAAGCCCACCACAGTCGATAGAGGGGCATTGGTCAATAATAATTTGATGAAAGTGTAACGCCACGACAATAGGTAGGTCAAGGGGATAAGGGTTACCGAGTAAAGAGTCACATATCGATTGTAAGACACACACATTGAGGTTAATGATATTGTCGATAGATGGCAAAAGACAGTGTGAAAGGATTTCAGCAAAATAACGAATGGCTGGGTTACGGATTTCAGCGGTAAAACTAAAATTGGGTTCGAAATCACGTTGACCCGGCGCTATGCGCCTCCATAAGTCTCTCCTAGTCGCACTACTTTGCGAATCACATAGGGGTCTACTTAGTCCGGTACCCGATGAGGGTATACCTAGAGCTAAGCTAAAGTCGGAAATATTTAAACAGTGATTTCTACCAAACAAATTAAATTTGAACTCTTTAGGTGCGGTCAAGTTATCGATTGTAAAGGTACCTAAAAACTCACAAGTCAAGTCTTTATTTGTGCATGGCACAAAATAAAGTAGTTTACTAATACCAATTCTAGACGATAACTCTCTAATATCGTTCTTAATTCCTAGAGTTTTCATTGTGAATGGACAAGGCCATCTCGTACTTTGAAAGTTCTTTTCAGAGAAGATACGAGCAAGGGGTGAATTAGGGCACGGTAAAAGTTTAGGCCTAGAAGACTTACTAGAAGATGAATGCTTAGAAGGATTAGGAGTCGAGGTCATACCTTGTTTACGCGCGGCTCGTTGGGCTCTTGTCACCATGATATTAATTTGCAAGAAAAACCCCAAAACTTTTGCTTCTCCTTTCTTCAAAAACCCAAAATAAATATTCACCCAAGTATGGAATGGAGTTATGAATGTGGTGTATGGAAGGTGGTGTAATGATTTTGTGATGGTTGAAAGGGTGAAATGATGAGTGAGGTGAAAAAGGTGGTATAAATAAGGGTGTTTGAGAGGGAAAGTGAAAGTTTATAGTTGGTGGTAAAAATTTGGTGTAAAAAATATTTGGAGGGAAATTTATGTTGGGGTAAATTGTTGGAGGGAGATGAAAATGTAGTGAGTGAGTAAAAGGTGTAGGTGATTGGCCAAGTTACACCGCCGGGTGAAATTTCACCCGGTCGGGCACCATCGGGTGAAATTTCACCCGACGACTTTTCGTCGTCAAAATCGCTTTGCCAACTTTTTCCACCGGGTGAAATTTCACCCGGTCAAAATCTCACCGAGCGAAATTTCGCCCGGTGGTATATTCTTCGGTTCCGGCAATTCTGGCAACTTTTCCGTGGGGCGAAGTTTCGCCCGGTCGAGTCTCATCGGGCGAAGTTTCGCCCGGCGGTCTTCTTTGCTGCGTTTTTCCGCCTTGCCATTTCATGGCTCTTCAATAATCATCTAGAGATTCAAATATATGACTCGACTCTCGTTACATAATCAATATTTCCCACAAACATGCTTGTGGTCTTCGATTAAGCTCCATAACTTCTCCAAATGCTTGATCTTCATCCAAATTTATGCTCCTTAGTGAAATCCAATTTCAATTATTCTTCTCAAGCTAACAAAACTAATAAACTCAAAGAAATATGATACATATATACAAGGTGGTTGTTGAGGATACCACCAAACCTACATCAACTGCGAGAGGGGGTTAAACATCGCTCCCCGATGGGAGCTTATCAAACTTCATAGTAGCAAAGGTCTCACGAATATGACCAAGATGATAAATCTTCAAACGTTGCCCATTAACCATAAATTTCCCGGTTTCCGGGCTTGATATCTCTATCGATCCATATGGTTGCACTCCGGTCACTTCAAATGGACCCGACCATTTTGATTTCAACTTACCGGGGAAGAGCTTAAAGCGAGAGTTGAAGAGTAATACCTTATCACCAACGGAGAAGTCCTTATGAAGAATTCGAGAATCGTGCCATTGGCGAGTTCTTTCTTTGTAGATCTTCGAATTTTCGTAAGCTTCAAGTCTTAGTTCTTCCAATTCTTGTAGTTGGAGAAGGCGATTATTTCCTACAACACTCTCATCGAAGTTTAGCTCTTTGATTGCCCATTTGGCTTTGTGTTCTAGCTCCACCGGTAAATGACAAGCTTTACCATACACAAGACGATAAGGAGTGGTTCCAATCGGCGCTTTGTAAGCCGTCCTCAATGCCCAAAGGGCGTCATTCAATTTCAATGACCAATCCTTTCGGTGTGTATTTACAACTTTCTCTAAAATTCCCTTGATTGTCGGTTAGAGATCTCAGCTTGCCCATTTGATTGAGGGTGGTAGGCTAAGGATATCTTGTGGGTGATACCGTACTTCCTAAGAAGGTGTTCAAAGGTATCCTTCCTAAAATGAGAGCCTCCATCGCTAATTATGGCTCTAGGCATACCGAATCTCGGGAAATTACATTCTTGAAAAGCTTGATTACAACCTTGGAGTCATTGGTGGGGGAAGCTACGGCCTCGATCCATTTTGAGACATAATCAACCGTGACTAGAATGTACTTGTTACCAAACGAAGATGTGAACGGACCCATGAAATCAATGCCCCAAACATCGAACAATTCAATCTCCAAGATAGGTTGAAGGGGCATCTCATTTATTCTTGTTATATTGCCACTTTGTTGGCATGCATCGCATGTGAGAATGAAAGCTCGAATGTCTTTAAACATGGAAGGCCACCAAAACCCGCTTTGGAGAACCTTGGCGATTGTCTTTTGGTTGGCCAAGTGTCCACCATAAGATGTCGAGTGAAGGTGTTTCAAAATATTATATCCTTCTTCGGCCGTAACACATCGTCGGTAAATTCCATCTATACATCGGCGAAATAAATAAGGCTCGTCCCAATAATAGCGTCGGGCTTCATAACGTAGTTTCTTCCTCTCTTGTTTGGAATAATCGTCCGGAATAAAATGAGACACTAAGAAATTGGCGATATCGGCATACCAAGGTGTAATAGTTTCAACGGCCATCAAGGCCTCATCTCTCATAGCTTCATTGATGGGGATACCATCTTCTTCATTGCTCTCTTTACTAACCATTAGTCTACTAAGATGATCCGTTACCAAGTTCTCCGATCCGGCTTTGTCTTTAATCTCGATATCAAATTCTTGCAAAAGGAGCACCCACCGAAAGAGTCGGGACTTTGTCTCCTTTTTGGACATGATGTAACGAATCGCCGCATGATCGGTATGGATAATGACTTTGGAACCGGTAACATAATTTCGGAATTTCTCCATGGCATAGACAACGGCAAGCATCTTTTTTTCGGTTGTGGTGTACCTCGATTGGGCTTCATCTAAGGTCTTGCTTGCATAATAAATCACATGTAGCTTCTTATCAACCCGTTGTACTAGAACGGCACCAACGGCAAAATCGGATGCCTCGCACATGATTTCAAATGGAAGATTCCAATCGGGAGCTTTGATTATTGGTGTGGTAGTGAGAGCGGTCTTTATCCTGCAAAAGGCCTCAAGACACGAGTCATCAAAAACAAAAGGTGCATCTTTCATAAGCAAAGAAGTCAAAGGCTTAGCAATCTTGGAAAAGTCTTTAATAAATCGTCTATAGAAACTGGCGTGACCTAGAAAAATCCTCACCCCTTTAACATTCGTAGGTGGTGGCAAGTTCTCAATCACGGAGACTTTCGCCTTATCGACTTCAACTCCTCTATTAGAAACAATATGACCTAGGACAACACCTTGTTCAACCATAAAATGACACTTTTCCCTATTTAAAACAAGTCTATACTCTTCACATCGAGCCAACACTTGATCAAGATTTTCAAGAAAAGAATCAAAATATGTACCATGGACACTAAAATCATCCATAAAAACTTCCATGGATTTTTCAATAAAATCGGAGAAAATAGTCATCATACATCTTTGAAACGTTCCCGGCGCATTACACAATCCGAATGGCATCCTTCTATAAGCATAGGTGCCATAGGGACAAGTAAAAGTGGTTTCTCTTGGTCATCGGGGTGAATAGGAATTTGAAGAAATCCGGAATGACCATCGAGGAAACAAAAATAAGAATGATGCGCCAATCTTTCAAGCATTTGATCAATAAAGGGAAGGGGAAAATGGTCTTTTATGGTGGCCGTGTTCAATTTACGATAGTCTATACACATGCGCCAACCGGTAATAGTCCTAATAGATATTGGACTCACCCTTTTCTCCTTTAACAACCGTCATTCCTCCTTTCTTAGGTACAACTTGTACGGGGCTAACCCATTTACTTCCGGTTATTGGGTATATAATGTTAGCCTCATACAACTTGAGGACTTCCTTCATGACAACCTCTTTCATGGTGGGATTCAACCTACGTTGACCCTCAACCGAAGGACGGTGGTCATCATCAAGGATGATCCTATGCATGCAAACATTTGGGCTTATGCCTTGGAGGTCGGCAATGCTATACCCGATGGCCTTTTTGTGCTTTCTCAAAACAATCAAAAGTTTTTCCAATTGAGGACCATCAAGGGTAGCATTGACGATAACGGGATAATTAGTTCTTTCAATAAAAGCATATTTGAGGGAAGAGGGGAGTGGTTTAAGTTCAAGATTAGGAGGAGGAGATACCATACTCTTACCCACCGGTAGTGGTTCTACCTTTTCATCATGCAAACATTCTTCTTCAAGAGGGGGGAGTCAAATGGTTCATCTTCTTGCTTATCATCATCTATCAAGCTATACTCAACCAAACTATCAATAACTTCAATGGAATGCATTTGTTCTATCATTGGTTGTTTAAGAGCTTGAGAAAGGGAAAACTCTACCGACTCGTTCTCTATGTTAAATGATAACTTTCCATTCTTAACATCAACTATAGTACCACCGGTAGCCATAAAAGGTCGACCTAAGATAATGGGGGTAATAGTGTCTTCGGGCATATCCATGACAACAAAGTCGGAGGGGATGAAGAACTTACCAACTTGAACGGGTACATCCTCAAGTATCCCAAGTGGGTACTTGACGGACCTATCCGCAAGTTGAATCGACATACTAGTGGGTCTCATCTCCCCCACACTAAGTCTTTTACCAATAGAATAAGGTAACAAACTAACACTAGCCCCAAGGTCGCATAAAGCTTGATTAACAACAACATTTCCTACCCGGCAAGGGATGGAAAAGCTACCGGGATCATCTAGTTTCTTTGGCATTTCGTTCATAAGAATGGCACTACATTGACCCGTGGGAGAGACACATTCTTTGTCTTCTATGGTTCTCTTTTTAGTCAAGATATCTTTCAAAAACTTAGAATAGAGGGGCATTTGAGAAATTACCTCGGTGAAAGGTAAAGGTACCTCTACTTTCTTTAACATATCCACGAAACGGCTAAATTGAGCATTCTCCTTGTGTGGCTTAGCTCGCTCGGGAATAAGCAATGGAGGGATAGGAGCGGGAGGCGGTGGAACATTGGATTCTTCTTCTTCTTCGGCTAATCGCTCCGCCTCTTTTCTTTTGGCTTCTTCCGCTTCCATTTGCTCTTTCTTCTTTCTTTGTTCTCTTAGTTCATTCTCCGCATTTTGGAGGATATCAAACTCCACTTGTATTCTCCGGTTTTGTTTGGGGGAAGAGGGAGATGATTCTTGTGATGCACTTGGTTGATTAACCTTGGATGGAGTAGTCTTGGTGTTCAAGTTCAAGTTCTTATATGGGTCCTCAAGTTCTTTGCCACCTCTCAAAATTACGGCATTTGCTTGGTGCGAAGGATCTCTTGGGTTTTGGGGTTGACCGGACAAACCATGGGGTAGATGAATTGGTGCGGCTAAGGCTTTTGTTGCTTCTTGTTATTCCCAAACTTTTAGCCTCGCCTTAGTATCTTGATGTTCATTCCATAGTTGGCCAACGGTTCTATGCAAATCATTATAGTTCTCCCATGAAGGACCTCCTTGACCAAATTGAGAATTGCTTGATTGGCCATAAGATTGAGAGGGTTGATTGAATGGTGGTTGGTTGTAACTTTGGTTACCATGAGGATTTCCTTGGAACCCTTGATTGTATCCATGATTAAAGTGATTACCATGTTGATTTTGGTAATTGTTGTAGTTGTTAGGAACATGGAAGTTGCTACCTTGTTGATTGAAGTTGCTCCTTTGATGAGGAGGCATATATGGAGGCATCTTTGGAGGACCTTGGTTAAAGGGCCTTTGTTGACTTTGATTGAATGGCCTCATTTGATTCCCTTGGGTGCGCGGCATCGGATTTTGAACATTTTGATTTCCATAAGAGAAATTAGGATGAAATCTTGTGCCGGCATTGTAGGTATTAGAAAAAGGATCAAATTGAGGTCTTTGCCCATATACTTGTATAGTTTGGACTTCATTTGGCTCTTCAACATAAACTTCTTCATTAGGAATGCAAGAGCTAGAGTCGTGGCCATGATTGCCACAATGATCACATTGAACTTCCCATGTTAATAGCTTTGGAGGTGATGGTTGCCTTGGAGGAACACTCCCTTGAATTTGGTACATACCTCTAGGAGTGGGCTTATAATTCATGGCATCCATTCTCCTTTTCAATTCTTCAAGTTCCGTTTGGAATTTCAATTCATTATAACTCGTAGATGAGTTCACTTCAACTTTCTTTCTAGAATCCCTCGATTGACCCATTCTTGAATCACTCCTTGCCATCTTTTCAATAAGATTCTTAGATGCCTCATAGGTGAGAGAAGAGAAGTCTCCTCCGGCGGCCGAATTGAGGTTTTCCTTGGTTCTCGATGAAAGGGTGTTGTAAAACGTTTGGGTGGTTAGCCAATCGGGTATTCCGTGGTGTGGACATTTGTGCAACAAGTCTCTAAATCTTTCTCAAGCCTCGCTTAGGCTTTAGAATTCATCTTGCTTGAAGGTTTGTATCTCCATGCGATATTGGTTAGTCTTTGACGGCGGAAAATATTTCTCCAAGAAGGCATTAGATAGTTGAGCCCATGTTGTGAAAGTATTAGCGGGATGGCCTTGAAGCCATCTACGAGCTCCAACTCTCAAGGTCTTCGGAAATAATAAACGATGCAATTGGCATGAAGTTAACCCATTGAGACGGGCTCCTACTAATTTTTATTTAAATGAAGCGATGTGCTCTTGAGCATCTTCTTGAGAAAAACCGTGAAAAGTATCTTGTTGGACCGCATTAGTCAAGGAAGCTTTCAATTCATAGTTCTCGGGAATCTCTCTGAAATCGACGGGAGAAGGTGTTTCTTCACGTGTGAGTTGAGAGTGCAAACCTAGAGTCGCCATTGGTTGGATTAGTGGTGACGGTGGATTTGAATTTGGTGGTTTTGGAGAATTTGGAGAATTTGGAGGGGATGGAATTGGTGGTGGTGTTCTCGGCGATGGTGGTGGTGGTGGTGAATTTTGTGAAGTGGAAGGTATGGAAGGATTGTTTGGAGTGGAATTATGTGATGTGGAAGGTGTAGAAGGTGAATGTGGTAGGATGGGATTAAGGTTAGGAGGTGATAATGAAGGATGTGGAATGATGGTGGTTGAGTTATTTCCTCGAAAATGCAATGCTCTAAAAGTCCTTTCCGGTTCCGGATCGAACCACAAGGGCGATGACGTGTTCCTGGGCATAAAACTCAATTAAACGGTGAGACTCCTAGCACCTCGCGGTACTAGGGAATAGAGAGAAGGGAAAAGAATCAAACACAACAACTAAAAACACAATAACAACTAGCCGTTCCCCGGCAACGGCGCCATTTTGATCGCCTCCCAATCGGATCGGTCGTTAACGAAGGACGGGGGATCAAACGATATTTGTAAGACTCGGAATGACACAAAAACTACTAGAGTAATCGTGGTAAGTCGAGGTCGGTCCACAGGGAACGGTGTGTGTTTGTGAAGCTTAAAGTGTCGTGTTTGATGTCTTAGAGGGGGGTTTTATCTAGGGTCGAGTCTAAACTAAGGGAATATCTAGAGAAATAGATAAGGGTGGTCAATCTAGGGAAAAGGCGTTGGGGAGAAGTCGGGATTCGGTACTTGGAGTCTAAGAAGGTCGGAATCGAGTTTTTGTCGCAATATCGATAAACTCACCTAAAATCCCGCTTTCGCGGCGAATGAGGGTAAGTCCCTAGTCATGGTAATTTCTACCCCGAGTTTCCCCATATTGATAGAAATTAGTCAAGGTCGGTCTAGTTGGCCGGACTGAAACAACAATGACACAACACCACAAATAAGATAAACCAACATGCAAGCAACCCACCAACATCCCTATATTCAAATAATCCAAGCCCTCATCCCAAAACTCCCCAACAAGAAATCTACTCACACATCATTATGGAAATCATCACAACATGCATATTAATTCGATCTAAACAAGATGATGATGAGAAAACAACACAAAAACTAAACTAGAGATTAGAGAGTGGAAGAGAATTATACCAACTATGTAGATCTATGAGAAATACGAAGATATCATGAATAAAGATTGAATCTTTGATGAATAAAATGGAGAACTTGTCACTAATCCTCCAATAAACCCAACAAATCTTCAAATAAAACTTGAATAATCTTCTTAGAACGTTCAAATCTAAATAATTGTTGATGGAAACTTG
Source organism: Agrostemma githago (assembly GCA_958450325.1). Classification (NCBI taxonomy): domain Eukaryota; kingdom Viridiplantae; phylum Streptophyta; class Magnoliopsida; order Caryophyllales; family Caryophyllaceae; genus Agrostemma; species Agrostemma githago. The sequence goes on along the minus strand of OY288245.1, from coordinate 56,995,896 downwards.
TAGATCTACTACTAATTACTATGTAAACTACTAGAATTTTTGAGGATTTTTCTAGATTACTACTACTAATGGATGGTGTAATAGGATGGTAGAGTGGTGTAATGGCTTCCCTCCTTAGCAAAATAGAGAGGTGGTTTAGGCAATGAATTAGGGTAACATATATATAGTAATCTCTTAATGGGTTTTAACCTAAAGCCCAAATCCAACTTTATGCTCCATTAGTGAGACAATATCCCTTTGCATCTCCATGGGGTGAAACTTCGCCCTGCGGACTTGACGTTAATTCCCATCGGGTGAAATTTTCGCCCGGTGAGATTTTCTTCCATTTTTGGCGTTTTTGGCACTTCTTCCCATCGGGCGAAATTTCGCCCGGTCAGTTTCGCCCGGTGGGTAAGCTCGGAAAATCTTCAGAGGAGGCGTTTCACCGTCGGGTGAAATTTCGCCCGGTGGTGTCTCACCGGGTGAAATTTCGCCCGGTCATTTTTCGTGGCCTCGAATCTTGTCTCATTCTTCGTTGTTCGATCGGATGGCTTTAAACTTTAAGTTGTGTGCTTTGCTCTTTGGACGGTTTTCCCTTCTCTTGTGCTCGTGGAAGCTCAATCGTGATTTTTGTAGCAAAACCTATCAAAATTGATAGAAAAACTACCAAAAACACGTAAAACGCACAAGAGGGACGCTAATGCGAGAAGTACGCAAAATATGGCGATAATCGCACTCAAGACTCGCAAAACGAGGGAAAAACGGGTCTAAATGGAGGGAAAAACGGTCTAAATTTAGCACACAACAACGTATTGGGAAGCCAACATCGAGTATACGTCAACACCTAATCTCGCCCACACATAACGGCCTCTACTAATCCATCGATGGGCGGATAACGTCGTTCTAATGTAGTGAAAATGTGGTAACAACCATTGTTTTAAGCCTAGTGTCTTAGCTAGTCGGTTGATTTAAGGACAAGTAAGTCAACGTCGAAGTAAGTGTTTTACATTCTTTGCATGCGATTTCACGTGACTAGCAGGCCATGTTAAGATGCACGTAGGAGAGTAGAGAGTACTAGATAGTAGGCGTATTAGCAAATCAGTTTTAACGTTATGATACCGATATTAGTCGTTCTCATGATATACCTTACCTGGTATTTTGCTTAGAGTGCGTTTGTACAGCATTAATAAAGACGCGCCAAGCCATGCGTGAGGTGCGACAATATGAGTGTCTGGATTAATACGAGACTAGACCACTGCATGTTTTGATTAGTGTTAGTTGTTTACGTTTTAGCTTCGGGTTAGGTGATTTAACATGCGATTATGGTCATAATAGCGACAAATCATACGAAAGCGATAAAGTGCAAAACATAAGTAAATCATGTTGTATGAGGAGTTGCACCCTCAGAATGTACACTAAACGAAGTACGATGTGTAGGCGATAAAGAACGGATCTAATAACGACTGCTCGGATTCGATTTAGGTGTTTTATTAATTAGGGTTGAAGTTGTGGACGTTATGTATTTTAGACGAGTTGGTCTAAAGGCTGAGCCAAACAGGACTAAGGCTTGTACACCATTCGGAGTGCGGATGATGTACGTGTCAGTAGATGGACTTAGAGACCTTATTGGTCGACAATATCAAAATGCATAATTGAAATGCGATATGTAAAGTTTGATTAAGAAGTTAGTGACGATATCGACTTGGAAGGATGAACCCGGTGAGCGTAGGAACACTTGAATTAATTCAGATTGAGTGGATCTGGTTAATTCGACCCGTTTGTTCTGCGACAATTTCGGCAGTGCTTCGCTGCTGTTAGGATCCAATACAGGTGCCTTTGTTCACTCTTATCGAGTTGAAACTCGCAAGAACTCCGAAGAGTAGTATTGATTCGTGGAATGTGAATCGGAGAGATAACGATTGAGTGAATCGTTCCTAATGTCGTGGAGTGTGACGCTAAAGAGAGAATTGCAAGTTGTGTGGAATTCTCGAGAGAGGAGTTGTGTTGTGTCGATTATGAGCGGAGGAGAGGGGTATATATAGTTTTTCTCGTAGTTCATTTCGAGATCTCGAGTGCAGCACATCTTGCGCCCCAGAACTTGAGCACCTGGCCTCCAGCGACTTAGTTCTCAGGCGCGCCACTTCGGGCGCCCGAGATTTTGAAGATGCGATTTGGAAAAGTTTCCAAAACGAAGATATACGTGATCTTTGCCAATGAATTGCTTCTCAAGGATTCTAGATCCGTCTATGGGCTTCGCGCACGGATCTCTAGGTTCGACTCGGTCCGGTGCGTTGACTCGGGTTTGACTTCGTATTTCGCGACCGATTCGCAGCCCTGGAGTCGGAATTGACTCTAGTTAGTGTTGACACAACCGTAATGACACGACTAAGACCGTCTTGATGTTGTATTAATTTCTCCGAGTAATTATTTGATCCGTTCTATAGAAAACTCATCTAAAACATCATAAAATCGTGTCGTGTTGCAATCCGATCATCATCGAATGTTTGTCGGATGCTTCAGTAGCCACCAGGTCCAATTCTGGATGTCTACAAATGTGACCTGACATATTAGTTGACCCGAAAATGACTCGACCCAAACTAGACTCGACTCGAAAGAGTATGCTGACCCGATATAACCCGAACCCGATATGACCCTACCCGGTTTGACTCGACCGAAACACGACCTGAGTGACCCGATTGCCACCCGTAATCGTGTCTAACCTACCAAATGAAACGGCCTAGACACTGTCGGGAGAGCTGTACTTGGGTTTTGTCCCATCGTCACCCACGTTAAGGCACGACTATCATCGTGTCGTGCTGACCCAATGAAATTATCAATTGCTTATAACCTCAGTTTAGACTTACTATAACACCTTCATTCTTTCAAATCAAATTGTCATATACTTTTTGAACATTATTCATAAGTACTAAATTTTTTTAAAAAATTACCACTACTAAAAATTTATGCCAAGGTGCAAGTGAAAATATACCAATATCTATGAATCTTATTTGATCCATCTTTATTTTGCAAGAAAGATAGTCATTTTTATTCATCCATATAAGGAAAAAAAATGATAAAACAAAGAACAAGAATCATCAACAATTCAACATATAGGTATTTGCATGACACTACCTATTAAACCCATAAAAGAAGCTAGTGAAAAATAAGTGCAGTATGGAGTATTGACGCAGTGTATGATTCATCTTTAGAAGTACATTAAAACCATCAAACTTTTGATTATTTTTACCAACAAGAAATGAAAGATAATAAAATATGGGTGATACTTTTTCATAACTGCATGTTACTCATTTGTACTTGAAAATTACAATATTGTCCTTCTTATTTCCCTTTCCCCTCATAATTGCATTAGAGAGAATTTTGAGAGGAATCCAAAAATTCTCAAAGTTCCCAAATTTCATCCCCCCACCACCTCCCTATGCCGGCCACCACTTCGGCTCACCACGCAGGCCACCACTTAAATATTACACAATAAGTACAAGAAAAATAGAAAAATTAAAATACAAGAAAGTACAACAAAATTAAAATTATACTCGTAATAACAAAATTAATTCCAAAAATAACACAAATCAAAATTAATAAAAATTAAAATAGAACAAATCAAAACTAAAATTAAAATAACAAAATTAGAACAACAAAATTAAATTATACAATAATAATAACTAGTTGGAAAGCCCGTGCGATGCACGGACCGATTTTTAGTGACGTTGATAATGACATCAAGTTAGTACGCATAATAGTAACTGAATACTATCCACATACGTGAATGCGTTTCTAGGTAAGTAATATCTGCGATAAACGTCAAATTAAATTATATGCGCACATTGTACTCCCTCCATTTATATATGTTACTACCCATATGCTTTTTACACAATTCTTAAGGAAAAACAATAAAGAATGAAAATGGGAGAGAAGTTGATACAAGTGGGTCATGGTAGGAAATATTAAAAAATGAAGAGGTGAAAGACTAATATGGAAAGAATAGAAATGGGTAGAACATTAAAAAAATAACTAAAATGGAAAATGGGTAGAACATTAATAAATGGAGGGAGTAGTAAATAAGACTAATTAAAGTAACTCGCACGCAAGTACATCTTCAGCTACATATTGGTACCAAGATTTTTTGTGTTCATATTTCACGTAATTTTGTATTCAACAATATTATCTACAGATGTAGACACCCACATTTTGACTGCCAGGTGTCTATAGCAGTTTCCGACAAACACCCGATGATGATCGGACGCAAACGTGCTTTAAATACTCAGAAACGGGCTCAAAATCATTGGCATTTGGCTTGGGCTCATTATGGAGTACATATCTCACAAAACCAACCTCAAAATCAGGCCCAGTGGGTCGTTTCGAGTCAAATAAGACTAATTTGGGTCGATTCCGACACCAGGGGTAAAACCGTCTTTTAGCGACCGAGTCAAAACCCGGTCAAAGATTTTCCCGAGACACGTGAGTCAGCCGTGACACCTCACACGGCTGATTCCTCACTCTAATCCTACAAAAATCAATTTTTCAAAATATTAAACAAATCTGTTTAAGGATAGAATTCGATCTCAAGTAGGAATTCTATCCGGAAACCGAATCGGATATCGACCGAGCACCAATTACTCGGCCAAAACACCCAAATCAGCCGAAATACATCCCCATTCAGCCGAGATTTTGGCTTCTCCACCAAGCAACGGAATTCGCATTCCTTTCGAACTCTTACATTTCCTATCCAAAAACCGATTCAAACACCCGACCGAGTACAAACACTCGGCCGAGCAACACACAACCAGCCGTGTCCCTTTCTTTTTTGACAAGAAAGTGGAATTCTCATGCCTTACAACTTCTACGTTTCCTATCCTAAGCGGTAGTTCAAACTCTCCTAGCCAAGGTCGGGAATATCCCTATAAATAGCCCCTTGCACAACTCAGAAAATATACACGAACAAGCATCAATTATTATCATCAATTATCAATTAGCATCTACAACATCCATTATTCTCATACACTCATAACATCAAATATAGAAATCGACATCCGTACACACACATTCATACAAGCATAAAAACTAGGCACCGAGAAACCGATATTGCAAACCCGAAGGAAAACCGGCCCTATACCCGACACCCTTCACGACCAAACCGAGCCACCATAACTCACCGACATCTACTCGACGCTCTTGTGCCCAAGCCACGTCCCGACGAGCCCCGATCCGAGTAAACAGAAGCATGTAGGTTGAGGGTGCACAAAACCCGATCTCTTTCTCTTCCTTCTCCTCTCTCTCTCTCGTCCGTCTCTTTTTATTTACGGGTCGTTCATCGTTTTTTTATTTCTAATATCGATATTATTAAAAAACTATTTTCATATAACAACATTCTTAAAAATATGATATCGATTTTCTATAATCGAATATTGTATCAAAAAGAATTATATTAAGATTTCGACGATATTAAAAATCGTTACATCTTTTTTTCGTTCAAACTTCTTTTTACAAAACCTTTTTTTTAATTCATTCCGAATACTCGATATCGATTTCATAATCGAATATCGGGTACGACGAATATCGAAAACATAAATCGAGTACAAATTAATTCATATTTTGTACGCGATTTATCAGAATTAACAATTTCGAACAAAAAATAAAAAACCGGACAGACCCGCACGCGAGTCGCGCCATGCCCAGGCGACTCGCGCACGGGCCTGAAAACCGAGACATTTTTTTTTAGCTTTTTCGTTCGTTTTATTTTATTTATTCTACGAAACGATTTCAAAACTTATATCTTTTCTAAAGCTATTCGGAATATTTGATATTAATTTCGTAGTTAACTATCAAATATAACGAATATCGAAAATATTGAATCGAGTACGAATTGTGCAATATTCATACGCGGTTTAATAAAAACATCGAGTTTTCAAAAACCATCTTCAAAAAATCAGACCGACACGCGACTCGTCGGCATCCCGGGCGAGCCGCGCGGCCGGCTGCCTCGACGCCCCTTTTTCTCGTTTTTTATTATTTTTCGAACTTCGTTTTTTATACAAAACATCGTTTTTAGCAATATTTTTCAGATTTCGATTAATATTTATTTTCTCGATTTCATATATTTATTTGCTATATTATTATTTACAAATCGATACTAACTCGTTTGTTCATCTTTTGTAGCAAATTCATCCTTATTTCATCATTTGTTTTATTATACTAAAACGAATCTCACATGCTAAATTCAACTTTGACGTTAAATTTTCATGCATTAAACCGACTTAGCAACCCATTCAATTCCTCGCATGTTTAGGAAAACAATGTTTGCATATCATTCATCGTATTACTAACACGCGTATTAAAACGTCATTCGATATCCTAGTAGAGGCCGCTAATGTGCGGGCGGGGTTGGGTGTTCTTTGTGAACTTCCCAACACGTACCCTCACCCCTTACTCAGAACCGTGGTTTCCGGATGTCCGAAACCATTGGCAACGAGAGTCATTCAATATACGATTAACCGCTCAAGTCGGCATCTATATCGATATGCAAAGGGACGAGCCCAATAAACTCTGACATCGGAAATGGGCCGTATTTTGTATACGGCCCACTATGACATAGAGTGGGCTCGAACGGTTCCGAATAACCATAAAACTCGGTGGCGACTCCGACTTCGATTTAAATTTCCATTTGACCATCTCATGGAGATTCATTCGCCTCCCCAAACCCGCGCGTGGCCGCGTCGGGGTGGACCTATGTCATGTCCACAATTTGGCGACTCCGCTGGGGATTAGCTGATACGTTACTGACCTTCAGCATCCTCAGGGTGAGACTCGAATAGAAATCGTTTGACTAGTACAATACGCGTTTTAGTTTTACGGTTCATGCATAACCTCATATTTTCCCGGGCCGGTACTGGTGACCGACGTCCCACTATACTATCGATGTAGTCCAAATTGGATATGTCGAAGGTGTCCATTAGCCGATTCGTATGGGTTTTACGGCATGTTCTAAGCTCAACTCGACTTAGGAAGTCCGCCCCGATTCTCGATAGGCTGTGTACACTGGTATAGACCCTTTCAGACTGACCGAGACTTAGAATTAGAGCATACATGGCGTCGTTATACTGTTTCCATGACTACGTGCTACCTGATTTTACAAGTCTTTTCAGAAACCGTCCTTTTCAAAAATTGCATCCTTTTTCAAAATATCCAATTTCCAAAACCCGGGACATATACCGAATTTAGGATCCACGATTTTACTCAAAATAGCCTATTTTTAGCCGGTATTATGCCCATTTCAAAACTCGAAAATATTTTCAAACTTTCAAAACCCTCCCCGGTCCGCCTTTTCCGTTTTTCTTTCGAAAAAGGGCCGGGTCTCCGAATTTTTCTTCGGGCTTTCAAAACTTCAATTTCAAAACTTTCCTCTTCTTAGGACTTCCCGTATTTAGCAGTGTCGGGTCGTGTTGTAAGTCGTCAAGGTCTTCTAGCGTCGAAACTCCGTCGATCTTATGTCACGGATTTCCTCCCTATCCCAGTCCGCCTTATTATACTAAGGCAAGGCCCACCTACGTAGGACATACTCCTACAAGGGTCGGCCCGTCTACACAATCAAGTCTAGAAGTCTGGGGAATGTCTCACGTGAACCTTCTTTCGAACAGGGCCCAGCCCACACGGCTGGATCCTAAAGGAGGCCCACCTTTCACAAGTCACCCGTCTAGGAGTCTTTTCCGAGTCAACCTTTTACAAGGCATAGCCCTATAACAAAAGGCTCGTGACCCTTACGACTAAGGGTCACTCGTCCGACACTCGAGTCTTAACCAAATTATCGATCCCACTTGGGGGCTACCCTTCAGCAGAGCGATCAATCACGGTTGCTCTAAGGGTCATGTCTTACACGTGTCTCACGTACCCCACTTTCGAGCCACTTAGATGTCACACCATCTGAGTCCTACCAGAGTCTTTAGCCTCACTTGGGGGCTATTCTCCGACGGAGCGATTAATCACGGTCACTCCGAGGATCATACCCTACACATTTGTCTTAGGAGAGTCTAACCCGAGTCAAACTGGAGTCGTCTCTCCTCCCGCGCTATTTCCTATGCCTTGGTGAATTTGAGTTTCGAAGCAACTTTCCTGATTACGCGGTGTTCTTACAGATAGGCCACCTCACACCCGAACCATGACTAAGGACGCTATCGATCAACTGAACACCGCTTTGGCCAAGATCCAAGAACAACTCGACCAAATCAGGAGTGACCAGATCACCATTGTTACCCGGGCTAGTGCCATAGAGCAGGATAGGCCGGATGATGAAGACGAAACTAAGGGCCCATTAGCCGAACTGACTAGTGCGGTCCTTAAGCTACAAGAGCAGGTCCACTTGTCGACCCACAACTCGATACATACGGAAAATGCTCGTTCCTATTCACCTTTGACTGACGAGCTGCCCGCTAACCTCAACCTGACGGGCCTACCAATGTTCGACGGAACTGAAGACCCGGTAGTACATATCCGGGCTTTCAAAGAATTCATGGCCATTAAAGGAGTGAAATCAACCATGTTCAAGCACCTGTTTGCTTCCTCCCTCGAGAAGCACCCGAAAGCCTGGTACTACAGGCTTGACCCCAAGAAGTACAAGACTTGGGATGACGTGGCGACGGAATTCGCTCGGAATTATGTCGATAATACCGAGATCCAGACCACGATCCGTACTTTGGAAATCATGGCCCAAGAGCCCAAGGAAGGTTTCACCAAGTACCTTCAAAGGTGGAGGGCCGAAAGTGTGAAGTTGGTAGACAAGCCCAACGAGAAGACACTAGTGGAGGCATTCATCAACAACCTCCTACCTTCTTACCGCGTCCATCTTAGGTACGCCGGCATTTCGAACTTTACGATGCTAACCGAAATGGGCATTAGGATTGAAGACGATCTTCGACATAATGAAGATCTGGGTGAAGCTTCTACTGAAGGCTATACTAGGCATCAGCTTGAGTCCTTAGAAGCTGAATTGACAACATCATCCGAGAGTCCGGATTTGATTTAAGTCCGAGTCTGAGTCCGAGTCTAGGATGTGCTATTTCTTCCAAAGTCAAAGTCAGAGTCAGAGTCTTTTGCATTCTGTCCTCTTTTTCAAAATTCAATAAAATCAGCTTTTCTACTGCTCATATATACTTTCCTTATGTGTTTCAGAGAACATGATGAATACCGTCATACACTGTGAGCACATGCACGTGACTATTACAGGCACATCTATAATGACTGCAGGAAATTGAGACCCGTGTTTTCCTTTATCTGCTCCATGTCTGACATAGGAAGCCACAAAACTACACTTAGCAGGAGCGGTATCGAATCCAATGACAAATCTAGGTAGTCTCCTAGTTTGGGTTCAAGACGGGAGGCAAGCCCATTTCCCACAATAAACACCCCTCCGACAAGATCAACCATACCTACCTACGGTGTTAGTCTGACCAACAGAAAAAAAAAAAAGACAAAAAAACTGGACAAAAAAAAATCAAAAGTCCAAGAAAAAAAAAAAGCAAAAGGCCAAAACAAAAAAGCAGGCCATCATAAAAAAAAGAGCATCCGCGACCAGAACGGTCAACACAAATGAAGATCCCATGACCGGGGCTAAGAGGTCAACCAACAAAAAATATCCAAATGTCCATAACCGTGGTCAACGGTCCACTCAAGATCAATACTCATACCATTCAATAAGGGAGAAACAATCAAGCTGGTCAATTAACACCACATTTAGCCTTCCCACATTACAACCCTCAAGACCTTCCCGAGGCCCAGGCTAAAGACAGCCCGGAATTTGGAGGATTCAAGCTCCATAGGATACCCCTAACCATTAGGGCCAGACATAGAAACCAGATCCCGCATCATCAAACATATCCCGATCAAAGTTCGAGCCATTTTACTCTGCTTCCCCTATACATAACAAAATTCACAATCACCATACAAAGACCCGAGATCAAAACTCGTCAAAGACCCGAGAGCAAAACTCGTCAAATCCCTTACCTAATCATACACAATCCCCGAGAGCAAAACTCGTTAAAATCCCCGAGAGCAAAACTCGTTAAAATCCCCGAGAGCAAAACTCGTTAAAATCCCATCCCAATTCTTCTCATTCAAACCACTTACCAACCCCAAACACGGGAATTTAACTTGCAGTCGGCATAGAACATGCTCAAATAGTGCACACCACCTCTGGAGGCTATCCCGGAGAATGCTCACAGTCACAGGATCAATATCCTAACCATTCTAGCCCTTTGATCAAGACATCATTGGGAATGCACCTAGCCTACACCATTGCTATGGCTAGTTACACACAAAGTCCTATTAGACTAGGCACCATAATATATCTTTCAACACTGAACTACGGCATGGTTTGATTTCACTACACGTGAATACGTAGGCAGCCTTTCAATAGAGGCACAACCACCCACATTGACACACATTCAAAAAAGCGCCATCATTCCGGTCACGACACCGTCATGTTCTCAGCAGTTAGCTTTGTCGTCTTGGGGGCTTCTCTTAAGCAGAAAACCTCCATCCGCTCACAAAATCCATATAAATTCGAAAAATTTAGCCTCCTTTCTGTAGTGTGTCCTAGTACTCGGCTCAGTCGAAGACAAGAATCTGTCAGGACTCGAGGCAATACCATTTTGGAAATGTATCCTAAAATCAAAAATTCAGGAGAGCACTAGACTACAACAGTCTCATTACAGACAACTGCAACCCCGTATAGCATATCTATCCCACTTCGATGTTCGACCATGTTGCCACTCGTCTAGGCTACGGAATAGCGCAACTTAAGAGTCTTGTTAGGTGGCCCACCCCCCTACCGAGTCACGGTCCAACCCCTCGAGAGTCCATTCGTGTATGTCAACTCGTCCGGTCACGCCCAACGTCGAGTCTGTCGATAGGTCTCTCTCTTGAAATTCTCTTTTTTTAAAATCTGCAAAACTAAGCCATTTGAGAAAACCCTTTTCGACAAAGTCAAATTTCGGTCTATTTAAATTGCAAGTTTCATTTCTACCCATTTCAGTTTTGAAAACCTATTTCCTAGCACGTAAGCTGTTTTCAGGATCTCGATTTTAAAACTAAGCAAAAATCATTTTTTATTCCCCAGCGCGAGTCATATTTGTTTCACCTACATGTTGCATGCAAAATTTTATGTAACTTATACAGGTACAATTCAAGACCGCGCAATTCACATAACTCCCCAGCGGCATAGACTTATACGACAAGTCCGATTCCCCACGGAGTTATCATCATCAACTCAGGTACATTTCTAGTCTCCGGACGGCGGGCCCTTTACGCAGGTCTAATGGACCTTAAACGACCCGATCGGAAGTCTGCCAGGTCTTAATCTTTGATTGACCTGGTAGCTACTCTGACTTTCGCCTTGTCCAAGCCTCAGTCAGAGTGGGGGCTCTGTAGACACCCACATTTTGACTGCCAGGTGTCTATAGCAGTTTCCGACAAACACCCGATGATGATCGGACGCAAACGTGCTTTAAATACTCAGAAACGGGCTCAAAATCATTGGCATTTGGCTTGGGCTCATTATGGAGTACATATCTCACAAAACCAACCTCAAAATCAGGCCCAGTGGGTCGTTTCGAGTCAAATAAGACTAATTTGGGTCGATTCCGACACCAGGGGTAAAACCGTCTTTTAGCGACCGAGTCAAAACCCGGTCAAAGATTTTCCCGAGACACGTGAGTCAGCCGTGACACCTCACACGGCTGATTCCTCACTCTAATCCTACAAAAATCAATTTTTCAAAATATTAAACAAATCCGTTTAAGGATAGAATTCGATCTCAAGTAGGAATTCTATCCGGAAACCGAATCGGATATCGACCGAGCACCAATTACTCGGCCAAAACACCCAAATCAGCCGAAATACATCCCCATTCAGCCGAGATTTTGGCTTCTCCACCAAGCAACGGAATTCGCATTCCTTTCGAACTCTTACATTTCCTATCCAAAAACCGATTCAAACACCCGACCGAGTACAAACACTCGGCCGAGCAACACACAACCAGCCGTGTCCCTTTCTTTTTTGACAAGAAAGTGGAATTCTCATGCCTTACAACTTCTACGTTTCCTATCCTAAGCGGTAGTTCAAACTCTCCTAGCCAAGGTCGGGAATATCCCTATAAATAGCCCCTTGCACAACTCAGAAAATATACACGAACAAGCATCAATTATTATCATCAATTATCAATTAGCATCTACAACATCCATTATTCTCATACACTCATAACATCAAATATAGAAATCGACATCCGTACACACACATTCATACAAGCATAAAAACTAGGCACCGAGAAACCGATATTGCAAACCCGAAGGAAAACCGGCCCTATACCCGACACCCTTCACGACCAAACCGAGCCACCATAACTCACCGACATCTAATCGACGCTCTTGTGCTCAAGCCACGTCCCGACGAGCCCCGATCCGAGTAAACAGAAGCATGTAGGTTGAGGGTGCACAAAACCCGATCTCTTTCTCTTCCTTCTCCTCTCTCTCTCTCGTCCGTCTCTTTTTATTTACGGGTCGTTCATCGATTTTTTATTTCTAATATCGATATTATTAAAAAAACTATTTTCATATAACAACATTCTTAAAAATATGATATCGATTTTCTATAATCGAATATTGTATCAAAAAGAATTATATTAAGATTTCGACGATATTAAAAATCGTTACATCTTTTTTTCGTTCAAACTTCTTTTTACAAAACCTTTTTTTTAATTCATTCCGAATACTCGATATCGATTTCATAATCGAATATCGGGTACGACGAATATCGAAAACATAAATCGAGTACAAATTAATTCATATTTTGTACGCGATTTATCAGAATTAACAATTTCGAACAAAAAATAAAAAACCGGACAGACCCGCACGCGAGTCGCGCCATGCCCAGGCGACTCGCGCACGGGCCTGAAATCCGAGACGTTTTTTTTTAGATTTTTCGTTCGTTTTATTTTATTTATTCTACGAAACGATTTCAAAACTTATATCTTTTCTAAAGCTATTCGGAATATTTGATATTAATTTCGTAGTTAACTATCAAATATAACGAATATCGAAAATATTGAATCGAGTACGAATTGTGCAATATTCATACGCGGTTTAATAAAAACATCGAGTTTTCAAAAACCATCTTCAAAAAATCAGACCGACACGCGACTCGCCGGCATCCCGGGCGAGCCGCGCGGCCGGCTGCCTCGACGCCCCTTTTTCTCGTTTTTTATTATTTTTCGAACTTCGTTTTTTATACAAAACATCGTTTTTAGCAATATTTTTCAGATTTCGATTAATATTTATTTTCTCGATTTCATATATTTATTTGCTATATTATTATTTACAAATCGATACTAACTCGTTTGTTCATCTTTTGTAGCAAATTCATCCTTATTTCATCATTTGTTTTATTATACTAAAACGAATCTCACATGCTAAATTCAACTTTGACGTTAAATTTTCATGCATTAAACCGACTTAGCAACCCATTCAATTCCTCGCATGTTTAGGAAAACAATGTTTGCATATCATTCATCGTATTACTAACACGCGTATTAAAACGTCATTCGATATCCTAGTAGAGGCCGCTAATGTGCGGGCGGGGTTGGGTGTTCTTTGTGAACTTCCCAACACGTACCCTCACCCCTTACTCAGAACTGTGGTTTCCGGATGTCCGAAACCATTGGCAACGAGAGTCATTCAATATACGATTAACCGCTCAAGTCGGCATCTATATCGATATGCAAAGGGACGAGCCCAATAAACTCTGACATCGGAAATGGGCCGTATTTTGTATACGGCCCACTACGACATAGAGTGGGCTCGAACGGTTCCGAATAACCATAAAATTCGGTGGCGACTCCGACTTCGATTTAAATTTCCATTTGACCATCTCATGGAGATTCATTCGCCTCCCCAAACCCGCGCGTGGCCGCGTCGGGGTGGACCTATGTCATGTCCACAACAGAGTATTATTATAAATGTAATAATTAATACTAAATAAAATGACAAATAATATTCATGTATCTATGTAAAGTAAGAGAGTCAATTTAACATAGATATTTCTAAAATATATTATACGTTGCCGTGTATATTTAACGATATGAGTATTTAAATTTTATGATATTATAAAGACACGTGTTTATTTCTTACCTAATAATAAGAGATTAGGATGATAATTTACCACTCCTAAATTCGATTACTATTGCATTAGTTTCATTTAAAAAATATTGCTCAGATGATTAACTAAGTACACACGTAAGATTGTGCAACACTTCAAGAAAACTTCTACAAATTGTCGAACATAAGTCTCTTGATTTATCTCACTTTCTTAAAAATATCGCTTCTAAACTAATTATACTATTAGTAATAAATTATAGTCAAAATATAGCGATGCACGACCGCTTGTTAGTGACGTTGATAAGGACACTAAGTTGATCGATTACATGATTAATGGATGATTTCGGGTTTGGGCCGGGAAAAACGGTCCATGAGCCTAAAAAAATGGAGTACACTGATGATGTACGTTCGTTATTCCCATAAATATTTTTGGTTAATATCTAAGAAATTATTCTTATTCATATAATATAATCCATCACGTTATTATAATTTCTCGATGTGAGATAATTTTAATTAAATTTATAACCTTAAGAGTTGTTGCAATACTCAAAAGATTTTTGGTTAATATATAAACACGGTTGATTTTTCTTATTTATGATATATAATTTCATCAACTCGTCATAATTTTCAATGTGAGAAAAACACTGATAATGTACGCTCGTTATTTCCATAAATATTTTTGGTTGATATCTAAGAATAAATGATTATTCTTATTCATATAATAGAATTTCATCACCTTAGTATAATTTCTCGATGTTAGATAATTCTAATTAAATTTATAACCTCAAGAGTTGTTATAAGACTTCAAAAGATTTTTGTTAATATCTAAACACAATTGATTTCTCTTATTTATGATATAGAATTTCATCAATTCGTCATAGTTTTGATGTAAGATAATTCTAATTATGTGTATAATCCTAAGAACTCTTTTTACGACTCAAAAGATTTATGGTTAATATCTAAAGAAGAATGATAATTTCTGTTTATATGATAGAATTTCATCACCTTATTATACTCTCAAGAGATTTTTGGTTAATATCTAAAAACGAATGATTTCTCTTATTTATGATAAAGAATTTCATCAGTTCGACATAAATTTCCCATGTGGGATAAAATTCTATTAAATTTATAGCCTTAGAAACTCTTTCTAGGACTTTAAAGATTTCAAGTTGATATCTAAAGACGAATAATTACTCTTAATTACTACATATAATAGAATTTCATCAGCTTATTATATAATTTTTCGATGCGGAATATTTTTACTTAAATTATAGTCTTAAAAGTTGTTATAAGATTCAAAATATTTTTGGTTAATATCTAAAAACGAATGA
This sequence comes from Agrostemma githago, assembly GCA_958450325.1. Taxonomy (NCBI): domain Eukaryota; kingdom Viridiplantae; phylum Streptophyta; class Magnoliopsida; order Caryophyllales; family Caryophyllaceae; genus Agrostemma; species Agrostemma githago. The sequence continues at coordinate 56,980,430 of OY288245.1, read as the reverse complement.
TTATTCTTATTTATGATATAGAATTTCACAGACCAATCATATCGCTCGAAAAAAACATCAAATATATATCCGAAGTATCGCAATTTTTTATGTGGGATAATTTTTATTTAAGTTTATAATCTTAGAAGCTTTTTTAAGGCTTTAAAGATTGTTGGTTGATAACTACGAACGAATGGTTGATCTTAATTTATAATATAAAATTTCATCAACCTACTATAATTTTTCAATATAGAATAATTTTGAAGTGTTGGTTGATAAGTAAAAACGAATAATTGCTCTTATTAATATAGAATTTCATCACTTTATCATAATTTATCGATGTGGGATAATATACTCCCTCCATACAATATTTTTTGCCCCATTCTATTAAAATATTTCTCACAAATATTGAGGTAATGGGGCAAAAAATAGATTCCGGAGGGAGTACTTGAGTTTATAATCTTAGAAGCTTTGTTAAAACTCAAAAGATTGTTGATTGATATCTAAAAATGGATGATTGCTCTTATTTATAATATTGTATAAAATTTTATCACTTCATCATAATTTTTCGATGTGAGATAATTTTTTACTCAAGTTTATAATCTTCGGATTTTTTTTAAGACTCAAAAGTGTTTTGGTTAAGAATGAATTGATGATAGCCCTTATGCTTTAAGACTCAAAATATTATTGGTTGATATCTAAGAACGAATGATTGTTTTTATTTATATAGAATTTCATCATCTCATCATAATTTTTTGATGTGACATGATTTATTACTTAAGTTTGTAATCTTAGGTACTTTTTTAAGATTCAAAATATTGTTGGTTGACATCTTAGAACGAATGATTACTCTTATTTATATATACAGAATTCATCACCTCATTACAATACTTTTTTGGGATTATTTTTTCTCTACACAAATTTCTATATATTCTTTATTTAAATTAAAAAATATATTAAAACTATAATAATTATTAATAAGAAAAACATTAAAACAATTATCAAACAGAAATGACTAAGTGTTTCATGTTATCGCTGTCCAATTTTTGTTGCCTTATGAAGTGATAATTATCGGTTTATATAGTGATAATTTTTTAGTCTTAAATAGGGTAGGATTATTTTTTTTCCATACAAATTCCTATATTCTTTATTTAAATTTTAAAAAATAGAGTCTTAGGTGAAGTAGGACTTTTTTTTTTCATATACAAATTTTTATATTCTTTATTTAACTTAGACCAATCATATCGCTCGAAAAGTTTCTGCTTTATTAATATAATATTGATTGATTGATTAAAATACGAGAATTACAATTGTACAAATAAAAATTAATTTGATAATTAACACAAAAATTTAATTACAAAATTAAGTTCAAATTAGAAATTAAAAAAAAAACAAAAAAAAAAGGAAACTGCCATGGCTGCCACCCTCACCACTCTCAACCTCCGTCCTGCCACCATCCCCTCGTCCTCCTTCTGCCGCCGTCGTTGCCCCCCACAACTCCTCCGGCCGCCACCATATCTTCCGACAACCTCCGGCATCCCCACCCTAAACCCTAACTTTCTAAAAACAATTAAACATAACTATCAACTAAATCATAATTTCAAGTAAAATTAAAATATCGATTACCGAATTAGAATCTATAGCGAATTCCAAAATAATGATCCATCGATTTTCAAATTTGACGAGGTTTAAAAAAAAAAAAAAGATTAAAAGTGATTTAGAAAAGAAATAAAGCAGTAAGTATGAAAAGGATAATATAGTACTCCGTATTAAGCAACATACAATTATGAAAAAGTAATTCCGTAAAATATTACATGTAGGAGTAACATACATTAAAAAAAAAAAGGTAAATATGTAAATTGAATTTGAACTGAAAATGTAACAAACAAAAAGTGCAAGAGTGTTTTCCTTTTTAAATGAGTTAGGATGACGTAGAGACCATAAAAGATTAAAAGTGAATGGTCGGCCGAAGAAATGAAACAATCTAGGTGAGAAGTTAGCCTGAAATGCTAACTGCCTGAAATGCTTAAACAAGTCACAAGTGATTAGCAAAGTGATTAGCCACAACAGACAAATCACTAAAAAGACTCGAAGCTTAAAACAAAGTCAAGTCATGTACATCAAGAATATGCATAGGAATATGTGGAAAGAATCACAAGTGAATATTTCATTCACTTTGGCCAAGAATTCAACTATTATCCCAAAAGCTATTACAGTTGCAAGGCTATACCTCCTCCTCCTCCTCCTCCTCCTCCTCCCAAAGAGAGAAAAAAAATAGTACAGTACATCATTCCATTTCTCTTTTTATGTACTCAACACCAAAATTACTGAAAAAGTGGGGGCAAACCCACAATTACTTAATCCCCACCTATACGGACCCTTCCAACCCAGAATTTCCATCAAAAATTTGACCCATTTTACCCCAAATATTATTTAGGCATTTACAATGTGCAAGGTATACCCTTCACCTTTTGCAGGGTAGCATAATACCAGCCTCTAACGAATCTAAAAGAAATTAAGGAATAATTCAAAATACGCTACTACCGAGGACTAAGACGCTGTGAAAGTGAACGTGGCAGCACCACGGGAAGAGAAGCTACATTTCCAAAGACCATCGTCTGCGAGCGAGTGATCATATCAGCCATCATGGTCGTCTGATAGACTTGAGATAGATTGGTACTGCTTGTGGTGTCGCCTCTTGCAGTTGCTCTCTGCCAAGAATGTGAGCTCAGTCCTGACAAAACATATGCCCTTCCAGATGCCTCGTATATCTGACGATTAGACATCCTCTCTTGAATCTCCCTTAACTCGTTGCATAGCCCTACTGTCATGGAATCCCCAGCTTGAGCTGATGTGCTCCCTGACAGCACCTCTCGGCATCTCCCGAGGATTGAAATTGCGCCAGCTAGATCACCACCCTCCGCAATACATTTGGCTTCTGACATAGCTTCTGCTGCTCTTAGCCTGTTACGTTGCCTGTCCACCTCAATGGAGACAACAAGTGGGCCCACCCCCTGGGTGGTCTCAGGTCGGTCAATTATGACTCTAACTTCATCTAAGCTTATCATACTGTTTGTAAGTGCGTCCCTATAGGTGCAGTTTACCTTCAAAAGAGGCATCTCATTAATCGATGCACTGGGGATATTCAAAGTGGCAAGGAAATGCTTATCCTCTTCTGCGTACAAGTCCCCGACATTAATGTGACCTTTTTTAGCATTGTCTGCAAGCCGTACCAAATAACTTCCAGCTTCTATAGATCTAAACTCAAGAGTAGGGTGAACACATTCGACAGACACTACAAGTTCTTGTGTTACCACACTAAGAAGACCTCCCATGCACTGAGCAAAGGCATCTTGAATCACACCCTCAACCTCTATAAATGAAAATGTCCCTCCAGAACCTTCAGAGATTGAATGCATTGCAACAGCATCATGGTCTACACCAAACCCAAACGTATGGACTGGAATTTGTAAACTCTGACGTATGGAACCTGGAAGAAGTGAGTTGTAATCTGTCCTGGATTGGGCCCCACCAGGGCCCATTACTGTATATGTGTCCTGCCCATCAGATAAGAGGATGATACTGCTAACTGGGTTCTTGCACTTCCGGTCCAACATTACCTTGGCACCCTTTCTCAGACCTTCGGCTATATTTGTTCCACCATTTGAGGAGAGAGAATTGACAGCCTGGAGAGCCTGATATCGTCCAATGTCATTCATCCGGCGAAGGGGAAATAACCGGCGGGCCGTAGCAGAAAATGCAACAACTGAGAGACGGTCATGAGGACCCAGGTGCTGTATAACAAACCCCATTGCCCGTTTAAGCAACGCGAGCTTGGTACCTGCCATGCTGCCACTGACATCCAGTACAGTAATGAGATCGACAGGTGCACGGGAATACTGAGAGTCTGCGATGGGAGCTTTCAGATGTATGAGCACTGAAAAGTCATCATAAGAAGTTGACTTGGGAACGGCCGCAACTTCAGGACATGTCCTAATTTCAATCCTTCCGTTGTCCGAGGCACTATCCACAGATTGATCCCTAACCCGACTCTGCTCCTCAATGAAATCGTCATCATCATAGACCCCAGGATCAGAAGTTTGCAAATGATTGCCTTCTGGAAAAGAATCACTTCTGTTCCACGATGGCATGCTTCCCCTCAGCTTCTCACGAGGGCCAGGAGTTGAGCTTTGGAAAGGAACTTCTTTCCACTTAGCCCGGCAAACTGGGCATACACGATTCCCGTGCTTCACATTAGAGGTGATACAGTTAAAGTGAAAGGAGTGTGAGCACTCCGCAGTAAATATAGCATGGCCCTGGCCTGGGATCAGACTGTTAAGGCATATGGCACAAGTCTTCTTCTGTAACAACACAAATAAAGCTCTTACATGAACTGAAGAATTTTTTTTGGTCAACGAAGCGCGCACTTAGTTGCATTACAATATAATGGGAGTGGGGATTCGAACCTGGGACCTATAGTCCACGGTACTAGTCTTAACCATAGGTCAAGATATCTTTGGTATGAACAGAAGAATTTTGTAAAAGAATCAATACCAAAATTTCAAAGAAAAACACAATAAAATAATATATTAAATACACATTTTCTTACTATTAAATACATTAAACACATTAAATACACATTTTGTACATTAACTTTTTGTAAATAAAATACACACTTTCTTACTATAATCCTTAAACAATGGTTAGTCATATCCAATAAAACGGTTAGATGAACTAAACTAGGGTAAATGACTCATCTAAATTTTTGAAATAAAATTTGGTTGAGATTTGATGGATCTTCTCACGGTTCTCAACAAGTTGTTGGTTCTCATCCGATCTTGACTCATATATCTCATAATATGTAACAATGTACTAATGAGTTGTCCACCATAAGGGGAAAAAAAACTGCCCACATTATTTACTTAATACTTTCACAAATAACTTTCAAGTTTCAACTAAGACCAAATGTCCAAATTGATGCTTGAAAAACAAACTATGACTTTGTACTAAGACCAAATGTCCAAATTGATGCTTGAAAAACAAACTATGACTTTGTATTTGCTAGCCAAAACACGCAATTCTTCATGGCATGCCATTTAAACTACTACTTTGTATTAGCTATATGTTTACCATATCAGAACACATAAACGACTCCTTTTGTTATTGTTATTGTTATTGTTATTGTTATTGTTATTGTTATTGTTATTGTTATTGTTATTGTTATTGTTATTGTTGTTATTATTATTATTATTATATTTTTCACATGGGAATAAAAGTTGGAACTAGTGAGATGGATGGAGTATAATTCACAATAACATATTTGAAACAAAATAAGTTTGTTTTTAAGTATAAAGCTTATACTCCCTCCTAGTTTCTACTATACTCCCTCGTTTTTTTTTGCACAAAAATTAAGAAGAGAATAAAGAATTGATTAAAGTAAGAAAATGTGGGGTATAAAGTAGAAATACGGTGGGATTTGTGAGTAAATGAAAGAATAAAGAATTGAAGAAATAATAAAAAAAATGATTAAAGTATAACCTAAAAATGGAAAGAGGAAAGATGATTGAACAAGTGCCAAAAAGGAAAGAGGGAAGATCTTAGAAACTAGGAGGGGGAACAATTTTTCACTGGTTAAAAAACTACCGTAGAGCGTAGAGGTTAAAAAGTAAGTCAAATTTGATCGACAACATTTAGTTGTTTTGATATCAACAAAATATACCTAATTCTTAAAAAGGATAAAAGCTGGTCAAGATTTAACAAAATGTCAGAAAAATTGTCAAAGTATAACTTGTGCTGCTAAGCATTCAAAATCCCAGTTTTCTACGGCGGAATAAAAAGGTCAATGTTAGGGAGCCAGAACAATGAAGAATATAGTTGGAATTCTTTTAAGAAAAAGTGATGGGGGGGCATCTGTTAGCAGTAAATAAACAATGAATCTTTCAAGGCAAAATTAAACAGAAGACAAAGAAATAAATAATAGAGACCCACACATAAAAAGAAGTGGAAATGATGGAAGTGCAAAGCAGTAGAAATACAACTCATTTTCAAACTTTCTTTAATACTTGTATCCTTAATACTCCTACTCCTACTCCTGAGAATACATTATACTCTCATGTCATCTAATCTAATCTAATCTAATTTAATCTAATCTAATCAACTTTGTGGGTAGAGCTAATCTCAATGCCAGAAACCTCACAATCATGGTCAACAGGCTTTATTGTTTCCCCCATAAAAAGGGGAGAGAGAGTGACAACAAACAAAAATACTCCATGAAAGAGTGAGTAAAAAAATGCCCTATGGTATGGTATGGCCATCCATCCATCCATACACTTCCTTTCATAGCTTGCTGACCATGCAAAGCACTTACCATTGAGGGAAGTTATGATTAAAAACAAAAGTTTTTTATTTTTTATTTTATTTTTTTGAATATTACTGGACACACAATTCCACATACATACATACATACATACACAGAAAATGAAAACGAAAATGAAATGAAGAATGTATATGGAGTATTTATTTTTCCCTTTTTGAGTGAGCCATAGTGTGATGGTCCTAAAATTGTATGCCATCACAGATCACAGATCACACATACACTCCATCCCACTTACTTTCCCCTCCACTTTATGACTTGACATCAACAATTCAACCCCACCCACTATTCAGATTCCTTCACTGTTTATACCATTATCAACTTCTCCTGTTTTTCACTGCTCATTCTTCTTCTTTCTTCACCTTCCATTCTAACACATTAAAGACTACTACTACTACTACTATATGAATATGAGAATACATTTCCTCGTCAATAAAGTAAGTAGGGAGTAAGATTTGAATGCAAAACAAAATGGATGCGAGTAGAATGAATGAATGAAACAAAAATGTTTGAGTAGTGACAAACACTCATTTTGTAAATAGGACAATCATAATGGATGTTGACAAACATAACATGGATCTGCAACTTAATAATTAACTACTGCTACTCAGTAATTAGTCACACACCACTATTCATCATTCATTTTCTTTCCTACAAATACAATACATTTAGAAGAAGCAGCAAAAAGTAGGTAACCCAGATGAATGAGGAGCAAATAGGGAGAAGGAAAAAAAGCGTCACCTTGGAGGAGGTGGTGGAGAAAAGCAGGAGACCGTGAGAGGAAGGTGTTGGAGTGATAGGGGAGCGGGGGGTTGGAGAGACCGCTGCTGCATCGGACAGCCTTCGACGCTCATTTGGAGTTATCGAAGATGAAGAAGAAGATGGGGGGAGATTCATATACTCGTCGTTCTCAAGTGTCTGCGGGGGGATTAGTATGCAACCTAATGCTTGCTTCGCTTTCTTCCACTTTTCACCACCCATCTCTTGTATTAATTCTAACTCTAATAATGCCCAGATCAAAAATAACAAAACAAAAAGCCGATGATTATGAAGAAGAAGAAGAAGAAGAAGAAGACGAAGAAGAGAGAAAAAGTGGATGAAGGCGAATAAAATGGGGGAAGGGGGTTTTATTTTAATTTAAGGAGGAGTGACAGTGAGGAGGGATGGATGGATGGATGGAGAAAAACAACGAGGGAGTGAGACAATCCAATTTAATTTAATTGGGGATATTCATATACTCCCACTCCCATATTACTCTTTTGACTTTTGATGGTAGAAAGAAGAAAAGAGTTGAGTTTTGATTACCACAAATTTATTAGCAGGGGGCAGCTACAGCTGAGGTATCGGGACGAATAAAGAGGGAGGGAGGGAGGGAGGTTGGGCCAAAGGCTGTTCAAGTTGAACCACCAAAGCTATACGTCCTGGGATTATGCTCATTTTTTAGCGGACACTCCCACTTAATTAATTAATCTTCTTTTCTGGGGTGGGGTTTGGTTTCTTTCGTTTTACTGCCTCATTACACTTTTCTTTCTCATCCAACTCTCTTGAAATATTGTTTTGTGTATTAGGCAAATAGAGCAACAACAAAAAGAAATTGACAAGAACATAGACCCGACAAAGCTGTTTCATCCAAAATAAAATGACCTCAAGATTTAAAATTGTTCAAAAATTGGATAACTCGGACTATGACTCCTCATCCAAATTGGTCGGGTCGGGTCTAGGTCCTTAAAAAAAACACGGGTCCGGGTCTAAGTTATAAGCAGGGCCGTCAAATAATTTTGAGAAACCCGGTTTAAAATGTTCTTTTGAGGCCCTAAACAGTTAGGAAACATTTTTTTTTGACATAATAAATCAAAAGTTAGACACAAAACCTAATTTATACTCTGTAATAAACTGATGCACGACTTAATAAAGTTTAATTTTATGACTATATAATTTCATTTGTATAGATTTAGTCATTAATATCCAATTTTATTTGGAGAAATTTTTTATAAAAAAAAACATAACAAAAATATAGAGATTTTGCTATATAAAAGAGTCTAACACACGAACATAAAGCGTCCATACAAAATGTAAAGCTCACACCACTACAACAAATGTATTTTATAGTATTCATTTTACTACACCAAACATTAATATAACGTAGTAAGTTTGAGTTTTGGACCCCCAAAAATCTTGGGCCCTGGTGCTTAGCACACTCTGACCATGCCAATCGACACGGCTATGGTTATCAGGGGCGTCTCCGACATTTCGGAAGCCCTGTACGAAGGAGGCCCCATGATCCCATTATATTTTTAATGGGTATAAACTTTAAAACGGTATTGTAAAATTTATCAATCATCGGAAAAAAAAATTATATTTTATTTAAGAAATAGTATCGTAAATTTATCAATCATCAAATAAAAAGTAATACATTAGATAGTTCAAGAGTTAAGGTGGTAAAATAAGAATTACACCATGTATATGATTAAATTATTTATCATTACAAGCCATTGTGATGAAGTGTCCAATTGGTGTAGTAAAGATAATAGACTTTCTGAAACACATTGCCCAGGGTTCGATTCTTCGTAGTTGTGATCTCTAATCTCTTATGCCTTAACATGTAGTATTACAAAAAAATAAAACTCAATGAGGGAGGAGGAGAAGACTAGTACCACTCGGCCAAATTCTATGTTATGTTAATTTCTTGCCTATTTTAATTAAATACCTAAAGAAGCAGGTGAATTGGGCCCCTTAAATTTGGAGGCCCAGTTCGCCGGAACAGCCCGCACCTGCCCTAAGCCGCCTCTGATGGTTATAAGAGCCAGACCCGACCTTTGGATTGATTAGGAAAAAAAATCATCATTTTTATGCATTTTCCAATCAAATTGTCACTTATAACTTCTTATTTATCTTTGTTAACATATTTAATCAGTAATTTAATTGGTTTTCTTGTTGCAAATGATGAAACTACTATTCCCTCCATACCACTAAGATCTTCCCATTTTTATTCCATTGTGATCATTTTGGTATGGAGATAGTACTATTTTCGAAAAAAATTGAAATGGTGGTTGATTTTTGGGATTTTTTTTGTAAGGGCTAAATATATTAAATGAGGTAACCAAAATTGTGTGATGGTCATTACCTTCATTAAATCGAAGTCTATCAAGCAAGACCTTATCTCTGTAAGAGAGGCTGCCTTTACAACAATTACCAAATTTAAGTCTAAGACCAGTCTTAATATATTGCATTACAAGTTCTAGTATCATAATAGATAATAGCATTTAGGACTCCATTTATCAGTCATCTCCTCAGTTTAGAGCCTCTTCTTGCTGTCCTCCATGTATTCAAGTTCTTTGTTGGGAAAGAAATCCCTAGCCAACTACCAGCCAACTTGCCTAGTTGAACACTATAATCACATTCGAGAAAAAGATGATTCATGGTCTTAGTTTGAGTGCCACAGACACAGCAGTTCTCATCCTGAACCACACCAAATCTGAAGAGCTTAGACTTAATGTTCAGGGCTCCATTTTGATACAGCCAACATATGAACTTATGTTTGGGGATAGTCCACTCATTCCAGATAAACTTGACTCCATGGCACCTTAGGGTGAGGCTCTCTAAGCCACTCATCTTTTGTTGATAGTGTATATTGTCAGAAGAGGGTTGCCAGCATAAGCATGCTTGAAAATCTCTTTCACTTTACAAATCATTCTCCAAGTCTAGGGCACATCTGTAGGAGGGTAACCAGTTTGCCCCCTTCAGATAGATATGGTTCACCCATTGGACCCATAAAGTGTCAGCCTGAGTGTGAACCCACCAAGCCAACTTTCCAACTGCAGCTTTATTCCATATTAGATCGTTCCTTCTTCTTTACCCCAAGTCCATATTCCTTTAAAGGCCTACATATCTTCTCCCAAGCAACTAGAGGTGTTCTTTTGTACTCAGTCATCCCCTTTCGACAAATGATTCCAGTATAGAGCTTCTATGTTTTTGATGACAACAATGGGAAGGATAAAAATTGAAGCCTAGTAATTATGAAGGGACTTCAAGATAGCTTTGTTCAGCACTAATCCGCCAGCATAAGAGAGCTTTCTGGTGCCAAGAGCTCTAATTTTGTCCATGACCTTATCAATAAGAGGCCTACAATCCTTACCATTGAGTTTTGTAGGTTTAATAAGTACTCCTAGGTATCTGAAAGGCAATGAACCCTCCACACACCAAAAAATTTGGACTATATCTAGTCTGAGTTCAGGAGAGACTCCATTAAAATACATATTAGATTTGCATTGACTCATCTTCAAACCTGAGGCACAAGATCAGAGAAATTAGAGAAGATTCTCAAAAGAATCATGATGGACGGGGCCATACCCTTACAAACATGAGTAGGTCATCTAAAAACGTTAAACTGGTTGGTTTTAGAAGAGCACACAAAGGGTGGAATTTAAAACCCATGGTAGAAATGGTGTGCTGAAAGAGTCTTGATAAATACTATGTACAAATGGTGAACAACAAAGGAGAAAGTGGATCTCCCTGCCTTAGGCCTCTATTCTCTTGAAACAAAATCCAAAGTTGTCTCCATTCAAGCTTAGGGAATAGGAAGCTGTAGACACACACACACTCCATAATTAACTTTGTAAATTTAGGAGGAAAGTGTAGTGCCTCAAGCATCAGGTGAAGGAACTTCAACTCAATAGTGGCATAGGCCTTTTGAAGGTCTACCTTAAATAGACATCTAGGTGAAACAGTCTTCCTACCATACAGTTTAATCAGGTCTTGACTGATTAGGATATTCTCCATTATGTTCATTCCTTGTACAAAGTAACCTTGGGTAAAGGAGATTATGTCAGGAAGTACTCCATCAAGCTTGTTGCACAATAGTTTAGATGCGACTTTGTAAACCGTGTTGCAGTAGGCTATAGGCCTGAATTGCTAAACAGTTTGAGGCTTGGAAAGCTTTGGAATGAGCGTTAGAGTGGTGGCATTGAGTTGTTCAGTAGCTTTCCAGTCCTGAAAATTCATGAATGGCTTCACAAATATCAGAGTCAATGACGTCCCAACTAGCCTTGAAGAACTTAATGAAGAAACCATCCGGCCCTGGTGCTTTGTCCACAGGGATACCTTAGAAAACCCCCTTAATTTCCTCATTTGAGACTGGTTGTAGCAGAAGAACAACATGAATAGCATTAAAGATAGCTCCTTCCTGCACCACCTTTTTAGAGGCTGGATTTGTGTCATGTTGAGAGCCCAATAAGTCCTTATAAAAGAAGAGGAAGCTCTGTTGAATGACTGTGTTCACTACTAAAAACAGTGAAAATTGCGGCGGACAAAAAATCCGACGCAAAATTAATATGTGCGTCGGCTTGCGTGGGAATATCTGACGCAAACGTTTTGTGGTGGAATATTCAACGCAAGCTGTTGCTAGACACTGGAGCCTTGGAAATTGATTTGGCAAATTTGCGTCGGATTAGCCGATGTAAATTCGATGCATGAAGAACGTTTGCGTCAGATTAGTCGACGCAAAGTATTGGTGGTCGACACAATGCCAGCCTGTATCCAGTCCAAATTTTTTATTTTTTTAAAAGTTTGCGGTGCACTTTCCGTCACAAAAGCCGACGGATGCATGTTTGCGATGGCATGTCCGCCGCAAACTTTAAAAAAAATCTCGATAACTTAATAGTGAACCCCAATCCCTTTGTCATTTCCCCCATTTCCCAAATCATAACCCCCGACCTCCACTACTACAAATCCCTATGAATCTCGACGCTTTTTCCTTTGATTTTCGTCCCTTTAAAGCGTTGAGAATTATATTCTTGTCGCTTCAGAAAAGCGTCGGATCATTTGGAGCCGTCAGGAATTTCTGACGCTTTTAAGTGTCACTATTCTCGACACTTTCTTGTGTCAACAATTCAAGCCGACACTTTATGGCGTCAAGATTTCTGACGCTTTTATGTGTCAAGAATTCAGAGGTTGATACTAATGTGTGTAAAGAAAAAATTGGTGGTAACTAGCCTTGACGCAAAAAAGCGTCACGATTTACTTTAAAGAAAACAGTTCATAATTCTTTTTTTTTACATATTGACAAAAGGATATATAATAAACATTCAACATTTTTACCGTAAATTAAATATAATACGGAATAAATAAAAAACAAAAAACCATGTATCTAACAAAGTTAAATCAAATAAACTATTAAATAATAACCGATATACGTAGTAGTGTACGATTGTCAAAATCATGCAAATATAGTATCATGATTGATTCAATAATGTCATACAAAATGGAAGGCTAAAAAAATTACGTGAAAATATCTGCTCTCAAACATAATTGAGTACGTGCTAAATTAATAACCCAATCTAATATCGATCGGAAAGAAAAATATATGTAACGAAATGTCTCATCACGAGTATTAAATAACAAAACTCGCGTGCATGCAACAACAACCGTCTTAATTAATAGAATAGTCTGAAAACAACTTCTTGCAATTACTCCGACGGACAATCATCTTTTGCAAAACCTGAACCCTACAAAATAATAACCAATTTATGAGCACAAACGTGATGAAAGGTTAAGATTAAGAGGACAAGCTTAGATAAGATTAAGATGAAAGCTTCTAGGTTCACGAACATTTGTCATATTTGATGATAAAAGTAGTTTACACAAGCGTATACACAACATTACTATATAGTGCCTCAAAGGCATGAAAGGAGACAAGATCTGAACAGACTAATCAATACTTCAGTCACACAGGCTGTTTCGGGAAGCTTAACCAAGCATAGAAGAGACGTTAAAAATGAACAGAACAAAAAAGGTTACACCCAAGATCAAAGATGCCACATAAGATTTCTTCCCCTAGACTTGTTTCACATTCAACAATTTTGCAATGCAGATCCTGCATAAATTCCAGAGGAAAGTCCATACAGAAGACTTAATCACGTCTACGGAAAGGGCGGAATAGTCAGATTACGGGAATTCCGTAACGAAGCAATATGATATCATAAATTCATAACCTAGTTAATCCTACAATAAGAATTCCATAACGGAGCAATTCCTAAGTATATGCTTATGATAATAAGACTTACTACTATTCCATAAGCCATATGTATTACATAGTATATACTATAATATGTATTCCGTATAATCCATATGTCTTGTCGATAGGGAATACAATTTTGCTTCATTCAGGTCAGTATTTTTGTTTTAGAGCTTTTCTGTCAATGTAATGCAAGTATACAAAATTATATACAATGTAGGGTGTAAGATTACCTCTTGATTTTTCGTATGTAAGACATTTCTTGCAAGACTTAGATACTCAATTGGTGCCTTTCCAGAACTTACAGCATCCAAGATTTGGCCTAACTGTCCAAACATCACCTTCAATAATTGAGCATGAGAATCATTCTTCATTTGCAATTTTTCTTGTTTCTCTACCAATGCCTTGTTTTCCTTAGGCAGATTAGTGACAACTTTTTCCATCTTCTGTATGACTAAGGTATTTTTCTCACCACTGTCAAAATTTTCTTTCCTTAACACTCTATGCACTCCAGACACTTTTTTTCACGCCAAATCCGTATCCTAACGGGCGTGATACATCACTCACACACATTAGCTTATCGATGAATGCTTCATTCTCAAGTTGAACGCGAGATTTTTTGTTACCTGGATTGCAATCAATTTCATTCTGAATATATGCTTCGGCGTCCGCCTGAGTCAAAATAAGTTTGTCACTTGAAAAAGTAAACAAAAAAAAACAATGTAGTTAATATTATAAAAAGAAGCAACAAGTCCTGCTTGATTTAATATATATTACCCAAACATCTTCGGTATCTGTGCCTTTAACAAATGTACCGTCTTTTTTTTCGATGGGTACGCTCAAAAATTTCGAGATTGCTTGGCTCTCTTTTGTTCTCATCTTCCTGTACAATACAATCAATTAAAATTAGTTATGATAATCTATAATAGCAAAAATATTACAAATGACAAAATGGTAAAAAAAAAGCATTACAAAGTTAGCTCGAACATCAGCATAGCTTGTAGACCCTGTCGTATGAGCATGATTTTGGGATGCTCGTGCATCTTTCCCACATTCAACAAATTTCTACATTAAGACATGAGTGCGCGTTCTTACTATATGTGACATATAATAAATACATTAATATTAGCCTTCTTACAATAATAAATACATTAATATATACCTCTCCCTTCTCGGAATACCAATAATCCACCAAATCTATCCAACTATTGCGAGGATGTCCACTAGGCCCATTGTCATGTTTCATACGATCTTTCCATCTTTCACACAATCTTTATGATGCCACCACATGTCTTCTGCCGTTTTAGATGACATGTATAATTTTCTTAGCCTAGGTATTAAGGGAAAATATCTCATTACCTTGGCTGCTTCTCTCTTCTTAGGTTGACCCTTCCCTTTGTCATTAGTATTACCTCTCTCGCTTATTGTTGTTTTCCATCTTGATACGTGTCACACATGACACTTATCATTGTCGGAGAATTCCCCCCAATAAAGCATACAATTGTTTGGGCAAGCATGGATCTTCTCGTATCCAAGGACCAAATTATTGATTATTTTCTTGCCCTCGTAGTACGATGATGGAAACTCTTTAATTTGTGGAAAAACTTTAAGCAGTAATTCAGTTAACATATTGAAGGACTCATTAGGCCAGTGAAACATACACTTGATATGAAACAAATGTAAAAGAAATGACAATTTCGAGAAAGTTAGACACCCTTTGTAGAGCTCTCGATCTTCTTTTGATGATTCTGAAAGTTTTTTGTACTTTTCATCATCTTGAATGTTGTTTGGTCCAGGGGTTTATTCATACACATCATCATCCTCAAAATCATATTCATGGTCAAAGTCAGAATCATTTTCATGATTAGAGTCATCACCATAATTCATTCCCGTAGTCACATCATCGACCTCATAACCATAAGAAAAAGGATTATTTGATGACAATAATACCAACTATAGGGCGTCTTCCCAAAATAATACTAATTTCAATAAATATGAGAATAATACGTATTATTGGAGTAGTTAAACGAGAGTAGTATAAGTAAGTTTATCACCTGCTACATCAGGTCACCTAATTAATATTTAACATGTTACTTATTTTCCATTCTCCTCCTTAGACCTGGATAAAGGGTGAACCGTGTCGGGTCAGTTTCGGGTCGGGTCAATTTCGGGTTATAATAATCGGGTTGACTTCGGATCAGGTCAGATAATTTCGGGTTCGGGTCATTCTCGGGTTTGCTGTTTTCAAGTTTTTTTAAGGGATATCCACTCGTTTTCAATAATAATAGTTGTGTCAGTTTCGACTCAATTCGGATTACGGGTCAAAATCATGTCTTCAGTTCGGGTGTCGGGTCGGGTTCGGTTTTGCTTATTCGGTTTGGGTCAATTTTGTCAGGTCTACTTCTCCTTACTTCTCTTCTTCATTTTTCTCTCCATTACCCTTCATCCTTCTTCAGTTTTTTTTTCTATACGTTTCATTTAGATTAACATGTTGATTTTGGTGTAGGATTGTGTTGTTAACTAGATTCGGCGAGGTTGATGAAAGAGAAATACGGAAGACATTAATGACGTTTAATGCCCTGTACACGGAGTAAGTGAAAATGAGTGAAGTAATATGAAATAAATTAAAGGCGAAAAGGAAGGGGAACAAGTTCTACCGGTAACTGGTCGTCTATACTATTTTGGTTTAACTACTTCAAAAATATGTATTATTCTCACATTTATTAAAATTGGAATTATTTTCGAAAGATAATCTATAGTTGGTATTATTGTCGTTAACTAAAATTAAAGGTGAAAAAGGAAGGTGGAAGGGTTGTACAGGTAACCGGTCACCTATACTACCCTGGTTTAACTACTCCAATAATACGTATTATTCCCAGATTTATTAAAATTGATATTATTTTGGGAAGACGTCCTATAGTTGGTATTATTGTTGTTAAATAACCCTAAGAAAAATGGTCATCACTAAAATATGTTGCATTTAGCAGACCTTCCATGTCATCTTGACCTACGAAGGATCCTTCACCACTACTCTTAACATTATTAACTTCTTGCAAATTATCTAGAACATTGTCTTTGCCATGCCAAATCAAGTTTGTATATTTTTGATAAAAACTCTTAAACAAAATATGTCCCTCCACCTGATTAATTGGCAACCAATAACGCAACATACAACTTTTACACGAACACTTGGTTTTTCTTTCAACTAGATTTTTCTTAGCTAGCTCAATAAACTTTAGACACCCAGCTACATATTTTGAGTGATCATTTGGCAATCTTATCCAGCTCATATCCATGACCACAATATAAAATAAGACACTTAAATAATAAACTTAGTAGTTTATATTCAAATTATATATAGAGAAGGAAAAAAGATCACAAATTATCGAGTCATTATTTGAAAATAAATAATTTAAGTCACGAGAAAATAAAACCAAGTATATTTTATAAGCATCGAAAAGTTCATATACGATAGCGATAAATTTATCTACCATGGATAGCGAGAAAGTTCATATATGAGAGGATACAATAAAAACCCGCTAGGCACCTTACGAAATAACTCCAATCCATCAACTACCGTGAGTAAACAAACATACAAACATCAATTTTTAAACAAATTATAGAGAACATAAGCTCACAAGTGTACAATAAGATCAAAAACAACTCATATTCATGTAAAAGTATTTTTTCTTACAATTGTGTAGGTGCCTTATTTTTTTCAAGTAGTATTTCAATTGACCCAATCTAATATCGAAAGGTACAAAAGTAAAATTTTAATTAGAAATCGAATACAAATCAGATGACAAGGAGATTACAAATCGATCAACAATTTCCTTTTTTTTCCTGTTCTTACTTCACCAACTGTTACTTATGAACCTAGTACAGTCCATATGAACTATCACCAATAGTAATATTTAGGAACACAAAAATTATCAACAACAATAAATTAAAAAAAATGTTCTTTCTATAATAAAACATAAGCTCAATAATGATATAATTAAGAACGATACAAAATAAACGATAAAATTAAGAACAATCAATTAAATTTATCAGACTAAAATCATCAATTTAAAAAATGCTCTTTCTGTAATCAATTAAAAAACCCTACGAACAAATTATGAACAATAAAATCACGGATGAATTGATGATAATACACAATTAAACCTGTTAAGAATAAAATCACGGATGAATTATGAATAAATAATAAACAATTGATTATTAGCAAACACAACTAATTATATTACATCAAACAAAATCATCAATAACAACATCTTAATGTGGGAGAAACACGGATGAATTGATGATGATAAAAAATTATTAAACCTATTCAGTTGATGAATTGATGATTGACGAAGATGATGACTGATCGATTGATCGTAGCGCGGCGGATAAGCAATTTTGAGAAGATGATTGACGAAGATGAGGACTTATGCAGATGAGGACTTGACGAAGGGGAGCGGATTAAGATGGAATACAGTTATGTTAATTATTCTGATGAATATTAGCCTGATATGATGCGTGGCAGCGGTTATCTGTTGATCGAATATTAGCTTGATGCCCGGCACGTGAATAATAGCTTTTTTGGGAGAAGATCAGTACGTGGGAACGGTTTCCTTAATTTATTAAAATTATTAGTAATTATTTTATATTTCTTGACACATGAAAGAGTCAAGATTGTTATTAGGTACAAAATAGGGTCGACCCTTTGTAAAAGTGTCAACCTCAATGTGTCTAGAAAATAGGGAGTTTGTAGTAGTGCCCAAACCCTAACCCTAACTTTAAACCCTCCCTCCTCCTTCCTCCTTGCCGGAGCTCCGGCAAATCCCCAACAATCGGTGTTACTTTGGCGGCTCCCCCTTCCCCTTACCCTTCCCCCACCCTTTTCTGCCCAAATTCACCACCCTCCCCCGCCGCCTGCACCAACATCCCCCACCGCCAACCTCTCCTATTTCCTTTCTTTAATTCCTCCTCAAGTATGTTGTGTTATTGTTGTTTTTTATGTTAGTTTTGTTTGATTTTTGTTAGTGAAGTTGTTTTTTTTAGGATTTTGTTATTATTATTGTTATTATAATTATTGTTGTTGTTGTTGTAGTTGTAGTTGATGTTGTTATTTTTTGTTGTTGTTGTTGTTGTTGTTGTTGTTGTTGTGGAATGAAGATGCCCATGTTGTTGTTGTGGAATGAAGATGCCCATGTTGTTGTTGTGGAATGAAGATGCCCATGTTGTTGTTGTTGTTGTTGTTGTTGTTGTTGTTGTTGTTGTTGTTGTTTTAGTTGTTGTTTTTCTTGTTGGTGTTGTTGTTGTTGTTGTTGTTGTTGTTGTTGTTGTTGTTGTTGTCGTGATATTCACCATTTGAAGCAAAAAGACAGTAACTTTTTATGGTTAATGAAGATGCTCAAATACATTAGGAGTTGATGTTGTTGTAGTAGTAGTTGTGGGTGTTATTGACGTTGGGTGTTGTGGTTGTTGGTTGTTATTGTGGGTGTAGTGATGAAGATGGTGGTGTGGGCAGTTGTTTTTGTTTTGGTACTAACTTGTATTAGCTTGTAGTAGTAGTACTAGCTAGTATTAGTGGTAGTCTTAGTATTATTGTTGTTGATGTTGGTGGTGTTGTTATTGTTGTTGGTGTTCTTGAGGTGGTGCTAGTAGTAGTTGGGATTAAGTAGTAGTAGTAGTGTAAGTTTAATAGTAGTGTGTTAGTATTAGTATTAGTATACTAGTGTATTAGAAGTAGTAGTTGTAGTGTGTTAGTGTTAGTATTGTGTTCTTAGTAATAGTATTAGTAGTACTAATTGTTGGTGATGTAGTAATAATAGTTGTAATAATAATAGTAGCACTATGGTAGTAGTAGTAGTAGTACTATTAGTGGTATGTTGTGGTGATGATGATTGTTGTTGTTTTCGTTTTTCGTTATGTATTGTTAATCAAGCATGTTATCTTCTCAAACCTAGTAACCGTTCAAGAATTACTCAATAGGAGTAGTTCTTGAATAGTCCCCATTTTGTGACTGTCTTTGTACGTTTCATGTCACTTAGGTGGTAGACATAAAATTGTGTTGCGTTGATAAGGAAATTTTTTGGTGGCGCAATTCTCTCATGCAATGTTCTCCAAATGCAAGCGCCAATTTGTTTCTCGTAAAATATTTATAATGGAAGGTACCAGAGATGGCCCGGCCGCTCAGGAGGTAGTGGTAGCCATGGTGACGGGACCCAGAAACATGAGGATGAGCGAGTCCCAGGAAACGAGGTCGTCCCAAATGTCGAGGGAGATGGATCCGGTCACAGAGACCCTACGTACATATCACGGCAGACCGACGGTGTTTGGTATGTTTTTTTGTAGATGTATTAAATTATCCAACTTGTAAGATATATATTTGCTGAACTTGTGTAATTACTAATACAGGTGGGAGGACAAAAGATCTCAGAATATTTACGCGATTCCATCATTTGCCCTTACATGGGTGCCCCCGGCTCATACAAGAACTGGGGTATAGCTCCCCAAAGGGCTAGAGACGAAATGTACTCCCACTTTGAGGTAAATTATCATTCCAAATTACATATCTTCAACTGTTACAATTTATTGTTGAATTTCTAACAAAATTATTTTTTTGGTTAACAGAAGAGTGTACGGATCGGCGCCGGCTACAATCTGAGGTCCGAGTACAAGAAGCGGATCAAGAAACACATTAATGATATCTTTTATAATGTGTTGCATGCGTCAGGGTGAGAGGCCTGGGTGGATACCGCTCGAGAAATGGACTGAGTTGCATAGGAGGGCAGTGGACCCGAAATTCAAGAATAAATCGGAAGTTAAAAAGGTGAATCATCGAGCAGGAAATAAAGATGGCTGCTGAGAAGGGATTTGTCATGTCGTCAAGTAGCAACCTTATCATAAAAAAACATTTATAATACCCAAAACTAGCATACAACAATGACGTAGTATAAAGCAAGTAATGGGGTCGAACCACAAGGATGAAATTACTCTACAAAATAATGTAAAAACGAGTGAACAAAGCCTAACCGAGCTAAAATAGTGCTAAACAAGAAACAAAAATATAAAACTAACCTAAACACGACAGAATGACATGAAATCCGGACCAAGTAGTCCAGATGCCCAAAAACACCCGTAGACCAAAAATCAAGCCAAACGGACAAGTCTATGGTATCGACGGGGGGGGGGGGGGGGGGGGGGGGTTGGTTGGTTGGAATTTAAAAAACACAAAATAAGGATAAACAAATGATAAGAGAGTAACTTTGTATAATTCAACCAACAAGCTCAACCAAGAACAACGTAAGACAAAGATCAAGTATAAAAAATCTTCTCACCCAAACAACTCTTTGCTCAATAACATTATACATAGAGTGATTCATTCGTCCACACAACGTCTAGCAAACAACATCAACATTTGTATAGAACTTAGTAAGGAATGAGGGAGTAAGATAATGACTATGCTAAAACAATCATCACATCAACAACTAGATATCTCTTTAGTCTCAATCAAGTCTCAAGATCCAAATCAACTTGACTAAGAGTGCCACTAGGGGTGTAGATAGGTGCAACAACTTCTCTAACACACAAGAAATTAATGCAAAACACACAACTACACATCCACTTTGATAAATGAAAGGCCTAATACCTAAATATTACACATAAACAATGAAGCATAGGAGAATATAAAGATTAAAACTTTGATAAAGATAAGAGTCTTAATTACAATGTAATGGATTAAGACATGGGGAGGAATTGCATCAATAATGAAGAATAGCTCATCATAATTACTCAAATATAAGAGTTTTCTCCTAAAAATAAAGATACAATGGAAGATACAACCTTTCTCAAGAATTCTCCTTCAAGGGATGATACCCAAGAAACCCTATAAATGACCTACTTATACCTTAGGTTAATAACTCTTTGATTAAACAAAGCCCAAAACAAAATCTTGATCTTAAACACGAATTCTGGCAATTAAGTCATTTTTCCTGGTTTGCGCCTGCCTGGCGCAGGCGCGCAGATCTTGCACAGTCTGCGCCTGGTGATCTGCACGCCAGTTTTGCCAATTCCAAGCTTGCTTTGATGCTCTCCAATGTTTGTGGTTTCTTTATTCAAATAAGCACATTCTTGCTACAAGGAAGATGCACAACTCTAGGTGACTTAACTCACCGAATTGTCTGGTTCGAGGGACTCGACATATTCTGTAGCTTCACTTCTCTATCAATACTTAAAATGTGCCATCCAAGCCAACAAACATGTATAAAAGCTTAGGAATGACAACAAAATACAAATAGGTGCCAAAATATAACAGCACTCTAAATGAATGAAATAAGCCATAAGATCGACCCAAATGAATGAAAAAAGAGCCTAAAATGAAGGTCTATTTTGTGCGAATCAACGCCATGGAGAACCAACCAGCTGCCTTGGTAGTAAGAGCGCATCGGCCGTTTTCAAGTCAATGATATGTGTTTTGAAGATAAACTATTAAATTTAGTGTAGGTAATATGTTTTAAATAAATTTTCCAACAATTTATGACATTTTATTTCCAAGGGGCCGACCGCGACCTAAATCTAGCTGCTGGAAAAAAACGAAGAAGAGCAAGCGCGAAAACTGGATTGACGACAGAGCTCCGGACATGCTTGTGAGTTCTCTAACCACATGATCGTATTAAGTTATTTTTTTTAATTAAGTGCCACATTCATGTTCCTCTAATAACCTTTTTTCTTATTTTTATTTTAGGAGAAATAAGACCAAGCCAAGGAGGCGGCGACATTGTCGTCGGATCAGTCCACACCTGATGAGTGTTGGGCCTATCGGCGATCTTTCTACCACAAAGTCTCAGGCGAGTACGACAACAAGAATCGCGTTTGGAGATAGGAAACTTAACTAGAGAACTATCCTGCCCCTGCTTCAGCAGGAGTAGCAGCTCGGCCTAGGAGCCTTACATGCCCACTGTCGCCACACAGCAGCATGTGGAGATCGACCGCCTGAGCCAAGTCGTGAAGAAAATGGAAGAATGCCAATATCAGGTGGAAAAGACAGTGGAGGAGTAGCATCGGGTGGTGGAGGCACATCAGCGGTTGATGGAGAAACAAAGGAAGGTAACAGAGATAATGAGGGTGAGAGGCTGGCTATGGCGAATCAAGGCTGCAATACGGGGCCACATTCATAGAGGCCGGACGACAATACAGATGACGAACATGGGTTCGGGCATAAGCAAATTAAACCTCTTGCTTAGGTAGACATCTTTTAAGTATTTTTATATCGTTATGTTAACTCTTAAATTTCTAGCTAACTACTAAATTGAATTCTAAACCAATTACGCTTATGATATAATAATTTAATTTTCTATTAAAATCGTGTTGCTTGTCTTCCACAGTATACGAAGTTGGGATGCTTAGCCATGCTTGCACTGGGTGTGCCGATGTATTATTGCTGGGTTTGTTGTTCACAGATTCATTGGCTGAATTCTTATTCTAAAATTTTGGGGACACATCAAAACAAAGCGATTCTTGCAAAGTCTAAATTCAGTTGCATCGGATTAGCCGACACAAAATCCTTAGATACAACACTGTTGCGGCGGAATGGCCGTCGACAATCTGCCACACATTTTAATGTTGCGACGGAATTTGTGACGGCTATTCCGTCGCAAAAGCTGTTACTGTGACGACTTTTCAACAAGAATTCCGATACAACCGACTTTGCCGCATAAGATCTATGCATTGGAGTATCCGACGCGTATAGTGCCCCCTGCTACAAAATATTGCGGCGGATAGGTTGCGTCAGTTTGTTCAACGCAAATGTGATTTTGCGTCGGAATTTAGAGAAGTGCAGCAGATTTTTCCGCCGAAAAAAACCTATATTTTTGGAGTAATTCTTAGTATGCCCCACTCCTAGATGATTTGTAATCTGATGAACATGATTCTGTACCTTTCTAGCCCCAATCACTCCATGGAAGTATGCATTATTAACATCCCCATTCTTCATCCAATGAGCCTTAGCCTTTTGCTTTAGAAAGGTGTATTGCTTTTTTTCAAGGGTAACACATAATTCATGAGCTTCAGACTCCTCTTGAAGCAGTACCATATTACTAGGGTTGAGGATAAGAGTCTGTTGACAGGCAATTAGTTTAACTTTGGCAAATTCTGCAGATCTTTCCACCTCAGAGAATTTTGTTTTGTTGAGTTATTTCAAAGCTTTGAGTTTGTGGACAAACTGTACATTTGAGTACCAATCTCTTTAGTATGTAGCCCAATGCTCCTTGACCACGTCATCATAGGATGAGTTTGAGCACCGTTAGAAAACTTAAAGGACCTCCTTCTATGTGGCTGCTCTAACTTCCTGTGTATGAGACATGGATTATGATCATTCCTTCAGGCCAGGCATGAAAGAAGCATCAAGATCAGGAAAAGTAGTTCTCCATTCCTGATTAATTATAACTCTATCCACTCTTGAATAAACTCTATCTTCAGGCTTTTGTTTATTAGTCCAGGTATAATAAGCACCTACAGAGGACACTCAACCAATTCACAGAGTACAGATCAGAAGGTAGTCATAGAAAAGTGTAGCTTCAGCAAGATTAAATCCTCCTCCCAATCTTTCCTCAGGCAGCAGGACACAATTAAAGTCCACCCTATAGCCCAAGCTCCAACCATGATCGAAGTCAGCAATTCTCCTCAGATTATTCCACATGGACTCCCTCTCAGTTATGGCATTGAAGGCACACACCATTATGAAGTGGAAGCTAGCCTAGTTGATCAGATAACAAACATTGAGATGTATAAATTGATGGTCATATTTGATGAGGGTTGTCGTGGAGCCACAATCAAACAATATTTATAACTCCAATAAACTAACTATGTAGTTGTGGTAAATCGGGATCGATCCACAGGTATGGAACATTTAAGCCGGTCGAGTTTAAGTCAAGAAGTGTTTGAGGTCTATTTTGGGGGGTTTTTAGGTGGTTTAAGGCTAAACTAGGTAACGAGATTAAAATGATCAAGAGGAGATCTATAAGAAAATGACATTAGGGGGAGTCGGGGAGTCAAAATCCGGGATACATAAATCAAGAAATTTAGGAAAATATCGTAAAGTCGATAAAGGGAGAGTCACCTTTTGGTTTTTCTATCCAACCTCACTAAAATCCGCTTTGTGGCGAACAAGCTATGGTCTCAAGATGAAATTACCCATACCCCGAGTTTCCCCATATTGACAAGGGTGAGTCAATGCTAACTAAGTCGGGCCCAAAAAAGTCAACAAAAACACAACAATCTCAAACTTAACAAATCAATAATTTCCACAAATCCTCAATTCATACTACCCAAATTTATCCTCCCTTAACCTCCTACGTAAAATCTACTCACTTTTCATGGGATTTCATTATAAACAAAGGAGAGAGAAAATAAACTAAAACAATCCATACTATAAATCAGAGCAAAACTGAATCTAACACAAATATGAGGAAAAGAAAACCAAGAACAAAATCTAAAATAAAAAACAAGAAATAAAAACGCAAGAACAAAACAAGAAAAACAATAAACCAGAGAAGAAACTAATTAGACACTACTAGAAAATAGGAAACAGCCGACCGACATCGGCGACCGTCTTCTGTCGCTATAAAAAACGGGCGACCGATACCAGCCGCTAAGAGGCGGTCGACCTTTGTGGTCGCTTAAAAAAGAGGCGGGCGACCGATATCGGTCGCTAAAAAAGACGCGCGACCGATATCAGTCGCTAAATGTAGCGACCATTTTCAGTCGCTATCTGTTTAACTCAGCGACCGATATCAATCGCTAATGAGGAAAATATAGCGACCGATATCAGTCGCCCTACAATTTTTCTGAAGCTCTATGGGGACCTAGGGCGTCTACATCAGCGACCGATATCGGTCACCAATTTTCCCATTTAGCGACCTAAATCGGTCGCTACTAGAGCTATAATTGGCCGATTCATTTTGTTTCATTTCTAGTCAAAATCTACACCAAATAAAACACACAACAATGACAATACGTGCGAACACATTCCAAACACCACGCCATATCGTCGTAATGAAGTTAGTTTCACACTTCCTCAATTACCAACTAAGGTAACTAAATGTCATAAACAAACTAGATTCATAATCATGTTACAAACATCCAAAATAAACATTCAGAAACAATGAGTGTAGACACCCACATTTTGACTGCTTGTGTCTATAGCAGTCTCCAACAAAACACCCGATGATGATCGAACACTAACATGCATTAATACGCTCGAATACGGGACACAGAATCAATAGTATCCAATGTGTGTACTTAGAGGAGTACAAATTTCTCAAAACTGACCTCAAATTCAGACTCAGTGGGTTCTTTCCAATAAAATAAAGCTAATTTGAGCCAAAACCGCCATCGGGGGCAAAACCATCTTTTGCGACCGAGTCAAAACCCGGTCAAAGTCGAAACCCGAGAATAAAACAAGCCTTAATTGCGTCCTCATACATAATCAAATCCAAAGTCAAACCAAATAACAACTTACCTTATTTATCTCCCCTCGCCTAACGACACTCGATCGAGTGACCCCTAAAAAATCAACCAGGACCCCTTTTCTGGGGCATTCGATCGAGTCCAGTCAAGGGACACTCGAGTGACCTAAACCGGGGGGGTAAAATCTATAAATACCCCCCCTTACTCCATCATTTGAAGGACCTTTTTTTCACCTTCATTTCACCTCTTTGCATCCTTTTTTCTCACAAAAAAGCAAGAGCATTCCTTTCTCTAATCACACCCTAACTCATCATACATACTCGAACCGCTCCCGTGCCTACGATGACACTTACGAGCCCCTATTCCGAGACTATTAACATGTAGGTTGAGGGTGTCAAAACCCAATTTTCGAATATCTAATTCTTGTTTATGTATTTGTATACTAACTATACTAACATCACTAACATTTTACTTATCGTTACTAGCATTTACATTAACGCATCTAACATTCAATTATCATTCCTAACATCTAACATTTATTTGTCGCTTTTTTACATTCTTGTTATTCTAATACCGTGTATATTGTCATACTACAAAACTATTTTCAAAATCGATTCGAGCAAACGTCCGATGACGCTAAATCGAGCATCGTAGGCTTTAAAAGCCAAACTACGACGCCGAAACGCAACAGACCTAATTCGTTATCGAGCGTATTCGATATCACTTTTAAAATTTCGCTCTAAAGGCGTGATGTCGATTCCATAGTCGAATGTCGTGCGTAAAGAGCTATCGATAATCGAATTAGCATGAAACCCGATGACGTCGAACCGATTGTCGTATGGTCCATAAGACCCGACAACGACGTCGTGACGCGGAGGGGTTTGATATTCATGTTAGTTTGATCATTCTCGATTCCATAAACATTGCTCCACAATGTTCGATATCGATTCTATAATCGAATGTCGGACATGAAGAGCCATCGAGAATGGAACTAATACAAAACCTAGTAAGGTCAAACCGATCGTCCTGTGGTCCATGAGACCAGACAATGACGTAGTAACACGGAGGAGCCCGATATTTGTATTAGCTCGATCACTTCTCGAATCGAATCATAAACTCATAAATTGGGTTGTTTTGGAACAACATGTCACCCGAAACAGGGGGCACTCGATCGAGTGCCTTGGTCACTCGATCGAGTAACGCCCCCTTAAAAAGTGGCAGAGATTTTTTCGCCAAGGTGTGGACATGACATAGGTCCACCCCGACGCGACCACGCGCGAGTTTGGGGAGGCGAATGAATCTCCATATGAGATGGTCAAATTGAAATTTAAATCGAAGTAGGAGTCGCCACCGAATTTTGTGGTTATTCGGAACCATTCGAGCCCACTCTATGTCGTAGTGGGCCGTATACAAAATACGGCCCATTTCCGATGTCAGAGTTTATTGGGCTCGTCCCTTTGCATTACGATACCGATACCGACATTATCGGATATCGTGTATTGAATGACTCTCGTTGCCAATGGATTCGGACATCCGGAAACCATGGTTCTGAGTAAGGGGTGAGGCTACGTGTTGGGAAGTTCACTAAGAACACCCAACCCCGCCCGCACTTAGCGGCCTTTGCTAAGATATCGTTCTTTGTGTACACGGGTTAGTTCGACGATTGAATGATATGCAAACATTATTTTCCTAAGCATGTGAGAGAAAAATAAAATGGGTTGCTAAGTCGTTTAATGCATATTAAACTAATAACGTCAAAGTTATTTTAGCATGTGAGTTCGTTTTAGTCTAATAAAACGATAAAAACAAATAAATAGCTACAAACACGAGAAAACGAGTTAGTAACGATGAATAAATTGAATAAAGACATGAATGAATAATATGCATGACTCGAAAAAAGTTTTAATGACACGTGATGGATTAACACGTGTTGACCGAGGTCGAAAAAAGTATTTTATAGAAATATGTCGCGAAAGTCGCATTTTGATGTAAGGTTCGAAAAGAATAAAAAATTGGAAAGCGAAGAAACGAAAAAAAAAGGACCCGGCGAACCAGGCGGCTGCGCGAGTCGCCTGACAGGCGCGCGACTCGCGTGGCAGCCTGTTCGGGTTTTTTTTGTTTGTTCGAAAATCGTTAATTTTTATAAATCGCATACAAATATGGATTAATTTATACTCGATTTATATTTTCGATATTTGTCGTATTCGATATTCGATTATGAAATCGATATCGAATAGTCGGAATGATTTTAGAAAAAGTTTTAAAAAAAGTTTGTTTTGAGCGAAAAGTAAAAAAAAGAATTTGAACGAAAAAGATGTTAATTCTCTCCGCGTTTAAAATCATCGAATTTTGTTAGAAAAAAAGATGTAATGATTTTGTTAGCATTAACGAGAATTAATTAATTTAGTTCTTGTAGATACGATATTCGATTAGAGAATCGGTATCCTATTTTAAGAACGTTATAAAAATAGTTTTTTGTAGTATCGATTATTAGAAATAAAAAATATGCGACGAACGACCCATATTAAAATATGAAACGACCGACGAAAACAATGAAAAAAGGAAAAAAAACGTGGAGGAGGAGAAGAGAGAAGAGAGAAACGGGTTTGATTTACACCCTCAACCTACATGCTTTAGTTTCTCGGTATAGAGCTCGTCGGACGGTGGCTTAGGCACGGGAGCGTCGAGATGATGCGGGATGAGTTAAGGTGTCGGTTTGGTGCGTTTTTTTAGACGTGTGATGGGATTGGTTCGGCCGGATGGAAGGAGGTTTCATCGGTATTTCGGTATTCCTTCGGAAGTGTGTGACTAATAATTGTTGTATATCGATCGATGGTTTTTTTGTGTGTCTTTTTTGTGTTTGTGTATGAGGTCCTATTTATAGGCGCAGAGGTTTAGGTGAGGTGTCTTGCTTGGATAACAAGAAACACCGGTTTGGATAGGAAACACGAGAGTTCGAAAGGGAACGAAAGTCTCGTTTCTTGGTGGGGAAACCAAGTATTCGGCTGGTTGGGGAGTGTTGG
The DNA here is from genome assembly GCA_958450325.1 of Agrostemma githago. Classification (NCBI taxonomy): domain Eukaryota; kingdom Viridiplantae; phylum Streptophyta; class Magnoliopsida; order Caryophyllales; family Caryophyllaceae; genus Agrostemma; species Agrostemma githago. The sequence continues at coordinate 56,951,590 of OY288245.1, read as the reverse complement.
CCGAGTATTCGGCTGTCTTGGCCGAGTATTTGGAGCTCGGTCGGTGTCTGATTCGGTTTCCGGATAGAATTCCTACTTAAGATCGAATTCTATCCTTAAACGGATTTGTTTAATATTATTTGAAAGCTGATTTTTGTGGTGTTTGAGTCCGAATCAGCCGTGTAGTGTCACGGCTAGCTCGTGTGACTCGGGAAAAAATATCTTTGACCGGGTTCGACTCGGTCGCTAAAAGACGGTTTTGCCCCTGGTGTCGGAATCGACCCAAATTAGTCTCATTTGACTCGAAATGACCCACTGGGCCTGGATTTGAGGTTGATTTTGTAAGATTTGTACTCCGTAATAAGCCTAAACCAAATGTCCATGATTTCGAGCCCATATCCGAGTCCATTAAAGCATGTTTGCGTCCGATCATCATCGGGTGTTTGGTGGGACCTACTATAGACACCTGGCGGTCAAAATGTGGGTGTCTACAGAGCCCCCACTCTGACTGAGGCTTGGACAAGGCGAAAGTCAGAGTAACTACCAGGACAATCGAGGATTAAGACCTGGCAGACTTCCGGTCGGGTCGTTTAGAATCCATTAGACTTGCGTGAAGGGCTCGCCAGCCATAAGATAGAAATTATACCTGGATAGATGATGGCGCGGGGACTTCTACTAAAAAGTCTTGGGTGTGTTTGTTTACAAGCACACCTATCTTGGAATGACGCGGGAGCCTCTATTGGAAGCTGTGGGTATACCGCTTACTGATAATCCCACTCGGTAATAGCGCAGGAGCCTCCATTAGAAGCTGGGGATGTACCGCTTACTGATACATCCGATTCTTCAGTAAAAATGTTGCTTGAATTTTCACTGAGAATTTTCTTTTGAGAATTCTCCGGGAGTCTTGGGATACCTGTCTGTTTTGCATGCAACATTCATATAAAACATTGACTCACGCTGGGGAAGAAAATGATTTTTTTGATTGATTCTTGGAAAGGGCAAAATGCCGGAATTTTTTTTTTTTTTAAAAAAAATTTGGAGATGCCGATTTTTTTTTTTGGGAAATTAGACTGCTTGGGATGACTTGATCCCTAATCAGATTGTGACACGGGTTCCTAAAATTTCCTGGTTAGGCCTGTATGCCTAGGTGAAGTAGGGAACATTGTAAAAGTCCCTATTCCAGGGGTGACTAGGAGAAGGGATTTCTCTATTATAAATAGAGAGTTCTTGCCCTTTAATCTTCTCATATTCCAACCCAAAATATTTCCTTCTTATCTTAAAATCCCTTTAGACTTTTTAAGATAAAACAAAACTTTCTGCTATGGGTATCGAACATCTGACCGCGATGCTTCACTCGTGGGCCCAGGATTTCCGAGATGGAGATAAGGTCCAGCTTACTCAGATGGGAATTGTGGCTTTGTTCCTGCTCCAGCGGCTTAAGGTGGATGCACATTTCTTGGATGCTTGTTTAACTTTTTGGGATACTACCCACCATGTTTTCGCCTTTCCCCGGGGAGAAATATGTCCCCTTCCCGAAGAAATTGCTGCTGTAGGGGGTTGGTGCCCAAATGCTCATCCTGCTATTCCTCCTTTTTATCCTGATCCAAGGAGGAGATTGAGGGACTTTCTTGGGTTGTCTCATGCTGAGACTTCTCGTATGGTGAAGGGAAGTTCTGTTTCCCTATTTGACTTAGCTGATAAATTCATGGATCCAAATGGTCCCAGAATTTCTTCTATCCATAGGCGTAGGGCCTTTGCCTTCTGTATGCTGCACCGATATGCCTTCGAAGGTCGGATGGATGCTGACTCATGTTTAGGCGAAATCAGGCTAATCAGCATAGTGGATCAAATGGAGGCAGGTTATAGCCCAGCCTGGCTGATAACTGGGGAGATTATCATGGGCCTTGATGCGAGGAGACTTGATCCAGATCGGCAATTAACGGGCAGCATTCGTCTTTTGCAGGTATTTGACCTTCTTTTTTTTTCGAAAAATTAAATTATTTCCGAATTTTTTTTTTATTTTCCGAAAATTTTGAATTCCCGAAAATTTTGAATTTTTTTTTGAATTTTCGAAATTTTTGAATTTTCCGATTTTTTTTCGGAATTTTTTTTTGAATTTTTTTTCGGAAGTTTTTTTTTGAATTTTTTTTCGAAAGTTTTTGACTTTTCGAAAATTTTGCAGATTTGGTTATCCGAGCGTCTGTCGATCATAGAGCCCCCTGTGAGCATATCCAGATATCGAAGCTGTCAAATTGGCTCGCGGTCCCGACGAATTAGCTCGAGTCATCACATAAATCGGAAGTATTGGGATGAAGAGCTTAAATTCCATGGCGGGCCCTTGATTAGGTGGAATGTGATCTGGTGGTTCCTCTCGAAGATGACGGGCCTAGCTAAAAGAGATAAAGCCCGTTACCTGGTGATCTTGTCCTTGGACTGGACCGTCCATATTTACCCAGATCGTCTTCTAAGGTAGTTTGGTTCTTTCCAACAGATCCCCGAAACTGAAGCAATTATTAGCGTTTCGCTCCAATTGACGGACGCTATGTATGATACGTGGTTACAACGCTGGTTTACCCGTGTCATGTGGACTATACCTCGTCCTTGTCAGACTGTTTGGGTTTCCGAATCATATCTCAAGTGGGCTTCTGAAGAATCTAAAGAGGCCCGTGAAGCTTTAAAGACCGATGAGGCTTTTGACTTAGCCCGTAGAGAATCGGTGAAAGACAATAGATGGTTTTTCGATGAGGAGGAAATCCCAACTACCCATGTCCGGTCGGAGTCAGGTTCTAAGTCAAAAACAAAGACTCGAGCTAAAGAGACCGGTGCTAGCGACTTAGAGAGAAGACTCGGACCAAAGCTAGCGGTCCGAGACAGACTTGGGCTGCGGGAACGGCTACCCGAGAGGGCAAGGGCCCGACTAGGACCGACCGAGGTGACCGGGGAGTCAAGTTCGAAGAAACGAGCCCGGGTTAAGGAGACTCCCTTGGCGATTCGGGAGCGTTCACCTCCACGCCGACGTCGGTGGACCGAAAAAGAGGCTAAGGACAAGGGAAAGGGAAAAATGCCTTACATTTTTTTATTATTTAAATATTAGTACTATTTGTGTGTGTTTTTTTTTTGGATTTTTTTTTGTAATTGGATTTTTTTTTGAAATAAATAAAGGAAGTTTATTAGAAACCGTTCCTGTTTTTTTTCGATTGCAGTGGTTGTGCCCTTTTGAGGGGCTGCCTACGTATCCACAAATAGCGGAATCAAACCAAACGTAGTTCAGATATTTGCAATTTCGAAATACATCCAGACTATTGGTTCAATATGTTTATAACAGTAGAATAAGTAATTCTAACTTTTGACTTGTCTTTAAAAGTTTATTTTTGAAAAGATATTTTTAATAAACTTTTGTAAATGACATTTAGAGAAATGGGTTAAGGGTAATAACGTTTCAGCTGGTCCAGGTTAGTTGGGTTGACAAACTCGTTCCCATCCAGATCTGTTAACATTACCGCTCCGCCTGATAAAATCTTCTTTACCAGATATGGCCCGACCCAGTTAGGTTTGAATTTTCCTCTTGGGTCTACTGGTAATAAAGCCCGTACAGACTTGAGAACTAAGTCTCCTTCTTTGATATTCCTCGGCCTTACTCTCTTGTTGAAAGCTCGTTGGATCCTTTTTTGATAAATCTGTATGTTATTGAGGGCACGAGATCGTCGTTCGTCTAAAAGTACCAGCGAGTCATATCGTGCTCGAACCCAATTGGCTTCGGGTACTTGACTTTCAAGTAGGATCCTGAGTGACGGTACCTCTAACTCAACAGGTTGGACCGCTTCCATCCCGTATGTAAGGTAATACGGTGTTGCCTCGGTCGCAGTACGAATCGAGGTTCGATATCCCCAAAGAGCAAATGGTATCTTATCGGGCCAATCCCGATAATTGTCAGCCATCTTTTTGAGTATGGTGACGATAGTTTTGTTAGCTGCTTCTACCGCTCCATTGGTTTGGGGTCGGTAAGGTGAAGACGTATGCCTTTGGATCTTGTACTTGGCTAACAGGGCTGCCGTTTCGGCTTGAAAGTGGGTCCCGTGGTCACTGATGAATTCATGAGGGATCCCATACCGGCATATTATCTTATTTTGGATAAATTTGGCAACATGGCTGGCGTTGAGAATACGCTAGGATTCTGCTTCGACCCATTTGGTGAAATAGTCGATTGCTACCAAAATGAAGCAGTGTCCTCCGGTTCCCGAGGGGTTTATCTTTCCAATTATATCGATTCCCCACGTTGAAAACGGCCAGGGTGATGTCATGGTATACAGCAGGAATGGTGGTATATGCTGTACATTAGCGAAAATCTGGCAATTATGGCAATGTCTGACGTAAAGCTGACAATCGGTTTCCATGCTGTTCCAGTAATATCCGAGTCTCATGATCTTTCGGACTAGCATCTGGGCGTTCATGTGAGGACCACACTCGCTGTCATGTACTTCGGCCATGACCTTCTCGGCGTTACCCTTATCGACACATAAAAGGAGAGCCCCCTGCTGTGTCTTTTTGTAAAGATGTCCGTCATCGGTTCGGACGAACTGGGTCGCTAGCCTACGCAAGGCCTTTTTGGCTCGATTGTCGGACCCGGGTGGATATTCCCCGGTTGTAAAGTATGTCTGGATTGCTTTATACCACGGCTCGGGATCGGGTATCTCGATATCCTCGATGTCGTGGATATATGCTTGCTCGGATCGTCTTTCGACACAGATCGGCATGCTGGTCATATGATCGGGAATATTTAGTAAAGATGCCAGTTTTGAAAGTGCATCCGCGAATTGATTTTCTTCCCGAGATAAGTATATATATTCTACCTTTTGGAATTGTTTCTCGAGATACCTTACTCGTGCCTAGTAGGCCACGAGGTTGGCATTTCGGGTTTTCCATTTTTGGAGCGCTTGGTTAATGACCAGAGATGAGTCGCCGTGTACTCGGAGGTTTGTGACCCCTAAATCGGCGGCGGCTTGTAGCCCGTGGATACATGCTTCATACTCAGCAGCGTTATTGGTGACGTCAAAGTCCAATTTGATAGACACGGGAGTATGTTCCCCTCTTGGCGAGATTAGGAGGATACCGACTCCAAATCGTCGGAAGTTGGATGCCCCATCAAAGTATAAGTCCCACGTTTCGGTGTCAGTATAGAAAATGTCTTCATCCGGGAAGGACCAAGTGTCTCTGTGTCTTTCTTCGGTTACGGGACTGTCGGCGAGAAATTCGGCTACTATTCGGCCTTTGACGGCTTTCAATGGTACGAACTTTAGATCGAATTCTGCCAGCATCAGGGTCCATCTTGATATCCTGCCATTGAGAATGGGCTTTTCGAAAAGATATTTGATCGGATCCATTCTTGACAGTACCTGTACTTCATAGCTAAGCATATAATGTCGGAGCTTCTTAGTGGCCCAGACCAAAGCTAAACACGTCTTTTCGAGCATGGTGTACTTACACTCGTACTCTAGAAACTTCTTGCTGATGTAGTATATAGCTCGTTCTTCGGAGTTGACCGTTTGAGCTAGCATAGCCCCCATTGCTGTCTCTGTCGTGGTTAGATACAGCGACAAAGGCAAACCGGGTTGAGGTGGCATTAGGACCGGCGGTGAAGACAAGATTTCTTTGATTCTGTCAAAGGCTGCTTGACACTTGTCGTCCCATAGTAACTGTTCCCCTATTTTCAGCTTTTTGAAGATCGGTTCACATACCATGGTTAGCTTCGAAATGAACCTACTGATGTATTGGACTTTTCCGAGAAACCCTCTTATTTCCTTTTCGGTCTTAGGGGGTTGCATCATGGTGATGGCCTTAATCTTGGCTGGATCGACTTCGATACCGCGTTGGCTGACGATGTGACCCAGTAATTTGCCAGAGGTTACCCCGAAAATGCATTTCTGAGGGTTTAATCTCATATTGTATTTGCGTAATCTGGTGAAAAATCTTCTCAGGGCGGTGATGTGACTGTCCCTGTCCTTGGATTTGACGATCATATCGTCCACGTAAACTTCCACTTCTTTATGCATCATGTCATGTAATAAAGTCGTGGCGGTTCGTTGATAGGTGGCCCCGGCATTGATGAGGCCAAACGGCATAACAGTATAGCAATAAGTACCCCAAGGTGTAATGAAGGTGGTCTTATCCATATCTTCCTCTGCCATTTTTATTTGATTGTACCCGGCATACCCGTCCATGAATGATAGAAGGGCATGGTCAGCTGTGTTATCCACCAGTATATCGATGTATGGTAACGGGAAATCGTCTTTCGGGCTCGCCTTGTTAAGATCCCGAAAGTCCACGCAGACACGTACTTTACGTCTTTTTTAGGGACCGGTACGATGTTTGCAACCCAATCTGGATACTCGGAGACTCGTATGAACCCAGCCTTGAATTGTTTGTCGACTTCCTCCTTGACCTTGAGGGACCATTCGGGCCTCATGCGTCGGAGTTTCTGCTTAACCGGTTTGAACCCTTCCTTGATCGGTATATGGTGCTCGGCTATTTCAGGTTCTATCCCCGGCATGTCCTTGTAGGACCATGCGAAGACGTCTTTGAATTCTTGAAGGAGATCGATGAATTGTTGTTTCTCCCCGGGATCTAGAGATAACCCTATCTTAAGCGTCTGAGGTTCTAAGGTGGTTCCCACGTTGACGGATTCGGTTTCTTCGATTACCGGATTGCGGGATTCCCTTTGCTCTAGCTGCTCGATCAAATGTGGAGGTAAGGATATCTGTTCGTCGGGTTTCTCAATGTCATTGCACAGAAAATTTTGAAAATTTAGGAAATTTTGAAAATGAGACAAGTCGTAAGCAGAACGGTTGTTATTATTCATAAATTGAGAGAAAAGCTAAGCTGCCATCTGATCGCTAGTCAGTGGCGGGATAGGTAGGGTGCCCGGGACAGACCCCGAAGCACCAGGAAAAGCTAAAGGGGGAGGGGGAGCTATAGGACTGACCCTAGCACCGGACTCACTAGACTCAATCTCAGACTCTGACTCGGACTCAGACTCAGATTCTGGCATTTCTCCTTCCCCTGTGATCAGCTTGAAAGTCCTTCCTTGACTGTCAGTCCACTTGACAGTCTTCCTCCAGGCTCTCTTACCTGTCCCGGATTCGACATCTGAGATCAGCTTGGATGGGTCGAAAGTGCGGCTGCGGAGAATGAGGCTAACTAGCTCCTCCTTCGGCGTTGGGGTCGTGAGCTCCTCCCCAAAAAGTAGCCCCAGTGCGGGCTCAGAATTCTTAGCATCTTCGGACTGGACGAGGGCGAAGATGTCGTCGGGTATGTAGTGGCAGACCTGGGCCAAGTGGGTCCCAGGGCGTGCGGTTGGAGGGCGGTATAGGCCCGTTTGGACGGACTTGAACACCGATGTGACGAAGATGACTTTGCCGGTTCCGGTTTGACCCGTGGTTTTCGGGGTTAGGGTGTAACCCAGACCGGTTTGAATCCTCTCGTTATCTAGGACTTCGAGGATTTTTCTTCCGGGAAGATCGGGCCTTGATGTAACCCCCCGGTAGAAAGCCCAGATTTTGTAACATCCGGTCCATGCTGACCGTAAAGTAGGGTCGGAAAAGATATTCTTCTTCGATGGCCCCTATGAAGTCGAACCCCCAAAGATCGGTGCGGCCCGAGGTGTTGCAGTTAGCCACGGTCATAGGTGTGGCTTCTAGAGTGATGACAGTATCGTGCAACGGTAGCTTGACCTTCCGGTGCAGGGTGGAGGACACAGCCCTGGTCGCGTGGATCCAGGGTCTTCCTAGAAGAAGGTTAAAGGAAGAGGTCACGTCGATTACTTGAAATTCCAGCTCTTTCTCTATTGGGCCTGTTATGATAGTAAGTTTTACGGCCCTGACTACTGACTTTGGACTTCCGTCGAAAGCCTGAATGGTTTGAGCTGAAGGAATGTAGTCGGCCTCGGTGATACCGAGGGCTTTGGCGGTCCTCAAGGGGAGGATGTTGACTGCGGACCCGTCGTCGATAAGAGTCATAGGTAGATATTTTCCACGGCAGATTACCGTGATGTAGAGAGCCATGTTGTGGGCTGGCCCAAATGATGGCAGATCAGCATTGGAGAAGGTGATAAGTAGGCCTTCTTCTTTAACTTTCCCCTTTAGGTGGGGCAGAACCGTGGCTACCATTTCAGCTGGAGTAGCCATAGAGTCGATCTTGACTTGATCGAGGGCCTTAGTGAGTGCCTCTCGATGTTCCTGAGAGCTAACTAGGAGTTGCCATATAGAGAGGTCAACTCGAGTCTTGCTCAGCTGCTTTACCAGAGCCTTTTCAGTAGTTGGCGGCTCTTCCAGGGCGGGCTCCACTCTAGGTGGCGACTCGGTGATGATGAGAGCGTGACTGCTGGTTAAGGCTTTGGACTTAGCTTTCTGGATTTCCTCGGGCGTGATAGGGACGGCTTCTCCCTTAGTAAGATAGACGTCGTCTTCATCGTCGCACCAGATCCCGTTAATTTGCGGGCTAAACGGGGAAATGAGATGTGAACAGTCTATAACTTCCCCGGAGAAGATGGCGTGAGTGGCCAACGGGTTGTCTTTGTTGTTGGGCTTACCTCCAGGTAAGGGGATTTTCTCGCTTTCGATGAGATCCTGGATAAGATGCTTCAGTTTCCATTATTTTTCGGTGTCGTGTCCCTTACCCTGATGGTATTTGCAGTAGGCTTGGGCGTCGTAGAATTTGGAGCGACGCTCAACTGGAGGATCAGGTGTTGGGCCTATCGGGGCGATGAGGCCTTTTGATGAGAGCCTTTGTAAGGCATTCGCATAGGTAGTACCTATGTCGGTGAATACTCGGGGCGTGGCATTCTTCTTGGACGGGTTATCAAGTAGATTTACCTCGTCAAAAATGCTACGAGTAGCGGCGGCGGATGTGGGCTTGCTTATTGATGGGCTGGCCCCTTGGTATCCTTTTGTGGAGGCCTTAGTGAGGCTTTCCATCCTTAGATCATCCTCGATTCTCGTTCCCATTTCGGTTAGGATCGCGAAACTAGGTATGATGGCGTACCGGAGATGGATCCGGTAGGCGGGCATGAGATTCTTGACAAAGGCTTCAACTAGAACTTTTTCACTAGGCTTATCGACCAGTTTGACGCTTTCAGCCCTCCAGCGTTGAAGGTACTTTGTAAACCCTTCCTTTGGTTCCTGGGCCATTACTTCCAGGGTGCGCATCGTGGTTTGGATCTCTGCATTGTCGGCGTAGTTCCGAGCGAATTCTGTTGCTACGTCGTCCTAAGACTTGTGTTTCTTGGAATCGAGCCTATAGAACCAGGCTTTCGGGTGCTTCTCTAACGAGGAGGCAAACAGATGCTTGAACATGTCTGACTTGACTCCTTTTAGGGCCATAAACTCTTTGAAGGCCCGGATATGTAATATCGGGTCTTCGGTTCCGTCGAACATCGGGAGGCCTGTCAAGTTGAGATTGGCAGGCAGTTGGTCGGTCAGGGGAGAATAGGTTCGGGCATTCTCCGTATGGATCGAGTTGTGGGTCGACAAATGTACCTGCTCTTGCAGCTTGAGGACTGCGCTAGTCAGTTCGGCTAAAGGCCCATGAGCTTCATCTTCACCCTTCGGCTTGTCTTGTTCTATGGCGCTGACCCGAGTAACAATGGCGATCTGGTCGCCCCTGATTTGGTCGAGTTTTTCTTGGATCTTGGCCAACGAGGTGTTCAGTTGATCGATAGCGTCCTTAGTCATGGTTCGGGTGTGAGGTGGCCTGTCTGTAAGAACACCGTGTAATCAGAATCGGACCCAGATCGAAAGGTGCATCCCGAGCAAGAAGAAGAAACAACTAGACTCGGAAACAGACTAAAGACCGACTTCTAGACGGGTGACTCAAGGACGGTGGGCTTTCTTTAGGATTTCGGCAGAATGGGCCTAGTCCCGTGTGAAGAAAGACCACGTGTGAGCTAATCCCCAGACTTTGGACTTGATTGTGTAAGCGGGTTTTTCTTTGTAGGGGTTTGTCCTACGTAGGTGGGCCGTGCCTTGACTAATAAGGCGGACTTGGGATGGGGTGGAAATCCGTGATGTAAGATCGACGGAGTTTCGACGCTATAGACTCTAACTACTTATGACAAGACCCGACACTGCTAAATACGGGAAGTCCTAAGAAGGAAGCTTTGAAAAAGGGTTTGGATTTGAAAAACCCGAACAAAGTCGGATCGGAAGGCCCAATTTTTTTGAAAATCGGAAAAAAGGTTTATCGGGCCGAGATTTTGAATTTTTTTGAAAAGTTTGGACAGCATACCGGCTAAAAAAAATAGGCTATTTTGAGTTAAAATCGTAAGTCCTAAATTCGGTAGCTTTCCGGGTTTTGAAAATGGATAATTTTCGAAAAAGATGCAAGTTTTTTTTTTTTAAAACGACGGTTTTGAAAAGATGAGACACGGACCAGATAGCATGTAGTCACGGAAACAGTATAACGACTCCATGTATGCTCTTAGTCTAAGTCTCGGTCGGTCGAATAGGGTCTATACCAACGACGATAGCTTTCTCGCAAATCAGGACGGTCTTCCTAAGCCGAGTTGGTCTTAGAACCTGCCGTAAAACCCATGCGAGTTCCGCCATCGAAGTCTTTAGTGCGCCCATTTAGGAACGCACCGTGGTATAGTGGGACGTCGGTCACAAGTAACCGGCCCGGGAAAGAATTGGGTTATGCATGAACCATTGAACTAAAACGTGTACATTACTATTCGAACGATTTCTTTTCGAGTCTCACCCTGAGGATGCCGATGGTGTGACTCATCAGTTGATCCCCAGCGGAGTCGCCAAATTGTGGACATGACATAGGTCCACACCGACGCGGCCACGCGCGGGTTTGGGGAGGCGAATGAATCTCCATATGAGATGGTCAAATTGAAATTTAAATCGAAGTAGGAGTCGCCACCGAATTTTGTGGTTATTCGGAACCATTCGAGCCCACTCTATGTCGTAGTGGGCCGTATACAAAATACGGCCCATTTCCGATGTCAGAGTTTATTGGGCTCGTCCCTTTGCATTACGATACCGATACCGACATTATCGGATATCGTGTATTGAATGACTCTCGTTGCCAATGGATTCGGACATCCGGAAACCATGGTTCTGAGTAAGGGGTGAGGGTACGTGTTGGGAAGTTCACTAAGAAAACCCAACCCCGCCCGCACTTAGCGGCCTTTACTAAGATATCGTTCGTTTTTGGTGTACACGGGTTAGTTCGACGGTTGAATGATATGCAAACATTATTTTCCTAAGCATGTGAGAGAAAAATAAAATGGGTTGCTAAGTCGTTTAATGCATATTAAACTAATAACGTCAAAGTTATTTTAGCATGTGAGTTCGTTTTAGTCTAATAAAACGATAAAAACAAATAAATAGCTACAAACACGAGAAAACGAGTTAGTAACGATGAATAAATTGAATAAAGACATGAATGAATAATATGCATGACTCGAAAAAAGTTTTAATGACACGTGATGGATTAACACGTGTTGACCGAGGTCGAAAAAAGTATTTTATCGAAATATGTCGCGAAAGTCGCATTTTGATGTAAGGTTCGAAAAGAATAAAAAATAGGAAAGCGAAGAAACGAAAAAAAAAAGGACCCGGCGAACCAGGCGGCTGCGCGAGTCGCCTGACAGGCGCGCGACTCGCGTGGCAGCCTGTTCGGGTTTTTTTTGTTTGTTCGAAAATCGTTAATTTTTATAAATCGCGTACAAATATGGATTAATTTATACTCGATTTATATTTTCGATATTCGTCGTATTCGATATTCGATTATGAAATCGATATCGAATAGTCGGAATGATTGTAGAAAAAGTTTAAAAAAAAGTTTGTTTTGAGCGAAAAGTAAAAAAAAGAATTTGAACGAAAAAGATGTTAATTCTCTCCGCGTTTAAAATCATCGAATTTTGTTAAAAAAAAAAGATGTAATGATTTTGTTAGCATCAACGAGAATTAATTAATTTAGTTCTTGTAGATACGATATTCGATTAGAGAATCGGTATCGTTTTTTAAGAACGTTATAAAAAAAGTTTTTTGTAGTATCGATTGTTAGAAATAAAAAATATGCGACGAACGACCCATATTAAAATATGAAACGACCGACGAAAACAATGAAAAAAGGAAAAAAAACGTGGAGGAGGAGAAGAGAGAAGAGAGAAACGGGTTTGATTTACACCCTCAACCTACATGCTTTAGTTTCTCGGTATAGAGCTCGTCGGACGGTGGCTTAGGCACGGGAGCGTCGAGATGATGCGGGATGAGTTAAGGTGTCGGTTTGGTGCATTTTTTTTGACGTGTGATGGGATTGGTTCGGCCGGATGGAAGGAGGTTTCGTCGGTATTTCGGGACGGTATTTCGGGACGGTATTTCGGTATTCCTTCGGATGTGTGTGACTAATAATTGTTGTATATCGATCGATGGTTTTTTTTGTGTCTTTTTTGTGTTTGTGTATGAGGTCCTATTTATAGGCGCAGAGGTTTAGGTGAGGTGTCTTGCTTGGATAACAAGAAACACCGGTTTGGATAGGAAACACGAGAGTTCGAAAGGGAACGAAAGTCTCGTTTCTTGGTGGGGAAGCCAAGTATTCGGCTGGTTGGGGAGTGTTGGCCGAGTATTCGGCTGTCTTGGCCGAGTATTTGGAGCTCGGTCGGTGTCTGATTCGGTTTCCGGATAGAATTCCTACTTGAGATCGAATTCTATCCTTAAACGGATTTGTTTAATATTATTTGAAAGCTGATTTTTGTGGTGTTTGAGTCCGAATCAGCCGTGTAGTGTCACGGCCAGCTCGTGTGACTCGGGAAAAAATATCTTTGACCGGGTTTGACTCGGTCGCTAAAAGACGGTTTTGCCCCTGGTGTCGAAATCGACCCAAATTAGTCTCATTTGACTCGAAACGACCCACTGGGCCTGGATTTGAGGTTGATTTTGTAAGATTTGTACTCCGTAATAAGCTTAAACCAAATGTCCATGATTTCGAGCCCATATCCGAGTCCATTAAAGCATGTTTGCGTCCGATCATCATCGGGTGTTTGGTGGGACCTACTATAGACATCTGGCGGTCAAAATGTGGGTGTCTACACAAGGGTACTCGACCGAGTCCACCAAATGACTCGATCGAGTGACCCCTTACAAACCTCCAACGAGGGCCTAAAGGCAATATAAAGTTTCTTCGATTTATATTTATGACATTAAGTAGATACGTGCTAAATCAATCACGTATTCCTCTTCTAAAACCCACACATTATATTGTTTCTAATTTATCATCGTCCCGTTTCTTCACGATTTTGAGTGAACGTCTCTTATGATTAATCCTACATCGACGACTCTTTGGTCGTATCCGATATGAGTATAGTCGAGGCAATCCTATTTCGTTAGGATAAGTCGGGATAAGACCTCGAGGCCCGGAAATCAAGCTAGCACTATGGTTCAATTCGGTCCCGTGAGCTAACACGTACTAAAGCCTTTGTCCTTCGGTCAATACACAACGTAATGTATAAATGATCGGAGTTCGTCCAATCATTTGATTTACGATTTTGATTTACGTTTTCTATTTACGGGTCCGTTTATTGTTGCTAATTCGTTTATTATTATCATAATTTGTTCAAGTATTGTGAATTTCGGGTTGTATTCCGCCCGTGTAATTTTTAATTTACTTTCAAGTTGTTTATTTCCGTTGCGTGAAATTTATCGCTTTTGAATGAATCCACATGCTAAAACAACTTCGACACATTTAAGATGCATTAAACGACACATTCAAAACACATATTTCACATGCGCAGCGTAAAACAATGTTTGCATATCATTTCATCATCTTAGTAGAGGCCGCTAAGTGCGGGCGGGGTTGGGTGTCCTTCGTGGGCTTCCCAACACGTAACTTCACCCCTTACTCAGAACCTTCGATTTTCGGATGCCCTAAACCATTGGTGAACGAGAGTCATTCGATATACGATATTCGGTAATTCGACATCAGTATCGTTATGCAAAGGCACGAACCCCCATAAGCTCTAATACTAAGGCGAGTCGTGCTTTGTGCGCGATACGACTAAGTATAGAGTGGGTTCGAACGGGTCCGAACTCCCACAAAGTTTGGTGGCGATTCCAACTTCGATTTTAATTTCAATCCGAGAACAATCGTACCACGAGATTCATTCGCCTACCCAAACCCACACGTGGCCGCGTCGGGGTGCGTGGACCTATGTCATGTCCACAACAAGGTTTTTCTAACTAAAACTACTAAAAATATCTAATCATCTAACAGGGAAGCTTGCGGTAACACCCCTACCACCCCCATTGAAGGGGTCTCTAGGGTCTTGGGTTCGGGGAATGGGTCCAGAGTTGCAGTTATGCTGCAGAAGGCTCCTCAGGCGGGCGAGTTCTTCAACTATTTGTCGGTTTCTCACGTTGGTTTGCCTGATTTGTTCAGAAAGCGCCGCACGTTTCGCCTTTCTTTCTTCCACCTCTGTCCTTAGTTGAGCCATGGCGGAGGGTGCGTACTCGTTTTAGGTCGAGTACCCTCTTCGAGCATTTGGTAGCGTGAAGTATAGTGGGTGAGCGTTCCCCGTACCATACACCTCTCCCTTGTGGTACCCATTCACAACCTCGAACCATATCTGGTTCGGATCTTCACCTTCAGCTTCATCGGTAGATGCGGCTTCCTTATATGTTTCCTAAAAAAATGATTTGATGATTAAGTGATCTTTCATCCACAAAGTTATGATTATGGACTGATGCGCGTCAGATTGTCGTCTATCTAACACGATCAAACAAATTTATAAACTCCAACTAACTACTCCCTCCGGTTCTTCGGAATTGCAACATTTGATTAAAATATACCTCACAAATCATATAAAGTGTTGCAATTCCGAAGAACCGGAGGGAGTACTACGTAGTAGCGGTAAGTCGGGGATCGATCCTCAAGGACGGTCTATGGGAAGTCGGTCAAGTCAAAGTCTAAGCACGTTTGGACGTTCGGGGTCTATTTTTGGGGTTTTCGGGTTAAGTGTACACTAGTCTATACTAAAAAGCTATGCACTACGAGAAGCTAGTCTAATAAGGAGAAGGTGTTAGGGGAAGTAGGGAATTGGAAGTCGGGT
Organism: Agrostemma githago; assembly: GCA_958450325.1. Lineage (NCBI taxonomy): Eukaryota > Viridiplantae > Streptophyta > Magnoliopsida > Caryophyllales > Caryophyllaceae > Agrostemma > Agrostemma githago. The sequence continues at coordinate 56,936,505 of OY288245.1, read as the reverse complement.
TCTATGAGCCTCGGATTGGGGTTTTAGTCACAACGTCGATAAGAGAGAATGCCGCTTTTCGATTTCTTCACCCAACCCACCTATACCCGCTTTCGCGGCGAAAGGGTAAGTCTCAAGTTAAGGTAACTTCTATCCCGAGTTTCCCCATATTGGTAGAAATGAGTCAAGGTCGACCTAGTCGCGATTCTAAGTCAACAAAGACACAAAAACCTCAAAATTGATAAATCAACAAGCAAACAACCCACCAACATACCTCAATTAAAATAATCCAAGTTCTTCCTCCCTTAACCCCTAACAAGAAATCTACTCAAAATTCATAATGGAAACTACTAAAATAATAACTAAAGAGAAAACAACTAAAACATGCATAATAACTAAATCCAGAACGAAATTAAATCTAGTCTAGAGATTAGGGAGAGGAAGAGAAATATACCGACTATGGAGGAAAACGATAATAATAATAATAAAATAAGGAGAAGCTTGATGAAGATGACAATGGATTTGTCACTAACCCTTTGAAAATCTCCAAAAGAACTTCAATAAAAACTTTAATATAACAAAGATGTAGTCTTTACACTAATTAATTAGATCTAGAATAAGTGGAGATTTTTGGATTGTCACCCTCCAAAAATCTTCCTACTAATTAATCTACTAGTAAACTAATAATAATCAACTACTAATAATTTACTACTAATCTACTAGCTTAGGTAGTGTTGTGGTGGTGTTGTAGAATTGTGTCTCCTCCTCAAATGAGGAGTTACACACACACACACACACACACACACACACACACACACATATATATATATATATATATATATATATATATATATATATATATATATAGAGGAGAGAAAAGAGGGGTCTCCAAAACCTTAAGTAAACTCAAGGCCCAATAAAGTGGTAGCCCAAATGCCCATCACCTAAACTTCTTCCTATCATTCCCATCCGGTGAAATTTCGCCCTGCGGCTTGACGAATTAATCCCACCGGGTGAAATTTAATCCGGTGAAATTTTCTTCTCATTTTGCGGTTTTTGGCGCTTTTCTTCATCGGGCGAAATTTCACCCGGTGGGCAAAATTTCGCTCGGTCATTTTCGCCCGGTGAACTTCATCGGGCGAAATTTCCCCCGGTGAACTTTTTTGTCCGAAATGTCATTCTGGGAGGAGCACCGTCGGACGAAATTTCGCTCGGTCAAATCTCATCGGGTGAAATTTCGCCCTGTGACTTCAGAGGACTATAAATCTCTCGTTTGAACTCTGATTGGGGCATGTGATATGTCGTTGGAAAGCTAAGAAGATAAGCTTTCACCTCCAACTAGAATCGCTTCGATCCGAGGTCTGGAGCTCGAGATATATTCATTTGAAGTTCGACCTCTCCGGTGAAGATGCCCAACGGACTATTGTTTTTCCTTTTCGCTCAAGGTTTCACCTCTTGGGTTTGGATTTGGGGTTTGACTCGATCTTTTGACTTGCTCCTCTAGCTTCAATTTGCCTCTTTATTCATGAACACGTACCTAAAAGACAAAAACACATAAAAGCAGTACAAAATTCTAAGAAAAAGACGATAAATACGAAAAAAATCCAAATTCAAAATAGAAAATACGAAATATAGTAAAAAATGAGTTATATTGACGTTAAAGCACACAAAATTGAGTCAGATACGAGTGAAAATTGGGGTTAAAACGGTCCAAATTCGCGTGTTATCATGGACGTCCGTCCGCATCGCCAGGCGCCCCGCGTGCGCCCGTGCGGGACCGACCCAGTTTTCAATCTCGGCGGCCACCCACGCGGCCCCTCTCGGTCGGGGGCCAATCTGATCTCGCATTCGGGGCGATGTCTCGGACCTCGATTCGTATGACGATCCGGACTTGTACTAGATGGGTGCGGGCACCCGTGTTTCCGTTGGAATCGATCGAGTCGTGGTTGTAAATGTTTAAAGGCCGATATGTTTGGTAAGGCAACCTTTTTAGTGAAACTAATTCGTTGCCGATTTTTGGAGTCGCCACCGAGTCAATTATGGGGACTCGGAAACCGTTCAACTCAACTTTGATCCCTAGCCGACCCAAAGTTGAGTGGCAAGAGACCTAAAGATAAAGACTTGTACCCTTAAGCACTTCATGCCTGGAATGACTCTCATTGCCAATGATTTCGGACATCCGGAAATCGTCGATTCTGAGTAAGGGGTGAGGGTACATATTGGGAAGCCAATAGACACCCAATCCCGCCCGCACATAGCGTCCTCTACTAATCAATCGGTGGGTTGATAACTTTGTTCCATTGTTGTGGCGGAAGTACTGTAACATCCGTTGTGTTAACCCTATGCTTTTGCTATGTCGGTTGTTTAAGGACAAGTAAGTTTTGTCGTCAAAGTGGGTATGTTTACATTCTTTGCATGCGATTTCACGTGACAGGCAGACCATGAAAAGATGCACGTAGGAGAGTAGAGAGTACTAATATTATACTCCCTCCGTCCCAGTGAATTCTTTAAGTTCATTTTTTGGCACTATTCATGGGGTGGAATGATCTCGAATATAATTTCTAATATATAACGTAAAACATAGTCATGTGAGATCTTTTTGGAATGGTCTTAATAAGTACATTAAGATTATCAAATTTTTAGAATTTTTAATAACACGTAAATAAAGATATGAACGAAATGAAATGTACCTCGACAAGTGTGAAAAAAAGTAAACGTAAAGAATTCATTGGGACAGAGGGAATATGTATTAGCAAATCAGTTTTAACGTGATAATACGGATATTAGTCGTTCTTGTAATATACCTTACCCGGTATTCTGCTTAAGATGCGTCGACACGGTATTAGTAGGGAAGTGTTAAACCATGTAAGGCGAGCACCCGGACTAATACGGAACCCGACCATCGTCTTGTTCACTTTTAGCTTGTTTACGTTTTGAATTTCGTATTAGGTGATTTAGCATGCGATTATAAGGTCATAAAAGCAATAAATCAAATGCCGTAAATGCGAACGTAAGTAAATCACGTAATGAGGAGTTGCACCCTCGGAGTATACGCTAGACGGGACGCGATGCATAGATACTTGAGAACGGATCTTGGAACTACTCGGGTCTATTTAGAGTGTTTTGGTGTTTATGGTTGAAGTTGGGACGTTACGTGCTTTAGTACGTGCTATGGACCTAGTGTCCACGTTTGACATTATCGTAGTGCATAATTAAACGTACAGAAATGTAAAATTTTGTTTAGATGATAACCTAGTGACGATTCGACTTCGAAGGGCGGATCCTCCTAGCCTGCCTTGTGATCTCGGCAAAGTTTTGTTACCGTGGCTTGGTTCTGCAGCTATTCTGACAGAGCTTCCGCTACTAGACTCGGGGTAGCTAGTTGAACACAGGCACCGCGGGATCGAGTTGGGTGCTCGAAGGTGAGGAGTAACATCGATTTCGCTTATCGGGACAACGATCGAGTGGATCGTTTGCTTTGGGTGTCGGAGTGCGAGCCCAAGCGAGAAACTCGTAACGAGTAAAGGGAGAAGAGAACAGGAGATGTTGTTGTGTCGAATGAATGGGGTGGAGGCGGGTATTTATAGTTGTTTTCGGCTCACGTCGCCTGGATGGACGCCTGAGTCCAGGCGCACTAGAACTCAGGCGCCTGGGTTTAAGCGTGTGAGGACTAAGATGCTTTGGGCGAGGCACCTGGGAATTCGAAGATACAATTTTGATACTTTCCAAAACCGAGAGTGTGCGTATATTATCATTAGCTTCGGGATTAAGTCTCCCTTTAACCCTAGCGCCATTTCACCGAGTGGGCCTCGGCTCGTATACCGAGATTCGCTCGGTCCGACGCGTGACTCGGGTTTGACTTTGTATTTTTCGGGGCCGATTTGGAGTCCCATTGTCGGAATTGACTCTAATTAGTGTCTATGCGACCGTAATGACACGACTAAGGCTACCCTTGATGTTAATTTAATCTTTCCGAGTAGTTATTTGATCCGTTCTATAGAAAAACTATCTAGGACATCGCAAACTCGCGTCACGTTGCAGTCCGATCGTCATCGGGTGTTTGTTGGGCACTCCTGCAGCCAGCAGGTCCAAATCAGGGTGTCTACAGAAGCCCCCAATTTGACTGAGGCTTGGACAAGGCAAAAGTCAAAGTATAGCCGCCCAGGTCAATCGAGGATTACGACCTTGTGGCTGTCCGGTCAGGTCGTTTTAAGTCCGTTAGACTACGTGTTGAGGCTTGCCAGCCAAGGCTTAGAAATCATACCTGATGCCCTTTCATGCGTTTGCTCATTGGGGCTCGAGTCCTTGCTTGCTATTCCGTTATGGGTTTATTATGTGTTTCGATTTCCGGATGCGTGAGAATCTGCTCAACTTTGGACTGCCCTTAGAATGCTTATTGCTCGTTGGGCGTAAACATGTTTGTTTTGCCTTTAGAATGCTTATGACTCGTTAGACTTGGATTAAAAGCTTGCCTTCTGGATGCCTATGATCCGTCGGGCTCGAGAAATATGCCTTCAGGATGCCTATGACCCGTCAGACTCAAAAATTTAAAAGAAGTTTGCCTTCAGGATGCCTATGACCCCTCGGTCTTGAAAGTTAAAAGTTTGCCTTCGAGATGCCGATGACCCCTCGGGCTCGATAATAAAATAAATGCTCGAGTGTGTAAGTATCCACTCGAACAATTGCCTTTGGGATGCCTATGACCCCTCGGGCTCGAGAACAAAATAAGATGCCTTTGGGATGCCTATGACCCCTCGGGCTCGAGAATAAAATGCCTTTGGGATGCCTATGACCCTGCTAGACTCGAATTTGTTGTTTCCTTCAGGATAACTAAGACCTGTTAGGCTCGAAAATGTTTGAGCGTGTAAGTATCCGTTCAAACACAAATTGCCTTCAGGATAACTAAGACCCTGCTAGGCTCGAAATTGTTGTTGTTGTTGTTACCTTCAGGATAACTAAGACCCGTTAGGCTCTAAAATGTTTGCTGTTATTTATTTATTTTGGTTAAATTGAATTTGCTTCGCGGATTTGCTCTGCTCTATTCAGACTCGTCTTACTTTGTTCGGATTTGCTGTGTGCTCGGATTTGTTCGGACTTTGTTTATATTGGTTTTGTTTGATTTATCACATGCTCGAGTGTGGGCATTCTCGTTAATCGAGGTTCTCACGCTTATTTTATTATTATCGTTCTTTGTTTGGGGTCAGTTTGCAGGCTTGCTTTACCAGTATCGGTTAGTAATTTACTTTGTTATTGCTTATTTTGCTTGGTTTACTAGTGCGGTTTGTGCGGATATTGGATGATGTGTCTCATTTGTCCTTGTTTTAGTCTTGTGTCGAATAGTCGGACGCGCGTTTTGCTATGCCTCAGCTTTCAGGCGCCTAGCCTCCAGCGATCCGGATTTCGTACGCCCGACCCGGGGCGCCTGGGATTTTGTGGATCATACTTGTTCTGGTACGGAAACAATTAACCCGACTGCGAATTCGGGTTCCTAATATCCAAGATATTGTTTGATTACTATTCGTCCGACTTCCTTTAACCTCTCCTTTCTCCCACTCCGGTGATCAGACTTTCCCGGCGGATCGAGCCTGCTCCCTGCACAGTGAACGCACAGGGCCTCAGAGGTGTCCGAGGGAACCCTCTCCGATGCCTAAGTCAGTCTGTGAAATGCCTTGATGAACCTAGTTCGTGAGGAGCTAGGTGGCGTTTTTAGAGTAAGAGTCTAGAGAGATAAAATCCAACCCCTTTCAAGTGGGAAATGGGAGAGTATATATACCTTCCCACAAGAGAGAGGAAGAGAGGGAAAAAGAGCGGGAGAATGGGTGGATGGTAAAGCGACACGTGGACCCATTTTGTCCGCCCATTCTCCCTTACCTTTAGGCGAAAAGACGGAGGGGCCCTTGGTAATCCCTGCCCTGTCTGGGGGAGAAGTCCCCTGGGGACAGACGGGCAGGGGGTCTTGAAGCCCTTCTTGGTGGGCCGTATCACCCTGCTGGGCAGGCGATTTCTTGAAGCTACCCCTTGGGGGTTCCTTGGCGATTTATCTTGACAGCCTGCTGGGCAGGCTCTCTGGTTTCTTGGGTCGGGTCGCCTTGGGGCCTGCTGGGCAGGCGACCTAGCGCAGGCTTCCGACCCCCGTCAATTGGCCCTCACCGGCTGGAGGGAAGCTTCCCTTTAGCAGGTGAACTCTTGATTCAGATGGTGGGAGGTTGACTTGTTGGCTTCACTATTGCATTTAATGCGTTTGCACGTTCCCGAGGGAGTTTTAACTGCATTGGGCATGCAAAGAGTTGGGATATCTTTTGGTCATGATTGCTTCTCATGCTCAGCGGATTTTTGGGCAGCGTGCCGGCTTGATGATTGGTTGCGTCCTCTGCCGAGGTGGTTGGAGTGCCATTTAATGCTTTGGCCTTCCTCTTGTATAAATTACGACTTTTCTTACCATTTTATCAATACATCCTCACTTTCCTTCTGCTTTTTCTACTTAAAGAACCATGCCTTGGGTTAAGAAAACAGTTGTTCGTTATGGAGTTCGTACTGTTAGCTTCTTCTTTAGAGGGTTTTGGAGGCTGAGGTATGCCAGGGCGGCTTTTCTAGCCCTGCGCCGTAGTCAGCGTCTACACCCTCGCCTTCGCCAAAACACCAAGAGAGCACTTGTCAGGGCAGGCAAGCGTCCTAACAAACCTTCATCCCCGGTCGGCTCCCGATTCAGACGTTGTCTTCAGGGTGGAGGTTGTTTTGACAAGGGATGCCATGAGTGCTTTCCCTGGCTGCACCCAGAGCAATTTGACCCTACCTGCCATGAGTTGAACTCCTCTTTGGAGTCGCCCTTCCTCCCCTGTGGTGAGGAAGGTGGGTTGCGGTTCTTGCGATGATAATCAGGCAGTCCTTTATGGCAGGGACTGGGATGTCAGCAGCCGCGTTCTGGAGATAGTGAGGGTTTGGGCTACTCATCTGACAGAGATGAGGATGGACTCCCTGACGACCCCTTCAAGGACTCCAACGACTGGGATTGGGTATCTGACGCAGGAGGCCAGGACAGCCCTTGGGATTACTCCCCGGATTTAGATGATGACTAAGCCTGCTCACAGGGTGCAGGCGCATTGAGTCGGAAACTTAGGCTCCTTTTGTATGTTCTACTTGCCATGTGTGGAATGTAACTTGCCCATTTTCGGGCTTTCTTCAAATTAATGAAAAATCAGCCAGTTTGTTTATGTGTGCCATTATTATATATATTTTTTTTTTGAATGAGGGAATGACGTCACAGGGTGATTAATCCCTTGACACCTTTTTGTCTTTTCGAGGTTTTTCTTGGGAAGCCACAAGTGGTTGGCTTCCGAGAACGCGACACGTGGGAAGTGGCCCTTGGGCGGATTCCTTAGGGTTGGCGACCTTTCGTCTGCCCCCCTCCTTATAAAAGCAATCTAGCATCTGTACTTCTTCTTTTTACAAACTCCTTTTTTACAAACCTTCGAGAGGAAAAATCGAGCCTTTTCTCGCACCTTCATATTTCCGGGAAATTTTCCTGGGCTTTCCTTCTCAAGCTTTCGTCCAACCAGCAGTCAACCTTAGGTTAGATTTCTAATTCTAAGCTCTTGCTCCCTTTCTTTCGGTTTCTTGCTTTTCTTTCTTCTTAGATCACTATGTCTAGAACCCGTGCCCGCATCTTACCGTTTACCGACCCGTCAGCTGAGAGGACGAGGGACAGAGAGGAGAGTAGGGGAAATTTCGCTTCCTCTTCCAGGGGGTTTGGCCCCCAAATAGTCGAGGAGGAGTATTCGGAGGATAGTAGAGGTGGTAACTCTCCTGACCCCGCCCCTTATGACGTCGTTGATTCGGACGATGAGGCGCTGGAGATTGATCCCTCTAGGACCTCCAGCCCTCTCATTCCCCGAGAAAGGGGTAGGACATATTACTTGGACAAGACCAAATTTCACGTTCCTCTGGGGACTCACCCTAAACCTAAAAATCGGGATTTGATTCTGGCGAAAAATGCCGCCGCACGATCGAGCGGTTTTATGATTTTGGGGAGGGGTATACAATTGTTGTCCCCAGGGAGAAAGATACTGTATGTTGCCCGCCTGACGGCTGCATAGCAGTTTACCATAAGTGCTTAGAATTTGGCCTTCGTTTCCCCCTGCACCCCTTCCTGGAAGAGACTTTCAGGCGGATGAACGTGGCCATAGCTCAATTGACTGCCATGGCGGTTAGGTCCCTGATATCGTATGCTTGGACCTGCCTGTTTCATAATACCGAGCCTTCCATTGATGCCCTGAGATACATGGCTGGCTTGCAAATGGTCGCTTCTGGGAGTGAGGGCTCCCCTGGGTACTGGTCTATCCAGAGGCAGAAGGGTCATACCTTGGTGTGGCCTGCCATGGATAGCCTGAGGGACTGGAAGAACAACTTCCTGTATGTGCATAGTGCTACAGGATGGAGGATTCCTTGGCATTTCAGGAACCATGTCCATACCAGGCTGGAGACTCGCCAGGAGTATCATCCTGGTGTTGGGGGAAAGGCCCTCGAGGTGAAGCTGAACAAAAAGGATGAGGATTTTCTGAAGAAGTTTGCGGCTCATACGGACAAATTAGGCGTTTATGGCCCTAGTTTCTGGCTCCCCCATGCGGAGCTTATCGCCACTGATAGATTTCTGACCCGAGTGGGTTTGAACCCTGGCCTGGATAGAGGTAGTTCAGGGGCGTCACCGGTTTTTCTTTACCCCCTTTGTCCTCTCTTGAGGGTTTTCTAACTGTTCATTCTTTTACCCTGCAGACCTTGCTACTTGCACCTGGACGAGGAAGGAGGTGAAGTGTCTGGGTTTGAGCAGCGAACTTGTCGTTATCCAGAACCGCCCTTCTCTCCCTCACAATTTTAAGAGAGGTGAGAAGAACTTAATAAAGCATTTGAAGGGCCTCTCAGCTAGTAGGACAAGGCTTCCCCCTCTCCCTAGATCCACGCCTGTGAAGCCGACGGGTCCCCACTCCTCGGGTGTGGAAACTGTAGCCGCTCCTGAGGCCACTCCTTTTCCAGCTGGCAAACGGGGAGGCTCTCTCGCAGGAACTCATACTCCTCTGGGGCCGGAGCCTGCCGGTTCTGAGGGGACTGGGGAAAGCACCCCTTAGGAGTTGATTAGGAAAAGAAATAGGGAGCCCTCAAATGCTGAGAACGTGGTGGATCTGGAGGCGGACACTCCCGACCCGAAGCCACCAACCAAGTGACCCAGTATATCCAGCGCACCTCCCGGATCATTCAGGACTCTGCCGAACTGGCGGCCCTTAGCCGCTTGAGTGATGAAGAATTGGTGACTTCCCCTCCCTCTGACCGCCTGGCCACAGTTAAGAGGGATGTCACGCTCATCGCCAGCCTGAAGGATCAGTGGGCAAAGAGGGAGAGTGAGCTGGAGGAAGCTAAGGATCAGGCGGTCCTCTGGAAGTCTCAGGGTGAGAGGGCAGTTAGGGAGATGATAAGTGTCATATGTAGTGCCTATTTCTTAGTATTTTGGTCCCATTTCCTTGTAGAATCGCTCCTTGGGAGCGGTTTTTGGGGCTTCTTATGCTTCCTTTAGTCCGTTTCAGGTTCCCGAGCCCGATTTGGAAGAGTTGGAGTGATTCCGACTCAATACATACACATTTTGGAGCCAACGAGATAAAGGAACGATGACTCGAGGCCTTGGAGTCGACCCCGAGACCTTGGGACCCAATCCCGAGCCTCCGAGACCCGATCCCGAGTCCCGAGAATCGGCGAGAAGCCCACGAGAAGCAAGGAGGGACCAAAAAGATCATAATGGAGGCCTACAAGGCTCATCCCGTTCGGGATAAGCTCATCCCGTTCGGGATGGAGGAGCAAAAAGAGAAGCTGCTGACCTGGGCCCATCCCGATCGGGATGGTGGCGTCCCGACCGGGACCGACCTCGTCCCGACCGGGACCAACCCGTCTCGGCCGGGACGGGCCACTGCTACTCCGCCTTGTTTCTTTTTCTTCTCCCTTTCATTTGTAACCCTATATATACTCTTCCCTTGTTATGTAATGGAGATGCCTTTCATTAGAGACTAAACCCTAGATAGATTATCATAGATTAATGTAGATTAGTCCTTAGATTATCGTTAATCTTAGATTAGTACTTGTAATTTGGGAATTCTTCAAGATCTTCACCAAGCTTGAGTAACTTGGATGTTTGTTTTGGGTTCTTCCATTTATGCAAGTTTCTTTCTTCTTTTCATCTTCTAGTTTGGTATTATCTCTTTTCCTTTCTCTTGTTCATTGTTTTATTAATCAAGTTTGAATCTTTAGTTCTTGTTAGTGTTTAGTTCTTCATTCTTGATAGTTTCATTATGTTAGTTTTGTTGTTTGGTTTGATTCCTCTTGTTAGTGATAGTTTTAGTTTAGATATGTTAGAGTAGTGTTCTTGCTAGGGTTAGTAAGATGATTAGGGTGTTAATTGGATGATTAAGGGATTGTTGGAGTTGTTGGTGGAAGATTTGGGTTTCTCCTTGGTTTGTTGCACATCACATGTTTGTTGAATTGCTTGAATGACTAAGTATGTACGAATGCTTGTTTTCTTGCCTTTCTCTTGTGGGTATTAGCTTGTTTGTGGGTTCGGTTCCCTCATTAAGTTGCGAGAGCCCGGTGAGGACGACCCCTAGGCCGGTCTAAGTTGCGAGAGCCCGGATTCGACCTAGGTCTATAGCTTGCTAGTACTCCGTTTGAGTTGTGTCGCCGAGTTGGGTTTTAGGTGGAATCTCTAGGTGAGTCTAAGTTGCGAGAGCCCGGGCATTACCTAGATTACCCAACTACCTCCTTCACCTCTAGTTCTCCTTCGACCATTCCGTTACCCCTTTGACCCCGACCTAGCCCTAGCCCGTTCCCCTTTGTTTGTTTCCTTTGTTTAGACCTTAGCTTAGTCCATAGCCATCCCCCTTAGACTAACTCGTCTTGAACCAAGTCCTTGACCGTAGCATACCTTAGTCCATCCTCCCGTCCCTGTGGATTCGACCCGACTTACCCTAGCTACTAGGTTTGCCGGTTAGTATTTGACGGTTGGGATCCACGACAAATCCCTTCCCATCAAATTGGCGCCGTTGTCGGGGACGACGTAGTTTAGACTTTTGTTTGCTTAGTTTTGGACTTTGTTCTTGATTTTTGTGTTCTCTTCTCCTTGTGCATCTCCGTTTTTCTTCTTGTGTGTTACTCTCCCTTCCTAGTGCCTCAAAAGCACTAGGATACTAACGTTTGCTCAAGTGCTTCTAGCTCATCCTAGGTACCAAGGCAACGTTATGGACATGGCTTGTCCAAGCTACCATCAATCATCACGGGGCAACTTTGGGGCAAATGGCCAAGTCCCGAAATCTCACCAACCATATCAACCTCATCAACAATCTCACGAACGCCCTCCATATGGTTACCAAGAAGGTTGTCAAGGATCATTCCAACATCCTAACAACTACCAAACACCCTCACATAACCCACAACCAAATATCCCTACCTTTGAGACTTGTCAAATGTTGGTTCAAATGCAAAAGAGTCAACAAGAGATGATGACCCTATTGCATAAGGGTCAACAAGATTTGAGGATTCTATTGGATAAGACTCAACAAGTGATGATGGCTCAAATACAAGGGGTTAGGGAGGAGTTCAAGGCCCAAATAGAGGTGCAAGATGCTAGCATCAATGCACTCATGGCTCATATCACGATGTTGGCCACTCGAGCTCCACTACATGTTGAGGAAGGTTCATTTGGGCATGAAGGTTGGGTGTCTCCACAAGATAGTCAACCCGATCATGAAGCTACAAATGAAGAAGAGAGGGTCAATCACGAGGTCATTGTTGAGTGTTGCTTGGGAGGTGAAGATATGGGAAGAATAGAGGGAGATGAAGCTTCAAGGGTCGACAATGAGGAGGGAGTTGAGCATGATTATCAAGATAGCTCTTGGGGAGCCAATGTATTGGCTATCAAGTTGGATTTGTTTGATTTCCTTCGTGAAGAGCCGGATGTTGACAATCGAAACCCGAGTGAAGAGACTACCCCTTTAGGCCAATTAGACAAGGTGAGTGAAAAGGAGCGCAACACTTGGGAGAAAGAAGTAGACGCCTTGGAACTTGCCTTGTATGGGAATTTGGAGGATCCTAAAGCCTCCAATGAAGAAAACTTGATGCTTTCTCCTCCTCTACCGCACTCGATGTCTAGCCCTTTGTCTTGTGAGACGATTGGTGAAGAGGATCCTTGTCGAGCGGTGGAAAAGAGCTCCACTCTCGACCCCGTAGAAGAAGCGACACCCCTAGGGTGTGATCTCCTACATCATGACACCGAGCACGACTCTAGACCACTATACCTACCGGATGGTCATAAGAGTCGTAGCTATGTTGGTTCCGAAGACCCGGAAGATCACGAGAACCCCGAGCTCAATGAAGATGATCGCTTCTTCCCTCCGACTTGGAAACTTTTGGGAGTGGCTAGGCTCGGCCATGTGAGCTTAATTGAAGATGTTGCTAGGGCATTTGACTTACTTCTTCGAGCTCTTGATGGCTATGGAGGCGTTGTTGGTGAGAGTAATTAGTGTAAATATCTTTTCCCTTTCTTTTGTGCTTGTATTTGTGTTTATGTTTGTATAGTTTGGTTTCTAGGGTTGTTAGTTATCGTGAAATTCTTGTTTATTTGGATTTTTGATGAGCGATGTGAGGGAGGGAATTTGATGTTGTATTTGAGTTCATTGTGATTGGTGTGAAGGAAAGGTGATTCCTAGAGGAGAGTAGATAATGATAGAGCATGGATCGTGAGTTTGGAAGTCGGTTTTTGAAGCTTCGGTGAAGTTTTTGGGGTTTTGGAGGTCAAGAAGACCCATCCCGGGCGGGAAGGGAGCTTCCCGACCGGGAAGGGTGTGCCATCCCGACCAGGAAGAAGCCGTCCCGATCGGGATGGAGGTGCAGAAATTGGAGCATTCTGGAGTGTCGTCCCGACCGAGACGAGGGCTTCCCGATCGGGACGGGCATGTCATCCCGATCGGGACCATCCATCCTGACCGGGATGGTCTCTTTTCTCCTCTTTTGACCTCTTCTTTGACATTTGAGCCCACCCATCCATTGTATACCCCCACCCAACCTCCCTACCCTTCCTTGCTCGTATCACATGACCCATGTACCTCATTTGCATACCCCCACCTCATTTCTCTTCCCTTTACACCGAGTTTCACATCGAATCCTACCCCCCCTCACACCATTACTACCTTTACCATGCGTTTTATCGAGAATGAAGCCGGATAGCAATGATGAAGACAAGCAAGTGCATATATTGATCTATGAGATGATGGTGAGAGTGAGTAGCTAACCTATGGTACGACAACTATCCTTTCTTTTCCGTCTTTTATTGCTTGTTTTCCTTTGTTTACTCCCCTTCCCCTTGTACACTTTTATGTCATGGTGTCATGGTGGATCTCGGGGCCTTGGTATATGTTGCTCCCGACTCTCGATGATGTGACTACATCGAGAATCATTTTCAAAATCCAAATTTTACAAGTTTTTCACTTTCTTTTTTGAGGATTTAGTCGGATTTAGGCGGAATCCGGGCTAGGTGACTTGATTACACCTAGCCCTCCCCTCCCATTTCCTTTTATTTCCTTCTTTTTATTTTTCTTCCCCCTTCCATATCTTTTTCTTGTCTCGGCCCTTGGTGACTTGATTACACCCCGGCCGGACACCTTCTACCCTTTTCTTCACTATATTTTTGATTTTTTAGCTTTATTTTCGTAGTTTCTTTTCTTTTTCTTTTGTCTCTCCGCACCCTACGATCGAGCATGAGGACATGGCTCGATTTAAGTGTGGGGGAGCGATATTCAAGTATAGTTTAGTTTATTTTCTTACTTTTTCGAAAAATCTTTGAAAAAACCCTAAAAATTTGAAAAATTTTCACAAAAATCAAAAAGATTTTTCTTTTGTGTGTTTTCATTTTGTGTCTTTGTGTCGTGTTTTTGTTTTTGGTGCGTGTTTGCCTCCCTTTTCCTTATAGGTTGCTTAAACCACCGATGGCTTTGGGAAGCTTTCAAGACTCTCGGTAACATCTCTTCATCCCTTTTTCCCTCTTTGCTTCTTGTGAGTTTTGAGGAGATTTGTGATGATGTGTGCTCGGGAGGAGCTTTGTAAAGATTGTGGTGGTTTTGGAGACTTGTTTGAAGATCGGGGTGGTGTTTGTTTTGTTTATGTGTTGTTTCTCCTTGTTTTGTTTTGTTTTGTCTCTTTTTCTTTCACTTTCGTTATGTCTTTGTTTTGTGTTTTGTTGTGTGTCATGTGCGTAAACGTTTTCGAAAACCCGGTTTAGAGGCTAGTGTGGGAGTGTTTACTTTCCTTTCCTAGTTGTATAAATCGAGTCTTGGACTTTAGTCTAGTAGAATGACCCTAAATCAATGATTTCGTTGGTTCTTTACCTTGAGTCCACCTAGCTTACTAGGGATTTACTACGGGATTTGCATTTTGACCATTATGACCACCCACGGTGTGAAAAGGCCTTGGTTACCGAGTCTCGTCCCTTAGGTGACCATGTTCAGAATCGTTAGATTAGTCCAAGTTCTCCCTCTTTTTGTGAGTATGAAGGGAAGACGTCGTCCCGACATACTCATTTCCCTACTTCCTACACAAATCCACACAATAAAAATGCATTTTGTTGATCTCTCTTTCTTATTACTAAGGAATGCCAAAAAGCCGAATCAAGCCAAAAAGGGCTAAGAAAAGAAAATGAAAGAAAGAAAAGATTGAAGAAAAAGAAAAGGCACAAAAAAGCCAAACGAAAATAGAAAAGAAGAAAAAAAGAAATGGCATGGCAACAAACAAAGCAAAAACGTCGAAAAGAAAGAAAATGCCAAAAGAAAACCCGATTCGCAAAAAGAAATCCTCACAAAAATAAGCCTTTTTCCGACTTTTGCCGTGAAGAGCCTACCAAAGGACTGAGTCCCGAGGAAGGATGATAGCGGCATTACTCGGTCTTCCCTCATTTTGCATATTTCCACCTTTTTACTTGGACTAGTTAGGCGGTCTTGGACACGGGACGACCCTCTTGGCTCACGCTAAAGGGGGCGGGGTCTCACTTACCTACAGTGTCGACTAACACCGTGGTTCTTCACTTTTCCACTCCGCCGATCGTCCCGTAGTACGTTTTTAGAAAGTTAGGAGGACCTAGGTAAGTTACCAACGTTTTTGTTGCTTTATCGTCATACTATTAGAGTTTAGTTCAACTTGGTTTCTAATGCTAGCTTGGGAACGTAGTCACTTACCTCGAGTCCTAAACCGGTGTTTTATTCAGCGCTTTTTGAGGGAAGCGGTATTTGTTTTCTTTTGGGTGCAACCGATTATGAGTTTGTTTTTGTGATTGTTTGTTTTTGTGTTTTGTGTCCGGTTGCATCCACAGTTTTGTCGCAAGACCCAACTTGCCTTGCGGAGTGCACTTGTCCTCTAAGTGCACTCGCGTGAGTTGAAGGGGCGTAGGGTGCGCTAATACCCACTCGGTTAGTTTAGTAGTAGTGTGTGCTTACTCGAGGGCGAGTAAGGGTTAAGTGTGGGGGAGTTGATAAGTGTCATATGTAGTGCCTATTTCTTAGTATTTTGGTCCCATTTCCTTGTAGAATCGCTCCTTGGGAGCGGTTTTTGGGGCTTCTTATGCTTCCTTTAGTCCATTTCAGGTTCCCGAGCCCGATTTGAAAGAGTTGGAGTGATTTCGACTCAATACATACACATTTTGGAGCCAACGAGATAAAGGAACGATGACTCGAGGCCTTGGAGTCGACCCCGAGACCTTGGGATCCAATCCCGAGCCTCCGAGACCCGATCCCGAGTCCCGAGAATCGGCGAGAAGCCCACGAGAAGCAAGGAGGGACCAAAAAGATCATAATGGAGGCCTACAAGGCTCATCCCGTTCGGGATAAGCTCATCCCGTTCGGGATGAAGGAGCAAAAAGAGAAGCTGCTGACCTGGGCCCATCCCGATCGGGATGGTGGCGTCCCGACCGGGACCGACCTCGTCCCGACCGGGACCAACCCGTCTCGGCCGGGACGGGCCACTGCTACTCCGCCTTGTTTCTTTTTCTTCTCCCTTTCATTTGTAACCCTATATATACTCTTCCCTTGTTATGTAATGGAGATGCCTTTCATTAGAGACTAAACCGTAGATAGATTAGCATAGATTAGTGTAGATTAGTCCTTAGGTTATCGTTAATCTTAGATTAGTACTTGTAATTTGGGAATTCTTCAAGATCTTCACCAAGCTTGACAAACTTCGATGTTTGTTTTGGGTTCTTCAATTTATGCAAGTTTCTTTCTTCTTTTCATCTTCTAGTTTGGTATTATCTCTTTTCCTTTCTCTTGTTCATTGTTTTATTAATCAAGTTTGAATCTTTAGTTCTTGTTAGTGTTTAGTTCTTCATTCTTGATAGTTTCATTATGTTAGTTTTGTTGTTTGGTTTGATTCCTCTTGTTAGTGATAGTTTTAGTTTAGATATGTTAGAGTAGTGTTATTGCTAGGGTTAGTAAGGTGATTAGAGTGTTAATTGGATGATTAAGGGATTGTTGCAGTTGTTGGTGGAAGATTTGGGTTTCTCCTTGGTTTGTTGCACATCACATGTTTGTTGAATTGCTTGAATGACTAAGTATGTACGAATGCTTGTTTTCTTGCCTTTCTCTTGTGCGTATTAGCTTGTTTGTGGGTTCGGTTCCCTCATTAACTTGCGAGAGCCCGGTGAGGACGACCCCTAGGCCGGTCTAAGTTGCGAGAGCCCGGATTCGACCTAGGTCTATAGCTTGCTAGTACTCCGTTTGTGTTGTGTCGCCGAGTTGGGTTTTAGGTGGAATCTCTAGGTGAGTCTAAGTTGCGAGAGCCCGGGCATTACCTAGATTATCCTACTACCTCCTTCACCTCTAGTTCTCCTTCGACCATTCCGTTACCCCTTTGACCCCGACCTAACCCTAGCCCGTTCTCCTTTGTTTGTTTCCTTTGTTTAGACCTTAGCTTAGTCCATAGCCATCCCACAATAAGCTCAAAAGGAATCATTAGTAAGGAACCATTTAAGTATAATTATTGGTTTCTTTGGTTAAAGAAATCAATTCTCACAAATAGGTGGTCTCTTATCTAATAACAAAGACACCAATTTTCAGACAAATGATTTCTATTCACTTTTAATCTATTACAAAGACACCATTTTTTAAATAAATGATTTCTATCCACTCTACTCTACTACAAAGACATCATTTTCAAGCAAATGATTTCTAATATTATCGATTAACAAAGACATCATTTTTCAAATAACTGATTTCTCAAAAAATAATACTTATTCACACATAAGGATATTTCTTTTCTCATATTTCCCAAATTAACAATGCTACTTATTCACGCACCACTACTGTTACCTTCACACTCCCTCCATTTCTAATTCCTCGCCGTCGTTTATTCATCGCTTCTTCATCAATTCCTCGCAGTTTATTCATCAATTTAGGGTCATTTTTATCATGATTTTCTTCAAGTCAGATTTTTAATCTCGATCAATCAAGGTATTTTCTTCGCCTCCGATCTTCTATTTTCTATTAATTTATCGTTGATTTGTGTTTATTTGATTTGAATTTATCGTTGTTTTCGTGTTTTGCCTGTTTTTTCCATCGATTTATGACTGAAATTCATGATTGAAATCGTTGATTTTGATAATTTTTGGTTGTAGTTTGTTTTTAATCGTTCAATTAGTTGATTTGGACGATTTGTGATTAGGTTTTTTTATAGATCTTGTACATCTATTTACTCAATCTCGTAATTTTGAAGTTCGTCGATGATTTCGATTTTACCGTTGTTTTTCGTGTTTTGATTGGTTTTTCATCGATTTATGACTCCAATTCATGATTGAAATCGTTGAATTCTATTATTTTTGGTTGTAGTTTTGTTTTTAATTGTTCAATTAGTTGATTTGGAGGATATACAATTAGGTTTTTGATAGATCTTGTACATCTGTTTACTCCATCTGATAATTTAGGTGGAATATAGGGTGCTCTTACTAAGCAGCCATTTTATAAGGAGGATGAGTTCATTTAATATAAAGTGAAACTGAGTCGAGAAACAAGATAAGAAAAAGAAAGATTGTCCAGAAAGGAAGAGACCCGCTTCAGCTTATGCCTTATGGTGCAAAGATACATACAGCGAGGTAAAATTTTCGAGGGGGAAGCTTATGCTGTTTGTTCTTCATTTGATTGATTTATTTCCTATGTTGCTCAGACTCCTTTAGAAGTATCTGACACGGTTTCATACTTTAGAAGTATCTGACACGGTTTCATATCCATGAGTCGGATTCAGCTGTTTTTATGAAAATTTGGCGTACTTAGGTTTAAAATGAAGAGTCCAAGTGTCATATCCATGTCCAAGTAACATATTCAGTGTTATTAAAATCGGGTTTTTTTTGCCTTATTTAGATCAAGAAAGAAAACCCGGAGGCAGATTTCAAGGAGATGTCGAACTTATTGGGTGGAAAATGGAGGAGCTTCAGAGCCGTGAAAAGTCTGGTGAGGCTGCAAGATGTGGTAAAAGGCCCGAATGTAAAGCGGCAAACAACGAATGCATTGAAATACATGCAGGTGCTGGTTCGTGTACAAACACAAATCCAGGTAAGAAGGGTTCAAATGTTGGAAAATCAAGCACTACAACGCCAATCTAAGGATGAAAAGGAGTTGGAGACCGCCTTTGGCAAATGGCTGGTAAGTTCATTCCTCCTGAGCGGGTGCATGTTTTCTCCAATTATTGCAGGTGCTATCTTATAACCCAAAAGACGACCCAGTTAAAACTAATAAAACGATATTCTACTAGAAAGCCAGAAGAACGGTTCACTCTGTAATGTTTCAGAGTTTAAGCTGCCTATTCACACTGGCACCCATGTCGACACCCTTGCTCATTTCTACGCTGAGTATCTTGATGCTGGCTTTGATGCTGATACCCTGGATCTCGATGTTCTTAATGGTACTAACTTACTGTATTTCTCTGCTTACTGATTTTTGAATCGTCCCCATTTTTATCCTACCCTACCCTATTCTATTTTGGGCAGAAATTGATAGACTAGCTACTTCGTTTATAAACGATTGTCCATTTCATGAATATACGGGGGAAATAATTAATCCCAATCCGGGATCGTTGTGCTCTAATGTGACTAAGTGGGCTCTTTTTTTATAACAAAAAAATTGTTAAGACTGTGTTTGGTAGTTAGGGTTTAGGGTTTTCATCGAGACGAATGGTAACGGTTGACTTTTCACACACTACTTTGACCTCATTTTTTCTTTAACTGGTATATTACGGAAGTGTGGCCATGTAAGAATCAACTTCGTGTATTATTGTATTGACAATTTACTAATGTATGTTGTCTACAGGTCCTGCATTGTTGGTCTTTGTATTACCAAGTCTTATTAGTACCATAATCCTCGGTTCGAGAGGCTCGCTGAGCCGGGTCTGCACTTCTTCAACCCCTTCGCTGGTCAGTGGCTCGTTGCCATTCTCTCAACCCGCATCTTATAAGATATTTCTGAAGTATACATTGCAGGTGCTATCTTATAACCCGTGTTTCTTTTTCATTTTCTAAATCATACCCTCATTTCATTTTTTTGGGACTGACTTTTAACTTCGAAAACAGCAGGACGGAACTCAGCTAAGCGGAATGTCGAGTGTAAAACCCACGGTAATAACCCGTCTGATAAGTCACAGAACATCAATTTTGTCGTCATATCATGAGTTCAAACAACCGTCTCATATGAGTCTTTGCCCTTTTTGTGTATAACTGTCTCAAATTGATTTTTCAATTATGAAATACGGAGTATGAATGGAGTATATAAACTTTTTTGGTTTCTAGTTGCAAATTGTAGCCTGAGTTACGGAGTACATTTGAGCTTCAATCTCGGAATTAGGAAATATATCGTCTTTGAATTATATACTATAGTCCTCTAGAATTACTCCATTTTGTTATAAATATTAATGTAAGGTTAAAATCAGGATCTCACTCGTCGAGATTAATTTGTGTTTTATCGCTTTAGTCTAGTGAGTAGAGATGCTATTGTCTTTATACTCGTATATATGAACCACGACTTGATGCATCTGTTGGTCTGTCTAATGCTATTGACTTTCTGCAGATATACTGTACGATTCATGGTCTCCGGCTATGACAGTGAGCTCTATCTGCATCAGCATTCTCTCAATGCTATCAAGCTCTACAGTGAAGGTTGGTGTTTTTCAGCCCGTTTAGCAAAAATGTTCCTCGTCCACCAACCATAACATTTTAAACGCTATTCTGTTTTTAAATCTTTAATCCGGGATTACCTACTGCATGCTCATCCGATCTTCCTCTTTCACGCTTCATCATACAGCCTTTCTAGTCTTGCTTTCTTTTGTCGTCATACTCTTACAAATCTTTAGCATTTCTCTATCTAAATTATACACTACGATATATATATATATATATATATATATATATATATAGATACACACACACACACACACACACATATATATACATACATGTGTGTGTGTGTGTTCAAACGGTTTCACTGGAAATAACAAACGTTTTATTTTTTCTTCCCCATCATATAACCCGGCACAGAATATGAACATGCAGGTTTCAAATTCCGAAATGATGGGACCCAGACTCGGAGCCCCACAACATCAGTACGTGGTGTTTTCTCATATCCATCACCCGTCATCACAGCCTGTGTGTCCCAACACCGGACCCACCCAGGGTTACACATACGAGTTTGGTGATCCTGCTCGTCCGCAGACCCCCGCGCTTGCGTCTCAGTATCCTGTCACGGCATCACGTCATGGCAACATGTGGGCCCACGATGATGATGTCAGATGGTTCGTCTCCGATTCCGAACGAGGGGATGTGAAGCAATAGCAGGGAGGAAGCTCTCAGCCATTGTGGGGAGTATATACAAGTGAACAGTGATCATTTGTGGAAGTTGAAACTGAAACTGGTATTTATCTGGTGATTATTTCTGAAATGAGGAGTATCTACTCATTTTTTTGGGATAGTGTGCGCTTCTAATGTAATTATAACTTATTTCGAGATATATATGAGATATTTTATGGAAATCCGTCTCTATTTTAGTTGATACATGAAAACGAGTACGGAGTACGTACATTGTATTGTACTGCGGAGTAGTTGGGTTGTATATCTAAATATTAAATCAATTTAAAAATAAATCAAAAGGACCAATTTTCTCATATTAATTGTAATGGAAGTAAGGAAATCATTTAATAGTATTAAGTGATTTATTAAGTTAGTAGGCAAAGAAACCATTTAAGTGTATTACATGGTTTATTAAGAGTAAGCAAAGAAACCATTTAAGTGCATGACATGGTTTATTAAGTTTAGATGAGAAATCATTTATCTCTCTCAAATGGTGTCTTTCTCATGGACCAAAGAAACCATTTATCTATTAAAATTGGTTTCTAAAGCATAAACAAAGAAATCATTTTCCTTACATGGTTTCTTACCCTAAGACACCTTTGACCTGGAGATCATCTCCAAAATGGTGTCTTAGGGCATTTTAGCATGGTTTCTTTGCCATCTTTTTTAGTAGTGGGCCCCTTAGACTAGTTCGTCTCGAACCAAGTCCTTGACCGTAGCATACCTTAGTCCATCCTCCCGTCCCTGTGGATTCGACCCGACTTACCCTAGCTACCCACTAGGTTTGCCGGTTAGTATTTGACGGTTGGGATCCACGACAAATCCCTTCCCATCAGGAGATATCCCGCCTGGAAGAGAAGCTGAAGAAGTCCAAATAGGCTGCTGTGGAGCTAGAGCAAGCCAGGAAGGCGTTGGCTGAGCTAGAGCATGCCAAGAGGAGAGCTGCCGATTTAGGGGAGCGCCTTTCCCGAGCTGAATCAGACCTCCAGACGGTCCGTAGCGATTTGACGGCGAAGGCGGAGGAGTGGTAGAAGGAAAAAGATGAGATAATCCAAGAGGCTGAGACTGAGGTGGAGAATAGCTTCGAAAACGGTGCTAACTCCTCCCTGGTGGTGGTTATGGAGGCTATCAGGGAGATGTTTCCTGATTTTAATGAGGAGGCCTTTCAAGCTCTTTATGCCGCCAAACACGAGGCTCGGGTGCGCAGGTCGGCTGAAGAGGCTGCTGGTCTTGATTCAGGCGCCCCTCCTGCCTAACCTGCCAGGCAATCGTCCTCCGAGGGTTCTTGCCCCTGCCCAGCTTCTCTTTTGTTCTTTCGCTGATATTTCTAACTCTTTTTGTGTGCCGAGCCCTGCTGTGGCCGGCTGCCTTATGTAATGTTTTAATTACTTTCATGGATTTTAACTTGTTCTTCTGTAAAGACTTCTTTTGTTTTGTTATATATGCATCTGTTTGGTTTTTCTTTTGGGGTTTATATGACCTGCCCCCTGCCTGCTCAGAGGCAAGGGGGTCTGCGTTTTTTATACAAGGTTAGGGGGATTGCTCCCAGTCCTTGTTTACTTTTTGGCGTGCGAAGCCTGGCCTGATCCTGGCTTCTTTGTTCGAAGTCTAGGGGGCCTGCCCCCTGCCTACCCAGAGGTAGGGAGGGGGTTTGCATTTTTTATACAAGGTTGGGGGGGATTGCCCCCAGTCCTTGTTCGTTTTTGGTGTGCGAAACCTGGCCTGACCCTGGCTTCTGGTCGAAGTCCAGGGGGCCTGCCCCCTGCCTGCCCAGAGGCAGGGAGGGAGGCTTTTGCGTTTTTTATACAAGGTTGGGAGGCCTGCCCCCAGTCCTTGTTCTTGGGCCGGGGCATGTATGGATGGGGCAAAAAGCTGGCATTTCCTGCACCTCCGAGTTAAGTCCTTTGCGTCGGCCAGCAGGGTCGGTCAGTAGTATCCTGCCCTTACGGCCTTGTGAGCCAACGACTTCCCTCCTATATGATGATCACATATCCCTGAATGGATGTCATCCAGGACCTCTGCAGCCTGTCCTGCCCCCAGACACTTGAGCAGAGGTGATGAGAATGACTTTTTGAATAAGTCCTCTCCTATTAGTATGAACCACGCAGCTCTTGCCGGCATCTTTCTCTTTTGCACAGGGTCAGATGGTAAAACTCAATATTTTTTTAATCGGATAATTAGGGTCATCCAATCCTCAGGCCCTGCCTCCTCGACAGCGCCGATTGGCTGGCAGGGGGTTGTGGATTTTTCCTTGATGACGTCTACCCAAACTGACCTTCGTATGTCTTGCAGGCTGGAGCTGGCTAGTTTTGACAGGGCATCTGCCCGGTTGTTCTGGGACCGGGGGATCTGCCTGACTTCATACGACTTTAGGCCTAACAACTCTCTCTTCCCCTTCTCTAGGTACGCGGCCATTGCCTGATCCCTGGCTTCGTATTCCCCATTAATTTGGTTGGCGATGAGTTGGGAGTCTGTTGACAGGACAATCCGCTCTGCTCCTGCAGCTTAGGCTAGATTAACGCCTGCGAGTACTGCCTCGTACTCGGCTTCGTTGTTTGATGCTGGGAAAACGAACCAGAGTGCGTGCTCAAAATTTGTCCCTTCCGGGCTGGTTAGTACGACTCCGGCCCCTGCACCATTAGCCGTGGAAGACCCATTGGTGTATACCACCCATTCGTCGGCAAGCGGGCTGTCCTCCTCAAAATGGGAGCACTCTGCTAAGAAGTCAGCCAGGGCCTGCGCTTTGATAGCTGTTCTAGACTGGTATGTTATTCCTAGTCCACTTAGCTCGATGGCCCATTTTAGCGGCCTGCCTGATTTTTCGAACTTCTCCAGCACTTTTTCTAAAGGTTGGTCTGTCAGCACCACGACAGGGTGTGTGTCAAAGTATGGCCTTAATTTCCTGGCTACTATGACAACCGCGTAGGCTGCTTTTTCGACCATTGGATAGTTCTTTTCCGCTGCCCCCAGGGCATGACTTACAAAGTATATAAGCTGCTGAGCGCCCGCTTCTTCTCTTAAGATAACTGCGCTTACTGTCACATTAGTTACAGCAATGTAGAGGAAGAGTTTCTCCCTTGCTACTGGCCTCGCCAGGGTGGGGAGTTTATTTAAATGTTCCTTCAACTGTTTGAACGCTTCTTTTTGCTCATCCTCCCATTTAAACTGCTTGTTGCCTTTCAACACTTTGAAGAATGGAGTCGACTTGTCTGCTGACCTGGCAATGAAGCGTGCCAGGGCAGCCATTCTGCCTGTCAAACGTTGGATGTCCCTTATAGTCCTGGGTTCAGGAAGATCTAGGACGGCCTGAACCTTCTCAGGGTTGGCGTCTATCCCTCGAGCTGACCAAAAACCCCAAGAATTTACCAAAGCGAACTCCGAACGTGCATTTCTTTGGATTAAGCTTCATCTTGTAGGCGCGCAAGGAGGAGAAAGTCTCTTGTAGGTCTGCCAGGTGTTCATTGTCTCCCTTGCTTTTCACAATAGCGTCGTCGACATAAGCTTCTAGGTTTCTGCCTTTTTGATTCTCAAAAACCTTGTCGACCAGACGTTGGTACGTGGCCCCTGCATTTTTAAGCCCAAACGGCATCATTTTGTACATGTAGGTGCCTGAACTGGTGATGAAGGCACACTTCACCCTATCCGGCTGCCTGTAGACACTCGCATTTTGACCGCCAGGTGTCTATGGCAGTTTCCAAAAAACACCCGATGATGATCGGACGCTAACGTGTTTCTATGCGCTCGGATACGGGCTCAAATCCATTAATCGTTGGCTAACACACTTATGGAGTACAAATCTCACCAAACGGACCTTAAATCCAGGCCCAGTGGATCATTCCGAGTCAAACACGACTAATTTGGGCCAAAACTGACACCGGAATTAAAACCGACTTTTCAAGATTGGGTCAACCCCGGTCAAAGTCGTTTCCGAGACACACAAAACAGCCATACAATCCTCAAAAGTCCAAGTCATACACAAAACTCATCAAACACCCAAAGTCAAGGTCCAAAACAATGGATCCGTGCAACCCGACTGGGCCCCTCGATCGAGTGACCCACCCACTCGATCGAGTAGGCTTGTTTTGAGCCCGGCTGCAGGCTTCACGGGCCACTCGACCGAGTTGGCCTCCTACTCGGTCGAGTAACCCTAATCCGGGTGCCCTAGCCTTTCCTATATATACCCCCCATGCAACACACATGCAACCGATCCTTTTACAACCCTAAAAATATTTTTGCAACCTCAAGAACCCTAGAGCAACCCTACACACACATACTACGTCTTTTATAAACCCTAATCAAACCCTAGCAATTCTACACTAGCAAAAACCCTAAACCTAGTTTTAGGAATCAATCCCGAGCCACCACAACTCAACCTTCATCCACCTCGAAGACTCTTGTGTTAAAGCCACGGTTACGAGTCCGCGCCGAGACAAGAACATGTAGGTTGAGGGTGTCAAAACCCTCTCTTTTCTCCTTCTCTTCTTCACGTCGTCTTCATCTCCCTCTCATCCTCTTTTTCTTTTGTTTTTTTTATTATTTTATTCATTGCACCATAATATCGATAATACTACTAATATCAAAGCATTAAAATATTTATCGATTTGTGTCGAATAAGAAGGATACCGGGATAAGGAAAACCGCATATACAAGTGTACTGCACACGCGTCGTCGGTCGCTTATCCCGGTACCCCAACTATTTGATTATTGAGATAAATTAACTTAAACAACAATTCGTTATTATTTCTCGCCATCATCATCATTAATCTTGCATTCATCAATTTTTAAAATCAATTTTAATAAGGGTCGAAACCCGTTGACACGGATCCGACATCACAATCCCTAGGGATTTATTTCAATGTCGGAGAAGTCGAGGGAATCAAGTTCTTTTTTTTATTTATTCAAGTAAAGCGTCGATTTTAGATTCGATACCAATTCCATAATTGGATATCGAATCTAACAATCAAGTCACACGAATTAATTAACGTGATTTGTTCATATCACGATAATTAATTTAAGGCGAATAAAATTAATTAAATTTTTTTATTTCACTCTAACATCTCATATCGATTCAAATAATCGAATATGGGATACAACGAGTATTCATAATTAGAATCGGGTATTAATTCAACAATATTTATATTCGGTTCAACAAAATTCGCGATTTATAAAAAAGACAAGTCGAACATAAATTGTGCAATATTTATGTCCGATTCGGTATAACCGTCGAATTATCAAAAATCAAAAGCAATTTCAAAATCAACAATTAAATTGCAAACGAACCAAGTTCGTACAGAGGGCACTCGACCGAGTGCCTAGCTGTAGACACCCACATTTTGACCGCCAGGTGTCTATAGTAGTTTCCGACAAACATCCGATGATGATCAGACGCAAACGTGCTTTAAATACTCCGAAACGGGCTCAAAATCATTGGCATTTGGCTTGGGCTCATTATAGAGTACATATCTCACAAAACCAACCTCAAAATCAGGCCCAGTAGGTCGTTTCGAGTCAAATAAGACTAATTTGGGTCGATTCCGACACCAGGGGTAAAACCGTCTTTTAGCGACCGAGTCAAAACCCGGTCAAAGATTTTCCCGAGACACGTGAGTCAGACGTGACACCTCACACGGCTGATTCATACTCCAATCCTACGAAAAATCAGCTACATAAAATATTAAACAAATCCGTTTAAGGATGGAATTCGATCTCAAGTAGGAATCCTATCCGAAAACCGATTCAAACACCCGACCGAGTGCAAACACTCGGCCGAGCAGCACAAACCAGCCGTGTTCCCTTGCTTCTTCGACAAGCAAGCGGAATCCTCATGCCTTTCGACTTCCTATATTTCCTATCTTAAACGGTAGTTCAAACTCTCCTAGCCAAGGTCGGGAATTCCCTATAAATAGCCCCTTGCATACAACACTTTCAGACAGAGATCAATCATCGATATACACACATAAATTATCATACATCAATTACACACTTAGCATCGAGAAAACCGATATTATTCCCGAAGGAAACCGGCCCCGATACCCGACACCCTTCACACGTCTCACGTCCAAACCGAGCCACCGTAACTCACCGACATCCACTCGACGCTCTTGTGCCCAAGCCACGTCCCGACGAGCCCCGATCCGAGTAAACAGAAGCATGTAGGTTGAGGGTGTACCAAACCCGATTTCTCCTTCTTCTTCTCTCCCCCTTCTCGTCGTCCGTTTTTTTATGGGTCGAGTGTCGTCCTTTTTACGGGTCATTCGTCGTTTTTTTTTTCCTAATATCGATACTACAAAAACTATTTTCATATAACAACATTCTTAAAAATATGATATCGATTCTCTATAATCGAATATTGTATCGAAAAGAATTATATTAAATCTCGACGACGTTAAAAATCGTTACACCTTTTTTTCGTTAAAACTCTTTCTTTTTTAAAAACAATTTTACAAAACCTTTTATAAAATTCATTCCGAATGTTCGATATCGATTTCATAATCGAATATCGGATACGACGAATATCGAGAACATAAACCGAGTATAAATTAATTCGTATTTGCACGCGATTTATCAAATTAACGATTTTCGAACAACGAGCGAAATCGGGACAGGCCCGCACGCGAGTCGCGCCCCTCACAGGCGACTCGCGTACGAGTCTGAAACCCGCGCTCCTTTTTTTAGCTTTTTCGTTCGTTTTATTATTTATTCTACGAAACGATTTCTAAAAATTTACATCTTTTCTAAAACTATTCCGAGTATTTGATATTGATTTCGTAGTCAACTATCAAGTATAACGAATATCAAAAATATTAGATCGAGTACAAGTTATGCAATATTTGTACGTGATTTAATAAAAGCATCGAATCTTCGAAAAATCGTCTTCAAAAACAGACAGACACGCGACTCGCCGGCATCCCAGACGAGCCGCGCGGCCGGCTGCCACGACGCACCTTTTTTTTTTTTTTTTTTTTTTTTTCGAACTTCGTTTTTTTATACAAAACAGCGTTTTTAGCAATATTTTTCAGATTTCGACTAATATTTATTTTCTCGATTTCATATATCTATTTGCTATATTATTTTTTTAAAAATCGATACTAACTCGTTTGTTTATCTTGTAGCAAATTCATCTTTATTTCATCTTTTGTTTTATTATACTAGAACGAATCTCACATGCTAAATTCAACTTTGACGTTAAATTTTTCATGCATTAAACCGACTTAGCAACCCATTCAATTCCTCGCATGTTTAGGAAAACAATGTTTGCATATCATTCATCGTATTACTAACGCGCGTATTAAAAAATCATTCGATATCCTAGTAGAGGCCGCTAATGTGCGGGCGGGGTTGGGTGTTCTTAGTGAACTTCCCAACACGTACCCTCACCCCTTACTCAGAACCGTGGTTTCCGGATGTCCGAACCCATTGGCAACGAGAGTCATTCAATATACGATTAACCGCTCAAGTCGGCATCGGTATCGATATGCAAAGGGACGAGCCCAATAAACTCTGACATCGGAAATGGGCCGTATTTTGTATGCGGCCCACTACGACATAGAGTGGGCTCGAATGATTCCGAATAACCACAAAATTTGGTGGCGACTCCAACTTCGATTTAAATTTCAATTTGACCATCTCATATAGAGATTCATTCGCCTCCCCAAACCCGCGCGTGGCCGCGTCGGGGTGGACCTATGTCATGTCCACAATTTGGCGACTCCGCTGGGGATTAGCTGATACGTTAATGACCTTCAGCATCCTCAGGGTGAGACTCGAATAGAAATCGTTTGACTAGTACAATACGCGTTTTAGTTTTACGGTTCATACATAACCCCATATTTTCCCGGGCCGGTACTGGTGACCGACGTCCCACTATACTATCGATGTAGTCCAAATTGGATATGTCGAAGGTGTCCATTAGCCGATTCGTATGGGTTTTACGGCATGTTCTAAGCTCAACTCGACTTAGGAAGTCCGCCCCGATTCTCGAAAGGTTGTGTACACTTGTATAGACCCTTACAGACTGACCGAGACTTAGAATTAGAGCATACATGGCGTCGTTATACTGTTTCCATGACTACGTGCTACCTGATTTACAAGTCTTTTTCGAAAACCGTCTTTTTTCAAAATAGCATCCTTTTCAAAATATCCAATTTCAAAACCCGGGACATATACCGAATTTAGGATCCACGATTTTACTCAAAATAGCCTATTTTTAGCCAGTATTATGCCCATTTCAAAACTCGAAAATATTTTCGAACTTTCAAAACCGTAACCCGGTCCACCTATTCCGTTTTTCTTTCGAAAAGGGCCGGTTCTCCGAATTTTTCTTCGGGCTTTCAAAACTTCAATTTCAAAACCTTCCTCTTCCTAGGACTTCCCGTATTTAGCAGTGTCGGGTCGTGTCATAAGTCATAGAGGTCTTTTAGCGTCGAAACTCCGTCGATCTTATATCACGAGTTTCCTCCCTATCCCAATCCGCCTTATTAGACTAAGGCAAGGCCCACCTACGTAGGACATACTCCTACAAGGGTTGGCCCGTCTACACAATCGAGTCCAAAGTCTGGAAATGTCTCACATGGACCTTCCTTCGAACCGGACCCGGCCCACACAGCCGAATCCTAAGGAAGGCCCACCTTTCACAAGCCACCCGTCTAGGTGTCTTTTCCGAATCAACCTTTTACAAGGCATAGCCCTATAACAAAAGGTTCGTGATCCTTACGTCTAAGGGTCACTCGTCTAACACTCGAGTCACCTAGGGTTAGGTCACCACGGTTGGTCCGAGCACGTGGCACGATCAAACACGGTCGCCCTTTTTTCGGTCTCACCCTTCTGCAGCTCGAGTCTAATTCATGGTCGTTACCTTGTCCAGGTCAACGTTCGAGTATCCCGATCCAAGAATCCTAGTCATTCCAGTCACCTCGGGTCGCGTCTAGTTTGACTCCCTCTCTTGCATTTGCGCAAAACCGGGTTTAGGCGAGTCGTGGCACCTGTCGAAGACCTTACAAAAAAAAACCAACCGAGCATCCGAGTCCGGATCTGATTCGAGTCTAAGTCTGAGTCCGAGTCTAGGATACCCTACATCCTAATTTCCAAATCAAAGTCAGAGTCATTTGTATTCTGTCCTCTCTTCAAAATTCAACAAAATCAGCTTTCAATGTTCTATTTCTCATATATACTTTCCTTATGTGTTTCCGAGAACATGATAAACACCATCATACACTGTGAGCACATGCACGTGACTATAGGCACATCTATAATGACTGCAGGAAATCGAGACCCATGTTTTCCTTTACCTGTTCCATGTCTGACATAGGAAGCCACAAAACTACACTTAGCAGGAGCGGTATCGAATTCAATGAGGAATCTAGGTAGTCTCCTAGTTTGGGTTCAAGACGGGAGGCAAGCCCATTTCCCACAATAAATACCCCTCCGACAAGATCAACCATACCTACCTATGGTGTTAGTTTGACCAAAAAAAAAAAAGACAAAAAGCTGGACAAAAAAAAATCAAAAGTCCAAGGAAAAAAAGCAAAAGGCCAAAACAAAAAAGCAGGCCATCATAAAAAAAGAGCATCCACGACCAGAACGGTCAACACAAATGAAGATCCCATGACCGAGGCTAAGAGGTCAACCAACAAAAAATATTCAAATGCCCATGACCGTGGTCAACGGTCCACTCAAGATCAATACTCATACCATCCAATAAGGGAGAAAAAATCAAGCTGGTCAACTAACACCACATTTAGCCTTCCCACATTACAACCCTCAAGACCTTCCCGAGACCCAGGCTAAAGACAACCCGGAATTTTGAGGATTCAAGCTCCATAGGATACCCCTAACCATTAGGGCCAGACATGGAAATCAGATCCCGCATCATCAAACATATCCCGATCAAAGTTCGAGCCATTTTAATCGGCTTCCCATTTACATAACAAAATTCACAATCACCATACAAAGACCCGAGATCAAAACTCGTAAAAGACCCGAGAGCAAAACTCGTCAAATCCCTTACCTAATCATACACAATCTCGAGAGCAAAACTCGTCAAATCCCCGAGAGCAAAACTCGTTAAAATCCCCGAGAGCAAAACTCGTTAAAATTCCCGAGAGCAAAACTTGTTAAAATCCCATCCCAATTCTTCTCATTCAAACCACTTACCAACCCCAAACACGGGAATTTAACTTGCAGTCAGCATAGAACATGCCTAAATAGTGCACACCACCTCTGGGGGCTATCCCGGAGAATGCTCACAGTCACAGGATCAATATCCTAACCATTCTAGCCCTTTGATCAAGACATCATTGGGAATGCACCTAGCCTACACCATTGCTATGGCTAGTTACACACAAAGTCCTATTAGGCTAGGCACCATAATATATCTTTCAACACTGAACTACGACATGGTTTGATTTCACTACACGTGAATACGTAGGCAGCCTTTCAACAGAGGCACAACCACCCACATTGACATACATTCAAAAAGCGCCATCATTCCGGTCACGACACCGTCATGTTCTCAGCAGCTAGCTTTGTCGTCCTGGGGGCTTCTCTTAGGCAGAAAACCTCCATTCACTCACAAATCCATATAAATTCAAAAAATCTAGCCTCCTTTCTGTAGTTTGTTATAGTACTCGGCTCAGTCGAAGACAAGAACCTGTCAGGACTCGAGGCAATACCCACTTTGGAAATGTACCCTAAAATCAAAAATTCAGGAGAGCACTAGACTACAACAGTCTCATTACAGACTACTGCAACCCCGTATAGCATATCTTTCCCACTTCGATGTTCGACCATGTTGCCACTCGTCTAGGCTACGGAATAGCGCAACTTAAGAGTCTTGTTAGGTGGCCCACCCCCCTACCGAGTCACGGTCCAACCCCTCGAGAGTCCAGTCGTGTCTGTCAACTCGTCCGGTCACGCCCAGCGTCGAGTCTGTCGATAGGTCTCTCTCTTCAAATTCTCATTTTAAAATTTGCAAAACGTAGCCATTTGAGAAAATCCTTTTCGACAAGGTCAAATTTCGGTCTATTTAAATTGCAAATTTCTTTTCTACCCATTTCAGTTTTGAAAACCTATTTCCTAGCACGTGAACTGCTTTCAGGACTTCAATTTCAAAACTAAGCAAAAATCATTTTTGATTCCCCAGCGCGAGTCATATTTGTTTCACCTACATGTTGCATGCAAAATTTTATGTAACTTATACAGGTACAATTCAAGACCGCGCAATTCACATAACTCCCCCAGCGGCATAGACTTATACGACAAGTCCGATTCCCCACGGAGTTATCATCATCAACTCAGGTACATTTCTAATCTCCGGCCGGCGGGCACTTTACGCAGGTCTAATGGACCTTAAACGACCCGACCGGAAGCCTGCCAGGTCTTAATCTTTGATTGGCCTGGTAGCTACTCTGACTTTCGCCTTGTCCAAGCCTCAGTCAGAGTGGAGGCTCTGTAGACACCCACATTTTGACCGCCAGGTGTCTATAGCAGTTTCCGACAAACACCCGATGATGATCGGACGCAAACATGCTTCAAATACTCAGAAACGGGCTCAAAATCATTGGCATTTGGCTTGGGCTCATTATGGAGTACATATCTCACAAAACCAACCTCAAAATCAGGCCCAGTGGGTCGTTTCGAGTCAAATAAGACTAATTTGGGTCGATTCCGACACCAGGGGTAAAACCGTCTTTTCACGACCGTGTCAAAACCCGGTCAAAGATTTTCCCGAGACATGTGAGTCAGCCGTGACACCTCACATGGCTGATCCTCACTCTAATCCTACAAAAATCAACTTTTCTAAATATTAAACAAATCCGTTTAAGGATAGAATTCGATCTCAAGTAGGAATTCTATCCGGAAACCGAATCGGATATCGACCGAGCACCAATTACTCGGCTAAGACACCCAAATCAGCCGAAATACTCCTCAAATTAGCCGAGATTTTGGCTTCTCCACCAAGCAACGAAATTCGCATTCCTTTCGAATTCTTACATTTCCTATCCAAAAACCGATTCAAACACCCGACCGAGTACAAACACTCGGCCGAGCAACACACAACCAGCCGTGTCCCCTTTCTCTTTTGACAAGAAAGTGGAATTCTCATGCCTTACAACTTCTACGTTTCCTATCCTAAGCGGTAGTTCAAACTCTCCTAGCCAAGGTCGGGAATATCCCTATAAATAGCCCCTTGCACAACTCAGAAGAGAAACAAGCATCAATCAATTAGCATCTACAACATCCATTATTCTCATACACTCATAACATCAAATATAGAAATCGACATCCGTACACACACATTCATACAAGCATAAAAACTAGGCACCAAGGAACCGATATCTCGTCCAAAACCCGAAGGAAATCCGGCCCTATACCCGACACCCTTCACGACCAAACCAAACCACCATAACTCAGCGACATCTACTCGACGCTCTTGTGCCCAAGCCACGTCCCGACGAGCCCCGATCCGAGTAAACAGAAGCATGTAGGTTGAGGGTGTAACAAAACCCGATTTCTCTTCTTCTTCCCTTCTCCTCCTCGTCGTTCGTTTTTTTATTACGGGTCATTCGTCGTTTTTTTATTTTATTTTCTAATATCGATATTATTAAAAGCTATTTTCATACAACAACATTCTTAAAAATATGATATCGATTTTCTATAATCGAATATTGTATCGAAAAGAATTATATTAAAATCTCGACGATATTAAAAATCGTTACATCTTTTTTTTCGTTCAAATTCTTTTTTTACAAAACCCTTTTCTAAAAATCATTCCGAATACTCGATATCGATTTCATAATCGAATATCGGGTACGACGAATATCGAAAACATAAATCGAGTATAAATTAATTCATATTTGTACGCGTTTTATCAAAATTAGCAATTTCGAACAAAAAATAAAAAACCGGACAGACCCGCACGCGAGTCGTGCCATGCCCAGGCGACTCGCGCACGGGCCTGAAATCCGAGACGTTTTTTTTAGCTTTTTCGTTCGTTTTATTTTATTCTTCTACGAAACAATCTTAAAACTTATATCTTTTCTAAAGCTATTCGGAATATTTGATATTAATTTCGTAGTTAATTATCAAATATAACGAATATCGAAAATATTGAATCGAGTACGAATTATGCAATATTCATACGCGGTCTAATAAAAAACATCGAGTTGTCGAAAACCGTCTTCAAAAACAGACCGACACGCGACTCGCCGGCATCCCGGGCGAGCCGCGCGGCCGGCTGTCTCGACGCACTTTTCTCGTTTTTTTATTATTTTTCGAACTTCGTTTTTTATACAAAACAGCGTTTTAGCAATATTTTTCAGATTTCGATTAATATTTATTTTTTCGATTTCGTATATTTATTTCGTTTGCTATATTATTATTTACAAATCGATACTAACTCGTTTGTTTATTTTGTAGCAAATTCACATCTTTTTCATCTTTTGTTTTATTATACTAAAACGAATCTCACATGCTAAATTCAACTTTGACGTTAATTTTTCATGCATTAAATCGACTTAGCAACCCATTCAATTCCTCGCATGCTTAGGAAAAACAATCTTTGCATATCATTCATCGTATTACTAACACGCGTATTAAAACGTCATTCGATATCCTAGTAGAGGCCGCTAATGTGCGGGCGGGGTTGGGTGTTCTGAGTGAACTTCCCAACACGTACCCTCACCCCTTACTCAGACCCGTGGTTTCCGGATGTCCGAAACCATTGGCAACGAGAGTCATTCAATATACGATTAACCGCTCAAGTCGGCATCTATATCGATATGCAAAGGGACGAGCCCAATAAACTCTGACATCGGAAATGGGCCGTATTTTGTATACGGCCCACTACGACATAGAGTGGGCTCGAACGGTTCCGAATAACCATAAAATTCGGTGGCGACTCCAACTTCGATTTAAATTTCCATTTGACCATCTCATGGAGATTCATTCGCCTCCCCAAACCCGCGCGTGGCCGCGTCGGGGTGGACCTATGTCATGTCCACACAACCAAACAATAAAACTATCCTACATCGAAAAATGAGGTGATTAAATTTTATATTATAAATAAGAGTAATCATTCATCCACGAATATCAACCAAACATTTAAGTAAATTATTTCACATCGAAAAATTATATAACAAAACGATGGAATTTCATTATATAATTAAAACTAATCATTCGTCCTTAGATATAAACAAAAAATAAAATTTTTTAAGTCTATAAAATGAAGTAAATTTATCTTATATTGAAGGAATACTCTCATTGAAAGATGTTGTGTTTTTAGTAGGTGTTTGTCCACATTAAAAGAATTATATCATTGTATTAAGTTTTTTAACTAATACTTTGTATCAGGTTTATGAATTGTGTAGATACAATTGATATATGTACAAAAAAAACCCTAATTTACATAATTAGGATTTATGTAACTTTTTAAGTACTACTCCATAACTAATACAAGTAATAATGATAATGATCATTGTTCATGATCATTGATCACTGTGGGGGTAATACATGAGAACTTCTATCTTAATTTGCACATACCACGTTTGCTTTGAATGCACCTAGCCTACACCATCGCTATGGCTAGTTACACACAAAGCCCTAGTAGACTAGGCACCATAATATATCTTTCAACACTGAACTACGGCTTGGTTTGATTTCACCACACGTGAATACGTAGGCAGCCTTTCAACAGAGGCACAACCACCCACACTGACACAAATTCAAAAAGCATCATCATTTCGGTCACGACACTGTCATGTTCTCAACAGTTAGCTTTGTCATTCGGGGGGCTTCTCTTAGGCAGAAGTTTTCCTTCCACTCACAAAAATCCAAATACTTTTCAAACACTAGCTTCCTTTCTGTAGTGTGTCCTAGTACTCGGCTCAGTCGAAGACAAGAATCTGTCAGGACTCGAGGCAATACCCACTTTGGAAATGTACCCAAAAATCAAAAATCCAGAAGAACACCAGTCTACGGCATTGCTACCACAAAGCCCTGTCGTACGGAAACAATCTCATTCCGAGGATTCGACCGTGTTGCCACTCGACTAGGCTACGGAATAGCGCAACTTAAGAGTCTTGTTAGGTGGCCCACCCCCTTACCGAGTCACGGTCCAACCCCTCGAGAGTCCAGTCGTGTCTGTCAACTCGTCCGGTCACGCCCAGCGTCGAGTCTGTCGATAGGTCTCTCTTTTCAAATTCTCATTTTTTAAAATCTGCAAAACTTAGCCATTTGAGAAAACCCTTTTCGACAAGGTCAAATTTCGGTCTATTTAAATTGCAAATTTCTTTTCTACCCATTTCAGTTTTGAAAACCTATTTCCTAGCACGTGAGCTGCTTTCAGGACTTCGATTTCAAAACTAAGCAAAAATCATTTTTTATTCCCCAGCGCGAGTCATATTTGTTTCACCTACATGTTGCATCTAAAATTTTATGTAACTTATACAGGTACAATTCAAGACCGCGCAATTCACATAACTCCCCAGCGGCATAGACTTATACGACAAGTCTGATTCCCCACGGAGTTATCATCATCAACTCAGGTACATTTCTAATCTCCGGCCGGCGGGCCCTTTACGCAGGTCTAATGGACCTTAAACGACCCGACCGGAAGTCTGCCAGGTCTTAATCTTTGATTGGCCTGGTAGCTACTCTGACTTTCGCCTTGTCCAAGCCTCAGTCAGAGTGGGGGCTCTGTAGACACCCACATTTTGACCGCCAGGTGTCTATAGTAGTTTCCGACAAACACCCGATGATGATCGGACGCAAACGTGCTTTAAATACTCAGAAACGGGCTCAAAATCATTGGCATTTGGCTTGGGCTCATTATAGAGTACATATCTCACAAAACCAACCTCAAAATCAGGCCCAGTAGGTCGTTTCGAGTCAAATAAGACTAATTTTGGTCGATTCCGACACCAGGGGTAAAACCGTCTTTTAGCGACCGAGTTAGAACCCGGTCAAAGATTTTCCCGAGACACGTGAGTCAGCCGTGACACCTCACATGGCTGATTCATACTCCAATCCTACGAAAAATCAGCTACATAAAATATTAAACAAATCCGTTTAAGGATGGAATTCGATCTCAAGTAGGAATCCTATCCGAAAACCGATTCAAACACCCGACCGAGTGCAAACACTCGGCCGAGCAGCACAAACCAGCCGTGTTCCCTTGCTTCTTCGACAAGCAAGCGGAATCCTCATGCCTTTCGACTTCCTATATTTCCTATCTTAAACGGTAGTTCAAACTCTCATAGCCAAGGTCGGAAATTCCCTATAAATAGCCCCTTGCATACAACACTTTCAGACAGAGATCAATCATCGATATACACACATAAATTATCATACATCAATTACACACTTAGCATCGAGAAAACCGATATTATTCCCGAAGGAAACCGGCCCCGATACCCGACACCCTTCACACGTCTCACGTCCAAACCGAGCCACCGTAACTCACCGACATCCACTCGACGCTCTTGTGCCCAAGCCACGTCCCGACGAGCCCCGATCCGAGTAAACAGAAGCATGTAGGTTGAGGGTGTACCAAACCCGATTTCTCCTTCTTCTCTCCCCCTTCTCGTCGTCCGTTTTTTTATGGGTCGAGTGTCGTCCTTTTTACGGGTCATTCGTCGTTTTTTTTCCTAATATCGATACTACAAAAACTATTTTCATATAACAACATTCTTAAAAATATGATATCGATTCTCTATAATCGAATATTGTATCGAAAAGAATTATATTAAATCTCGACGATGTTAAAAATCGTTACACCTTTTTTTTCGTTAAAACTCTTTCTTTTTTAAAAACAATTTTACAAAACCTTTTATAAAATTCATTCCGAATGGTCGATATCGATTTCATAATCGAATATCGGATACGACAAATATCGAAAACATAAATCCAGTATAAATTAATTCGTATTTGCACGCGATTTATCAAATTAACGATTTTCGAACAACGAGCGAAATCGGGACAGGCCCGCACGCGAGTCGCGCCCCTCACAGGCGACTCGCGTACGAGTCTGAAACCTGCGCTCCTTTTTTTAGCTTTTTCGTTCCTTTTATTATTTATTCTACGAAATGATTTCTAAAAATTTACATCTTTTCTAAAACTATTCCAAGTATTTGATATTGATTTCGTAGTCAACTATCAAGTATAACGAATATCGAAAATATTAGATCGAGTACAAGTTATGCAATATTTGCACGTGATTTAATAAAAGCATCGAATCTTCGAAAAATCGTCTTCAAAAACAGACCGACACGCGACTCGCCGGCATCCCAGGCGAGCCGCGTGGCCGGCTGCCACGATGCACATTCTTTTTTTTTTTTTTTTCGAACTTCGTTTTTTTATACAAAACAACGTTTTTAGCAATATTTTTCAGATTTCGACTAATATTTATTTTCTCGATTTCATATATCAATTTGCTATATTATTTTTTTACAAATCGATACTAACACGTTTGTTTATCTTGTAGCAAATTCATCTTTATTTCATCTTTTGTTTTATTATACTAGAACGAATCTCACATGCTAAATTCAACTTTGACGTTAAATTTTTCATGCATTAAACCGACTTAGCAACCCATTCAATTCCTCGCATGTTTAGGAAAACAATGTTTGCATATCATTCATCGTATTACTAACGCGCGTATTAAAAAATCATTCGATATCCTAGTAGAGGCCGCTAATGTGCGGGCGGGGTTGGGTGTTCTTAGTGAACTTCCCAACACGTACCTTCACCCCTTACTCAGAACCGTGGTTTCCGGATGTCCGAACCCATTGGCAACGAGAGTCATTCAATATATGATTAACCGCTCAAGTCGGCATCGGTATCGATATGCAAAGGGACGAGCCCAATAAACTCTGACATCGGAAATGGGCCGTATTTTGTATGCGGCCCACTACGACATAGAGTGGGCTCGAATGGTTCCGAATAACCACAAAATTCGGTGGCGACTCCAACTTCGATTTAAATTTCAATTTGACCATCTCATATGGAGATTCATTCGCCTCCCCAAACCCGCGCGTGGCCGCGTCGGGGTGGACCTATGTCATGTCCACACTAGCCCACTCGGTCGAGTGGCACCTCAAAACCGGATCAGAATGCTCATTACGACCCCCACTCGATCGAGTCTCACAGTGACTCGGTCGAGTGGCCATGTACTCGATCGAGTTGGTCAGTAACTCGGCCGAGTACGGTCTGTAGCACGAAATAGAATCATCTTTTACAGGTCCACTCGATCGAGTCCATCGACCACTCGATCGAGTAACCCATAACGATTAACACAATAGATCGTACATTATTCTATTTTCAAAACACGGTAGTAATTTGTGATTTATGTCAACACGTGTTTAATCAATCATGTGTATTACTATCTTTTCAAACCATGGATCTCATATTTGCACCTTTTCATCTCATCTCATATTTGCACAAACCGTTATTAGTTGTTATGGCATTGCATTGTTACTAACGCGTTTGTTATTTCTCTTGTCAATTTAATTATTGTTCGTTTATTGTACTAAATGAACCCACATGCTAAAATTCCACTTTGACGTAGAATTAATTGCATTAAATTGACTTAGAAACCCCTTTCAATTCCATTCACATGTTTAGGAAAAATAAATCTTTGCATATCATTTTCCCGTTTTACTAACGCGCGTATTGTAAGTCATTCGAATTCTTAGTAGAGGCCGCTAATGTGCGGGCGGGGTTGGGTGTCCTTTGTGGGCTTCCCAACACGTACCCTCACCCCTTACTCAGAACCTCGGTTTCCGGATGCCCGAACCGTTGGCGCACGAGAGTCATTCAATACACGATATCCGATAATGTCGGTATCGGTATCAAATGCAAAGGGACGAGCCCAATAAACTCTGACATTGAAAATGGGCCGTATTTTGTATACGGACCACTACGACATAGAGTGGACTCGAATGGTTCCGAATAACCACAAAATTCGGTGGCGACTCCACATAGACCTAAATTTCAATTCGATCCATTCTCATATGGAGATTCATTCGCCTACCCAAACCCGCGCGTGGCCGCGTCGGGGTGGACCTATGTCATGTCCACACTGCCACAAGTACACCTGATGGTACCCTGAAAAGGCGTCCAGAAAGCTCAGCATGGAGTATCCACTGGTAGCGTCTATCAATTGATCAATCCTGGGGAGTGGGTAGCAGTCCTTCGGGCAGGCCTTGTTAAGGTTCGTAAAGTCCACACACATCCTCCATGCGCCTGAGGATTTCTTAACCATGACCACATTTGCTAACCACTCTGGGTAGTCGCAAACCTCAATAAAATCCGCCTTCAGAAGTTTTTCAATCTCTTCTTTAATCGCCACGTCCTTTTCTGCGGACATATTTCGCTTTTTCTGTTTTACAGGGCGGGCATCCTCGCTTACGTTCAGCCTGGGAACGATATATGCTGGATCGACCCCCGGCATTTCGTCTGCCGAGTAAGCGAATACATCCTTGTTGTCCTTTAGCACCTTGATCAGTTCAGCCTGATAAGACTCTTCCAGGTCGGTTCCTATGAGAACCTGTCTTCCTGGCTCTAGGTCCACCAGCATGCTCTCCCCCCAGGTTCCAGGTGGTCGGTCACCTGACGTCCGACTGGGATCTCACCTTCCCTGCTGGGGGAACTGTCAGCTTTTCTTTTTCCTTTTCTTTTACTTTCATGGGTCTGCGGGGCCACAGAGTAGCATTGTCTGGCCAACTCCTGGTCTCCGTGCACTTTCCCTTCCAAGCCAAAATCCGTAACATAGGCTACGGTGAGCGCCCTGATTGATACGGTCGCTTCAATCTCGTCCAGAGTGGCCCTGCCTATCAGGGCGTTGTATGCAGACCTTGCATCCACTACAACAAATGATGCCCTGATATTCCTGGCAGATGTCCCTTCCCCGAATGTCACAGGTAGGTCTATAATTTCCATGGGCAGTATGCCTGCCCCGCTGAACCCATACAATGATCCAGGGGCAGGTCGCAGGTGCCTCTTTTCCAGGCCCATTTTCTCGAAGGCATCCTTGTATATCAGGTTTGTGTATGCGCCGGTATCCACCATGCATCTTCGCACGATGTGGTTACTGATTTCCAGGGACAGTACCAAGGGGTCGCTATGGGGGTACACCACTCGCCCTGCATCCTCCGGGGTGATGCTCAGCGTCATACCCCTTGGGCTTCCCGCCCTTTCAGCATAACAAATTTGGTTTTTTAACTCACGAATCTGCCTCTTCTGGCCTCTTCTGCTGACTTGACCCTCTGCATTCTCTGATATCACATGGATTACCAGGCGGTTCTGCGCCGAGCCTTCGGGTTTTTCCGGTGTTTCCTTCTGGGTTTTATTCCTTGCTGCGTAGTTGGCCAGCCAGCCATTCCTGATTAGCTTCTCGATTTCATCCTTCAGGTGGCGGCATTCCTCGGTGGTGTGGCCTACGCAATCATGGAAGGTACAGAACTTTTTGGAGTCCCCTTTTGGGCTGCGTGGTTTGCTCGGACGGTTCCACTTGGCAGTCTCCTTTTCTAGTTCGAAAATCTCTGCCCTGGACTTGTTGAGGGCTATATAGCTGTCGAACCTAGGTTGGTAGACTGTGCGCTCTTTTTTAGGGGTATCCCCTTCCTCGGCTCTCTGTTTTCCTGGCTCATTCCTGCCGTGTCCACCCTGCGGTCCCCCCTACTGCCTGGTCGGGCCTGCGGGGGTATCCGGCAGGCTGTGGAACTCTTCCTGCAGCATAAACCCTTCTGCGATTTTTCTTGCTTTGGCCAGAGTTTCTGGCTGGGCCCTGATCATCTGGTTCTTCATCTCTCCAGGGAGCAGGGAGTTAGTCAGTGTGTACGTCCCTGTCGCATCGTCTATCACTTTGACTTGTTGGAAGGACAAGTCAAACCTCTTCAGGTACTCCCTGACAGTCTCACCCTTCCTCTGCCTGAGGGTCATTAGATCGAACCGAGTAAGACGACGCCTCTTGTTTCCAGCGTATTGATCTAGAAAGGCCTCTGCTAATTCGATAAAAAAACTGATGGATCCCTGCGGCAAGTCTCTAAACCAACCCTGGGCCAGGCCCACCAGTGTGGTTGGAAAGACCTTGCACCAAACCGCGTCGTCGGCGTCATACATGCCCATATGACTCTCGTACGCCGCCGGTGATCCTCCGGGTCAGTCGTGCCGTTGAATTTAACAGAGGGCATTTTAATTTTAGGATTGGATATCCCTGCACCTCTGGGTGAAGAGGGGTTTTTGTAGGCCTTCCTGCCATCATCGACCTGCTCCCCGTGGAGTGGTAACCGTATTCTCTCCCTCTGTCGGGGATCGGTTTTCGACTACCAGGGGAACGGTGTCAGGGCGGTTGCCTACTAATCGCCTCGTCGTCCCATCTATCAGGGGAGCGGTGTTGGGCGTTTCTTTTGAGTTGGCTCGAGATTGTCCCCCTGACGATGCTTCGACCCAATGGGCTGTCCCTGGTTGAGCCTTGACTGGAGGCTTCGGGACAGGCCTGTTGCTACCTGCGAGTCCGCCACCGGCGTCAGTCTGGAGAAGACGTCGCCCTGTCTTTCCCCCAAGCGTCTGGACGCAGGCTCTCTATGCCTCATCCGATCCTGAAGGTCTTGGGATAAACCTCTTTTTTCGCGAGCAGCGGTGGACTCTGTCGTGTGAATGGAGAACGCCTGCTGAACAGGCGGTTCCTGGTTGCCTGCCGTAATGCGCCTCTGCGCCTGAGCATACACTTGTGCTGTTCTCTTTGCCTTCCGTTGGATTTTTCTGGCGGCAGTTCGCTTTGAGCCCCCAGCTCCTTCCCCACTTTCGAAGTGAAGTTGCCTGGGGGTCGTGGCGACTCTACCTACCAGGTCCTCCGGAGTAAACTCCTGGTTAAGCATCACCGAGAAGAAGGCCGCTGTCTGCACCATCTGAGCAGGAGTGAGGTTGACGGGCTGCCTCGAGTGTGCCCCCTGCCCAGCTGTGATAGCGACATCCTTACCAGGTGCTCCGTGAAAGCTTGCCCGCCCCACTCCTGGGATTGTGGCGGCGGGTGTCTTTTCTGGGAACGGCATGCCGTACAGGGGGGCCGTTGGTGGAACCGTCGGGCCCGCCCCTGAACTGGCGTCAATGATTTCAGGCATATTTTGTTGTAATTGGCTAATTTTGTATTTGAGAATGGTTGATTTTGTGGGTAACTTTGTGGGTACAACCGTATTTTTTCCGCACAGACGGCGCCAAATTGTTCCGGTACGGAAACAATTAACCCGACTGCGAATTCGGGTTCCTAATATCCAAGATATTTTTTGATTACTATTCGTCCGACTTCCTTTAACCTTTTCTTTCTCCCACTCCGGTGATCAGACTTTCCCGGCAGATCGAGCCTGCTCCCTGCACAGTGAACGCACGGGGCCTCGGAGGTGTCCGAGGGAACCCTCTCCGATGCCTAAGTCAGTCTGTGAAATGCCTTGATGAACCTAGTTCGTGAGGAGCTAGGTGGCGTTTTTAGAGTAAGAGTCTAGAGAGATAAAATCCAACCCCTTTCAAGTGGGAAATGGGAGAGTATATATACCTTCCCACAAGAGAGAGGAAGAGAGGGAAAAAGAGCGGGAGAATGGGTGGATGGTAAAGCGACACGTGGACCCATTTTGTCCACCCATTCCCC
This sequence comes from Agrostemma githago, assembly GCA_958450325.1. Classification (NCBI taxonomy): domain Eukaryota; kingdom Viridiplantae; phylum Streptophyta; class Magnoliopsida; order Caryophyllales; family Caryophyllaceae; genus Agrostemma; species Agrostemma githago. Next base: position 56,892,991 of record OY288245.1, on the reverse strand, counting down.
CTTACCTTTAGGCGAAAAGACGGAGGGGCCCTTGGTAACCCCTGCCCTGTCTGGGGGAGAAGTCCCCTCGGGACAGACGGGCAGGGGGTCTTGAAGCCCTGCTTGGTGGGCCGTATCACCCTGCTGGGCAGGCGATTGCCTGAAGCTACCCCTTGGGGGTTCCTTGGCGATTTATCTTGACAGCCTGCTGGGCAGGCTCTCAGGTTTCTTGGGTCGGGTCGCCTTGGGGCCTTCTGGGCAGGCGACCCAGCGCAGGCTTCCGACCCCCGTCAATACTCATTTAAATCAGTGAAGAGAGCACGAACGATTCATTCGTTCTAAAACTCAGACGCGCGCACTCCTCCGCCTCGATCTTGCTTTCTTGATTTGTTCAACCGATTTCCGTCTCGATTTTTGCCATACACGACTATGTCGATGTCGGTTAAGCGTTTTTTTACTTGCTTATTGTCGATTTTGCTTAATTTGAACGAATGTGAGTCGAATTTGTTAAAACCCTAGAAAATTGATTTGGGCGTTTTGAATTTGCTAAGTTTCGATGTTTGTGCTTCATCCCGTTGTTAAATTAGGGTTGAATTAAGCTTGTTAGGGTAGTTATAAGCTTGATAGAAGGTCTTGGGGTGTATTAATGGCTTCTTATGGGGGGTGAATTCGAAATACTAGGGTTAGGGACCGTTCTCCCGGTTATTCCCGTACTTGTTCTTCGTAATCTTGCTCGCTTAGAGTTTATGGTGTTTGTGGGTGTTTTCCATGTGAATTTTTGTGGGTTGGAATGACCTTTAGGGCATTCTATGAGGTTTTGTGTGCCTTACGATGGACCAAAAGGTGTCGTAACGATACCGGATTTTCCCAAAAACACTTTTATTGTGACCGGGATAAAAAATGAGTGTTAATGGGGCCCTCAGAATTTTGATATCCCTGTCCGAAATTTTGACCTTATTTTGACCCGTTTGAGCTGTTTTAGTTTGATCCTGAGGCATGGATTTTCGTATTCTTGCTTGTTTTGCAGTTAGAGATGATACAGAGGCGTCCCGAGGGAGCTCCTTTGACTGGTGCTAGTGGCAAGGCTGCCGGGACGAGCTCACTAACTCCCCGCGGGATCCGTAGAAGACGACGAAGCGTT